>CM036594.1:5545384-6159702 GCA_020745705.1 Hemiprocne comata | reverse complement strand
AACTTAAAAAAATCACAGAATAAACAAACACACTGACACCAGTCCCGCAGTCCTTTATGGTCTGGGTAGGACCTTCAGCATTTACTTTTGGTCTGTGTCTTAGGCCTGACCATCAGCCCAGGGGCCACAAGCTCAAGGCTCACAAGTGTCATGCATTTCATGTGGCTCTGACACATTTGGTAGGTCTCGTGCCAGCCCACAGAACGACAAGGGAAGAGTGAGTGTAGGAGACATAAGATATACTCTATTCTGTTTGCTGATGCCCAGAAGTCCATGATGTCTAATCCCACGTGCTTCACTGCTGCTGTTGGCATATACACACCTAAGGGCCAGTTATCCTTCCTGTAGGGAGCAGTGGTCATTCACTTGTTTTGCAGAGAAACTGCCAGCGAGTGGGCTGTGTATAGAGCTGGGAATAGAGCCGCAGCTTATAAAGCAGCAAGGTTCTCTGCTTTGCCATATCACCTTTCAAAATAAATGGACCTGCTGGTGTGTCTTGGCCTCTTGTTTTTGATGACTTAGGCTGCTCTCTGCCTCCAGAGCTGGGACTAGACCCAAAGATCCTGTTTGCTGACATTCCAGTGCTGTCTCACAAATGCTTGTGTAATTCACTGCTGGGTGTATGTTCTCCTGGCCCATACTGAATGTTTCTCTTGTCATTGAGCTGGAAGAGAGAGTCTGGGAGCAATCTCTTCCTGAGAACTACAAGGGGGAGTCTGGGCTTGAGCTTCACTGGTATGTTCATCCACCAGGAGAAATAAGGAATCCAAACTGTCTACATGGCATGTAGAGTAGAGGATAAGGGTGAAGTTGTGTTAGTAACTTTGTCCTGGCAAGTGGTAGTGTTGGTTCTGTTTCCTTCAGCAAGCCTGTAACATTGTACCTGATACATGTTATTGTGGAATAGCCATAATGAAGTAAATGGTTTTGTTCCGTGGCTGCTGTGTCAATCTGGAGTTAACCCTTGCTTCTTCCCTCAAACCACAGTCAAGCCTGGTTGGTCGGACCACGTTAGGGGAAGCTGCTCCTGTAGGAAAATCAAAGGCCCCCATTCCCTTGTGTACTGTGACTTACAGTGGCAGGATGTTGGAATTCTGACTGTGCCAGTGACTCAGAAAGGGCCTGAGCTGTTTAATCCTAGTCAAACAGGAACCCAACTACTTAGCACAGTTATGACAGCAGTACAGTTAAGGGTAAACCACTGAGTTTGCCACTACCTTGGTCAAGCTACTTCACCTCTCGGTGACTGGCACTACATGGGAGCATCACCACTATGAACTCACTTTCCAGTACTTGAGGATTTAACCAAATAGACTGAAGTAGCTAAAGAAGAGCTGTGAAAGAAAAGCTGGTTTATTGAGTTATGGTGTAATGTTGGACATGACACTCAGGCCAAGGTTTTCAAACTAATATCTGATGGAGAAAAATTTTGATTTTGGTGCCAAACAGGCACCCATACTTCATTTCCAGAGGTGCCAGATACCTGCCATTCAGCAGCAGCTCCCTTGCATTATAAGGCAGATGAGGTTGTTTGGCCCTGTTTCTCCTGTGTACTTTTGAAAACCTCTTGAACAACAGTGATCTATCCTCATGGAGGTATTTTAGGAGCCACTATGATAGAAATACTTTGTGATGGTATGGTATTTATTAATTTAAGCAAGGTTAATTTAATTACCAACCAACATAGTTAAATTAAGTCTAACCAAATGAATATTGCATCATAAGAAGCAATAAGATTCCATACTGTGAGGATAAGAAGCGAACAAACCAACCCTGTTTTTCATGCAGAAGATGCTATCTAGCATTTGCATAGATATTGTACACGTAATTAAAGCCATCCTTAGTGTGTAATGCTGTTATTACAGCCCTTGCCTTTTTGTAGCAGTTGGTAGACCTTGTGATGAACAGGTATAAAAATATCCCAGGGAGTCTAGAAAGCATTGCAGTGACTTTGCATACGACTGTCTTAAAACAAACCCCACAAGCCTTCTTGCTTTTTCACAGAGAAACCTCTCATTAGCATCAGTCAGGATGAGTGCCACTTTGCATCAAGGAAACGCAGACCATGGAGCAGCCTGGGAGCTGCGCAGAGAAAGCTCACAGGTGGGTAAGTGGCTGGCTCTTTCTGCAGTGCCAGTGCAGTGTGTTTCAAACTCAAGCAGTTTGGCTGAGGCTCGGGGTCGTGGTGAGGTGAGGTGCTGTGCCAGACAGCTGGTGTGAGCTGCCGTCCCAGCGGAACCGCGCTTGGCTGCACAGCGCGCATTGCTGTGCTATCCCATGTCCCACCTGCCGCAGGGTTGTCTTTCCACTTGAATGCAGCTACTTCTGCTGCTTCATGCCTCTGCAGCCCTGCTTTCAGGACCATTTCAAGGTCAAGGCTGGGAGTGCAATGCTTCCTCTTAGCGACGTCTGTGGTCCAGGGGTGATTAGTTACGATACACTGGTGCAGTACCTAGTGCACTGAAACGTTACTTTCTGCCAGCACTTGCAACCTGACCAGAAGCCACACAGTTCATGGGCCTTTCATGCATCTGTCAGTCCTGCTGCCTGTCCTCCAGGGTCCCCAGGTGTGCAGCTGGGCTACCCGAGCCTTAAGGCTCTCACCCTAGATACTGTTCACAGGAAGCAGCTGAAGTGACTGATGCTGGGGATTGAAGACTGCTTCTGGGGCTTCCTTCAGCCAGCCTTCCCTTTGCATAGGCAGCAAGTGAGCACCCACCTTCCAGCAGTGCCAGCACCCAGAAACGCTTTTGGCAACCTTACCTGTTCCCAATGCGTCTCTGTCAGCACCTGTTTCTCCCTCATTTACTCCTTCATTCCCTGCCCCTGTAGCAGAGGATGCCCCACCACTTTCTCAGCCCCCTTGCCCTGTTCTGTAGAGTTCTGTATTCTCTTTTCAGCACTACTCCAATCAGGTGCAGAAAGATGAAGGAACAGGTCAGTAAAGTTTAGCTGAATAAAGTATCACACACAGAACTGCACAGAACTTACACCATTTCCATCAGCAGCTTGCCAGAATATAAATGAGTATGATTGTTGAAAACACAAGCTAAGAAGGATTTTCACATGTAAGCATTTGGACTGAGATTTGGTATGGTGGCAGATGGATGCGTGGAGTTGTATGTTTTAGGCCTCTACCATCTTCAAGGTACTGTATTAGTGTCAGGCTCATCTGGATCGAGACAGTGGAATTTGCTCCTTGGCAGGAAGCTTGTCATCCAATTGTTCCCTGTGTGGATGGGGTTTTTTGTGCAAATGGTGTATCTGTAGTGCTTTAAATTCATTGTTGTGCTCAAACTGCACCTAGTTAAGCCCTTTCAAAATTCAGGAAATGTGTCTACAGCAGGATTTGATTTTAATGATTAAAAGAACAAAAACTTAATAGCTATTCCTTTAGTCTGCTTGCAGCAGGCACCGCACCAAGTGAATGTCAGGGGCAGGCTGAGTGGGACTGTCAAGGAGTGATAGGGGACAAACCGACTTCAGTTGCCCAAATTGGTGGTTTTTATACTGTAATCTAAACAGGTTAAAAGCAGGTGTGCTAGAGGTATTTGCTAAATGCTAGATCTCTATAAGTGCTGTTAGTAAGACGAAACTTTGAATTATGCACTTTGAAAGTCGAGTATCTAATGAAAAATTAAAGAATGAAATTAGTGGGAACAAGAGAGTTCCCACCAGAGCAATAACCCAGTCCCTGAAAGCAGGCAGCAGCCTCCGTGGAGGCAGTTAGTGTGCTCCCTTCTCACAGCTGCTCACGTCTCCCAAGACTGTGGCTTGGCTTGGTTTCCATTTTGTTTGTTGTCAGCACAACATGTTTTGAATGCGGTCTGAGTAAAAACAGTTAAAATCTGAGGATCCGCCTCCAAGAGAGTTTCAGCTGTGCTTTCAGAAGTGGTCATGCTTGTTGCTGACAGCAAATGGTTTTCCACTGGTAGTCAGTCATCTTATAGTTTTACTTTCATACATCTTAGCTATTAAGCAAGAAACACTCAGAAATCTGTTGTGTTTGTAATAGGCAAAGGTAAAATAATAGGTAATAGGTTTGTAATAGGTGAAAGCAAACTGCTGAGCACCCCCATTCCCCATTCTCAGGGTCATCCTGTGCCAGAGCAAGAAGAGCTCTAGGGAGTATTTCCAGACACTGGTGTAAGCACATCTTCTGCTATGTGTGTTGGGGGGGGGCTGTTTTCTGGTTTGGGATTTTCTTGTAAGAGTCCAGATCTTTAAAGTTATGTTAATGAAATAAAATGTCAACCTTAAAAAACCCTAAGAAAGCAAAGAAGCAAACAAACCCAATTGTAGGCCTTATAAAAAAGTAAATAATTTAAGTTAATAATATATTTTAAAATACAATTTTTGCCCTAACAGTTGCACGAAAAAAAATAGAAATGAGATGCAGCTGTAAGCTAATAGTTCAGGCAGAAATTAACTGGTAATTAATAGTAAAAAGTCATGCTTTTGAAGTCATTTGCATTATTTTTAAATGCAAAATATTGGTAATATCATATCTTTAATTGCAGAATTTAAGACTACAATACTGTTTTTTCCTCCAAATAATGTTATAACAATATGTAAAAGTATGTTTAATGCTGTTAGTTGATTAGAATTGGGCAAGCATAGACAAGCAAAAGATATGGAACAACACAAAGCAAATTCCTTTTGGATTTTACAGGGCCATCAGGACATTCTCACTGCTTATCAGAAAATATGTAAATAGCTCCTGGCTCCCTGACTTGATCAGATAGTGAGGACAGATCTTTTTCCATAAGCCTTCTTCCAGGAAACTCACCTTTCTCAAGGTGTGTAATGAGAGATGACTGTAAAAAAGAAAAAGCAAGAAAAATAAATGGCAACACTAGATGATGACAATAATACAAAGATCCTGGGAAGTGGTGAGGGAGATGCATGGATTGTCAGGATCTGAAGAATGCTAAATACTCTGATAAATGGGAACTGAGTGAGATGAATCTGTGGTCAGGAGTATGTAAGTTAGGCCATGCAGACAAGCTGTCTGCAGGCTGTAAAATCCAGCTATGGTAGTGGACATTCAAAATAAGATTTCTTCACAGCAAGGCCAAGACACTGAGCAAGCCGGACTTGTCTCTGCAGTCCCTTAGTACTTACTTTTACCCCATCAGGTGATGCTTATGTGTCGTGGCTGTGTTCAGTGCATGTGAAAAAGCCTTGCTGGGAGAGCATCATCTGAGCAGGGATGTTTGATGGAGGGCAGAAGTAGGGAAGTGTTAGCCATGCTCTGTGGGAAGAAATTGCAAGTTTGGATTAAGGAGCTGTCTTAGGGGTACTCAATGAAGAACTAGAACCAGCAGTGCCTTTGCTGGTAGTTGTTCTCTGGGATTTTTAAGTTGACACATCAGCTTCCTTGGCATAAGTAGTCATACCCAGGTGTGGAAAGGAAGTAGAGTTCTTTTGAAGTGTGGTTGAACCAACAGATGCCATAAAAGCTGCTGGAAAAGTGCTGTCAAAAGTCCATCATGGAGAGCCATACCTTGCTCAAAATCTGTCAATTCTGATGCAGATATAAACTCAAAAGTGCCAGCAGTCTCTGAGACTTACTGGTGGAAAACACTTGATAAGGTCCTGACTTAAATTGTGTCTCCTGGTTGTTCCTTCTCAGCTGCTTATAGGGTTTTCATCACATTTGCTGTTGATTTCTACAAGTGTTGGGATAGGTGCTTGAATTTAGGTTATTAAATGACCACTTCCAGATACAGCAGTGAGTACTGACTCTTCTGTGCTGAAAGAAACCAATAGGATATGTTCTCTTTCTTTTAAAAAGGCAGTTGTTAAGGAGAAGTCAAAAGTACATTGGGAAAAGAAGCAAAAAGCTCTGTTTTAGCCTGGATCAGTTCACTCATCCCATTTTTGCAGTGGGAAAAAAGCTTGCAACAGTGGCAATGAGGAAGAGATGCAGAGACCACCATAGCAGTCAGGGGAAGGTGGTGTCTTCTTGTGGTGTGAGTTTATGCCAGCTAAAATTTTGACAGAACTCTGGCTTTACTCTTTCTGCAACTCCGGCTGGAAGCTGCACGTACAGAGTGCTCCGAAGCACTTCCCCACACATGAGGGTGATGCTGCAGAGGTAGGCAGAGATGTGTGTGTTCAAGGGGAGAGGAACCAGCATCCTGCAAGAAATGGCAAGAAAGCTACTACTATCTGGATTTTGTTCTCTGTTGGTGGGGAGGGAGGGCTTTGCTCATTCCAGGGGACAGGGGGAGGGAAGAGTTCTGGCACTGAGAATCTGCAAAGCAAATCCATGAGCTTAGGCTCCAGAGGAGCCTGGAAGAGGAAGCTCCAGGTGGAGGCTGCTTTGGGCTCCTTTGTTCTGTGGCTTTCCTGCCATGCTGAGATCCCTATTTGTGACCAGCACAGCTGTAGGAGAGGGTTTGCAGTCGCTATTGTTCATTGAAACCTGTTGCCCATGCCAAATATTAAAAGAATGTCAGGTTTCAAAAATACAATGTTGCCACATTTTTAGCATATATTCCAACTTTGTAGGTTTGAAAATTCTCATTAAACCTTTCTGCAAGTACTAGAATTTACAAGAAACCATTAACTCAAGGTCCTTTGCTGATGAACACCAATCTTGCTGCTTTATAACAGCCAATAAAACAGGAATACATGGTTCAGCTTGCCCTGTGGGATGTTCCAGGCCTTCTGCTGGGGCAGTTTTTGGATTCAGGCTTTTTTTAGAAGCCATGGTTGCCTTTGGTCCCAGTGATTGAGGCCACACATTCTGTGGGGGCTGCTTACTGTCCTCCTTTTACCTCTAACAGTACCTCATGTCTCCTAGCAGACACCCCCTAGCCTTCCCACCAAATACAACCTGCAGCCCACAGCTGCAGAGCTTTGTGCTCTAACACCTGTGATGATTGGATTTGCACATCTGTGAACACTACACCTGAAATTACAGGTTTTTACTTATTTAAACACCATCTCCTGAGCAGTGGCCCAAAACCTGGTGGCTGTGCTGCTGCTGGAGGATGGCACACGATGCTACTGAAGTGCAGAGCAGAGTGCTTTGAGTGAAGGCATTTTTGAGAGCCAGAGGTTAGCAGGATGTCTATGTTGGCTGTGGGTAGCTGCTTTCTGCTGGTGCCTGAAAAATCTGCAGCAGTGCTGTGCTGGCTTGGGCAAGCCAGAGTATCCCCTGCTCTTGCGGGGAGGTGCCTGTGGGATGGTGTGTGTCAGCCTGAGGGGCTGACAAGGGGCTTCTGCATGAGTTTCTGTAGTAGATAGAAGCCTGTGGAATGCATGACGTTTGTGAGGAAGGCAGGCATGGAAGGGTGGCCAGATGCACCACCATGAAATCTGGCTGGGAGGAGGAGGTGTGAGATGACAAGGATGCTGTGTACTTGGTTGGCCGTAGCAGACCTTGGCCCTGCATCCCCCCTTGGTGTCAAGAATTACCTGGCCCTTTCTAGCCAGCTCCTCAGGGGGAGTTGGACACTGGCACACAAAGAACCAGCAGATTGTAGTGCAATAATCACCTTTCCTGAGGGAAGGAGATAAAGGGGGAGAGAGCTGGGCAGCGTGTAGCATGGCTCAGTGTTTCATGACCAACTGCAAAGTCATGGCTGAAGAAGTAATGTTTGTAAACTTTGGGGACTGGCCTGCCCTCCTGCCCAGGGCGACGGTAACTTGCCGTTCTGGGGCACCTGCAGGGCTGTGTGTGGTGGTGCCAGGCTGGCAGGGGTGTGCGGCTGGCAGGGTGCAGGGTTGGAGGCCTTGGCTGGGCTCCTTTGGGGCCCTCCAGGCAGGCAGTGGGGCTGCAGGGAAGTGCAAACGCCCGGGGAAAAAAGAAAAAGGAATTTGCTTGAAGCCCCGGGAGGAGCAGGGTGCCAGGAGCCCCGCCGCAGCCCCGGATACCCATTGTCACATAACGTTTAGGTCTGGAAGTGGCTTTGCTTCGGGGGCGGCCCCAGGCAGAGGCGGAGGGGCCGGGCGGCCGGGGGCGGAGCGGGCCGAGGAGCCGGGTCCGCCCTGTCGGTGCGAGCCTGCGGGAGACGGAGAGCCGAGAGCACAGGCTGGTAGGACGGCTGGGCTTGTTTCTTCTTTATTTACATTTTTACCTTCCCCCTAACCGCTTCCCAGGAGTAAGAGCCCCCGGGTGGACTGTCCCGTTCCGAAGCCAGCCGGGCGGTGAGTGCCGGGGCGGGCGGGCGGCTTTCCTCGGCGCTGGGCTCTGCACGCTGGCAGGGCGGGACAGGAGCGAACCGCTCTGCTGAGCGCTGCTTGGCCCGGGACGGCTGGGACGGCGACAAGAGCCGGCCTGAGGGACCAGAACAGCCCGGCCCTCTGCCCTGGCAGCGCACGGCCGGGCATCGCCTTCTGCGGTGGGAGAACTGAGCTCCTTCCTGCCCTGGCTTAACGACAGCCGGCTGCTGCCCGGCTCCGCTGCCGGGCTCCGGCTGCGTGGGCTCTGCCGTGGTCCCCTCCCTGTCGCTAGACCATGGGGCTTTTTCATTTTGTGAGAAGCTCCTCTGCCCCGCTTTAGTGGATGCTTGTTCTCTTCGCGGTGGTGCATCCCCAGGAGGTTAATCCCCGCTCCCTGAAGGGGCTTCTGGGGTCTCTTCCCATTTTCGGGTGTGAGGGGTTGAGAGGGGTTGAGATTGAAAAAGATTAGATGCTTCTGCATCAAAAAGAAGCCAAAGGGATTAAAAAAAAAAAAAAAAAGTGCCAAGGAGACGTGACTAGAGGGGCTAATTTACCAGAAAGCCCTGGGAACAGTAGGGAAACTTTCAAACCCCAGGGAGGTCTGGCAGGTGCTAAGACACGGGGAAGTGTGGCTGGCAGTGTGTCTGAGGCTAACACCTCCTGCCAGCATGTGTCAAACCGTTTAGGGTGTTAATAGGAAGAGCTCACCAATTAAAACAACATTTCATCTTTTTTTCCTTAAATGTTTTCCACATGTGCTGTTCTGAACCATAACCTCAAATTTTTTTAATGATGTAAAGCATTAATGTTGCCTGTCTTCTGTAGCAAGGTGTTTTCCTCAGCTGTGATTAATCACTCTGTTTTTCTGTTCTAATAAAGCTGCTCACTTGGGAGCACAGAGACAATCAGTGTCTCATCATATGAGCTGGGCTCAGAGTTGTCAGTGAGTTTGTCCTCTGGATTGGATTCTTGTTAGACTGGAGGTATTTTCAGTTTCAGGCTATTGTATTTTACTGGCACTTGTAACATGTGGGAAGTTACTTGAGTCAATGACTGCATGAGCAGGCTGGGAGGGGGCTGATAAACATATGTGCATGTGGGTTTAATTCTTGCAGACATGACATCCTGTAGGAGAGCTCAGACAGACAGCTACTGAGGCACTATGGACTATCCATTGCCCTCAGACCAGAATCTGTATTAAACATTTGGATGTTCCAGTAATAGTTTTTGTACATTAAATACAAAGACCAGTGAGTTAATCTTTGACGTTGTCAGGGTGATGCACAATATTCCCTGGTGAACTTAGTCCCTTTTGGCAATAAGAGTGGATGGAGTATGGGTATGGAGCTGAAATGCTTGAGGAGGAAAAGAAATGGAGGAGGAACAGCTAACTATATGCAGTTCCTAAGCATGGGAAGAGTCTGGCAGTGCCAGGCTATGGCTCCTATTGTTGGGGCCTCCTGTATCCTGGTGTAATTGGTCCATCTTTAGCAGTGGCATCTTCCAGGGTCCTCAGAAATGGTGATGAACAGACCTGATCACCAAATACATTATTTTGCAGAAAATGTTAAAGCGTAGCATACTTGCCAACACTTGCAGTATATGTTTTTAAAGTTGTGAATACTTTTGATTGACAACTTTGACACAACCACAGACTGGCTTCCCTGGCTGGGCCATATCTGCCCGGCTGTGTCATCATCTCCCCTTTGGGTGACCTCACACCAGCCCGTGGGAGGTGTACTCTGCCGGGTGCATCCAGGCCCACTGAGCCACAGCTCCAGTGAGGCACAGCTTCAAAATGGAGTTTTTGTCGAAAAACAAAATATAGTAGATCTTGTGGGTTTAGAAATAAAATACTGGGCAGACAGAGTGCTTTTAGCAGAAAGGTGTTTTGTTTTTTTTTTCCCATGGAGAAAGCCACAATTTTCAGTAGAAAAATATAATGGAGTTTTTTGAGCAGCCGCAGGCAGCAGTGATCACGATCCAGTATTAACAGAGGGATGGGAAATGAATGCAGTCGATCTTGTCTGTTTCTCGCTTCGACAGCATCCATGAGTGAAACGCTGACTGCCACGTCATCCCGGCGTGGCACTTTCTTCCCTGAGAGTAGGTGGCCTGTATAAATCTGTACACTTCACTCCAAAAGCCTGTGTGGTGTATGTGGTAATACTAGTCCCTTTCATGCCTTGGTGAATCTTGTACTGTTTGTACACTAGTTGCCTACTTCCTGGACTAACAGAGCAGCGCGTAGCCGGTTTTATTTTCCATACTTCTGAGGCATATATGAAACTTTTTAGGACCTGGGAGTTCTGCTGGGATGCTGTGTGCTGTACCAAGTGCTGTTTTCAGGGAAAAATGTCATGAGCAGGTTCTAAACTTTATGCCCGTGCATGCTATGTTCAGAATAGCAGATCTAATTTTCTGCTTTGCATAATATTTCTATAACTTGGTGGTAAATTTTAGCAAAACTTTTCTGGCCTGTCCTGCAGGGATCATATTTAAGTCTGCCAGACATTTTGGCTGGGAACTTTCCTCTGCAACATCTGGGTATGAGCAGTGCTGGAAACAGGATCTTAGGCAAAAATGAACTTTGTCTCTGAACCATTGTGGTTTTTCTACTGAGATCAGTTTGCCAGGTGCATCTCTCTGGGGTGTGACTGTATTTTAGAGATATTGTATACATATAAACAGCCTTCTGACCTTCCTCACTTGCATCTTCTGCTTTGTGCTCCATTTCCTTCTCTTCCTCTTCATCCTCTCTCACGGGCCTGTGTCCTTGCAGACATTCCTTATTGCTGGCTTGAGACATGTTACCTATTGACTATTGTTTCTCAGCTACTTCAGGCAAGAGGAGGAAAGAGCTTTCATGGTGAGACGGATAGCTGTCAGGACTTAATGAGCACCCCCCAAATATCGCAATCAGCTAAGCTCTGGTTTATTTTGAAGGCATCACCGTATCCTGTTTCTCACACTCTGACTCCTGAGCATTTGTGGTGGCTCAGCAGAGCTCAGTGGTGGAACCCCTGTTTGTATACATTGAGTCAACTTTACCATTTCATCAACAGAATGGAGTTTATTAAACAGTTGTGAATAGTGAGACCAGAATTCCTCAGTGACACTGTGATCCAGGAACTCAATTATCCTTGACAGGGTAATGCTTTGAGAGATATGTTTGTCTATTCACTCCCAACTTCATGGGAGTTTCTCATATATA
The DNA here is from genome assembly GCA_020745705.1 of Hemiprocne comata. Taxonomy (NCBI): domain Eukaryota; kingdom Metazoa; phylum Chordata; class Aves; order Apodiformes; family Apodidae; genus Hemiprocne; species Hemiprocne comata. The sequence goes on along the minus strand of CM036594.1, from coordinate 6,148,313 downwards.
AGGAATTTGTATTCAAGGCCTGAATATTTGGGATTATATTTTTTATTAATTGTAATAAGTCAAAACAACATTGGCACTGAGGCTTCTGTGGGAAGGTTGTTTGTGAACTATTAATTATTTTCAGTCTGCTTGGCATAATGAAAAGGCTTATTAACATAACCAGTCTTGCAGGTGATGATACATTCAACAAGTATTACTTCTACTTTTTAAAGAGGTTGATTTTCATTATTATTAATCTTTCACATAGATGCCATCTTCCAGCTGACACAAATTCCTTTCAGCGCTGATTTAAACCTTGTAATTTGCTAGGAATTCGGGATAGTTTTTTCTTTAAAATATGATTTCCCCCTTACTTAACTTAGCAACCGAAACCAGAACTTTAAATTAATCTTGTAGAAAGCAAAACATCATATTATCCCAACATTACAAAGTTACCTTATGTTAAATTCTGTGTCTTACCAATCCATGTTAACAGGAAGAACATGTCTGTTAAATCACAGGATAATTTCTGTCTTCTCCTTCAATTAAACACCCTCCCTCATCAAAATGGCCAGGAGAAGAATTATTTTCAATTCTTCCTGTATATTTACTTTCAATATTGTGTGTAGCAGCCTGAATCACAGAGGCCAAGCTGAGAATGGACTGAATGTTGGTGAAGAGGATACACACATTTTGGACCAGCTTGCACTTCTGATCTAGCTACAGCTTCCTTTGTTGGGTTACTCACAGCTCTGACATAGTATTGTCAGTGTATGTGTCAGCATTAAATTGCTTTTGTGGCTCTGATGGACATTTGTTTCGGTGAATATATATATATTAGTTTCTTGCTGGAACTAGTATCCAGGTTGAAATGAAAGGCCAGCTATGTAATCTTGCCCATTTTACTGGCTCCATTGCATGTACTCAGGTAATTTCCAAGTGTGTGTTTGCTGTGTGGTACCATACTATATTGAATACTGAAGTGTCCTGTGGGACAAAAAATGGAGCAATAAAACATAAATTTATGAGAAAGTAACTTAACAATGTAAATACCTGTCTATTATATTGACTGAAATGTATGTGTGAGATAAGTTAGCCTTCTACTAGTCTAAATAGAGAGCTACTTTTGTGTATCTGTAGGAAAGAAAAACAAAAGTCATGTCCCCCACAGCGCTGTGTTTATTAATAGTAATACCTTTATCTTTTCCTAGGGTGAGTGGGTGTGGTGATGGTGTATCTGTAGTTAAAGGAAATTAATCTGGTTTAGTTAGTTGCTTGTTTTGGGGCACCAGATGAGAGAGGGTTACTTCAGATGGTTAGAAGCACTCAAATGATTTTATAATGACAGCACTATTCCTCTGAGAGAAACATACCTTTCAGTGTCCCACCCTTACAGCTCTTTTGTCAGTGACTTACAGAACCTTCCCTAGCCTAAACAAAGCTTTGGTGCTGCTATTTGTGTTAGTTGTTTTCATTGTAGACACGATTTTCTTTTTTTTAGTTCCACTGAAATCTGTCCTGCATTGTTCTTTTGATACCGATGGCTTTGGGGAGCTTGAAATGAGCCCTCAGGAAAAATATTGTTTATCCTAAGCTGAACTTGAACACAGCCTTAGTAGTCAGAGCAGAGAGTGCAGGGCATACCTGACAAGCAGTGATGACATGCATCATCTCTGCATGTCCCCAAGTCTTTTTGCTTCCAGTTAGATAGACAGAAGCGTGTAGCAATATAAATTATTGCTTATATCCCTCTTTTCTACACACCTTGGCAATTAAAATGCTGCGGACAAGTAAATATTAAATAATAATGTCTATTTCTTGTATTGACTTTTAACTCATCTAACATTTCAATGGCAAAGGAATTTCTGTCCTGCTAGTTATCTTTTGTGATGTGGTCCAGCAAGTAACAGTGCAAACTGTATTTCAAAATACCAATTACAGAGATCAAAGAGATGGCTGGTGTTGTGAGTACACATTACAATGCTCCTTCAGGAGTCCAGGAGATGTCCAAAGTAAGCAAAGTGTCCTCTTGACTTCTTTACCTAAAATACAGGTTCAGATAAATTTCCTTTGTGCTGTAACTGAGCCTTCAAAGTGATGGTGGCCTCCTCAGAAGGGCTCAAACCTCAGTTAATACTGTAAGGAACTTTCTTATTAATGACCTAAGTGACTTTTATAGTCCTCCTTTCAACGTTTTGCTTGTTTTTTTTCAGCTGCGTGTTTTACTTACAATATTTGCACCCTGTTTTTGGTGAGTGAGACAGGAACACGGAAGTCCCATTTTCACATGTTCCCCAGCTGCACAGCCAGCGTATTATAATTCCACCTGTGCTGGCAGGGCTTTCCTGTTTGAGAAGATTAATTAGAGTTGAGTAACTCTGAGTTCCTCTAAAAAAAAAAACGATTTTCCTTTCCTGTACGGCAAGGGAGATTGCAATCTTCTGAGGCTGTAAACTTGTTGAACCCTACCAATAAAGCAGTTGGTACCATTTAGAGATACCAAACTGTCTGGTTTAAAATCTAGTCTCTTACATGGATGTGAATTGGAGTAGCTGCTGTGGCTTCCTTTACCTCTTTTAGAGGGTGCTGTCTTTGTTGCCCGCTTCTCATGCAGCAAGAAGTTTGCCTCTCACTCTCATAATCTTTTCTTTCCAAGTCAAAAGTCTCTATCTGTATTTTACTGAAGCTCAGAAAATGACTGGTTGACTTCAAAAGTTTAGTTCAGCAAGTGCGCAAAGCAGCTTCTAACAGAGCTGCCTGGTCTGGATGGCTCCAAATATTCCTGTAGAAACAGTTTTCAGTCTTTTTTTTTTTTTCTTTTTCCTTTCCCCCCTGTTCAGCTGGCTGAATGGCTAGCACTTCTGCCTCACCCAGTTAGCTTGGCCTGTTCTGGTTTCAAAAGTCAGAGGGTGAGGAAATGGCCTTTTTCCTAGTGAATTTTGCCTCTGACAATTTTTCTCATTCATGTGTCTTGCATTAAATTGATGTATTTCTTACCTTGTTATGAAGCATATTTGACCATAGCTTGCTTAGTAGGGCTAGATTCTGGCTTTGTATTCATTTTGTTGGGCTGTCATTGGATGTGTGGTACCATAAGATAATATAACTGAGCCAGGACCTGCAGCAAGGCTGATGAGTTCACATGTGCCCCATCCTTTGGGATTTCTGGCACAGTTGTGTAGTTACAGTTTCTGTGTACTTCCTAGAGCTAAAATATTAAAAGTAATCCTAGACAGTTCAAGCTGCATCTGTACCTGGCCTCTGCCAGTGTAGTTTGATCACTTTGCTTTACACTGGGAACACTCAGGACAGATAACACTGTAATTTTAAGTGGTCTTAGGTTTTGCTCTTTGGTTGGGGTTGGGGTTTTTTTTGGTATTTTTTTTGTTTGGGTTTGTTGGTTTGTTGTGGGTTTTTTTTGTTTTGTTTTTTTTTCTCCTGTGCTTTTCATTAATAGTTTGAGGGAGGCAAGATGGGAAGGTCTTTTCATAGCTGAGAATTGCCAGATTTCCAAAATGCCAGAACTTGGTGCATTGGATCTCTGAATCCAACATGGGGTTACCAATGAACATGAAATCAAGATGCAGTAGGATGGGAAGAGTGGAGAGACAAAGGACAAGAAGGGAAAAGAGGAGGAAAAAAAGTGAAGGAGAAAGTGTATAATCCAAAATGAGTAAGAGAATGTGGAGAGAGTGGAAGGAGTTCATGAGGAACACTGAGATTTTTAATCTTGTTTCTAATTTAGGCAGAAGCTATAAAAATATGTATTCATATATCTCTCATATGACTTGCTTTGAAGGCTAGTAAGATTTTCCATGAATAAAACTCTTTGTTCCTCTCTCTGACCTGTCATACTCAATCTTTTAAAATAGTTACAATTTAGCAGCATCTGTAAGAAGATATTTGAACTGGTCTCCTGATTCCACCCTAGCATCCAAAACCAACACACAAATCAGTGCTTAATAAAAGCTGTAAGAAGCATGGTCTGTGTATGCCATAGACATACAACTTACTGGAGATGGCAGAGCAGCAGAATGAGATGATGTCCTGTTGTATTTTCAACAGATCTCATCAAGATCAGATCTAGCATTGTTGACTTGAGACCACTGTTGATTTGAGATTAAGAAAAAAAATAAATCTTAACAAACACTTGGGAAATACTGTTCAAGAGATACAATTTTTCTCTCTCTCCTGCTCTGTGTTTAGGTGGAATTTTGGCCACAAACCCGACTTCTGTGTTTTTTTTCCACCATGTACTTCATTTGTCTCATGCAGTTTTAAGGATTTAGATGAAAAGATGTCAACACAGCTAGAGAGCATTTTTTTCATCTGATGTAACAAAAATAATTAGATACCAATTTCAAAACTCACACTGACAAAACCTGGAAAAAGAACTTGACAAATGACAGGCCTCTGCCAAATGCCTTTGAAAAGGCCACACTCAGCCAGCCAGTTTGGAGAAACACTGTGGAAATAAATTGAGTTAAGCTAGTTCTTTAATAATGATATTAAGGGGAAATTTAAGTGTACATCAGATAGGAAAAACCAAAAGGAAAAAGGTGAATTTGAAACCTCGGAAAATCACAGTCAACTAGATGGAAAGGCTATAAACAGATGGGATGAATTGGAAAAGGGCAAAATGTACAGAACCTGACATGCCTTGAGCACAGACTGGTTTGGAAGAATGGTTGAACTCATCAGGATTGCTCACATACATCAGGTTATGTGTGTGGGCATGTGGAATCGATCACTACAGATCCAGAGTGCGAAGCAAATTGTGATTTTCTGTGTGTTAAAAAGGCAGATTGCTAATTAAGATACCTGTTATCTAAGTGTCTGTCGAAGAACTTGAATGAAGCAACCACAGTAATACAGAATTGGTAATAAATCTGCTAAACAGGCCTTTATTTGTAGTCTTCTGACTTTAATAGCCTTAAATCTCATCCCAAATTGCTAAGCACAAAGTGCTTTGCTAATACACAGTCTACTTGTTTGCTACTGGGTGAATTGATCATGCGTATCAGCTGCAACAGCATATTGCCATCACTATGAAATGCAGGTAGAAGAGAGAACTCCTTCTTTGTGTGAAGACTGGAAGGAGCAATTTTCCCATAGCTGAGGTTTCTGATGGTCTGCAGGCAATGCCGTGGGTGCACCTGGCATGCAGGATAACTGGCATGTGCTCTCTGAGTATGTGTGCTTCCGTCACAGAATCAGAGAATTGTTCTGCGTGGAAAAGACTTTTAAAATCATCAGTTCCAACCATAACCTAACTCTACCAAGTCCAGTGCTTAAATCATGTCCCTCAGCACCACATCTATGTGTCTCTTAAACACCTCCAGGGATGGTGATTCAACCACCTCCCCGGGCAGCCTATTCCAGTGTTTTATTACCCTTTCAGTGAAGAAGTTTCTCCTTATATCCAATTTAAACCTCCCCTGGCACAACTTGGTACCATTTCCTCTTGTCCTGTTGCTTGTTAGTAAGGGAAGGAGACCAACCCCCACCTCTCTCCAACCTGCTTTCAGGTAGTTGTAGAGAATGATAAGGTCTCCCCTCAGCCTCCTTTTCTCCAGGCTAAACAACCCCAGTTCCCTCAGCTGCTCCTCATGAGACTTGTGCTCCTGACCCTTCACCAGCATTGCTGCCCTTATCTGGACTCGCTCCAGCCCCTCAATGTCCTTTTTGTAGAGAGGGGCCCAGAACTGACCCCAGGATCTGAGGTGCAGCCTCACCAGTAGCTCATCTGTAGCAGTGCATGGGGTTGTTGTGCAGGACCCGGCATTTGGCCTTGTTGAACCTCACACAATTGGCCTCAGCCCATTGATCCAGCCTGTCCAGGTCCCTCTGTAGAGCCTTCCTACCCCGCCCAACTTGGTGTCATCTGCAAATTTACTGAGGGTGCACTTGATCCCCTCATCCAGATAATTGATAAAGTTATTAAACAGAACTGGACACAACACTGAGCCCTGGGGAATGTCAATGTTACAGTAAGAGTTACCTTACTGGGGGTGCCATTTATTTGGAGTTTGCCCAGAAGGATTTCTTTCAAAATGCCTTGTTTCAGGCAAGATGTGTAGCATGGGACACCAGTTTTTTCCTTTTAAATTCCACTACAAAAGTGCCTTTCAGGTGTATCTTAGCAGGGCGTGGAAAACCAGTCTAACACAGTTAGTGTGCAGCGGGAAGGGGCAGGCCCCGGGGCTGTGCCTGCTGGCTGTCACGAGAAACAAAGCACCTTTTGTTGAGTCTCCCGGTATTATTATTCTAATTCAGGGTTTACACAGCCCCACTTCTATATCAGATACTAATTAGGGTCTGTTCATATTTTTTCCTCATTTGAGGGAGGTTATCACCTGCTCTTTAGCAACTTGAAATAGTCAGGTTTTTAATAGAGTTCATGTGGCCAAGGCACCATGGAACCACATGTCTGTTCCCTCAGCTGTTGTTGTTGGGAAGGAGAGAAAACAAGAAAAGAAAACAGTGCTCAGGTTTTCAAGGTATGTTTATAGTAAATTATAATTTACTTTTAGGTTCTTATGCTTGCATAAAATGATTAACCCACAAAGTGCAGTGGCAAATTCTTTGGTAGAAACCCTGGCATCCTGTAACATGACCTCATTTTCTGTATCTATGTGTATTTCTTTTTAACATATATCAGTGGAAAATGGTAGTTTGAGATGTCAATAAGATTAGAATAAATTAGGTACACATCTCTCTAATACTTTACTCAAGACTTTTTCTCAAATGAATATTCAGCATTAGAGTCAAGATTTAAAGGTTAAGTATACATCTTTAAGTTAAATTATTAAAGGAAAGCACAAGAATGTTAAATTATAGTGTTTTAAAAGGTTAATTTGGATAGATATGAAGAAATTGGCATAGGACAGTTTTTTAAGGGTTTATTTCACAAATAGAGACTTTTTTTCACTACAGTATGGAGAAGATTTCTTTTTCTGTTTGTGGCCATTCTAGATATTGGATCAATTTGTTGTTAATGGTGCTTGAGAATGAAGATGGCATTTTTAAGTTGCATGAGAGCTGGTACTTGATACTTTTTGCTGATGTGAAACACCCCTCTAGTCCACACTATAGCAGATTGACCCTAAATTGAAGTTGTACTTGAAAAAATAAATTTTAAATATAGTTAATAACATGGTAAGAGTGTGCTTGAAGTTTCAGTTTAAATGATTCTGGGTTTGTACCAGTGTATGGTGGCATTAGGAATGCTGTTGGATTTGCATGGGATAGCTGAAGGCAGTGTGCTCTTGTTTAATGGCATTACATCACTGCTCTGCCTTAGCAGCTCACTGTAGTTTAAGATATGGATCAGTGCAGCTGAGGTAGGCTTGCCAAAGCCCTCTGCTCCAAGCACAGTAGTGAGGACACATCTATGGGTAGACAGGTATGTAAATACTTCCATATGCCAAATGTGCATGGGCTCTCATTACCATCCAAGTCTTGGCCTTCTGTAGTCATTGTTATCTGCCAATGGATTGGCTCCCAGCTCCGTGGTGGGATATGATAGACAGGACTCATGCAGAGGACTGGGAGGCTGTGCAGGGGCTGCTGGCTTTATAAAAGCCAGTTTATGGTGAATGTCAGGCTGAGCTCTGCCATTTATTGTGTGTATCAAAAGACAGAAGGCCAAATAGCTGTGACGTAGGGAGGTGTGGATTATGTACACCTACATGTCTGCAATGTGCACCATGATGAGCCCCCCAGGGAGCCCCTCTTGTCCCTGCCTGCAGTGCCATGTCCTGCTGGTGCCATGCGTGGCCAGTGTGGAGGTGGTGGCAGACCCCGGCCTCTTCCTGGGGCCCTGCAGAGATATCATGGGAGAGAGCTGGGGGACATGATGCTTGTTTTGGGGGGGGGGGGTGGGGAGAGCAAAAAGGGAAGTGCAAATGTATTTCTTCTGCTGTCATCATGTTCCTCCCTGTATTGGAAGTTTATACTTGAGCTTTGGTGCCCTCAGTGCCCTGACTGAAAAATAAACAGCTTTTCAGTTTAATATAATGTCTTGAGAAGTCTAAAAGCCACTGATCTTCCCAAGAGTCTACTTAGCTCTGGCAATAATGTTCTTAAAAGTCTGGAAATCAGTAGTTTTATTAGTCTTTCACAAAAAGAAAAAAAAAATAAGTTTTTTTCACAGTATAAAGAAGAATTAAGAATGCAGTGAGTTACTCTTTCTTAGGAAAGCAGCAGTGGGTAGCCAGAGCTTTCTGCAGAGGTGTTTGGGGATGGATGGTTTGGTCTTTCCAATAGTTCCTCTTCTCAGGGGGAACTAAGAGCAGCAGCAAAGTAACATTCACAAACCTTTCTTCAAAATAGTCTGTACTGAGCACAGCATTCCTGTGATAGCTGTAATGCAATCATTAACTTATTGCTGGAAAGAATTTTCTGAGATGGAGAGGCTTGTTCTGGCATGGTTTTTGCTCTGTGCCTGTCCTGATCAGCCCAGACATAAAAGTAGGCCCACATCAGTTACTGATTGAGGTGTGCACAATAGTTTCCATGTTACTGTGACCTGATTTTGCCACGATGGCCACAATTTCTGTTTCCCTATGCTTTATTGTCTTTGAACAGTCAAAGTGTTGCAGTTGTCACAAAGAGCTGTGAAGCCTACTAAGAGCTGCAGCCCTTGGGGTTGAGAGCTGTGACACTGAGTACCACTAATCCATTACTTCTCATCCAGATGTGGGAGATAAGGCAAAAAAAGCTGTTGCTATAAGCAAGGGGAAAGAGAGAGTTTAGAGGATGTTAGAGGATGTTGTTCTCTGGTATTTCTGCTTTCCATGTCATGTATTGCCCTAACAGAAGCACATTTCTTACTAGTTGCAGTTTGTCTCTGGGAGCAGTCTTGTTGCAATTCAATAATGAAGCCCAGGGAAACTAAATTCACTTTAAGACAATCTTCCAAAAAGTTGTATTGGAGCCAAATTATCAGTAAACATCAAAGCAGGTTATTAATCTCCTATTCTTTGTTCTTGTGTCTTGTTATGCCAGAAGACTGCATGTACAGCCATTGCTTATGAACTCTTATCAAAACCACATTAAAACCCTATGCTAGTTTGCTGTACTTTCAGCTTGGGAGATGAGTTGAGCTTTTTCCTTTTCAAGCATCCTTGTGTACTGAGAAAGATTTTTTTTTTTTCATGCTCAGTGGGACCCTTGTTTCTAAGTAATCTTTAGTGCTGCGGGTGTCATGTCCTGAGCTGGCTGCAAGTTTGATTGCCAGGAAAACAATTCACTTGAGCAAAGGGAAACAATCCAACTTGCCCCACAACTCTCAGCCCTGTGCAGCTAACAGACATTGAAACAAATAATTCATACTTGAAAAAGTTATAGAAAATGCATTACTTTACCTTCCTACTCAACAGTTCTGTTCAAAGTTTTTGCCCAAGCACTTTTCAGAGTGGAATTTGGTTGTGTTTCCTAGGAGTTCCTCAGATACCTGACCCTAGGTCAGTCTCTCCTACAGAAAACACTTAGGGAAAGTACAAATTCCAGTGGAAAATCCCAGAAATTTCCTTGGGCCCTTCTTGTTTGGGACTAATGGTTCTCAGTCTCACAGAGGTGATTCAAGAGCCCATCTTCATCCTAGTGATGTTTTGGCTTTTAAGCATGTTGCCTTTTGCTTAGTTGGCTCAGAACTGCATTTGCTCCTGTTGTGGAGTGTCATGGACAGTAAAGGAAAAGGAATTATTGGCATATGCTGTGCAAACAGTGTGCATGCCTAAAGCACGACTAAATTCCAAGGGGATTTCCTTTACCAGATTGAGAAGGACTGTGGCTTCCCAACACTGTGCTCTCACACCCTGTGAAAAAACATGTGAATATACCTAATCTCAAAATTAGGGGTTTGTGGAAATACTGTTGGACAATTCATGATGGAAAGCCAGGGTTTCATATAAAACATACTTGGAGGCATAAGAAGAACCCAGTTTATTTCTGATTGGAATTTGTTATTTGCCCTTAAATGTGTTACCAGAACTGTAATGTTTTTGGGACATCGTTGCCCCTTTGCATAGGCTCTGAGACCAGTCAGAGGCTTTCAGAGAAGGACGTCTCTGAATATGGCTTCATTAGGTAATTTTTCAAGAGTTTTAAAATCTATATTGGGAGATAAGGAAGGAGGAAGATTCCAGTCAGTGACTGGTAGGAAACACTTCATTAATATTAAGCTTTAGGTGCAGAAGAACTAAGGAAGTTGTTTTTCCATTATCACAGGGGGAAGCAATACCAGTTAAGCCAAGGCCTGCAGCAGAAACATTTACTGGAAATGTTTACATGTTACTTAATACCTTGACATGCATTATTCAACTTATGTAATGTCAGCTGGGGTGGAGCAGGGAGGATTGGGTTTGCAGAAGAATTTGTTTGCTCCCCATGGAATATTTTCCTGAGTATAGCTACCTTCTTTGGCAATGACGTACATTCCAGGAATAAAAAAAATGCTCTTCAGCCACATTTTTACAAACTACTGGAATGTGTTCTCTTGCAAAGGTGACCTAACCTTGTCCAGATGGTCAGCCCTCTCTGAGCAGTGATATCCTGCAAGTCTTTCTTCATTGCAGAGCAGAATTGCAACAAAAGCCCCTTGTGAGCCCCCTCTGAGCTGGAGAGCTACGCACTAAGTGGTGGAGCCATTGAAATGGATGCACTTCTCCTCCTGGAAATGAGAGCCCCTGTTCCCTCCCAGGGATAGATGCAGCAAAACGGCCTGCATGATGAGGAAAAAGCAGAAGAGTTCTTCTGCTCATATGAGCCATGTCACAGCAATATGACAAAGGAAATGGGAAGGAGAAATGGATTGGGAAGTGTGAAGTTAAGCTGGCATCTCTCTGCTTCCCTCTGTGTTTACTTAGCATCCACACAGACAGTAATTTCATGATTCACCTGCTGATTTATTTGTTTCGCTGACAAAGCTGCAGTAAATACAGACTTGGCATCATTTGCATAGTTGTTTAACTGTTAAGGCAGATGAGTCATATAAATGGAGCTTTCAGACTTGTGATAGATTGCCAGACAGAGTGGGGGAAACACACACATATTTTGATTCGGTTAATCAGTACCTGGAAACATTGTTGCAAAAAGCATTTTAGCACAAAGCTTGGAGTTTCCAAAATAGTAAGGCTGTATTTGTTAGTTTTGAAAATAATAATAAAACACTTTTCCTCTTAAGCTACAACACTTTTATTTATTTATTTATTTATTTATTTTAATGGCATCTAGCCAGATTTAGTAACTTTAGCTATCGAGGACTACAAGTAGAGATGATGCATCTGTATCTTGAAGAAATTGTCTAAAATGTAATTCCTAGAAATAATGTGAGTCTTCCGGATTCAGGATGACTGGATTTCCTAGAAACAAAAGGTTGTGAGGATCATGGCTTCAGAAGATGGACTGGCACTGTAGGAGTATTTCTAGAATCTCTCCTACGTTGGTTATACAGTGCCTGTTAGTAACACTTGGTGGGTGCTGCTCTGAAATTTATCAGAGTGCTGGTTTTTCTGAAGGGGGGACCTCATGGTTTCTTATCATGGAAGTGAAATGAATAGACCCCTGAGATGAAAGTGTTTCTGTTTGTTCTAGCAGAACACAGAAAATTCTTGGTTCTCACTGATTTTAGTGTGTTGTAGTGGCTCTTCTTGCACTGATCTTAGTGTAGAAGAACAGTTTTATAGCAAAAGAAACACTGATATGATTAGAAGCTCATTAATTAGTATTAGAAGGGCTTCTAGGCACTTAAAACATCCTTAATAAGAAATATATTAATGACTTTTGAATGCCTGTCTGCTACACATATGCATTTTTGATAGTCATTTTAAAAACAGAAACTCATAAGTGGTATTAAAACACATTTGCCAGAGAGAAAAAGTTCAAATCCGAGATCTTAAATAGGGATTCAGAATAATAGTCCATTTGTAGCTAAGAACTGATCTTTTTAGATGAATGATGTTGCATGTAGTATTTGTTAATTTTCTTGTGCTTTCTGATTTTTAAAATTTCACCAGAACTTTTTCAGTTTGCCCTGATGCGTGGGCATAGGCAGGTACAGATGGACTAGCTTTCTAGTACCATGTAATGATCAGTGGGAATAAAGTGATCATGTTCTGCCATAGGCTAGTGAAATGTTAATGCAGCACCTGTGTCTTGTGGTAGCAGTAATATATCACATTTGCTTTTATCCGTTATCATATAACTTGTGCAAGATAAAGGAAGATTTGTTTTTGAGCAAATCTTTCATGGTTCACAAATGGCACATGACCAAATTCAGAAGCAATGTTCACTGTGTACTGCAGATCAGTACATGTATTTGACTCAATGGGTAACTACATTCATGTAATTTAGGGGCTAAAGACTGTGTTTTCTCTCTTATGGCAGTTCTACACAAAATGAAGCCTTGCTAACCCTGACTTAAACCATTGTGACTCGACAATGAGCTTCTCAAAGCAAACTTGACAAAAAAAAACAGTTGGAAGTCTTCTGCAAGGCCAAGTTCAGAAATAATATAGCGTATTTCATATTCATAGTCATTAAAAAGTATGATAGACTCAATACTCTTTGTGTTCATTATTAATTTTCACAGTTGTTACATCCATTCTGTTATCAGAATAGCCTTAACAAAAAGGCCAGCTAGAAAATAATTAGGTAAGGAAGGTGGGAGAGATACAGTTTTCTTTAAACCATTTGTGTTCCAGTTCCCATAATGAATCTCTTCCTAGTCTTTGCCTCTGGCTGAGAATAGTAATATAGCATTAACCCAGGAGATATAAAACATGCTGTGCTGTGCTTGGAAGGGTGTCAGAAACTCCTCCTGAAAGGATGAGAAGGTATTTTATTGCCTTTTCAATTGTTGGACAGTCTAGTCCTAGTAAGCCTTTTAGCAAAATGGAGTACTAAAGTAATGGTGAAGCCTGATGTTTGATTTTCATAATTAGCATATTGCAAAGATGAACTGGTAATATAGCTGTATCGAGGCAGGTACAGCAGCTATTACACTTGAAGTGCTAGCTAACACATTACAACCTGCTGGACATTGAAGCCTATTTTTAGTAAAAGAATAAATAAGCCAGCTGTGCCCTACTTTTTTGTTAAAATGTGTCATGGGATCTTTATATTTGATTAGAAAAGTCAGCAGAAATAACACAAGGGAACTCAGTGCCTCATCTAAAAACCGGTGATTCTAACAATCCAGTGCTGCTTTTTATTGCAAAAACATGTTAATAGTGGGTATGAGGTCAGACCCAAAAGCAGGCAGAGGAGATAATAGCTGGTGGGAGACTTGCCTGTGTGGTGTGTGAGGCACAAGCTGTTCAAGATGCTTTTGATGAAAGAAGCTATTTTGTATTGATGAGTAGAACTATGTTTGCAAAATCATTGTTAGGAAACTGGAAAAATGAAGAACTATGTAAAGATATTTATATAGAGAGATTGTAGCAGCAAAGTCACATGGCCACTTCAGGGTGCTGTTCATCTTTGTAAAGTCCTTAGTCTTCCTAATTCTGAGCAATTTTTTTTGTCTTCACTGGCTGATAGAAGATGGATTTCCACATACCTCATGAATGAGCTGTCTTGTAAAGTGTGGCCATACCCAGAAACCTCTGCTGTGAGCAGATGCAGGAAATAAGCAGCTACATATACACTTGCTATAGTATAGAATCTGTGACAGCTAAGTACTTTCAACCCATTTCTCTATAGGTAAGTGATAGAAAAAGATTCATGTTTTGTTACAATAGAATTGGCATAAATTGATGGAGAATGCCATAATTTAAAAGTATCTGTCTAAGAGCTCCTGATCATGGAGTTCATCTGATTTGGGCCCACTCATGCACAGCAGGGCTCTGCCTGCCCTGACGGGGAATCAGCTGCCATGCTGCTACTTCTGCTGTGCTACAGCAGCCAGGGCAGGTCAGGGAAGCTTAGGAAGAGGCCCTCTGTTTAGAGTGGCTTTACATCATTTAAGTTAGGCTTAAAATGAGAGGCCTCATGCACTGAATTCAGTCGGGGGAACAGGGCAGTGAGGGGTGGGGATGCTGGGTGTGTGGGTATCAGTGCTGCTGGCTGTTTGAAGTGCTGCTGTTGGTAACAGAGCGGTTTGCCTCTCTGGCTCCCATACATATGCTGTAAGTTCTCAGAGAACTTTTTCACTGAGATTGACACATATTTAATAACTTGGTTTAACAAAGCACTGTTAAAAGCTGCTTGTTCTTGCTGCAGGCTGTAGCTTCATTAGCCAAATTCAGCATCCGTTTTGTCTGACATCTGCATTTGCAGTCTGGTACTGAATGTCACTCAGTCCATTATTTGCTGCTGCCTTCCCCTTCACCGGGGCCAGTGTGAGAAACAAAGAGAAGCTTATTATAGACACACACGCTGGTGCAAACACAGGAAAAGAGACCATCATACTGTACAGAACACCTCTGAGGGGACATTGTGCTTACAGAATTGAGCTAGCGTGTTAGGCCGAGTTTTTCGCCATGGTATTAGCACTTTATCAGTGCACACTGAGAGGCCCTAATGGCAATGGCCAGCTTTGATTTCACAGATTGCTCTAACATCTGCAGAGGCAGGGAAGGTCCAGTCCAGCAGGCCACCTTTTATTTATCAGCTGAGACTGTTACAGGATCATGCTATCCGCATACCATATCTTCTCTATCATAACTTACCATTTGTGTGTGTTGTAGTACTTTAACCTAGTGCACGAAATCATCTATAGACTTAGTAAACATATTTTTCACAGACAAAATTCATTGGGAATCTCTTAATATTTCCTTTTTAGGAGACTGAATACAAACTTTGGCAGTTAAACTTGATTCTAGTGATTTATTTTTTCTAAATACATGGCTTGAAATAGTAGCGCCAAAATTATTCTCTTGCTTATCAACACCTCTTAAATTTAGTGACTAACGAGAGATTCTGTCCCCAGACAGTAACAACCTACTACCTTAGGCAATAAAGGGACTTAAAATGGGAGATTAAAGTTTTCTTAATTCCAGATAATCTATTTTTTTAATGTTATAATTCAAACTGGCTTTCCTCTAGTGACTATTTTGGAGACTGTCATGTTATTTTTCATACACAAGATGTTCTAAAGCCTTTTATTTGGATGACAGTAGGCAGCATGCTGATAAAGGAATGACTGTGTAGTGTGGAGTGACCATTATTCTCTCTACCATTGCTCACACAGTTTTGCATGTAACTCTTTTTTTTTTTAATGAAAAGAAATACTCATAAGAGAATCTCATGTTACTCTGTATTCACCTCAAAACATTCCTATGCATTAACTACCCAAAGCTGATTTGGGTTTGTAGATGTTGCCACTGTATCACAGTATCAGACATTAGCAAGTTGCTGGGAGCATTAAAGTTTTGTAGTAAGTTATTTCTAAGCATCTCCCACTCAGTATTCAGCTGTGTTCTAGATCATTGTCGCTTAGATTTACTGACCTGCATGTTTTTCAGACCAGCTTTTTCTGCTTTAGGTCAAACAACCTTCACTTGCATTTCCTTTCTCCCGCTGTCTGGGTCTGCTGCCACAGTTCTGTGGTGTCTGCAGATATGCAGAAGACTCGTGTGTTAGTTCCTTTCTTCTGCTCACTGCAGTGACACAGGGCTAAAATAATGTAAACCCAGAATGCTGAAAATGACACATTTTCAAGTGAACCAGGAATGTGCCCTAGGTGTACAGCTGTTTTGCATGCAAAGACATGACTCAGATACAGCCTTTTCAGACAAACCCTTTTTGTTATACTGAGAACACATGTAACAATAGCCTGGGGGAAAAGAATAGAGCATTTGTTGTTTTGTGAAGGGGAGGTAAGAAGAGGATCTAAAGATAAGGAAATTGAAAATTAAATTTAAATTCTGGGGTTTTTCTCTGCCACGTAGGGTATAAAGCTATTTCTTTAAGATGTTTCAAGACAAGTTCCTTATCCATATTGTGCACACTGTCCATAACAACTCCATGTGCAACAAGAACATGAGTATCGGGCAAGTTGATCAACTGTAATCTGAAATATGTTGATAATTACTGATTGAGATCTCTGAACTCCCACTGCTAAAAACTGATGTACTTGGAGGCATTAAAACACAAAATAGAAAGGAAATTTGAAGTCTGGGATTACAAACCTACAGGAAAACTCCATGTGGGCAGATTTCATTGAAGTTTATTCATAGATATAGCAGAAATTGTCTATACAAGACAATTTTTAAGTGCTTGGGGCTTTATGCATAACAGACATTTCAAGACATTATTCAGTTGAAAAGATGGCAGTGTAGTAAACAGGTTTTGAAGTTTCTGGATTCTAGCCCTCTACTCTGTCTAGTAAATCACTCACATCATAGTTGATTTGCACTTTACAAAGACAGTGCTGGATCCTGTAAAACAACAATCTAACATTACAAGATTGAGAGTAAATAGCTCTTTTCTAAAAAACATTATCTAGCCTTTCCAAGCACAAAACCATTTGTCATCAGTGAGGCCAACTAGCGAGCCAAGGGCTGAAGGCCAAGACTATCTGGAATATTTAATGTCAAAACCACAAGTATTACAATGTTGAAAAGTTACATATCTGAAACTTTTTGCACTACTGGATTTCATTAATACCTTATTTTTCAGAAATACATTTCAGTAGCAATGTAAACTTTAAACAGAAGAGACAACAGGCTCAATGTGCTGAACTAAACTTCTTTATATAGGTCATGATCCATGGAGATGATACTGGCTTCGTATGATCTGGATGCTTGCCTGTTAAACCCATTACTTTCATTTGAAATCTATTGGTGTTTTTTGTTTTGTTTTGTTTTTTTTCCAGGAAGAGGGGAGGTCAAGTGAAGTTACTGCAGCCCTGCAGTATGAAGCAGCAGCACTGATGTTTGGAAGCAATGCCTGTCGTACTGAGCACCCTTAAAAGAACTGGTTAAAAGCAGGAAGAGGAACTATTAATTGATACATACAACAGAAGGGCTGTGAAGGCAACTGACACACGGTAGGCAAGTTTTCTCAATAAATTCTGCCGTTCCACTGAGATTTGCCTACACGTGGCATTGTAGGCTCACCGTTCAGCCAAAAAATCCCATTTGCTGAAGTAAGGGGGGAGATGACTGTCCTTCCTATACATTTCCAGCCAATCCATGCTGTGGTTGTTTCTTTGGAACAAACAACTAAACATCTTCTAGGTGCTTCCTAATCCAAATTTAATTAATTTTTAGTTCCTTGAGAATTGGCAAGTGAAGTTGATGAGGGAGTAAATCCATCCATCCTTCTCTTTTCAAAACAGGAATAACTGGAAGAATGAACGGAGAAAAATAGACAGGGCTAATAATACAGAATGATTATTAGCATAGGGATGTTAAAGTATGCTTAACATGATCGTACTCTTTTTGGATGTGGACAAGGATATGTTGTGCCTCACCCTGTTTTCATTCAAGGCAGTAGGAATGTTCCTGCTGATTTCAGTGGGTGGGGTCGGGGCTAGCTTAATGTAAAACTGAAGTTGTTTCATTACTGCTTACATTCTACCTTGCTTTTCTTGGATTGTTTCTTTTAAAGCTTAAGAAAACCACGTCATTTATATATATATACTGGTTTCAATGCAATTATTCCTAAACAGCTCAGCATCAAGACTCTTAAAATGAGGATGTATCACGGAAATAATTGGCTAGGCAATAAGCTGCTATAATGAGGTCTTCCCTGCTGATTTGCAAAAGCCTCTTCGGGAAGGCTGCTCTGTTGAGCCCTTTTCAGCGGGAACACAGGCGACTGCCTGTGTCTTTCAGTCCCCTGAACCGCGGCTGGGGTGTTCAAGCCCGGCCGCCGGAGCTGCGCGGGTGCGCACGCCGTAGGCGGAAGCAGCTCCGTCAGGCGCCTGCGATGCTCGCGACTACGAATGAGAACCACGAACAAGTGTGGGGAAATGAAACTACCCGTAGCAAAGGGGGCTGGGAGGCGGCGGGGCAGGCGAGCCCCGCTTGCAGCTCGCACAGGAGTTTCCGCGAGGGGCTCCGCGGCGCGGCCCGGCCCTCCCAGGGGCGCCCCGGCCGTGTGACGCACCCCGGGGAGGGCAGGCCGTCAGCTCCGCAGCACCAGCGACGAGTCTCTGGGCTGCCCGGGGCAAGGCACGGCCGTGGGCTGCCCTCGCCGCCGCCTCACGGCCAACTCCGTGGCTCACGGAAGATGGTACTCGGGGGCGCCCGGAGGGGCGGGACGCGCTGCGCCATTGGCCGCTGCCCGCGGTTTGATACCGAAAGCTTCGCCCGGGTTGGCGGCCAGCGCCGGGGGCGGGACCCGAGGGCGAAGCTATTGCCTAGGTAACCCCCGGCCCCTCTTTGTGCCCGCCCAGGAGGCAGCAGCGCGGCCGGTACCGGCGTGAGGGAGTAGGCTCCGCGCTACTGCCAGCACCGACGCCGCCGCCCTGGCTGGGAGGCGGCGCGAGAGACGGCAGCGGCGCTGCCCTGGCAGGTGGGTGTGCGCCGGCGGGCGGGCGCGGAGTCTTGGGCGGCTCGAGCCGGCTGTGCCGCGGGGTGCGTGCCGCGCTCTGAGAAGGACTGGATGGAACGGACCGGCGGGGCACCCTCTTGGCGGGCAGGTCTGCGTGGCGGCTGGAGCTGCGGCGGGGCTTCCCCTCAGCCGCCACCGCCGGTTCGTTTCGGTCCCTCCCCGCCCCGCGGCGACGAGCTCCGCAGGAAGAGGGCACTTCTCGGCTGCCGCCCGTTGCGACACGGTAGTTGCTCAACCGGGCGGGAAGCTCCGCCGTCTCCGTGGCGCGGGGGAAGGTTTCGGTGGGCCGCAGCCGTTTGTCAGCGGAGAGGAGCGAGGGGCCGGGAGCAGGCGGCGGCTTGGCGCCGGCCACCGGCCTCCTCGGCGGGGCGGGCGGGCGGGAGCCTTTGTGCGCTGCCCTGCCGCGAGCCGGCGTTGCGCAAGAGCGCGCGGCGGTAACGGCCGCCGCAACAAGTGGCTCTCGCGCATCCCGCGCGGCCGGGCCGGCGGGTGGTGTGCAACGGCGCGGGACGGGATGTGCCGCCCGCCGCGCGAGCTCGCGTCTAGCGCGGCCTCTCCTCAGGGACGGCGTGAGGGGGCGACCCTTCCACAGCCTCGGGGCTCCGGGCGGCCCTTGGGGGCGACGCTTCCGCGGCCTCGGGGCTCCGAGCGATGTGTCCAGCGCCTTCTCCTCCGTGAGTTGTCGCCCGACAGGCTTAGTCTCTGCTTTGTTTCTGGTCATTTTTAATGTTGAGGGGTTTTTTGCAGCCGAGAACTCTTAGTGACTGCTTTGTGATTTTTAGGTGATGTTTAGATTGTTCGATGCTTCTGGCTGTTTTTAGCTACGTTTCTAAGTACTGTTTTCCTTCTGAACCACAGGAATTTGTATGGAAAAGCAGTGTGTGTGAAATGTATTTCCAGTTAGATGCTGATTCTCTGCGCAGCCCAGAGTGAGCAGTGCACGTAAGGATTGCTTTGGCAGTGTGCTGTCATAAACTTTCTTAACCGGCTACTAAACTCTTCCACAGATGAGGACCTGTTTCTGTGAAAGGAGCGAATAAATCTTCTTTAATCCCAAAGAGTTCCTGAAAGAGAAACGGAAACCTCTCATGCCAGAATTGCTGGTTTGTCTAGCTCCAACACGTGTGTATACACACTGGTGCTGGATACCTTCCAAAATCAAGAAAGCATAGTGGGTTTTTGGCCAGAACTTACTGCATTTACAGACTTTTCTTGTCACCAGATACGCTGATGAGTTTTGTTCCTTTGAAATTGACAGCTGTAGCCAAAGTAAATGTTATGTGCTGTCTAAGTCAATGGTGCTGTTTTTCTGTTGCTATTGAACTTTATTCAGGCTTAGGAAGTTCTTGATGCTGGGCATTTCTAGAAACCCCAGTAACACATTATTTCTGTTTTTAGGGCTGTAGTTTAGGGTTCCGAGTTACATGAATGCATGAAAGATGTAGAAATTTGATCAGCCTGTGGTTTGCAGTATTAGCTAGAGACTCCCACAACTGTAGGTCTTCAAGGAGTAATTACAGATGCATATAAAGAAATACTGAATATCCAAACACTTGTCACAGGGTTGTGCAGTGTAGTGAAATGCATTAAGGGGGCTGGGGAATCAGTCACCAGGTCACTTGGAAACTTCGACGTAGAAGCTTCAGTTCAGACTGATGATGGTTTTCCAGGCTTCAGAAGTTTCATGCCAGCATGAAGTGCTTTTCAGAAGAGAGAGAGAAAGAAAAGGACTTACGAACAAAAATTCCTCGGTAACTGTTTTTTTTGGCCATTTTTAGAAAAGAAAATCGGGGATATCAGTAATATCTAAATGTTTTGTTGTGGATTGACTTGGAAACATGTTTAGGTGGGGTTTCAGCCTGTAATTAAATGTTACTTAAAATTTTTTTAGAAAGGAACTTCCTCCATACATGGTCTTAAATTATTTTTCATTGGTTTCTATTTAATTATATGCTTTTCTTGAATAAAAATTGCTACCATTAAGTCAGGTTTCACTTCCCTGAAATATCTAATGTCATAGATTTGCTAGTTCTCCAGTTGTCTATAGAGTTTTGGCAGAACTCCAAATTCTAGTGTAGGAAAGCCTTCTTAAAAGACGAAAAAAAAATCTTTGATTCTTGTGATAAAGAGAGGATGTGTCCTGCCTTTTCCCCCTGATTTCACTACTTTCCATTTCTTGTCAGTTGGATGTAGAGTCAGCAAGCTTGTGAAATGTTGCACTTTTTAAAGTTTGTGTATGTCTGCAATATGTTTATCAAATGTGAAATTTAAAACCAAAATCCAGAAACATACAAGCTGTCAGAATGCTATACACAAGAGGAGGGTGCAGGAAAAATAGGAACTGTTGTTATTTAGAAGTTAGGTGGAAATGCATGCTGGTGTTTTGGCTGAAAAGCTGGTATTGTGTTTCAGCGACCAGAGGCACAGAGTTGAAGTAGCTTAAGTGCTTTTGCATAGATCTAGAGATACACATGGAAGCTTTGCCCTTGGTTCTCTAAAGGTGCCACCAGTTAACTTACCTGAAAATAAATACCTGATGGGTTGTTGGGCTGTGGAATGTGGCGTGGTATTTTATGCAAAGTCCATGGGGCCTTTTTGGGTTTGAGGTGGATTTTCTGACTTGCCACACTTGGTAGCAGCAGACCATTAAGTTATGAAGTTAACCCTTTTTCACAGCTGGCAGTTTCTGTGAAAGCAGTCCAGGAGAGAAAAGTCTGAAATAAGCATAGTTTTACACAGTCACATAGAAAAGCTTGCTTGTTTGGGTTTTTTTAGTAAATGTATGTTTGTACTCAAACTGATACCCTTGGAGTATTGATACACATGGTGCTGCTGTTTGCCACATCTCAAATCTCCATTAATTTGCCTCAGAATATGAGGACTTGGAAACATGGAGGGCTACAAAAATAATTTGGGACTAGTGTCCTAGTGCATTAAACAATTTGGTTTGTGGCAGTGATGTCCTTGCAATCACTCCCCACGCAAAAGTTTCGGTCTGTTTTGTTTTGATAACTAAAGCAGATCTGGTGGCAAAAATAATCTTGCACTAAAAATTTAGCAGTTTTTAAAAATGAATTTTTAGAAATCACATTAGTGATTTGTAATCAGGTGGTTTTCCTTTAGGTTGGGTAAGGTCTATACATAGAATTAACTGCAAGTAACAAAGTGGTGGTTCTGTCAAAATCTCAAATTGCAGATTCTGCAAGGTTAAGGTTACATGTATTTGTATGATGCCTGAAGTACCAATTAGTTTATGTGCAACGTTAACCAGTCTGTTTGACGATGTCAAATGTGTGCGGGTAATCCTTATATCTCAAAATCTGGTGGAAATAAATTCAGGAATGTGGTTTCATTTACATATATTAGAGTTGCAGAGTGGGGCCCTGATGTGCAAATGCTTGTGGATATGTAGCTTCCAAAATAATTGAATTTGCATATTGGCTTCAGAAGATTAAAGAAACAAATAGTGACACTGATGTGTCAAAAAAAGCTTCCTTTGATAAGTGCAATTGTAACAGTTACATTGTCTCCCACTGATAATTTTTTTGGCTGTGGGGGGATGGACCAGATGGACATGCACATTGTTTCTTTTTGTTTTGGGTAGCCACAGTTTAATAGCTAGTGTGCTGCAGAATGTGACCTCTTGTAAACTTGGTTGTACACAAACAGAGGACCCAGACTGACCTTAGGTACCATCTTTGCTACTTCCACTTCCCAGCTTTGGCTGTTGGCCATAGGGGGAAAAAATTGCCCCATATCTTTCAGTTGCATTAAATTGGGAGGTGGGAAGGGGGTAGCTGTGGGCACTTTGATTAATGAGTTTCTTACCTTAGATAATCTGGACTTAAAATTGCAAATTATTTGGACTCGGGAGTAGTTTTGTGTCTTTGGAGCTAAATCTAGGTTTATAGAAATATTTTTTTCTACCTACTTTAATAAGAGCATAAGAATTATGAGTACTACAGTTTTGATGCAAAATGTACTTAATATACATTTGCTATTCATAGCTTACTTTTGTTTCTTTCAAAATGGCCAAACTGCATATTTTTTATAAGTAGTGTTGCATTAGATTTTCAATATGAAACTGAATTGTAAAGGGTGCTCTTCTGTTTGTAGAATATATTGCTTTTATTTGCAATGCTTATTCTGATTTTTATAGTAGCTTTATGAATTCTGCATCAAAATATCTTAAAGGAACTCCATCAGATATCAGCGTGTAGTTTTATCCTGGTGTAACTGCACTCCACATGTTGCTGTAATGCTGAACAGTTTTATGTAAGTTGGTAAATGATCCCCAGATTTGTTGCTAGTTCACTTTTTTTCTTAACAGAAAACTTGAACAAGTGAGGTGTAGTTGGGGCAGGAGTGGAGTGAGTTGACCTGATGGGATAGATCTGCCTCTCAAAATAAAGCTCTTCTAAGAGATCATAAAGAACTATGAATATTGCACATAAAATATCTGTATAAATACACTATTAAAAAGATGTGCAGATGTGGTGCTGAGGGACACAGTTTAGTGGTGGAGCTGGCAGTCTTGTGTGCACCAAGACATTAGGGTTAAACCATGGTACCAGGAGGTGAAGAATACTTGTCTGCATGTTTTGAATTATTTACTTAGCAATAATTTCAGTGTGAAGGGGTGTGTGTATGTGTGTGGTGAAGTGCTGTCTTTTTTTTCTTTTCATGGAAAGACTGTGTTTGGGAATCTGTGATAAATGCTGACTGGAAAGTGAGGAGTAGTTTCTGAACCCTCTTGGGTGAAGAGAAGCATCATTAGTCTGGCAGACTGTCAGCAGCAAATGGTAGATTAATTTTTGGCACAAAAATCTTGCTAACAAAAGAAGAGTCATTCCTTTCTGTTGTTAATAATAAAAATGAGGAGGGATTGATTGTCTGCTCTTGGCAGGCTGATATTGTTCAGCTTTTCTTTAATATCCACATAAGACAGACAATGCTTTTGACAGAAGTCCTTTTATGCTTTCTTAAAAATAAAAAATACTTTCTAATATACAAATAGTCAGCATCCATCTATAAAACTAACTTTTCTTTAAATAATAACTTCATGATTACAAACGATGTATAAAGTATTGCAAAATTTTATATGTTGTTTAAAGATAAAGATAAACCATTATTAAAATGTGTATTAAACTGTATGGAGTACAGTGAGTCTTCGCCCTAGGCCAGTTTTACTTCCACAGCTCTTCAGAAGTAGTTTTACATCTACTACCAGTGGCAGTAACTCCAGGAAGTCATATTATTTTATTAAAAATAATTGTTTACTTCACTTTAATTAGGTGATCTCTAGCTATGTAGAAAACTTTAGTAAGCTCAATATAATGAATCTAACTTTATTTTTTCACCTGAGTAAGAATAAAAGCATTTTTCTGTACTGAATTGCTGCTTTCAGTGTTAGGGTGCCGTTTTTTAAACTCCATGGGATTTTGCCTAAGTTCCTAGAATTCAGCTAACACAAGTACATCAAAGTTGTTTATTTTTATATGCAGTCTGTTTTGATAACTGTAGTGATTTCTACTTCCTTTGGGTGCTTTAAATAAATCTGGTGTATGGAGAGCTACAGTGATTATGAGTAGCAGAAAAATACTGCATTTAAACCAGCTCATTTAGTAGGAATTGAATTCTTCATTAAAACCAAGATTTTCAAGAATATGAAGATATAACTTTTAAAGTTAGAAGTCATGTTAAGACCACAATCGAGTTACTTCCTCATCACTTCTCATCTCAATTTGTAGTATTTTCAACAAGATTTGCAGCAGCTCTGCATCTTGTGAAATGGAATATTTTAAATAAAGAACTCTCTCTTTGTTTTTTCCTTTACTCCTTTTTGTTTAAATTGGAAGTTTCAACATTCATTTAGTTGGGTGAGAAATACTGTGGGTAAAGCAGTGGCTCGGGATTTGTAATAATTAGATTCTCTTTCCAAGTGTGTCACACAGCTGCTGTTTGAGCTTAGAGGAGTTTGGTTATCATGGTATGTTTTCATCTGTGTTTTGGGGATGAGGCAGGCAGTTACTTTTTCTTTCTTGATGTCTTTGCTTGGTAAACTTTTCTTATGTTTATGTCCTTCAACATAAGTAGTGTCACTGTTACGGACCTTAAAGTATATTAAATGCTACTTCAAGATAAATTCAAATGCTTCATTGAAAAATACTTTGTAGCAGCTATGGTAATTGAATAGCGAACAGATTTTATGTTCTTTGTATTAGGATGGAGAAAAGATAAATGTATTTTTTAAGTGGCCCCATTGAAAAAAATATCTAAGTGGCCACTTATAATCATCCCTCAGATGATTATAGTGAGGCAGAGCCTCACTTTGCCTGATACCTGTGAAAATGGTATTGAAATAAAATCCCCTTTACTGTTTTGTTTTTTTAAAAGGAGAAATTATTAATAAAAAGTAAGTAGAAGATTACTGTAGTAGAGCAGCCTAAGTATTTTTAAAGCATCATATGAAATGATTAAAAAGTTAGAATCTTTAGTGTATTGTTGTCATGGGAAAAGAAGTTGGAATTATTAACCCCCTTCTATTTATAGGTGTTTTCTCTGTTAATAATCCTGTTCCAGTTAACTTCTAGGCACATTTTATGAGAAGGGAGAGCAATTCTTGCCTTAGTTTATCACTGCAGCTAATAATTTTAGTGTCCTCAAGTTACATTCTTTTAAATGTCAATTTCACAAATCATGTCGCTCTGTTTTCAGATTTAGTTGTGCTTTGATAACTTGTCAACTTTTATTATATGCAACTGCAGGATTTAAAGAGGTCTTCAGCATTTGGTGGCTCCTTTTTTCATCTTATCACTACTTGCTGATTTTAAAAATACTGGTATATCACTTCTTAAGACTGATCTTCTAGGGTTATTGACTCATGAGAAGGAGAGATGCAGGCTGTCTGCGCTACACTGATAAAGCTCGCAAGAGCCAGACGTAATATATAACAATTGTTATGAAAATTTTCCACCCTCTCGGTGCCAAAAGTTTGTCTTTCATTGTTAATTTAATTGAAGCTTGTTTGTCAGGGAAGTAGCATGCTACTTTTACTGTGTCTTTAACCATATTTGTGGAGTAGTAAAGGGTTACTACCTATATAACGGCAGTTTTCTTGAAAAATAGACAGTGGTTGGTGAGACCCTTTTTATGAGAAGGAGTCTTCAGAAACAGCAACATTCCTGAAACTTTCAGCTCAAGCTTCTACATTTTGGTGATTAACAGACCAATTTAACCTGAAGAAAGATTCCTTGGGGTGCAGTAGCAAATTAAATGGTTTAAAATGTTGTTTAATTTTCTGTGGTTTTGTGATACACTTTTATTCCTGTGATTTGTGTGAGAAGTAAAATAGGATTATAGAGGGGCTTTGTTTTCATTCTGACTTATGATGGGAGAGAATTTTAAAGGAGTTAAGGCAAGTATTTTTGAGTGGTTCCTCAAGACTTGCACCTCTTGGTGAATCACTCTTTTGCTGTCAAGTGTGCTGGTGAGAAATTTTGAGCATGATTGAACCATTATTGTGTGAAAACTGAAAAACCTTGGCTTTCATTTGCAAGAGTCTCTTTTTTGATTTCTGACTTTATGGCACATTTAAAAAATGGCTTTATTAACTACAAATGCTGATGCTCCAGTGCTCTTCTATATGCCCATGTTCATGTACATTATATACTACTACTGCTTCTGTTTTTTGAAGGTGAAGCAAGATGCTCTGCAAGGGAAAGTTGTTCTGATGTAGAGAAGTGATTGTCAAAAGCAAGTCTCTCTCATAGTTTGCTTTGGGAGATGGAGGAGCTAGTTCTCATTTGTCAGAGAAAGAGAGAGCTTTTTAGGTGCCTATTGCCAGGAAGTGATGTAAATATTGATCTCATAACTCAGTAGTAGCAGGAGGATAAATAAATACTCCAGAATGGATCTGCTGCCTCTTCTCAGCCCTTCCACACCTTGCCTGTGCAAATGGAATGTCAGAGAAAGTATCATTTTCAGTCCAGCCTTCGTCAGATTCCTCTTTAGTCCTGTGGTTTTCAAGATGTTACACACGAAGTTAAGAGGGTTGTATTTTATTCTATCTTGCTGTTCATTGTTCATCTCAGTGGCAGGAATTGCTTTGCAGTTTGATCATATTGAATATAAAATTATTCTTAATCTGGATAAGGCAGTTCTATTCACCACAGATTGTGATACTCAGGGTAAGAAGTCATTCACCTGTGTTAGAGTTCTGCCAAGCAGATTGCGCTCTTCATGGAGGAAGTTTGTTCCCCAATTACTTCTGTGCTGCCTCTGTCACATGAAGTCAGAGCTATTGCTACTCTTTGTGCAAGATTCACCGAGAGGAATACACATGGCAGTGCACTGAAAAGGGTCCTTACAGCAAGTTACAGCTCTGGTACTAATATAGCTCTGTTCCTTCTCAGAGTGTAAACTTCTCACTGCAGTTTTCTGTGATGCCACAAAAAGCATTTACTTGGTCAGATATAAGCCTGTTTCATTAATGAAGTAAGCTGCAAAACGCCATGTACTCTAAATGACTATGCTGAGCACTACTGCTGATGAAAACAGAGGGTTTGATGTTGGTTTTTTTTTAATGCATCAAGTGTTCTTTAATTTTAGGTTATATGTCTAAAAGCAGTGTGAAATGTAGGAATACTATTCAGATCTGACTTTTGGATCCAAAGTCAGATTCGAACTGTTGGTTTGATGAGAGGAGGGTTGTCTTACATTGTTATTTATTTTTTAAAGGGAGCACTGCCCTGTTTCTAGCCTGGGAGTAGTGCAAATTTAGGTTTCCTAAATTACATAATGTTGTGAGTTTTTGTGCTGAAATTATTCTTAATTTTTTTCTTTAAAAAAAAAAAATTCTG
Organism: Hemiprocne comata; assembly: GCA_020745705.1. Classification (NCBI taxonomy): domain Eukaryota; kingdom Metazoa; phylum Chordata; class Aves; order Apodiformes; family Apodidae; genus Hemiprocne; species Hemiprocne comata. Next base: position 6,120,966 of record CM036594.1, on the reverse strand, counting down.
AACAAACTCAAAACACCTGCCCAAAACTCAGCCTGGTAGCTGCATGGTGGTTGAGTTAGTCGTCCTGTTTTTGGTACGCAGGGACTTTCATAAACAAACTCGATTAAGTTTATTCATATGGAGGGGAATTTTTTTTTTAATGTTGTCAATGCTAGGAGATATTTATCAGCTCAAAGAAGACAGAATCTTTGATAGCCACACACAACTTTTCTTGTTAAATAATGGATGTACCAAATGATCAAGAAGGTTATAGAACTTTTATGTAAAGAGGCATTAAAGGAGACCATCTACCAATATATATTGCATTGCAGCTTTTATTGTATTGAAGAACAAATAGTTAATGAAAGGGATGAAATAATCTTGCTAGAAATACAGCTGGAATGTGATTGTTTAATTTTATATTAGAAAATTTGATCTCAAAATCACTCCTAGGTACATTCTATACTGTAAACTGTACTAGCTGACACTGTACTGCCAAACTTAAATTCATATGTAAAGGGTAGAAGGAATAGGGATATCTGAAAGCTTCTGTCATTTCAGTGTTTCGGAGGAAGTCTAAGAAGCTTGACAGATTTGCTTTTGAATGTTGGACACAGCTGAAGGTAAACTGCATTTGTTTGGTGCTTGAATTTTTCCTTCATCATAAGAAATGTTCTTGGTGATTACTTTCAGTTTCATATAGTATTTACTATATACAAGGTGTGATGAAATAATGTTGATATTTATCATGTGGTAATATTTGGAATCAAACAGCAAGTTGGACCACAGCAACATGTCTTTGAAGTACGCTTAGCTTGACATGACTGCGTAGTTCATAATCTCTTGCAGTCCATGCTTTGGAGTTTGCTTGAATTGTAAAGAACAAAGCTTTTAAACTGGTATCTGGAGCAGATTGGGTAGTAGCTTCACAAAATTGCATATGACAATTAATTACTGGAAAATTTAATTGCTTACTCTTCCTATTTAACTACTAATGTGTTCTTATTTATATAAAGTGAAATATGCACACAACACAAAGCAGAATTTGGGAACTAAGTAGAAATAAATTTGCATAGTTTCACCATGTTAGGCATTTAACAGAATGTAAATGGGAAGTGAAACATCAGCATGTGAAAGTAGTGAAGAAAATAGACTACACAGAAGAGATCACAAGAAACAGAAATCACGAGTGGTCCTATTAATAATGTTTCAAGTAACTTAATAATTATGAAGAGTTCTTTGCTGAGCCAAGATTAAGACTTCCTGTTTTGTTTCTTTGTTTAAAATGCAAGTAAATACTAATTTAGTAACATTTGAGTGGAACCAGTAGGGGTTTTTTGCAGGGTTTTTACATCTATAACACACTGGTGAGTAGAAAATACATCAACAATAAGGGCCATATTCAGGTATCCTGAATTCTGAGGACATGACTAGTCAGGGAGAGCTGTGCATCTTAAGGCTTTCAGAGTTTAACTAGTTTAAGAGGGAAATAATGGGGAAAGGCTTAATAAGCTTCAGTCAGCTCATTAATACAAGATTTCTTTTTCAAAAAATGATAGTGTGGAACTTTGTTCCATAACAAGTCCTTGTGTTCTGTGTTTTGCCCAATAATCAACTTAGCTTCAAAAGTAGGTTTTAAAATAAAAATATGGGGCATAATTGTGGTGTGATACAGGACCAAAAGAATGCATGCTTTATTGACATCTCACAGGTACAGGCATTGCTGTGCAGCTGGCAATTAATGCCTGCCTCCTCTAGACTTCTGTTTTCAAATACTGCTTTAGATGTGATGAAAATCTATGCAGATTTTATTTATTTATTTTTACTGCTTGCAGTCTCTTTTAGTATTGGGAAAGATGATTTTTAGTAGTATGACTGCTGAGAATGCACAATGATTGCATACCAGGTGATTGACAGTTCATTAACTTTTGCAGACATCTGTAGATGTTACAAGGACTTGTGCAGGGTGGTGGATGTGTTTGCACCTGCCTGAACTACTGCCTGGTGGTTAAGCCAGCTCAGCCTCAAGCCTTTGGGTTTCACACTTTGTGTATGTGTGCATGTGCGTGTGTGTATAGATGTGGATATCTTGGAAGAGCAGCACTGCTCTGTGATCATGGCTTCCAGTTCCTCACTTGTATAAATCAGATTTAGTGAACCAGATTTAGAAAAGCTGAAGCACTGGCCTGGAGGTGTAAGTCATCTGTGGACTGTAGGGGAGGTGGGGGAACTTACATCCTCACTTGGATGAGTCTGTTCAGTCTAAACTATTAATTTCTTTGACACCAGCTTTGGAGCTACTGAATCAGTTGGGTAATGACTTGTGCCTGAAGCTGGTTTTGGAACTGGAAATGAGCTGGAAAGTGTTACTTATTTGACTCTATGTTTATGAATTATTATAAAGTAAATCTATGCACCTGATTGTGAGTTATCTGAAATGACAGAAACACTGCTGTTTTTATAAATGGTCGCATGCAGCCTAGAACTTTGTGCTTTTTCAACTGTAGAGTATCCTCAGATCTAGCAGTACATTCTGCAGCCCGGAGTCTCTCCCAGGAGGTTTTGGTATTCCACGGTTGTTGCAAGTTATCAGCACTGGCAGCCAGCCTTCTCTAACACTAAGCACATTTGAAGGGTCTCCCACTTATAGAGACTTTGCTAATCTTGATTTCAGCACACTGCTCTCACATCAGAGAGTGATTGGCTGCCTAACAGAAGGGGAGGGGAAAAATGTGCCATCTACTAAAGTCTTTGTTTCATTAACAGCTTCATTAACAGAGGCGTATTCCCTTTCTGCTTTGCCCAGAGGCATTTCTTTTGAAGGTGGCAGAGCAGAAAAAAACCTGCTTGAATTATTCTGGTAAAATAAAAATAAATTATTTTTGTTTAGGTTTTGTTTGTTGATCCTAAATCGTGGAGGTGATGCCTTGCCATCTGGAAGTATCTGTTCTTTGCTCCTTTAGTTCCTGCATTTTTCAGTGCCAGTAAGAACTTGTAATTTGCCTCACAACTTCAATCGTATGGAGTTCTAAACCACAGTGAGCAGAAGGATTACTGAGTTACTTAACACTGAGCAGCATCAGGATGTATCACTGAAAAAAGGATTCTACCCACCCCAAAATTAAATTCAAATGACAGTAACTGACACACTGTTAGAAATCAGTATTTGCATAAGAGAGCTGATGAAAGCTTACAAGATCTTTTTTGTATTCTTACACTTGTAAACTGAAAGTAATTCAGCATCATTTGTAACCAAGTGAAAAAAAATCTGATTTATTGTAAAGCAGATTGTATGTCTTTGTGTGAGTACAAATTTCTTATACTCAAGCCCGTTGGGCCCCGAAGGGGATTTCCTAGAGGTGAGCCTAGCTTGGTGAGGCTGGCTCTCTGGGCAGAGTGAACACGGCTGAGGGTGATTCATAGCTGTTGAGTACAGAGCTCCTGCTCTGAATTACTCACTGAAGAAATGTAATTATGGTATCAAGTTCTTTCTAATGAAGACATGTGACTGTATTTAGCTTCAAATCATGTTTCTAACTGTTACCCATTTAACTTAAAGAATAACACTGACCCATATTTTTTAGTTATTCATGAAAACGCTTTGTGGTCTTTGTTTTGTCCATCTTATTGAAAAAGAAATCCTGTAAACTGACTTGTAGTTCTGACATAGGTCTCATTTTGCAGCTCATTTGGCTTTGAGCTTCGTATTTGCAGTTTCTGTCTCTGCTTGTTTTTTATTTTCTGTGGGTATTTTTATATGATGAGAGTTTATAGCTATGTGCCTGTTTTCTTTTGATTTCTTTTCATAGAGCAACTGTTTTGCATTTTCAAGTGATACATTTGAGAAAAAGTTGAGGATTTATTTTTTAAATTTTTTTTTTATGAACTACCACTACCTGCGAAAGTAGAACAGGAGGAAGAGCACTGCTGTGTGTGTTACAGTATGCTGTCCAATGTCAATGATATATTTTGTCTCTTGATATTGGTGCAGAAATAAGTGCCACCTTTAGAAGTTCAAAACTGGTCTCTGCCTTTGGAGAGACTTCCCCACTGCATTCTTCCAGAGTAGGAGATTTATTTGCAGAAAGGAAGGTAATAAAGGAACTATTACATCATGTCATTGAACCCACTCAGAGTCCCTTATCCTTCTCTTGGAGTATCATCTCTAACAAATGGTTTCTGTGTGTGTCCTGGCAGGATTCAGAGGAGCCAGTTTGATGGGACTAGAAATAGTTATAGTGGGGAAGACCATTTTTTTATGTCTTTATGAGCACCCTACTTCCCTGGCTTGTAATTGTTTTTCTTTTACATTAGATGCCCCACAGGAGTTTTAGGCTTCTTGTACATTTTCCCCCTTTCTTCCCTTATAGTACAATTTATTATTTTTTTGGGGGTCATATGTTCAGAAGTGTTTATGTGGACATAAAGACATATAGCAGGTAGCTATGGAACTGTAGAAAATTTTACTGTATTGTCACAGGCATTTTGAGTGCCACCACACAATTTTATGATTCCTGAATTATTCTGTAAGATTGTTAATGCATTTTTTTTCAAAAACAGTTATGATTTTTCAGAAAAAAAAATCTGTGTGATGAAAGGATTCACAAAAATGATCGTTTTGCAAAATGCAGCTTCTAATGCAGAAGTTGCAAGCTGAAATGGAATAGGATTTCTGGAAGGTCCCTGGTGGTACTGTCTGTAGAAATGTAAACCCAAGGACAAAGGCTCAGGGTGGTTTTGTGTTGTGTTTTTGATTGAGCTCACAGTCAAGAGAGACCCACGGAAGAGGCCCTGTTGGTAACATGTGGGTGACAGTTCTATTTTTCCCATGTTCCCAAGAGATGCAGTGGGGAAAAGGTGTGTGCTCATCAGAGAGTCCACTTTGTGTTCACTGCTTGAGGCCATTGTTTCAAGCCTTTCTGATGTTTGCTCCCTTCCAAGGTAATATGTAGTTGGAGTTCTCACTAGCTGTTTATGGTAGTTAAAAGGCCAGCAGAGTTTGTACCTTGGGTTGTTGTGTAATATAGTCACCAATCAGCCCTTGAAAAATTTTCCACTCGTGCTTTGAAGGTAGAAGGTGTACTGACATAGAAGGGTTGACCGTGGTGTGATCTGCACTGATACTGATCTCATATAACCTTTGTTCTGCTGGCCTGAAAAATCAGTGAGGTTGGTTAGCTAGAAAAATAAAGCTGCACACTGTCATCCTGGAATGAAGAATTTGTTTCTATTGCTTGAATATAGTAATGGGTATACAGTTTGTCTGTATACAATGAGAGATATTTAAAGCTCTGGAGGGCTAGCCATTCCCCTAGCAGTCCTCAGTAGGTGTTGGTTGTAGAGGACCAGCAGGAAGCCTGTTGCCCATGTCGTGTCAGAATTACAGTGGAGATGTGAACTACTGTGAGAACAAAGGGGAAATAGGACAGAGCTGTAGGGAAGTGAGCAGAAATCTAGCAAACATGCAACTGTGGAGAACATAGGAGTTGATAAACTGTGGCAGGAGCTATTCACAAAGTACTGGCTTGTTAAATGTGTACAATTTGTGGACTCTAGATATCTTGTGGGTTTTATGCATGTACCTAACCCTCAGATCGGATGCCAGTGCATTGACCATTGTGCTAATATGTGCTGCTTCTGTTTCTCACCAAATTCTGAAGAAGGCATGAGGAACATAATCTTTCCTTGCGGGGCCAGTGCCTTAGAGATGAATGCAGTGCAGGAGGTTCAATCTGTCTAAGATGGGAATGATTTGAAGCATGGAGCCAAGAAGCCATCTCCTGTTCCAGGTCACAGTTTGCACTGTGTGGTGTGAAAAGAAAGGAAAGAATGAAACAGAAGAAGGCTCAGAGCAGAAACTGTAGGACTAATGTGACTGCCTGCTTTCTTGTCTGGTACTTGAGCTATTTCACAAAGTGCATTTATTTTTTTTTTTTTTGTGCCAGCCTTGTTTGGTTTCTTTTTGTTTTCAAATGCACTCTTAGTCAAAAAATCTGACAACACATCTGTGTTACACATTGTTCCCATTTATGAACTTAATAAAATGGGTAGATAGTATGGTATAAGGAAGGAAAAGGTCATGTTTTTTTCCAGTGTATCAGTGCTGCTATTAGAAAACTAGGATTGTGCATTTTGCCTGGGGTTCCCACATTGTACTTGGGAGGATTCTCTGTGGTTTGCCAGCCTCTCTGGAAGCAGTTGTTGTTAGGGTAAACGTGTATCTTACACACCAGCGGTGGCATATATGTAATATCAAAACACCATTCTTTGCTTTGTTGGTGCTGGTACCTTTCCCATGAAAGGTTTCCTATGAATTTAGAGTGGTGTGTTAGGCATCCACCATTGGATTTGTAAACACAACTAACAAGCCAGAGACCTCTAGAAGGCTGAGATACCCAGTTTTTAGCTGAAGTAACAACCTGCTTCTGCCCCAGAGTATGGTAATTAAGATATACACAGGGGCCACAGTTCATTAAGGATTGCTTCCTCAGATGGAACTTCTGTGCGTTTCACACCCCTGCCCAAGCTCCTGCCTCCTGGCCACTAGCTTTTGATTCTGATTTTTCTGACTCCATAAACACATTGACATGGCTGTAAAACATTAATGACAGACTGGCCCTTTGGTACTAGCATTGGTACCTTCGTCTTTGCATTTTCTAAATCATGTAAGGCTGTCTTAATTTTTCTCTAGTTGCCTATTGTAGGCTCCCAGGCTTTCATAATAAGAAGTTTCTGGACTAGTTCATACCTTGATGCACCACAAGGTTGTTTCCAAAAGGTTGTGCATGGAGCAGTAGCTTAGTATTTTGAGACTTAAGCAGATGGGGCAGCAACTATTTTCCCCTGAAAGCCACCAAAGAAATCTAAGTTGTTTCACACTCCTCTACATGCTGATCCCTGGGGAGGTTCTGCATGGGACAGAGGAACAACAGCCCTCCTGATCATTGCACTGCCCTGAGTTCCTATAAGCAGTGTGGACTATTGAATGTGGTTTAGAAAAACAATTGCTTATGGGAGGAGGAGTGTAGTTTCATGCCTTGTGTTTTGTGGCTTGGCCTACAAACCTGTTAGATAATCAGATATCAGTAGATATCTGTGCAAACTGATAGTGCTGCTTTGTTCTCAAGGAGATTTAAAGTATTTTTTTGTTTATTTCATTTTGCTGAGAGCCTGGTTTTCAAAGTAGAGCTAAATGGAGATGATGACTTGGCTCTGTGGAGATATTTTGTCTTGTACATCTGCAGGATGATGGTAAGAGGAGACGTACTGAACCTTTCTCCTGCTGTTTCACAAGTTGAAATATGAATAGGAAAATGGGTTCACTTGTGTCATCTACTCAAATTCTCCACAATAGAACTGCTGATGACATTACACTGTTCTTTAAAAAAATGACAAAACAAAACCGAAAAACAAAAACCAGCTTACAGCCAAGTGTAAAAGAGAAGATGAGGTTAGGAGAATGAAGGCAACTTTGTTTCCCCTTCTTTTGTCTTTGATTGCAATAGATATCTGTTGATCTAATCCAAATTGAGTGTACAAAGGTTTAAAAATATTTGTAGCAGCTAAGAAATATTTTTAGCTATGTAGTTCTTGATAATGACACTTACATTATTAGAATGACATCTACATATCTAGTCCTTTCCTTTTTTCTTTCTGGTAACTAAGAGTTTGAGGATTTGACAGTAATTTAATTGTTAGATTGTGTAATTGTGAATATGGTACTGTAGTATTTTAGGAGAATTAAAATGTGTGGTTAATTAAGTATTTCTGCACAAAAAGTTTATGGAGCTATTAAACCAACTCTAAATTGCTGATTTCTGTATTTGGCTAATTACACTTTGTTGCGTTTTCCTTTTTTAGGTCACATTTAGGCCATCTTGTGGAACCTTCCGAGAAAACAAGGGTAATAGTAAGAAAATGATGTTTAATAAAAGTACCTTCACTCCACAGTCAGACTGAAACAGGAACAACTTCACTGGAGTAAGTACTACAGTTTTGTTTTGTTTTGTATTTTTGCTTGTAAAGTCTTTACCATGGTTATTAGACTGTTGTTGTGTTTAAATTTGTTACAGTTGCATTAAAAAAAATTAAAATTACTCCAAACTCATTTTGGTTCATCAACAGGTAAGTGGACACTTTTTTTAACTCTTATTGAAAGATCTCCCATCTTGGAAGCGATTGTATCTTAAGAGATTTAGATGCGCTTCAGAATTTTCCCTTTGTTCCTGTGTGTTCTGAGTATGGTTTTGAGCAGGAAGTGGCCTAGTATTGATTGCATATATACCCCTGATTTGCTGGCAAAAGTTAAAGCCCTGCCTGTATCTCCCAGGGAATTTGAAAATATAATTGGGTTTTTGGCTGTAGCTTTCCTCTCCTGGCACTTTGTGTGACAGGTATTTTTGTTGTCAGTATTGTAATATTTGTCTTATATAGCAGTTCCATCATCCATCAAACTAGCATGTCTTCAATTTATGGAGCTCAGAGATGTCTTTTCTTCACTGTTTATAGTTAACTTCTAGCTTTTGTGAATTCTAGACTGAGACATGTCTCATGATAGAAGCTTAGTTACCTAACTCAGGAACTGTGGATTGCAGTCCTTTTGGTACTAGATAACTAAACATGTATGTACTGGTACCGTATAGTTCTTAACTCCTGTGTGTTTCACTTGCTTGAGATGGGAAATGTATCTTTTGACACCTTGTTTGCATCAGATTGTAAGATGCTTAAACATATTCTTGTAGAGGTTAGAAACTGGGAAAAATCTGCGTAATTGTCTGTTTGATACAGATTTTACTTGTGCTGTGTGATATGTGAATGTAGTTCTGCAGGAGTCATTGGAAATACACTTGACTGCATAGTTAGGAATGAAAAATATCTGGCCATCTAGAACTAAAAGGGGATGGGAAATTGTTTTAGTTTACAAGAAGTATATTTTGGCATATTGCCTTATTGCCAAGAGGAAATTACTCTTCTTAGCTTCTTCTTTAAAAAGGGATGTGTACATGGTGTCATCATTTGGGTAGAAAAATGTCTGTGAAAACGAGTCAGATAAGCTAAACTTTTCTACTTGGTGATTTTTCTAAAGGGTTTTAACTGGCAGAATAACACATTTGGATTGCTAACTTTTAAGGCAGGAAATAAATTATTAAAATTTTTCAGTTAAACATTAATTTAAAGAAGTTGATGTGTGTGTATTAGTTCAATTTCTAGTAAGTACTTGAAGTAAATACAACAATTTTAAGTTAACAGATGTAAATTTGTATCAGTTCCTGGTCCAGGCCATACGTCAAGCAGTGGGTGGACATATTCGTGAAAGGTTCTTGTAGCACCTGATACTTCAATTCTGACCTCTGAAGTTTTCAGAAACTGTGTTGTGTGAAGGTTTTTTTGTCTTTTATTGGCTTATTAGACAACACAGTAGAAATACAGGCACCTGCCACAAAGTCCAAATAAAATAATACTTATTTGCTGCTTATACACTTATTTTAACAAGTTGATTCTTGACTCCAGTAATCAAGTTACCAAAGCAGGTGGGCAATAAAGTTGAAACTGAGCAGTCCAAACAAATGACAGGAAAAATGTCCACTGGAGATGGCTTTATTAGTTCTAAATGATTGTATACAGGCTTATGCCAGGCACAAAAACTCACTTAAGTGTTCATTAGCCAGTAAACTTGTGTTCCCACCCCCTTTTTTTTTTTTTCCACAGGACTTAAAGAATTCAGATGTTACAACCTGAAATTTATTCTAACTTGTCTCTTTTTGGGAAATACTTTTGAACCCTTTTTGTTTGCTTGTTTTGGTTTGGACTTTCACGCGTGCTTGTACAGATTTCAATCATCACAAAGCCTTTTGCAATTGGAACCCTTCATTAAAGTACTACAAACATTAAAATAAAGGCAGAGTAGTGTATATATTAACAGATAAAAAGTTAGATGAAGTTCTGATGAAGTCTCAAAAGCAGATGCCGAATCTTCCAGCTGCAGAATAGTAACCCCACACAGCAGTCAGGCCTGGGACTGCCTGCTGAAAGCAGCTAGTACAGCCAGTAAGGTTAGCAGCTCAGCTGGGGGTGTCAGCAGGGTGGGTGCCAGCCAGCAAAGAGCCCCTGTGCAGACTGACCATGCTCCAGGCTGCCCCTGCAGGAGTGCTGCCAGCTGGTCCTGGGAAATGGCTATTCCCCTCCACTTTGCATCTAGAACATCATCACCAGGTCTGGGCCTTCAAAACAAAAGGGGTGCTCAGGAACTGGAGAGAGTCCAGGGGGCAGAGGGCTACCACTGAAGTGAGCAGGGGGCTGCAGCATGAGATGTTCAAGGTTTGGGGTGTGCATGACCTTTGGAGAAGAAAAGGAGAGAAAGATCTTTACTGGAGTCTTCCACTGCCTGAACAAGGGTTATAGAGATGTGGCCAGATGTCTGAGAGGTGGAGGAAAAGACAGAATTCAAGTGGCAGAATGCACAAGTTGCAACAAAAAAATTTCAATTCAACATAAGGAAAAGAACTTCCACTGTGAGGGTGGTTAAGCACAGAGCGGGTTGCTCATGGACACTGCAGAGCTTCCATCCATGACTTTCAAAATTAACTGTGCAAACTGCTAAGCAACATGCTTTAACTTCAGGGTTGAAACTAATCTTGGGACAAGATTACTCACAGAGGTCCCTTCCAACCTGAATCAGTGCATGATTCTTGGATAATCTTAATTCTTTTTGGTCCTTGTGATCAATGGCCAGGACTACTTTTGGCTTTTATTACCTTTAACTAATGACAAGAGTATTGATTTTGTGCCATTTTTATAATTCTTTATTACAAAATGACATTATATTTCAAGTTGTTTTTATAAAGTGTCATTAAAAAGATGCATCAAATAAATCCAAATATTTGCATTAGAATTGAATTGTTGGTTTTCTTTCAATAATTGTTCAGCATTGAACAGTCCTGTTCATGCAACAAATGGCTATGAACAGCTATCTCTGAATCTGTGTAGTGGGTGACATTGAGGCTGGTGTTGGAAGAAAACCCACTGCATAAATCCAGACCATATTGCTGTATGTAAGAAACTGACCTGATCAAGAAGAGTGTCTAGTCTGATGAATTAAGTAACTTATTTTTTTCTCCTTAGAGGGCATCTTTCTAACTTTTAGTATCCATGGCATCTCTGTATATGAGACTTAAGCACATTCTGCTTATGTGGTAGCTCTGTGTTTTGTCTATGTGCCCTCCTTTTAGGACAAAAATTCCTTCCTAGTTAATTTTCCACTGTTTTTAATTATTTCACTTTTTTACATCTCTTTCTAGATGCATACAATTTGCCTGCTGGAGAATAACCCTCTTTCCTAGAGGTTTTGATTGAAATATCAGAAATAATTGAAAAGTGAATGTTTTAGTCCCTGTGTGAAGAGGTATCTATATATAGGAAAACCTCAATTTCTAGTGTTAACTTTTTTATAGTAGGCAGTCACCTAGCTCGTAATATAGAGATGTAATATTTTAATAACTGAAGGAAACAGCTGGCTGCTGGTGAAATTTGATAGTCTAGGTCCATTTGTACAATTTGTACAAAGGAATGGAAATATTAACAATTCATATACTTATGTCTTGTAAGTGGATGTTTACTCCTCCTTTCATCCATGCTTACAGTGGAACAAGTAATGACTCTGAGTGGTAGAACAGGCAAGAAAATACCAAAGAGCAAAACTAATACTGATTTTATATTTTTATAATTTTTTGTTTCTTTCTTCTTGTTAGACTATTAAGAATTCTTGTAGAATTCTTGTATAGCAATGAGGCAGATGGGACACAAGTTTATTAGTACAATAAATAAATCAATAAAAATACAACTCCACATTAGTAATGCATCTTTTCAGATTAATGATAGACACATTACTTAGTGTTTTGAATAATAGCTTGGGCTGTTATAAAGCCAGACCTTCAGGCTGTAGTTTTGCCTATGTTTTTTCGAATGAGGATAAGAACTGTAAAGTGGCAAGCCAGCCGTGGGGCTGGAAGAAGCTGTCACTCTTCCTCCACCACTGATCTTGCTTTTGTTTACATCTTCACTTTGCTGGAACAAGCAGTTATGCAGCTCTGTAGGAAACTGTCTGACTCACCTGTGTTAAAATTACAACTTTATTCAGGGTTAAGCTTCTTCTGGATTAAGATTCAGCTTTTTCTCCTCCTTTTCCTTTCAGTCTGATTATCCAATCCTATTTCTTCACTTGTGCAAGTTCCATTCACCTGCTTTGTTTAAGCTCGATTTGTTTGTTTTTTAAACATCCATGTGAGCATCCCATAATTTAAATGTTTAATATAATCTTTTTCTAATATTAGAATTCAACATATCAGAATATTCTATGCTAACCTTCCCCTAGCACATGTAATATCTACAGTGATCTGAATTATCAAAATGGAATTATCAAGGTTGTGAAATAACCATGTCTAGTCTTCCAAAGAGTCTTACTATCCTGGAGCATGCTATACAGAATGCGTTGCTCTTCATGTCAGGTTCCACTCTTCCTGCAGCTATTTAAAACTTACCAAGTATCTGCGAGACCTGTTTACAAATTTTCCTGAGGGTGAGTGTACCAGGTATGTTCTCAGAGCCCAGTTGACATAGAATACGGAATGATTTGACTGGGCCTTCTGCTTCATTTGAGCTTTTCTCTTTGTCTCCACGACTCTGTTGGTCAAGGTGTCAAATTAACTGTTACTTTTATGACAGTGCTTTTCTGATCTGGTGTTTTCTTCCCTTTCTTTGTGTTGCCTCCCATCCTGACCGTGCAGAACTGGATTCCAGTGAGCTGAAAGGGGATGCTTTCTTACAGTGGCCCCAGCTTCAGCGTGATCCAGTGATCAAATGCTTCTAAAGACATTTTCACACAGTAGCATTTAAATGTGAAAGGAGTTTTCCTTCTGCCTGCAACTCACTTAAACTGTACAATGAAAAAAGATTGCCTCAAACTCCTCATTTTTGTATTTATATATTTTTAATGTAACTATATAGTGATTTCAAGATAGACCAAAGGATATTAATGAATTAGCTGTGAGTAGCTGTTATTTTTGTATTTTGTGTTCATTATGAATGATGTGCTGCCTGTGAATTGTCTGAAGTCTGTCAGAAGCCTGAGACTTCGATTTTATTAATGTTTTCACTTCATCAAGAATAATCTTTGGAGGGAAGAGGAACTGTGTTTACTTGCCTGAGTGTAAAATAAAGAGGAGTAAGAATTTCCTTTTATCCTCATTGATCAAACCAGTTCTGATAAGTCTTGTGAATCTGGAATAGCATTTTAATAGTGCTGTTCTCTACATATTGACTTGTTTTGCAGGAAATTGTTTCTGAAGACAATCTTATTTACAGCTAGTTTTAAAATTACACTTTCATTGAATCATAGAATAATTTCAATAAGAAGAGATGACCAGAGGTAATACAATCTAATAATCTGTTCAAATCAAGTTGCTTAAAATTAAATTTTAATTTGAAACCAGTTCCTTATTTTTTTTTTGTTTCTCTAAGTCCTGTTGAAGTCAATTGCAAATTCAGGTGCTCAGCATTTCTTGAGACTGGGACTCCTGTATTTAGAGGCATTAATATCCAAGCAGAAACTTTATTTTGGTTTTAAAATACTGGTTTCAGATTTTTAAAACTAATGCAGCAGAGGAATAAAGCTACAGAATATGAACAGGCAAAAAAAATCAAGGACCATGGAAAAAATAATTAAATACTCTGTGGAAAATTAGCTATAGTTCATGAGGAGAATGAGAGACTCTACACTTGAATAGCTGAGAGACCACTCTTGGTACCAGCCTCAGCACTGAGAGGGACTGACATTTAAATAAGGCCTTTCATGTTTTGTATGCGTAGATATTTTTAGAAAACTAAATAGTGATATTTTTATTCTGATTTCTAGAGGAATCCTAACTAAATGGACACTTAATTTTCCATTCCATAGGGCCAGCTCATGTGGCTGTTGAACTAAACTGCTGGGAAATATTTGCACCACCACATGATCTTTAAAAATAACTTCCCAGGCTACACTGTAGAAGTCTTGAATTCTTAAAATCTTTGCTATTGTAGATAAATAACCATGACATTCCTGGAGCAGAAATATCTTAGCTTTGCTGATTTAGGCATTTGTATTTATAATCAAGTTGTTTGTATCTACTTTTTAAATTTGTAAGCAGTTTAGATTGAAATTCACCAGTGCAGCTATAGAAGGCCAGAACCTTGATGGGGTTCACTCTTTAGAGCAAAACAGGAATTTCAGTGGCATGCTATGAAAAAACATAGAATAAACTTTATTGTCAATGTGTTAGAGCCCATCTTTAAAAGAGGGCAGTGTCGCTCCTGTGTGAACTGTGAGGTTTATGAAGAGAAAATACAGTTCTTAGCAGAATGTGTTGCTTAGCATAGGTGCTTTCTCTTGTCACGTTGACAAACCCTAAGTTGCAGTTCTGCATTACACCTCATTTCATCCCTGCGTCTGCTCCTGGATGGGAACAGCAGTGTTCTCACCCTGCCCTGGCTGCAGCCATGGTGCCTGCTGGTCACAGGGTGAGGCCGGTCGCTCCCGAGCTGATGGAAAACTAGTCATGTTTGTTCCTATTGTGTTTCCGTTGTGTGGCTAGGGAGGTGGGGGCAGCCAAGAAAGGGGGAAAGCTGAACAGCCGCTGCTTCAGACTGCAGCCTGCCCTCACTCACAGTGAGCTACAGAGGTGAAACTGCATGCAGGAAACGGTGACTTAGGAGAGTCAAGCTAGCGTCTGAAGTGATCCTGTTACAGTCAGTGTAAATACAGTGGAAGTCAGCAAAATGGGAGTGCTGTGCAACACTCGGAAACTGCTGCCAGGGGATTGACTACAGCCATCGCCTTGGGCCTGTAAGCTCAGAGGCTCTGGCAGCAGCTGTGGATTTGTTACAATTTTAGGAGTAGAAGAGAATGTAGTTCTACAGAGCCATGAACTGGCATGCTGATCTAATGCATATATTTGACTTCAGAGTCTTCAGAAGAAATCAGAATTCTTCCAAGTATAAAGACAGGAATTTTTCCTTTGCTGCTTCTTTCAGTGTCTCCTGTTTTATTTATATGACATAAACCTTCCTGCGTATTCTTACTTCTTTTCCATCTCTGCTGCTGGATTATTTTCAAATATTTGTTTTCAAATATTTCCTTTACAGCTTGCTCATCTTTTTATAGCACTAGATGTTTACGTAGTTAGAAAAATGATTACAATTATTATATTGTGTAAGTGCTTAGTGTTTCTCCTACTTAGACTACGTGATATGCTGCTGCTGTTTCCTAGAAAATTACTGTGGTCAGATTGTCATCTAGTCTGTTCTGGACAGTAAGATAGTGTTTAAACACTGTTCTTGTGTGTCTGGATAGGGTGGCTCTTTTCAACTGCTTTCAGTGCTGCAAGACTTTTTTTTTTCTTAGCCCCTTGACTGCCACATGACAGAGCAAGCAGTAGATAAAAAGCTGTATTGATCACAGTTATGATAATACTGAATGTGGTGCTTAACAGTTGTAATAACTTATTATATAAAGCAAAAATCTGGGTAAGCAGAGTGTTTAGTTTTTGTGTAATCAAAACAAGCTATATATTTACCCCTTATGTAAATATTCATGTTTGTAGTGAAAAGAAAAATAAATCCAGGTTTGTATTTAGCCTGAAAAGCTGTAGATACTTATATGCCCTTAAAATTCACCCTTGGTTGAAAGGAGTGGTATAAAAGGAAACGTTTTTCTTGAGGAAATGGACTTTTTCATACACAAGTGTTTTCTTCTCCCCTGCCCTAAAATTTTTGCTGTCTACTTGGGATAGCATATTTATTTCATCCTGAGAGAACTGTGACCACATTTCAGGGATAAGTGACATGATTTCAGGTGTGCAGTGTCTCTTCTAAAGAATTTTCTGAAGACTAGATTTTCTTAGTGCTGTGAGGCAGCTCAGGAGAATAAATGCTATTAAAGATAACAAGCTGTCAGAATTTTCCTCTAACACTGTGTTATGTGGGTGTTAATACTTACGAGCTTCCTTGCAGCTTCCTTTACTTGTCTCTTATTAGTATTCTTTTTATTATGCTTCAGGATAATAAATGTTGCATTGGATTTTACATTGGTGTTGTTTTAATAGCAGAAAAATACACCTCAAAGGATGAGTGTTAGGGGACTTGCGAGTTCACAGGTAAAGGAGAATTTCTAACTTAATGACATAGTGTGAAATTTCATAATTGTTGCATTCTTCAAAATGTTGGTTTTAGAACAGCTCACCCAACACAGTTGAATGTTAGGTGTTGATAACAATCCATGTGGATTTGTGAGTACTTTCTGATGCCCGAGTCTTTTGCTAATATAATAAATTATTTTCAAGGGAAAGTTAATTGCATTGTTACTACATGTTTAGTTTTTTGTAGTGCCTACAGACAAGCTTGCTCTCTCCCAGCATGTACTTGTTTGGTTCTGTTTCAGGATAACCTTAGGAAACCCCTCCCGTGCTTCACTTTGTCCTTCATATCTTCTTGGTCACCACTGTTTTATGTCAGATATTTGCACCTCCTCTAATTCCTTTACATGAGCAAGTTAACCACTTGACACAGGTAAAACTGAGTTCACCAGCTCTTACAGCAGTGGTGAGAAGCCTTTGCAGCAGAGGGTGGTCCTGGGCTCTCAGTGCTGTCTTGTCCTGAAGGAGTCATGACAGAATTGAGTTTGCCATGAAGGGGTCTTCCCAGTGGATGACTTAGTAAGGGAACACAATCCCAACTTGTAACCACAACTTCTGGAACCCTGTTGAGCCTTTAGTCTTTAAGGTAAGTCTTTTAACTCCCAGGGATGTTCTGAATGCCTGGATTTTGTTAGTTGATACAATGTCATGTTCCAGTGGTTTTGCCTGGTGAGTGACGCTTGGTGCCTACATTGTTTTTCCAGACTGCTTTTGTACCTGCACTGTATGGCCTAGGCACACCTGGTTCTACTTCCATGTTTTGCCTAGGGGAAAAAAAATTAATGGGCTGCAATTCGCAGGAAAACACATGTAGTTTACTTTTGATAGTCGTTTTTCCTGAAACCCTTTTAGGAATTGGTGGAAAAGCAGGCTGCTTCTGGTAGTCCCTTTTTTGTTGTTTGTTTGGTTGGGTTTTTTTTTCCTATTTTCCTTTCATAGTGGAGTCTTTGGTTAGGTGATTCTACATATGTTTGTTGGGGGAGAGAAAGCTACAAGGTCTCTTGGCTTCTGGAATAAGGCTGTTAGCACCAGAGCAAATTCTTCTGTCTGCCTAGATGGCAAGTCCTTTAAAAACAAAACAGCACTCCCCCCCCACCGCCTCCCAGACCCCACAACAAAACACGAACAGCAAGGAAGAACCAGGCATCTGGGAACACATTAGCTGTTCTCAGTAGCAGTTCAGGGACTGTGGTCTGTTGGCTGGTCTCTCCTGCCAATCATATCTGGTTATCTTGTGACTAAGCTTACAATACAGAGGAAAGACAGAAAATTAAATTCTGTAGCTTTCACATTGATTTCACAGAGGAAATTCTCACCCTCTGGCGGAATCCATAACGAAGACAGAAATAGCTTACATTGCTTCTGTGGTGAAACAGCCTGATCTCTTGGTGAAGCTGTGTCAAGACAAGTGAATGTTTATGGAAAACATCAGTGATGAAAATCTACATAATTTACAGTATGGTTCACTAGATTACCCCCTCACCTTTTACCTAGCTGGAACTGTGTTAGTGTGAAGTACTCCTTCGCTTTCCACATTTAAAATTTTAATTGCCTTTTAATTTGTCTTTGTAGCTATCAGTGAGGCTGGCATTGTGTCACACAGCTTCACTTGGAGAGCGTTATCAAAACCATATTATGGCACTGTGTGGAGGCTCACAACTTAGATGTTGACAGCTTGTACTGATAGTTGTTCCACTTCACTCTTAATGCTAGGTGAACATACCAGATGTGCAGACAGAAAAATTGCAGGCTGTTGTCTTGATTTGAGAGATCTTGTGGCAGGGCTTCTTGTTTGTGTACATTAAATAAGCAAACACAAAGACAAGTATTACATTTTCTTTATCTTTTTCTCATTCTGCAGATGTTCTACTTAATCCATGTTTCAGTGTTTTCTATTAGTCTGAGCAGCTTTTTCAGAACTGCTGGTATATTAAAATACAAATTAAGTGGTTTTGACATTAAGAATGAGTGTTCATATGTATACATATATATATATGAATCTGAAATACATAAATCAAAGTTCAGTGAAATTTTACACTTCATATGGGAAGGTTTGAATGCTGGCTATCAATACTACATACCTGTGACTTAGAAAAGCATTTAATATTGGGCTTTGCTGCTATTAAATTCAAATAATAATTTATTAGATCCTTGAGTAGCCAAGATTTAGTACTGCTTTAATGACTTCCTTCTCTTCTATGATAAGTTGTTTTTACTGTGGCAGTATGCAAGAATAGCTATGAGGTTAGCAGCCTGAAATAGCTTTTTATTATTATTCTGATTATTTTTTTCCTTTAGCTGGAATTTGCTTAAAATGTCTCTGGTGTTATTGCTCCCACCCAGATGGCTTTGTGCCTTTGTTTCAGTGACTAGATGTGATATGGTTGGTTAGTCACTTGTGCCATCACACATGTTACAGTTTGGCCCGTGACTTCTTCTCACGGCCACCTTACGTTGGCACTCAGTGTTATTCTCAGTATAAATACTTGTTCTTTCTTGACCTGTGTGATGTCAGCTACTGGTGGCAACTGGGTGCTGACTGTAAAAGACACTACTCTGTCTCTTTGAGGAAGGAAATATTAAGTAAGTGCCTGATAGCAAGAACAGCTTCCCAGCACATTCAGATTGGTATGATGATTGGTCTTCCCTTTTTAACTGAAAATGGAAACAGAATTTTAAGAAGCTTCTGATGTCTGTATTGGAAATCAGTGCTTATAAACAAGTTATCTTACAAGACCTTTGTAACTCTATACGTTGTGCTATCTAAATTATAGGGTATGTAACAGCATTTTTAAGTCTTGCTTTGTTGAACATTGTAATCTCTTGTTAATGCACTAAAATGGTTTCAACAACTGCAGAAGTAGTGGGAAAACATCCAAAAGAGGATGAAAATATAAAAGATCTTGCAATGAATTAAAATAGAAGTTATGAACAAAAAACCCTACATGTAACAGATTAATGTTTTCCTTCCTGCTGTATCTGTTAAAGTAGTGGATTGTAATAGTGATACCACTTTAACATGTTGAACACAGAAATTAACTGAAAATATACTGTCTCTCCAGACAGATATGAAAAATATTTGTAGATAATTCAAATTATTTTTCTGTGACTGCTATTGTCAGTTACAAAAAATAGCAGCCAAGATTTTATGAGTAGAAGTAGCTGGATGGAGGAAATGAGATAATATTCCATTTAAATAGTAGCTTGTTAAAGATACACTGACTGGTAATGAGGAACTACACATTTTCTATAGATTTGGGGGGGTTGGGGCAGATGCTACATTATTGTAATAGTGTAGTCTGTGTTGCGTGATGGGGTTACATTTTATTTCCTTTATATGATTTAAGAGATCACACACTATGCTAAACTTCCCACACCCACTGATGAGTAAAGGGGTGGATTTGTAAAGATTTGGTAATTAAGATAAAATATTTTCATACCTGTTTTGTTGTCACCAGGTCTACACTCCCATCTCCAATTCTTTTTCTTTTGATTCAGTCTTGTGCAGTATAGTGAATTTTTTTTTTTTTTTTTGGGAATGAGTACCTGGTGGTGATGAACTATTATTCAATAATGTTGATGATAGAACCTCCCTACCCTTTGCTTCTTTTGAGGAAAAATATTTTTATGTATTTTTGCTTTTTTTAAGTTAAGAGATTTTTTGTTTGCCTTTAATGAAAATTTGTCTACATTTTTCAAGCAGAATACTAAGTGATCCAGATATTTAGTGTGCTAACAAGATGTGTTGGCAGCAGTCATGCTTGTGTGGGTCCTCACAACTTTGCTAAGGCTGAATGGAAAGGTTTTGAGGTGACTTGGGTCTCTATTCAGTGTATTTACATGGCAGTTAGAGGTGAGACTTAGTGCAGCTGCAGCACCAAGTAGCTGTTTGGAGCATTTAGCTGGGGTCCATGCAGGTTTTGGACTTACCAATCCACTAGTGACTGGTAAGCTTTAGAAAACTGTAGTTCTTTCTAGCCAACCCTCTTCTTCTGCTGGAGGTTTTCACCTCCTGGATTTCTCCAAATGTCAGATGAGCAATTTTAGATATTTATAGTAACTCAGGAGATGGAAACCATTACTGAGGAATGAGGCAGAGATGGACTCTGAATGTTCTAAAGAGGTGATTTTTAAAGGTACTATTTGTTTAACGATGATCAGTAAAAGTTAGCACTGAACAGCCCTTTACATCATGTACAAAATATTAATAGCTTGTTTGTCAATAAAAAGTTACGCTTCTGTAGTAGTTGATTTTTGTGCTCCTGGCATATTCTGTTATCCATTGTAGGCACAGTCAGCTTTCTCCTGTGCTTGCTTGCTTGCTTGTTCATTTATTTCATTCCAAGCTGTTGGTATCAAGCAAGGGATTACAGAGAGACTTTCTGAAGTACGACTTTAGCATTTCTGTTGTCAGTTAAGGGTGATAATGCATATGACAATAGATTGTTTGATTTTTAGAGCATACCAATTTAAAAAAGATTCAGTTTCTGTGAAACAGCTGTAGCAAACAGATTTAACTCACCATAAATGAAGAATGAACTCCTGCATACGGTAAAGTTTGGATTTAGTGGCTGGTGGTATGACGTTTCCTAAGCTGTTTTATGGAGAAAAAAAGATAAGCTGGAGAGGGAGGGGAGTGAGGCACCTTTGTTATGAAGCAGTTAGTCTGCTGGAGTTTTGTGGCAGGATCAACTATAGTTCATTATAAAAAGATTTCCTGGTTACTTGTTTTGGAGGAAGGTAGTAATAAGGTGCCTTGGGATTGAAAAGCTGTATTCGTAAATGCACATACGTTTGGAAAGTGTGGTGGTTATCTGTAATTCAATGGCATGACCCATTTAAGCAATCGTGTACTGGATCTAGGTATAACTTTCTGTGTTTAGCTCCTGGAGAAAGGATTACCTTTTGATAATGGGTTTTGCCTACTGTCTTAACGAAGGGGAAAATATAGTGTAAAACGGACCTTTTTAGCACTGTAGTCAGCAGTAGGGACTGCATTTCAGAAGGCTGTTGTACTAACTTTTTTCTTTTTCCGTTTGCCCGTGAGCTTGTTTGAACCTTCTCTGTGATGTATAAAGAACAGCAGCCCAGAGTATTGGTTATGACCTGCTTTTTCTGCTGGTACTGTGATAGGTGAAATACATTCAGTTAAGCAGAACTGAATAGTACTAGAGTTTCACATTCTGGCTTATTTTTTTACAAAAGGTGATTTCTTGCATCTCGTGTTGTCCAGTAAGAATTAGAAAGGTGTTGAGTAACTCATCTTTATTGGAGAAGTGCTTTACAATAATGTTTTACAACACTTCCCATCCCTTAGTCAGCTGAAGAGCATTGTCTGGATGAATAGGAAGGTAAATAATGCAGTGAATAGTGATTGAAGGGAAAATGCATCTTGAGAGTGTGGTAATGAGAAAGTGAAACTTGGTAGGTCAGAAAAACTAGTGGTAGCATTAAGAATAAATAAAAATGTCTTGAAATACTAAGGACAAGTAATCAGGAAGCCAGTGTAGTGAGTTGAAGTAGATGTTTCCCCTTCTCTGCTGTGGATGTAGTTCACACAGTGGGTTGAATTCATAGGAGATATCTTTAAGGGTGGAAGAAAATTGCAAGAAACCTCGTCAGAGGGAAATGTTACTTTCTAATAGAGCTGAAGAGGATTTTCCTGCTATTGATACAGACTTTCAAGTTGAATATGTCACTCTGGCCACATTTGTGGACACCTAAAAGGAAATTTGCAAAAACAAAATTATGAAATTGGTAACATGTTTTCATATTAAATATTGCCATGCGTCATCCAAGAGGTTTGCTTTGATTGTATTTTATTCAGGTAAATTGTTTTAGAGAAATTCTAAAATGAATTTCTGTCTTTGTTTTAGCTAATCTCTAATTACTTTGTTTTTTCTCTCAATACTTTGTCTTACTGATATAAACATCTCAACAAGAGTTATTTACTAGACAAGTGCTTTTATAGTACTAAATGTAGTTAATGAGTAAAACTATGCTTATGTGTTTGCAGTACTGCCATTTGAGATCCTAGACTTGCAAGCTGAGCTGTAGAAGCAGGCTTATGTAAACTTTCCAAAGGCTTTAAAATGTGTGTCTAATTATAGAAGGTTAAGTATACTGAATTATTTTTTTTCTTTCCCTAAGGCCATGTGGTTATGATATTATTGAGATTCCATAATGCCTCCTGCTGTGACAGACAGCCTTGACATCTGGGCAGTGGATTCACAGATTGGTGCTGATGGCTCAATATCTGTGGACTTCCTGTTGCCCACTGGAATTTACATCAACTTGGATGTCCCTCGAGATGCCACCATATCTCATATTAAACAGGTAATACCAAGTATTCAGTTAATGGAATGAATGCTGTTTCTGATATTTATGTTCCTTTTGGCAAATGAAGCAATGAATTTGAGTAGGCATAAAAAATAATATATTGAAGGCACGTGCATAGCAGATTGATAAATAAAGATGTATATGTGTCTGGAGGTTTGGAATGTTTTTGTGCAGATGGCAAGGTTCATAGAAATTCTTGCTGATGGTTACACTTCAGAGATTATTCTAATAGCTCTATCAATACTATATTGCTACATCTAAATGTTTTTTTTAACATGGTTAATACATTGTAGGTTGATTTAAGATTTGTCTGATTAGTATGCAAACCAGAGACGCTGTGTCTAATTTGATGTTTAATTCAGAAGTTACAGATCGTGCTCCTACTTCTTTTGATTGACACCAGAGATGGGTGCTTTAAAAACTGTGTGTGCCACTTCTTAAAGGTTGTGTATAAATGCCTTGTTAGGCATCACTTAAAAAGTGAGGGAATACTAAAAGGAAATAATCACAGATACTAAATAATAATCTACAGATAATAGCCATGGGAGGGCATTTGAACAAGTTACTGTGGAATTAGGTAGTGGATGAATTACACACCTGAGTAATCTGTTCCTTAAGCATAATAAACTTCTAAAAGAAAATAAAGAAGTGTGATTTCTCATTCCATTGCCTTGCTGGGTAAATTATCACATTGTTTTTCCTTCCTCTTCTGTCTGACAGGATTCACTTGTTTATATAAATTATTTTCTTTGTATCAATTGTAGCTTTCCTGTGTGATGTGCTCTAGGTGACCCTGCTCTGGCAGGGGGGGTTGGACTAGATGATCTTTCGAGGTCCCTTCCAACCCCTAGGATTCTATGATTCTATGATTGTACTCCTGATTTGAAACTTCCCAGGCAATGAAGTATTTTTTGTATGCAGTGGTACACTTAGTGTTTTAGAAGAAATGAGAGTGCCACTTGAGGTGGAAGTGATCCAAGAAATCAGTTTTGTGCTATATTCAAATACTTGAAATAATTCTAACTGGAAAAATGTGATTGTTGTTTTAGTAAAAGGATAACCTGGGCAAGGAGAGGTTAGTTCATGGGTAAGGCAGTGGAATAGCTGATAGTGATTTCAGCTGATAAAGAATTTGAAAAGCAAGTGTGTAATTCACAACAATAAGAAACTCGAATTAAGTTGTCTGGTTGTCTTGATGGGTGTGACACATTGAAACTTAACATGATATAAACAGGCACTGTTGATATTTAGCTGTTTTTTGAAGAAAAGGAATGTTGGTCATAACTACAGAGGTCTCTCATAGAAATCACTATTTGAAAACATATCAATAATGAACTCTCTGAGGGCATACTGGAGTAGTGGCCTTGCTTTCATCACATTACTGTGACAAGCCTGAATTTGTGGACCTTGGATATATAAATAAAGGACATGAGAGTAAATATAAGGAGTTTATCTTATAGGTAAAACTGTTAAGATTAAAATTAAAAAAAAAAAAAAGGAGAAAAAATAGCCAATTATTTGACAGCTGAAGAATTTTTCACTTCCATAGACTATAATTCTACCAGGTCAGTACTTTGGGTGATGGCAAATGGCTGCTGTCAGTGGAAATCAGTTTCAGGAACCTCATGGCTTTTTAAATTTTACATTCATTAAGGGATATAGTAGATACCAGTAGATGGAACTTGAAGTTTGGCAATGCAGGAGGGAAAAAAAAAAAGGTACAGATTTTTAATCAATATCATTAGCTACTGGAGAAGAACATAGAGGCAATAATAGATTTAGTCTTTTGATATCTTTGAAGTTGGAATTTTTGCTCTACACTACAGGTAGTTGGTAGATTCAACTCTCACTCAGCTAGGCAAAACATACTGGAATATATTTCTGAAAAGCAGAATTCATTATAAAAATCTGAAATATAAGCAGGTATGTTCAGCACAAGGAGTTCAGTTCAGATTTGGTTGTTTGAAAAGAGGTTTTTAGCATTGTATTATTGAGCCTGCAGTCCTTGTTTCAAAATAAGTTCCAGAAATAAATCCACTAGGAGAAAAATATTCTCATAGATAAAGTTCTGGATAGTATTTAGGTCAGGAGCTCTCTTTTTACTTCCAATTTTAATTTCTGCTATTTTATGTATTTGATGCATTGATGTTACTTAAGGTGTAATCTGCTACTTAAGTATTGAGTTCAGTGAAGCATTATTTAGTGTTCTGTAGGCAACTTGTATGCCTTAGTGGCCTGCCCAGAATTTACAAATAAACTTACTTAAAGTTTCTGCAGACAACAGGGAATTGTTTTATTCAGGCATTAGTTCCATTGGAGGACCTTATCTCTATATTACAGTAATATACTACAATAATTGCTCTAAAAAGAAGGGATAGGATTTTGATAGGACTCTATAGGGATGGATGGAGGAGAGTGACAATTTGCTGGTCAGTGTCAAGAACATCTGCCCCCCAAATTGGTGTGTGCTTTGTTACCGTAGTGACAGCTGAGGTCCTGCAACTCTGCTGCAAATAGGATAAGATTCAGGATGAGGGTCAGTGCTGCCCTTCTCCCATCAGCTCGTAGTACTTGTCCCTCTGTGTTATTTACCCCTCGGATATTTATGCACACAAGTTGCTGGTTAAAAATAATGTCAAGATAGAGACTACAAACTAGACAAAGTAAAAATGTAATGATATATAGGGATAAAAATGAACCATGTTAGCAAAGGTGTTACTCATATTCTTTCAGGAATGTAAATGGATATTAATGTTACCTTCACTGCTATAAGATATGTCCATGCTTTCTTGTTTTGTTTATTTGTTTTCTTTACAGCTATTATGGAAGCAGGCACATACCTATCCACTCTTTCATCTCCTCATGGAGATTGACTCTTACATGTTCTCATGTGTGAATCAGACTGCTGTACACGAAGAATTAGAGGATGAAACACGGAGACTTTGTGATGTTAGACCCTTTCTTCCTGTCCTTAAACTAGTAACAAGGAATTGTGATCCAGGAGAAAAGTTGGATTCCAAAATAGGTGTCCTTATAGGCAAAGGTAATTATGTTTAATTTTTTTGAAAAATTAGGGTAAACGTTTTGTATGAGAGTCTTAATTGGGCAGGTAACAGGGGAGGGAATGAAAAATTAAGTACTTCCCTGACAATTTCCTTTTCTCAAACTAATATTGATGTAGGTTAATAGATTTTAAATACTAGATGAAACATTTGAAGTTTGTTAAAAGCTACTTACTGTATTGAATCTGGTGCTGTATAGTATTACTACATCAGTCAAGAGCAAATTTTATCTTGCTAGATGAGGGAAAAATCTATAATATTATTACTCAGTGAAGGAAAGCATAATCCCTGAAAAGTGTTTTCGTAAATAGCCTAACAACAACAAACTGGATACACAGAAGGAACTAGAAATTATTATGGTTTTGTTATACATGGTTTCTGAGTTGGTTAACAATATCATTCTTTTTTTGCTTTCAGTTGTACCACTGATTTTCAGCAAACAATGAAAAGCTATTTTTAAAGTTTCACAGTAACTTGTTCTTGATGTTATTTCAGAATTTTCAGCTTTTAAATCTACTCTGCTTGGTTATACAATCAAGATTGACAGGGTCATGTGAGGTCATACCTCTTGTTTTAAAACAATGAACCATTGTTAGCCCTTTTATAAAGACTGCAGGTTTTGTTTAGATTTCAGCAGTTGACTGTCTGCCTATTTGTTAAAAGGGACAATGGGAACAGTTAGCTGGTTAACCATTCTGACAGATTCACAGTCTTTCAATATTTTGCTTTTTACTGCTGTGCGAGATCCTTCCTTATGCAGCCCCTATTCTGTACCTTGGCAGTTTTAAAAATGGGTTCCTATCTTCTTCTTTGTGTAATTTGGACAATGTCTTTCAAAATTCAGGAGAAAAGAAACACTTGCATGCCCTGTGCTTCCTGAAGTACCAGAGAATTTCAGCTGTGTATTCTTTCTTTACATGTTTTGGAAAAGAATCTTTACTGGTCTTTGGTTAAAATTTCAGTTGTCATTTTGACTTGAGTAGAAGATTTTAATCACAAGGAAAATAAAATATTAGATTTATCTATTTACAGTCCTGCTATCCTCCTTTTTTGACTTCTAAACAAAGTCTTTCTGTGGGATTATAAAAAATGTTTGCAAACACTTCTTCCCTTGTATGGTCTTTATGATATATTTCTGGTGCTTTCTTTGCATTTGCTCTTGTGAAGGGAGACTTAGAACTCTTCCAAACTATCTTGAACTCAGGGTGAGGTTGGCTTTTTCATTTAATAGTACCTTAGAAAGGTATTGGCTGTTGCTGTTTAAATTGCACAGTTCCCATGCAACCTGACATGAGAGTTCAAGTAACTTTGGAAGTCCACTATGTACAGAACAACACAGAACCCATCTCATCCATTTTGGATGGGATGTCTGAAGAAAACCACTTACGTAACCTTAAACATAATAAATGTTTGAGTGGAATGACAGAGAGATGGGCAGTATTTGTACAGGTATGTATCCTTTTGCTTGCTTTAATTCTTTCAGGTCTCCATGAGTTTGATGCCTTACAAGATCCTGAAGTGAATGACTTCCGAGCTAAAATGCGCAGAATCAGTGAGGAGAAGATTCAGTCGCTTGTGGGTCTCTCCTGGATGGACTGGTTAAAGCACACTTACCCACCTGAACAGGAACCTGTCATCCCAGAGAGCTTTCAAGATAAACTCTATAGTGGAAATCTTGTAGTGGCTGTTCATTTTGATAACTGCCAGGTAGGAATGGTTGTTCATCACATTTCATGTACTGTTCTTTATCCTGAACTGAATGAGCACGTGGTTGATCGAGGATGTAAATTAAATAGAATACCAACATTATGGAGTTTGTTTTAAAATGCAAATTCTTTCACTAGGATCTTTGTCTCTTGAAAGAAAGTGAGGGCAAAACCTACAGTTATAAACTGAATTTTTCAAGTCAAATTACAGTTTTACTTCTAAAATAAAAATGTACAACTCATATATTCTATATTATTTCACATTAATTTAAATGTAAAACTTAATTCAAAGTTGTCAGGACTTGTTTTTGACTAGCTGTGTTGCTCCACTAAGGTTCATTTTTAGACTCTGGGGATGCTGGTGAGTGGGAAGCACCATATTCAACACACTTTGTGTGATTCACTGTTGAACATCTTTGGGGTTGATCTGCTAATTAGGTTGAGCAATACATTTTAAATCATGCACAAGTCAAGTTCAACATCTGTAAACAGTATTCCAAATGCTAGACAAATAAACCACTAGCTGAGGCCTGGAGTTAACTTTTTGTTTCAGGTAACAAATCTATAATTTACTTTTAAAATAAAAACCCCCTTAGTTTCCACATAAAATGATTTAGATTCAGCTTTTGATGTTGAAGTTGTCATGATGCTACTCAAGCCCAGCGTTATTCCCACTATTTGTTTTTGCACTGTGTTCCTTCGGGTAACAGTGAGAGATCAGTATTGAAAACCATAAAATCTCAAAAGTTTGTAAATACATCAGGCTATATTTTGTGTCCATTTTGACCCAGGTGCTAGATACTGATTTTCTAATGATTCAGATAATTTTATTTACAAAACTGTATTATCTCTGATACTATCTTTTTAAACTTAAAAATAAAAAAATCCAAACTGGTAAATAATATCTGACTCAGGGAACACTAAATCCAGAGGTGAATACTACGTTTGGTCACCAGTAACACTAGCTGATGTTGGATGCATAGCTGGTTTTATGTCAAAACCTTTTTCCAGTCCTCTTTGGGTTAGTAGAGAACTTGTAGTTGTCCAGGAGTGAGAATATCTGTGTGTTGGTCAGCTTTTGATTTTATATATATACTATATGTATAGGATAACAGTACAAAAGCAGTGCAAAAGTTCGTGCTGGTGCAGGATGTGTTTGCCTGCCACTGTAACAGCTTAGGCTGCTGACATTTCAAATGTTTCAAATGCTTCTGCTGCCAGTTCTGACCTTCAGAGCTGTTAACTGTTAAAATCTGAGCTGCTTTTTAGAGAGTAAACTCTGTTCCAGGCTTTGTTACTTGCACTAAGTACTAGAATCATCTCAGGAGAAGGTATGGGGACTGTTTTTTTTGTAGGAACGCTGCAAGATTGAGAGAAAGGAATATTACAATACTTAAATATTTAAAATACTTTATATTAAGTACTAGAATGTGTGGGTGAGCTGTAAAAGCTACCTAATTGTCTCTGGAGCAAGAGGAAGAGACTGATCCCCATTTCTGTGTATAGACCTACAATTTAGAAGTAAGGCAGCTGTCACAGAGCATCAGTTTCCTGGGAAGAAAAAGTGTAATTCCCTGTCTACCCACTGTCAGTTATGACAGGAGAAGAAAGCCTTCACAGTATGGTGGCTTTCTGAAAGGGGGAAGCTGATGTGAACCATGCAGAAACTGAGAAAATACAAAATTAGTTTTGCCTGACTTTATGGACTTAGATGGTTTCCATTAGGGCAGCTTGGCTTCTTACCAGTAAAATTCTATATAAAAAGCACAAGTCAAAGATTGTAAACCAGACAGTGCTTAATGTTTGTAAATAACTGCTTTTTAGAATGCTTACATTTTCAGGAGTGTGTGTGTGTATGTAAATAAAAAAAAAAGAACTCACTGAATCAACCTTTGCAAGTAAACGTGCATAACATAATGTTGTAGATCAAGGGAGATGAAAGATTTCACAAAGATGTTTTACATTAGGAGCTTTAAATGAACTTAAACTTTTTTTAAATTTAAAAAAGAAAGTAACTTCTTACCTTTAGCTTTTAAAATATACCAAAATTAGAGATACTTTGGAAATACGTATATAGCCTCTAAAGGTGTGATTAAAAAATTTCTTTGAAAATGGAGAGTGATTCCATGTTGTATTCCGAATGTTACAGGTATTGGCTGCTACCCCTCTTTTCTGCACTCCTCCAAATAAGATGTTTTTTTGGTACATAAATCACATTAACAGTTTCTTCTGCTTCACTACTTGAGGCTTTATTTTGCTTCAGAGTACAGTGGTACCAAGAAAGAGGATAACTTGCTGGTGGCCAGAAATAAGAATAATTAACACATCTATTACTGCTAAATACCTGGAAATATATAATATATATATAAATATATAATTATTTGTCTCCCTCATTCACATTCTAAAATGCAAGCTTCCAGATCTGCATCTTGATCTAGAAGTCTATAAATTGCTGTTGAATCAAGTAGATAAAGTTCTGTGTTCTTAAAAGCACTCCTGATACTATAAAACTTTGGGGATTGACCATTTTTCAGCTTTTAGCATGACTATTGCTCTGATTGCACTGAAGATGTAGATGTTAGCTGCAAGTTTTAAAGTAGGCTGTTTTTACCAGTTAAGTATTTCTACTTATTGTATTGTGTATGCTGTGATTTAAGCCTTGCATGTCTGACTAGGACAAGTTGAACATTCAGTATTCCTCTTTGTGTTTTGTCAGGATGTCTTTAGTTTTCAGGTCTCTCCTAACATGAATCCCATCAAGCTGAATGAACTGGCAATCCGAAAACGTTTGACTATCCATGGAAAAGAAGATGAGGAAGTTGATCCTGCTGACTATGTGCTGCAAGTTAGTGGAAGGCTAGAGTATGTTTTTGGTGATCACCCATTAATTCAGTTTCAGGTAGGTGAAGCTTTTTGGAACTTACACTAAAAGTTCTCTGGTGCCTTGGCCAAAATTTGGCTTCCCATGCCATTGGATAGTCAGCTATGCTGAACAGTAATACGCTCCCTCTTGTCTGTAGCCCTTTCCAATTGTAAAATAAATGCATGCACACCCTTTTCTTTGTGTCTTTGATATATATTATTTGTTTGTTTTGAAAGTTGCTGTAGAAATAGTCTGTTAGCTGCTGATAACTGTTTTCCATGGGCTTTTAGTACATACGCAACTGTGTGATGAACAGGACTCTTCCTCAGCTGACTCTGGTTGAGTGTTGCACCATAAAGAAAATGTGTGAGCAGGAGATGATTGCCATAGAAGCTGCCATAAACCGGAA
Organism: Hemiprocne comata; assembly: GCA_020745705.1. Classification (NCBI taxonomy): domain Eukaryota; kingdom Metazoa; phylum Chordata; class Aves; order Apodiformes; family Apodidae; genus Hemiprocne; species Hemiprocne comata. The sequence continues at coordinate 6,090,382 of CM036594.1, read as the reverse complement.
ATCATCCAACCTTCCGCTTCCTTTGCCACCAAAAAAAACAAGGCCAACAACGGTGAGTTGATATGTTGAATATCTAATACCCCAAGTTAACAGTGACTTGTGAAATATAAATCACTGCCTGGGATTTGTGCTGCTACTGCTGCCAGTGTAGGTCACCTGGGTCTCCTCAGAGCCTCCCGTTTTTGAGCAGGTTTAGGTCAGAGATAGCAAACCTTGAGGCTTTTTGGAAATTGCTTTACCTTCCCTTATCTCATCCATCCTCGTCCTCCCCCACCATCTCCTTTCCATTGCTATTGATTCTACTTTTAATCACAGCCCAGAAGAGTGGGTAATAATCTGTTTCCATCAACTGCAGAAGTTATTACAGAGAACTTGGATGCTCCAGCTTCAAGACAATATTTAGGCTTCACTAGCTTGGGCAGTAGTGATCAGTGATCTTTTGTATTAGCCCAGATATCTTGCATGGCGTTGCCACTTCAATGACGGCAGCTTTTGCCATAATATACATCTAAATTTTCTTTTAATATGGTGCTCCTTTTATTGCTGAACTTATGGTCTTACATCAGAGTTATCATTTACATACTGTTGTTCTAAGAAATGTGGGTAGGCTTGGCTCTATTACACACTGTATATGTTCAGGATGAAGAATAAATTGGAAGGGTTATTCTGAATTGTCAGCAAGCAGTGCTGAATGCATTTTCTCACCTCCATCCCACTCAGCAGAGTGTTTTTCTAACTTTTTTCCTCTGTAGGGCATCTTGTAGGCTCTTGTAATTATGATAACCAATTTATTCTTTAAGGTTTCAAAATTCTATTTTAAAAAATGCATCTTTTTAAATTTGTATTTATGAGATATGCTTAAAATGCCTAGCTTATAAAATAGGTCTCCATATGTTACATGGATTTAGTATCAACTTGTATCTTTGTTTCCCTTCCCAGAGTGTATGGGATATCTCCAACCCTTTCAAGATTACTCTGCTAAAGGGTAATAAACTAAATACAGAAGAAAATGCCAAAGTAAGTAAGTCTGCTTAGTATCAGTTCATCAGTTTAATGATATTCAGTGTTTAGTGAACTCAATACGGATCTCAATTCAGCAAAACTGTAGCATGTTTAGTTATCCCCAGTAGCATTGGTAGCATTGGTTGAAATCCTGCTTTATTGCTAAAGTGTTGCTTTATTGGCTGAAGTTGGGTATGTGCATTAGAACATTATCAGTGATCATGGATGGTATGACACCAGTGTTCATATAGTACTTTATTTTTTAAAGTTTATTTCTGTAAAGTACTGATATTGGTATGAAATAAGCTTATTCAAACTAAACTGTCATAAACATCTGACAAACAGAAGCAGGTTAAATGTTAAACATTTTTCAGTGGAGCATAAGGTATTTTTGTAGTCTAGAATACAGTCTCTGTGTGCCTAAGCATGGACTGCATGCTTCTATACAATCTGTCTTTTATTTTCTAAACATGCTGAACAAAAAAAAAAAGCTGTAGCTACACTTGCTGTAAAAATGTACATGACTGGGCTACTGACTGTTTTACAGACCACAAGTTGTTAACACATGGGAATTTATTGCAAAACTACTTTAAGAGCTTACAAGGCACTTGCCTGGGAGGTAGAGCAATATTAATTTCCTGTATTTTGTTTGGCAATCAATAAATTATATAGCCAGTCATGAAGATGAGGAAGAAATTAATTTAGCCATTGAAGCTTATTGTTCTGATGCTTTATTCAGGATACTCAGTGCATTTTTTTCTTTCAAAAATATTGTTGTAACATCCTTTTATATTAGCAATGCTACATTTTACTGCATGGCTAAATGAGCCATAGTTACAATTTTACCAGCTGAGACACTGTGGCTGTGGAAATGGATGGCTGCAAAAACAGATGTTTCCCTTTTCTTTGTCTAAACCATTATTTAGCTAGTTGTAATTTCTTCTTAACTCTACATTCTGTAGACTCTTAAAAGCTTTTAAAGGTAAAGAGAATGGAAAAAAGAAGGTGGATTCCGGAAGCAACATGGGAATTGAGGTGTTTTGTGTTGTTTTTGTTGTTTTGGTTTTTTTCCCCATACTTACAAAAGTGAGTTTTGGTTAATTTCATTATGATTTCAGAGGCAAAAAGACCGCTTTTTAGTCTTGAAAACTTTAAAGTCCTGTAGTTTCCCAAAACCAAGAATGAACGTAGTAACCTTGCAAGCTTGTGCATGTTTCTCTACATTGTCTGTCTACGCTCGTATGGAATTGTCACTGTTGAGAAACCATTTGTTCCCTAGTCCTGATTCTGAGGCTCTTTAATTCACTGCCATTGTTCTTGCAGTTTCATTGTGCTTTGGATCAAGCCAATATTCATCCATTTTTGCTGAAACCACCAGCAGGGTTCATAAATGCAGTGTTTGTAGTGGGAAACAAAGCATTTGTCAGATGGATAGTACTCTGCTAATGTGAGCTGGATGGAGAATTTTCACCTAGAGCACAAGTGACTTAATTCTGTTGTCTAACACTTAATTTTCCAAATACATGACATTTGAAATTGCTTTTATTTTTGTCTTGCTCTTGGGCTGCACCATCGGTACATGCTATTTCATTAGTAAAAGGGGAGTGTCAGAGTGAAAAGAATGAAATTGGGATGCAGTCCCTTACACTCAGAGGATTAGAAATCATAGAATTGGAACTAGCCAAAAGGCAAGCAAAATAGCAATGTGTTCCAACAATACAATGCTTGTTACTATCAAATTTACTTGATCATTCATGCTTTTTTATATTAAAAGTCAGAGAGATGTGGTGGTATATAATGTTACAATATCAGATGACAGCACATCAAAGAACAATATTCAGAATTAGGCAAATAGGAATTCAAACCACATCTTAGCAGTGACCTGTCATGTGTTTAATTTCAGTGCCAATAACTTCAGCTTCTTTCTCTTCTTGCCCTTCTCCTTTCCTTTTTCTTATTTTTATCATTCAAGCTAGCTGGTTTGCTGGTTTCTGGGTGCTAAAGACAAGACAGAATTCCTGGAAATTCTGTGGGTTGTTGTTATTATTACAGGTCATTTCTGATAACAGGATCAGCAGTTCCCTCTGTACATTTTTTTAAACAGTTTTAAATAAAACCCTAAGTGGTTCTAGCTGGAGATTTGAATTTATATTCAGAAAGTTAGTCTTACCTTTTTCATTCTTATTAGTTGTTTGTTTCCTACAATTTCCTTCTGTGTTAGTTATGTTAAGCTAGAAGCATTTGTATATCCATGTATTGTATTAGTTACTACAAATTATTTATTATTAGTAGTCATATATGGTAATGTAAGTCATTCAGTTCTGAAAAAATTGGTAGCCAACATTATTTTAGCAAATATATTTTTATTTGGCCAGGAACATGAATAGCAAATGAAAAATAATTTGTTCTGAAGAATTGTTTGGTTCATGTTAAAACCTCAAAATTAGTATTTCTTTGTAGACAGAAATATCAATGAGATGCATATATGTATGTTCCTTGTAATGTTCTACGTAGAATTGTGTAGATTCTGTGGCAGGCTTAAAATTTCTCATTCCTTTATTGCAGGTTCATGTTAGGGCTGGACTTTTCCATGGTACAGAGCTCCTTTGTAAAACCATCGTAAGCACAGAAATATCTGGGAGAAGTGACCACGTTTGGAATGAAGTATTAGAGTTTGAAATAAATGTGTGTGATCTACCAAGAATGGCAAGGCTCTGCTTTGCGGTTTATGCTGTGATGGATAAGATGAAAACTAAAAAGTCAACCAAGGCAATGAATCCTTCCAAATACCAAACCATTAGGAAAGCAGGAAAAGTGGTAATTATTTCACTGTTTTTCTTGAGTGAACCTCTGAATTATATTGAAGTGGCTATTCAGAAATCGTCCGTTGTCCTCACTTGAGTGCTCAAGAATGCAAAATGAAAAAAAAAATTGTAAGAAGAGCGTATGTATTAAGAATTGCATATCTTGGTATGAAAAAAACTTTTTATACCTTTAAGACACTGAAAAAGGCATGAAAATTTTGGTTGTGAGCCAGCTGGCAAATGGCTCTTTGAATAATTGTATTTTAAAAGTTACTTTTGTTCTGAACTCTAGATGAATTGTGATTGAGAAGAGTTGAGAAAATTAGCATCTAGGCTCACATTCAAGGAAATGGTAGAGTGATATGCTTCATGTTAAGTGTTATTGTCCTCAGGGGTGCTGCAGTACCTACTGGAAAATGCATGGGTTTAACTGCTTTTCTGAAAGATACCACTATTTAAAAAAAGAAAACACAAAAAACAACCCTCTCGATTTTACTGAAATTGTAGTGCTTGCTGCATAATAGTATTCTCTAGTATCTTAGTTTCCTTTAAAAAATTCTTTCCTTTAACAGCATTATCCTGTAGCCTGGGTAAACACCATGGTATTTGATTATAAAGGACAGTTGAAGAATGGAGAACTGGTACTTCACAGCTGGTCATCATTTCCTGGTAAAGTTTAACTTTGAAGATTTAGACTTTAAATACTTAAAAAACTAAAGAAGAGTAGTTTCAAATACTAGAATATTTACTGTATGCACAACTAATTCTCCTGCCATAATCTCCTTACTACTTGTATTTTTTATGTGGATAAATACATAATGTGTCTTAATCTTTTTCCTGAAAATATGTGAATGTAGGAAGTATGAGTAGTTCATGCTGGAAATGCAGTACATTGTAGTAAAAGTGTTGTGCAGCAAAACATGCTTCTCTCCATTGTATGCAGTAAGCAACTTCTTATGGTGCCTTTGCCTTTCAGGTTTTTTTTAGCTTTAATGCATGCCTGGCCTATATATTGAATTATTCTGTCTAATGTTTCAGATGAACTTGAAGAAATGTTGAATCCAATGGGAACTGTCCAGACTAACCCATACACTGAAAATGCAACAGCTTTGTACATTAGATTTCAAGAATATTCAAAACAGCCTATTAATTACCCTCCCTTTGATAAGGTAAGGTATGACATAAAGAGCAGTCATGAATGCTTATGTGTAAATAACTATTTCTTCTTTCTTTTAAACACTGCTTTCTACACTGAATTCCCCACTTTCTACCTTGTTACCATACTGCAGTGTGTTAAACTTGCACTGCGTCAGAGTGCCAGTGCTCTGACTTCAGGGTTTTCAGAGAATATTTTCAAGACATACACTTTAAAAAATAGTCTGTACATAGCCTCTTGAGATTCAGAAGCATGATAAGTTTCCAGTAGCAGTGATCTTACAAAAAGCTAAACTTACCTGCCATTCTGGAGACCTTCAAACTGTGCTTGCCTGTTATTTCTTTGTGCAAGTGTTACCCGCTCTTTGGGATGCTTCTTTCCCCTATGAGCTAAAATCCTTATAAGGATAAACAGATTCTTAATACTGTATGAAAGGGATTTGTCAAGGTCTGTTCTTGAATTAAATCCACCTAAATTGCCCTGCTGTTTTCTACAGCTGTGGATAAGAATGTCTGTCTAGAAAGGAAGTGTGTATTTGGAATACATGTGGCAATGTCTGTGGTGTGAACACGAGAGAGCATGTTGTTCACAAACAAGCAGATAAAGGTGAGACCAGGAAACAAGTATTAAAATAAGTGTTAAAACAGACATCTTATGGTGCACTGAAAAAACAAGGTTTCACTCCTAGATACATTAGTCTGAATTTTGGTTTTGGGGAAGTTAATAGCCACTTACAGAAAATAGGTTTGTTTTTTTTCGAGAGAGTTTTGCACCCTTATGGGGACATGAACAAAAAGACAGAAACCACCAAGCTTTATCAGCTTTCTCAAAGAGGGATTTTGGGTTTAAGATTCATCAAAATGAAATTAAATAGCAAGATAGGTTTATTTGGTTTTGATTTTGGGTTGTGTTTTTTCCACCCCCCTTCTTGTCAGTACAGTACTCATTCTTGTATTAGAATAGCACTGGAAATGCTGTAACAGCTAGAGCAGTACTGGCCAATTGCTGCCTTTAGTATAGCTGACCAGTTTATTCTTCATACTGGATGTTTTTTAGTCAGTTCTGTTATTGGTTTCTTTGTAAGGCTTTAAGGTTTTTGCTGATTACACTGCATGTATTTAATTTCTAAAGAAAAAACTCCTGTGCATATTATCCAGCCATACTTCATAAAATTATGCTTCTTAAGTAATTGTGTATTTGTTCCAGCTCTATTGTTCCTTCTATTTGTACCTGCAATACCAAGTTTTCAATATGTTAAAATACTGGGGTGAATATAGACAAAATACTTTACAAAGTTACCTGTTGTATTGACATTAAGGTGGTGCTGTCTGATGGTCTTCACCATCTCTTGCATGTTTTGTTTGGCTGCTGGCTTTTTTATTTGGTGGCTTTGTATCGTTCTTGGACTGTACCTGAGAAATCCCGTGTAACAGATGGAGGAAAAATCCCAGAGCATCTTGATAAAGCGATTGCAGAGCTGGTAATGAAACATTAATTGAAAGCATTCAACTTTGGGAAAAAGCTACAAAACGTGTGCTTTTTTATCAGTTATTTTTTCTCCAGCAACTTTTTCTTAACTCTAGGAAATTGCAAGTAGCAACTGTTTTGTAGTATAATTGAGCTCTGAACTCTGATAATTCATCCAGTTTCTGTAGGTACATAGAAATTTCTCCCTCAGAAAAGAGAGCAAGGTACCTAATCTGACAGATTCTCTTGGTGAAGGTCCTGTTGAATCAGGAGTAACATCATAGCTGCTTGAATTATATCAGCTGATAATCTGTTTTTCAAAATTGCCTACATGAGACTTGGTTGGTGTATGGTTGCTTCTGATTTTCCCAGTGTTGTTTCTGCGAAGAAAAAAAACACAAACAGAAAATGGAATGACAAGTCTTTATTTTAAGAAACATAACGTGCAAAACCAGATTAATCTTTTCAATCATAGCATCAGTCCACTTGCAGTGAACAGCTGCTTGGGGTTGAGTGAGCAAAAGTGTCTTGACCATTGCTAAGAAAACTGTTCTCTAATGCAGGAGCCATGTCATGGGCTGGTTAATGGTCAGTGCTGCTGACACACTGAGGTGCTCATACTTCAGTCGAACAAAGCTGGATTTCCAGACATTTTCAAAGTTTATTTGCAAACAGCATAACTCTAAAAAGCACGTGGAGGCAAGCATCAAACATAGAATTAGGACGTTGTGGGTTTGTTTATGCGTGTTTTCATGCACAGTATGTAAACAAGCTTTGTAGCCACATTGCACGTGTAATGCATTAATAAGCATTTCATACAGAGAAAGAAAGTTAGTAGACCTTTTTAAGGATTTTAGCTGCTGGGTGTTTATGCTCTGATTGTTGTAGACTTTTGCTGTTTCTCATGATGCCTGAGTGAAAATAATACAAGGCTGGCTGAATTTGTGTCTGGGCGTGGTAGTATATTCCTGGGTGATGGGAGAGGCAGACCTCTGAGGGAAAGGAGATCCTTAGACTTCTTTCTTCATTGGTATTTCATTTTATGAATTGTTCCTCAAAGCAGCAGCATCTGACAACTGTAGATATCCCTTATCTGACCAGCTCAACTGGTCTAATGAGCTGAGGCTCATTCCAGCACATCTCTGGTGGCTGCAGTAGGGCACAGAACATGGTTTGAAGAACTGTATTTATATCTATAGTTAACTACCCATCATGATTTATTACATGAACTTCAAAAACTAGGTAGAATGTTCAAAAGGCCCAAAAAAAAAAGGAGCAAGAGTAACTCAGAGCTGAGCTGGGGAAATGTTGCTTTGCTCTTAACAGAAGGAGCAGATGTCTAAAAGCAAAATTTCTTTATCTGCTTCATCTTGGGAATACTTAAATACTTATCCTTGCAATGCAGCCAGATTTGTTTTTAAATCTAATGTATTTCAAAATATCTTTTTGCAGATACTTGAAAAGGCAGCTGAGATTGCAAGAAGCAGTGACAATGCTGCAATGGCGGTAAGCATCTGCTAAAAACTTATAAAATTAATTTTCTGAGTTTTTTTTGGTTTTCATCTTCTACATCCATCTAGAAATAAATAAGTCAGCTGCTCAAATAACAGATCACAATGCTCTGTTTTCTTACGTAATTCACTTTGGTGAACTGCCTTAAAATTCAGGTGTATTTCCACATTTTCCAATATGTTTTGGACTTGTTGGCTTTTTTTGTCAAAAAGAACAATTGCTTTACAAACTATGGATTTGGGACACAGCTCAGATTCACATTAGATCTAGGAAACATTCCTAGGCTGCATAAATTATTGCTGAAGAATTGCTCAGTTTTACTAAGTATGATGATTTGCTTGACTGTCAGATGTTTCCAAATAAGTTCTCTCAAAAATAGTCATTGATCTATAAGATGATGTTTCTTGAATATGATTATTAGATGCTGCTTATGAGGAATTGGATTGTTCTAACTGGTGGAAATATTTTTATAAGATCATCAAAGTCTAAAGGCATTTTCTTGGTATTATATAAAAAAACCCAGAAGATGGCAATTTAAGATATTGAAAGCACAGTCGATCAACAGTAATAACTGCATTTTATATAAAAATAATGCAGTTAATTGAAAAGTGTGTCAGTTAAAATACCAAGTGCCTGAAGTGCTCAGGAAAAGTGAAAACTCACTGCTGCTTCGGGGGCAAACAAGTTAGTGTGCAATTACTTGGAAATTTTAAATAGCAACATGTGAATTTAACACTCTTGTGACTTTTAATTTGAAAGATCAATGTTGTAACAGATAAAAGGATCATCTTATTGTCAAGTCTGTTTACTTACTTTGAAACAGAAACAGATGCAGTTAGTTTTATGAAACAAGCATTGCAATTCAATTAGCTTTTTAAAGTCTATTCTCTCCTAAAGAATTTAAACCTGGGTGGTATTTTTATATGAAAATACCTACTTAAACATTTCAGCACAATATAAAGCTTAGGCACTTACAATTTCTAGAAGTTAAACTTAAGTTTGGTATGCAACATGTATTTCTTTTGTCAGGTGGGAAACATGCAGAATGTTATTTGAAGAGAGCTCTTTGTTTCTGCTGTGAATCCTAATTGGTTTTGCCTGCCATGTCTTCTGAACTTTCCTATGATTTTTTTTTTTCCATTAGTCTGAAGACGTTTGGCCTCCCTCTTTATTATGTAGAAACTGCTTCAGCATTGTGAAGATAGATTTGGCTTCAGTAGTTAAAGCTTGCCTTATTATTTTTCAAAATATGTATTGAAACTGATTTATTCCCCTCAACTACTACCTCCTTACCCAGAGCAGCAGTTTCTTTTGTTTCCCATGAATTTATGGAATGCTGTTGTAGCTTATGTCATGGCTTTAATTTCTGCCCTTGCAGTTTGCATAAGGGCATGGCTGGGGACAGAAGTCGTTAGCTGAGCCAGTGAGAAGACTCATTCATACAAACTGATTTAGAGAATCAGTATTAATGTTAATGTTTCAGAGATACAGAATGTAGCAAAATGTCTGGAGAAGACCAGTCTGGATTAGAAGGCAAAAAAAATGTGTGTATATACTTAGCAAATGTCCTTCCTTCTGGTTATTGTTTTAAATTAAATAAAAAGCCCCCAAAAGCATTACATCTATGTATCTATTGAATTTGCTCACTTGAAAAACAAAAGGAGAAAGTACATGCATCCTAAACAAAAGTGTTCCATGTTAGAGCTGAAAGAGAAATATTGCCATCTAGTGTCATTCAAGTTTAGTTACTTTTTCAGAAACTCCTGTACACTGAATTTTGAGTCTATTAGTTACAGTTTTTATGGCTTAAGAAAACTGAGAGAGGAGCACAGTAGTCATTCCCCTGTGTTTCATGAGATTTATCTGATTTTCCTTGTGTAGGATTTCTAGTATTTAAGCTAAAATATAAGAATCTTACTGACTCTATCAAAACATGATATATTTCTCATTTTCTAGGGTCGAGGTGGTAAGAAGTTTTATATTGTGCTAAAAGAAATAATGGAAAGAGATCCTTTATCTCAACTCTGTGAGAATGAAATGGATCTTATTTGGACTTTGCGGTATGACTGTCGTGAAAATTTTCCACAATCATTGCCAAAACTGCTGCTTTCTGTGAAATGGAACAAACTTGAAGATGTTGCTCAGGTAAGGGAAAAGATGATGGTGGGGAAAAATGCTGGAATGAAATTGCGAGTAAATAGGATTTCTTTCCCATGTATAGACATTTTGAAATTGTACTATCATATCAACCAAAGGTCATTGTATACCTTCTGTGGCCTGGACACATAAGCAAGAACTTACCATCTATTAAAAACCCCAGAAAACAACAAAACCCAAAATGTATCTAGGAGGTCCTCTGAATGATGAGAAAGGCACAGCAATCATTTATACAAGCTACTTTTAAAACTTTGTGCTCAACTTTGATCTTAAGTGCAAGGAATTTCACAGAATCACATAGTCATTTGGGTTGGAAAGGACCTCTTGAGAGCATCTTAGCCCAATCCCCCGTGCTCAAGCATGGTCAGCTAGAGCAAGACTGTGTCCAACTGATTTTTCAGTGCCTCCACTGATGAAGGCTTCACAGTCTTTCTGGGCAACATGCTCCAGTGTTTGACCACCCTCACAGTGAGAACTTATTGTATAAGGTTATTTAAAAAAAACAAACCAAAACCAAACAGATTTTTACATTTGTCAATTAAGATCTGAAATAAAGCTTTTTATAAAAATTGTTTAACTGTTCAAAAAGTCTAAAAATGCACATCTCAAACTGGGTAACTAAACCTCATTGAGGCAGACAGATGGTTTCTCAAAGAGAGATGGTACCCACTAGTGGTAAAAAATAATACTGCTCATCATGTTGACTGACCAAATAGTGTCTCTTTAAAGTAATGGTAAATAATTCAGAACTTGAAGACCAGTGCTGGGATACAAGGTTATGTCTTCATTAAAATTGTGTTGCTTGTTTGTTGTATAGATGTGCCAGGTTATTTCACTAGACTGTAAAGAAGTTGGAGTAGCTGCCTTTTTCTGTATGGACCCAAATATGTGATGCTTTTTGGGAGTAGGAGGAACCTTGATACAGGAAAAATCATGTGAATTCATAGGGAGATCATTCCTGCTTGATAGACTGACTTAAAAATAATAAGAGAACCCTGGATTTGTATTGAAACCTTTTAGTCTGATTGTGTACAGGGCAGACTGGGTAAAACTCTAGCAGTCTGGGCAGTGTTATCAAGCACAGCACTCACTCTATACATGTTAAGTTCATCTGCTTATCCTGATGGAATTACACATTTAAATGATGCTCAACTACTTGCAGAATGTTACACTGAGATAGTATCTATGTCTTTGCATGGGTCTCATTTTTTAAAATTTTAAACTAATTTTTCATTTTTTAAAAAAAACTTAGAGCTAAAAAACCATTTAGGATTAAGACTGATAGTATAAACTTCTATTCTAGCTTAGTATTCCCACCTTCGTTTGCTACAAGCTAGGTGTTCTTGGAAGAAAGGAAACCACTCCATGAAACTTGACTTCATCTATTCATCATGTGATTTTTGTGATTATCCAGTCAATCTGAATCTTAGTTTACCTCCAGCATGAAGTTTATTTTCTATTACATCCTTCCTACCAGCTAGATAAATATGTTCTGTGAACTTAAAAAATAAATGGAATTTCATCCTAGCTTATTGTCTGTGCCATGAATGCTACACTAACAAAATGTAGCACCCACATGTTCCTTGCTCACTTGTGTTCTTTCACATGCAAGAATCCTTTGTTCCTCAGTAATCCCAGTATTTGCTTCTGAGTTTATTGTTCATTATTAAAAGTTATCTGGAAATATAAACAGTAGAAGTAAAAGCAGATATTTGTTCACTCACTGAAATATGTGAAGGAAAAGGCAGTCTGATTGCTTGTTAGGGGTTTTGAAATACAGCCTTTGGTAGCAGAGTTTTGAAAAGTTATTTGGAGTATGGATATTAGCTGGCAGCTCAAAGTCCTTTAAATCTGGGGATATTAAAAATATGTATAAAGCATTTTATTTAAACAGATGGCTGAAAATACTTAGTCATCTTGGTTGTTCCTGTGTACTTTCTGAAAGGAATGTAGTGTTTATGTTTGCTTATGTATAAACAATAGTGCAGTTTATATTTTAATACTGTTTTTGGCAGCAAGAATAGTCTATCTGAAAAATGAGATCTTACCCTTAAACATGCCAAATATTTCTGTAATACATAGACATGTAAGCATTCCCAATGACTTACCTTTTCAGGTAAGGCAAGACAGCCTCATGAATTGTATGAATTCCAAAATTAGCAGGACACATAATTCACCTCATGAAACTTAAATATATGTAGCACTATATGTATGCTACAATATTTGTGCTGGTACAACGTGTATGCTTTGGTCCTAGTATTTCAGTAAAAGTCTTAGGGCAGAAAGTTAAAAAAAACCCCAAACAAACATAGAACCAAAAATTCCATCCCAAAAACCAACAAAACACCAACTGTTTATAGAAAAACAAACTAAATAACTATATTCCTGTTTCTATTAATACAGCTCAGTAGTAAGGGGTTTTTTAAGAAATGGAGTATTACATTTGATTGTAGACCAATTTTCATCTATTTCATCAGTGGTCCTTAAAGTCTCTCCCAGCAGAGTCACAGGGCAGCAGAACTTGTTAGCAGAATTCACAAGCAGTATTTATTCCATAAGCAGAACGTAGCCATTATTAAAAAAAAACATCCACCCACTTTCAGTGAAGTGACACCATCACTAATGAGAACTAGAAAGAGGACAGATAATTTTTGAAATAACTGGAATAAAAATACTGGCCTGTGTTTAGTTGTATTATCTCTTACAGTAAAATTGTCTCATTAGGAAAGAACTACTGGTTGTTTCTTTACAGAGAAAATATTGATACACCAAGGCCAAATTCAAGTCTTCTCTAAACCTTCAGGTTGTTCCATATTTCCTCCCAGCTCGTCAGAGATGCAAACCATGTGAGAAGTGAGCAGTGTTTCCTGCCTGCAGCATGTTAACATTGTTGAAATTGCAGAGAAATTGCAAGAACTTAACACATATTTTGAAATACAACATTTCTTTACAAATGGGATGTACTTGAAAGGTCTTCAGAGTTACCCCTCTGTTGCCAAAGCAGATGAGGGCACTTCACATGCAAGCTTCCCTTGTCCAAGTGCAACAAGTAATTCTGATACCTTCTTGCCCGTGCTCTTGAGAAGCATGCAATGCACCCGGGGTGTGGAGCATGTTGGACTGCACTTCCCTCTTCATAAAAGTTCCAAGGCAGAACATGAACAGAGCAGTACGTGTTTTGGAGTTTTCTTGGCTGTTTCATAGGTCATTTAGATACTGCTTCCTCTAAGCTTGTATCGTTTAATGTTTTGTCATTGTTATAATCTCTGAAATAATTTCAGCAAAGTGAGGAGGTTTTCATCTTCAAATAAACTTTACAGTTCATGTACATGCTGTGGACCATGACTTTCAAAATTCATTGCATGATATACGAGGCATGTAAGGCTACTATGACTCATCTTTTCAGACTGTATTTCAGGTTCTCCATTAGTTTTGATAACGCATTATTAACAAAATGTTTCTATACTTTTATTAGTTCTGCACCTGTTTTAAAGTAGGTTGTCTAGGTGTTCTGATACATTTGTTTTGAAGTTTATTACTGCATGTCTGACAAGCACAGCTGCTGCTTGCATTTTCACTGACTGTTCTGTGGTGTGAAGTATCTGCTCAGTGTTAGTATTGCTTTCAGAATTCAGTACAAGCATTCAGTGTTGAGGGCTGTAGTTCTTCATTGACCCTTACGGGGCTGTAGATTGAATGGATTTTTGCGTGGATATTTCTGTGGGATTGTGGCCTCTGTATTTAAAAACACTGATAATTTTACTTTATAGTGTTAGGAACTTTGCATGTGTTCATACGAGTGTTTGCCCATGAAAACAGTTCAATTGTTTCTTTCCTCCACTTCCCAAATTGTAGCATAGCCACTGGCTTTGCATTGTGATTGATCTGGGCCTGTTTCTTGCCTTCTGAATTTCACAAAACTGCATGGATGAACCAGTTCAGAATGTGCCCCCCTAGGTGTTAGTGTTATGAACATGCCTGTTAAATGCAGGCTGAGATTATGGGCCCATACGTGTTTGTTATACTTGACAGTTGAGGTGCACAAATATTTTTGGTAAAGGTTATCTCAATGTAAGCTTTTTTTTTTATGGAAAACTTTTACCATTACCAAAATGTTTTATATTCATGACAGCATTTACAAAACATTATTTAAATGTAATTAAAACTCAGTTTCTAAAATGTACATATCTGGGCTTACCTAATTTTTCCTTACTGTGCATTGTGTCTATGTGTGAATAAACAGATTTTTCAGATTAAGTGTAAATGAGACCTGATGCCAAAATAATAATCTGGATCATTTGAAAGGGTAAGAAACTTAACCAGAAGGGGGCCCATTTTCCCAGAATTACTGATCTCCTTTCCCCCCGGCCCCTCCAGACCAGTCTGTAACCTCCTTCTGTTAGAAGGAATGCTTTTATGGGCAGTTATACCCATCTGCTTTCTTAATTAGTTACTTTACCTGTAACCTAATAGTAATCTTTTTAAAACAGCTTCAGGCTCTCCTTCAGATATGGCCCAAGCTGCTGCCTAGAGAAGCATTAGAATTGTTGGATTTCAATTATCCAGACCAGTATGTCAGAGAATATGCAGTGGGATGTTTAAAGCAAATGAGGTGAGTATATTGTATTATTTCAGCATGCAAGGATTTCTGAGGTAAAAAACTGCATTCTGTTTGCTTACAGGAAAAAAAGAACCCAAAGAGGAAAGATTTAAACACAATTTGCCTTTAACAGATGGCCAAGTAAAGCAGTCTAATTTCTACATAAGCACATTGGCAGCCAAATAAAACCTTCTTATTCTGACATGTTGTATTCAATGATTATTAATTTCCATGTTGCTAAGAGAACACCAGTGTGCCTTTGTCCCAGAGAGGTTGTGTCTTCACCTCTTTCTTGGATAAAGGGAGAGCAAGATACTGTAATAAGTTGTTAATAACAAAGGGAGAAGATATTACAATAGTCAAATACTACAGATTGCTATCCAGCCACCTCACACTCTGTGTCAGGTATTGGCTGTGTCATTTAATAGAAGTGTAAGCTTTAGCATATCATAAAAAAACCCCCAGAATTACTGATTTGTTTGTTCTTCACAGTAGTCTTTGCTATCTGCAGTTCTTCCTTTATCATGTAATCATTGCTCTTCACTGTGACCTAGGGCAAGATTTGTATGACATTGTCATTTGCAGCATTACTGCTTATTTCCTGTCCTTGAATTCTAAATTCTCTGTGGTAACTGGTTTAATAATTCATTTTTTTAATGGTCAAGGATAGACTTTGGGGTTAGAAAAAAAAAGAAAGGAATATTTTGACTTATTTCAAATGCAAACAAGCAATTTAGCTGCTGGGCTACCCTAATAATACTGAATTGTTACATTTGGAATTAATTCCAGAATTCTTAGTTCTGGCTTGGAAGCAAAATCGGCTCAGATGGCAGAAATTAATTTTCAGCTTCTTTAAAAAGTCTGATAAAGATAGTGGGGAAAAAAAACTGTAAAGATGATCCTGTTAGCTGAGATTTAAAAAATAGGCAACAATAAATACAAGACAGCATAATTGAAAGTTTTTACCAAGGTACTGAAGTTTTTCAGGTTAAGATGGAGAGAATGAAAGAATTCGGTATTTGCATCTCTCAGGTCTTCAAGTGATGGACAGAAGAATTTCTGCTCTTTTCCTTCCATCTTAGGAAGAGCATTTGAATTCTGCAGGCCTTTTATAAGAGAAGAGATGTGCAAATGTAAAAAGTCAAGGAACATACATTAATTGTCAAGTGTGATTTTTTTTTTTTTTTTTCTTCTCAGAGGGGAATGCAGGATTTTACAGAAAATTTTGGAATTATTTTTATTATACCAGAATATTACTTGAAGTAGTTAATTAGCATTTCAAAAGTATGTTAATGAACTGTGGTTAAATAGTTAAATTGGCACCTCTGAAGTAGGAATAATTTAGGCACCGTTTAGTTTCTCAAAGCTGATGTATTTTCCTTATCCTCTAAAAACCTTCAAGTTGTTGGTATGATTAAAAAAACCCCAAACAACAAAAATGGAAAGAAAACCCAAACTAAACAAAATATTTTAGCCAAATGGATCATTCTATAGGTGCGTCTTAATAAATTAACACCTTTTAAAGACATGTTAATTTAATTGCTTTCAGTGGAATGAATAGTCTTCTCCCTCTTCTTTGTAGGTGGAGTAACTTGGGTAGGTATTTGCAGTTACTCTCAGTCCATGTCCATGCCCGCTGTAGCTGACTGCTGGGTTACAGCAGCTCTTTATCTGCTTCCAAAGGTCCAGCTCTGCAGCCAGAGCTCCACTGGTGAAGGGAGTGGGTGTCCAGTCTGAAATAATTGGGAATAATTAATCTCCCAGATACTTAACGTAGCACTCAGGCTGAGATCTTGATCTTGTAAAAGCCCAGGACAGAACACCAGGTTTTTATTGTCAGGTTGGAGGGCCTAAAGATTCTGTTTGAGGTGTAACTTACTGGTTTTGATATTTTGATTATTGATCCATATGATAGTTGCACTAAGATTTGTATTATTGTCCTTCTCCATGCTACCAGTTTTGTCACATATATCTGAATTTCTGGAATATCATAATCTAATTGCTCTGTTACTAACTGCTTTTATGTACCTAATTGTAGTGATGAAGAGCTCTCTCAGTATCTCCTTCAACTTGTGCAAGTCCTGAAATATGAACCTTTTCTTGATTGTGCACTCTCCAGATTTCTATTAGAGAGAGCACTCGCTAACAGAAGAATAGGACAGATGTTGTTTTGGCATCTAAGGTAGGAGTTTTTCCTTATGACTTTCTAAAAGTATTAAGCCCAATTGGAGTTTGAAAAATTATTTCTTGGAGATTTTTCTAAATGAGACATTATTGTAGTCCCCTATAAGTCCTCTTTGTTTCTTTACCTTTGGCATTTATAGATGAGAACCTATAATTAAAGCTTATAATTAAAAATATATATTACTGTGGTTTGTAATCTACTGTTTGACAAAAGTATTCCAAACTGCATTCAGCTCTATCTGGTAAGTTAGGTTTGTATATAACTTTAGTGTTTGTTTTGTCTGTGTGTGCAGTAAAAGTACAATATTTATACCTCACACTTGGGAAAAATTGATATTATTGTTCAGAGTCTAACACAAAATAAAAGCAGCCAGTTCCATGAATGGCAGAAACTTTGCAGAATGGACTATAGGTTGATTCTGTCTCCAAAGCAAAATTTATGATAATATTTCTAAATAAAAAGAGCAGGAACTACATTAAAATGTTTTAGAGGATCATTGGCTCTGGTAAAAGGTGAAGCAGTTTGTTCCCCTTCAGGCAGATTTTGGCTGTGTTTCTGGCATGTGTTGAACCAGACAGTCCTCGGAGTCTTCATAAGTGTTCTGTTATTTCTTAAATTTGGCTTTTTGTTTTATCTATGTCACCATGAGGTGTTTTGTTGGTTTGTTTTTTTTAATTTTTTTTTTTTTTTTTAATGATTTGAATGCTAATCTGTAAATGTCTGATGAGCAGCTGTTCTCCTTACAGGTCAGAGGTTCACATACCTGCTGTTGCAGCACAGTTTGGTTTGATACTTGAAGCTTACTGCCGAGGAAGCGTTGCTCATATGAAAGTGCTTGCTAAACAGGTACAGGCCTCTCTTCTCCTTTACATCTTGGCTTATCCTGGCTTGTATTGCAGATACTTACTCCAGTGCTCCTGTGGGGCATATTGGTTGCCTTGACACAGTCCAGTTGTTGAAGGAAGCATGGGTGAGACAGAGAAATAAAAGGGATTTTATTTCTGGATGGGTGGTGGAGCAGTCCTCCCTGGCACAGCAAGCAGCTAGTGCTGTGGGGCCTCACAGGTGGGGACCTTGTTCTATAGTGTTCCAAGATGTGTGAGATTCTTCGAGCAGTGTGCATGTGTTCTGGGTAGGACAGCAGACTGTCAGGATGATCAACTGAAGGAGGGTTTCTGTGCACTTGAAACTTGTGACCTTTTTTCCCCAGGAAGGGTAGTTTGTTCATTAGAAACCATTACCTTTCTATCTAAACTTTGTCTAGATGACTCCAGCTTTGGCTGGTGATGGGAAAGTCCCTGAACTGGTAGTATAATGTAGAGCTCTCTGGAAACAGAGGTGTTGAAGTAAACCAGATACTCATTTTAGTGTTAATATAGACATGCTATTTCCAAGAAGAAAAAGATAAGAGATATGTTTGGTTTTTAATACCCTAATAAGTATGAGAGGTTTGCTTTTAAATTAAACTTAAATACTAATGAGTTTATCAACAGATCATTGACAGACACAAATCACATGTGAAGTCTCTAATGCAGTTTCAACAAGTTAATTTAGATTGCAACCATCAACATTTTTTAAACATGATCTTTCATTGGACTTAACATATTTGCTGTATCAAGCCACAAAGACTAACTCAGTAGATACTTGTCTGTTATTTCTAACAGTTTTGATACTGTCTAGATTGAAACTGCACTTTGAGAGGCATATGGAACAGGAACATACTCTTGTGCTCTTTATTACTGCAGTTCACAGGACATTGAAAAGCCTATTTCTTACACGTGTGCTTGTTAGTATTGTCAAAATCATAATAAGATTAGGTGATGAAATGCTTTAAGCAATAGACCTAAGGTCAGTAAAGTTTTTGTGCACTTCACAGGAAACAAATGTCAGTACAATCAAAGAAAGGGCAGAAAAATTCCCAACTGTGCAAACACGGAAGAAATTCAAAGTAGAAATACTTCAAAAAGTTCCTGTTTGTACAGCACAGGTTCCATTTTGTTCCCTTGTCACTGATGTTTGTACAGCTCCTAGAATAGTGGAAAAGCAGAGCTCTCTTGGTTTTGACAGATGGCTGACCTGGCAGGTCTCCACTGCCTCATTTTTATAATCAAACTGTGTACA
This sequence comes from Hemiprocne comata, assembly GCA_020745705.1. Classification (NCBI taxonomy): domain Eukaryota; kingdom Metazoa; phylum Chordata; class Aves; order Apodiformes; family Apodidae; genus Hemiprocne; species Hemiprocne comata. The sequence goes on along the minus strand of CM036594.1, from coordinate 6,071,378 downwards.
ATTTCCACAGCATCCTGCCTGACAGGGTTCAGTCTGTCTGTACAAGTGGTAAGTTTTGACTCAGCACCTTGTAAGGTAGACTGAAGCTTCCTTGTATAGAAATCAACTTTTGCAATTGTTAAATGTATGCTGTTTGCTAGAGAATAGGTGTATTACTGAGCATGTTAGCTATGGCTTGTGCAAATACAGCTGATTGTTATAACTATTTTATTTTTGACTAACAAGTTGCTTAGATGTAGGCACAATGTAGAAATTGTATCTGTTGTATGTGCTACCTAGGTTTGTTACCAAAGGGCTTTTTTCTGTTAGTGTTATATACATTTATATCACAAGTTTACTTGTTTTCTTAGAAATTAGGTACCAGTAGAAAACAGAAGAAAGGGGAAAAAAAGGGTTAAACCCACCTGTATTGATTGCAAATAATTGCTTTGCCTTTGTACACATTTTTGAGGTAGCAGTGTTGCTTAGATGCTATTATGATTTGGAATAGCTTAATTGATTAGAGCATTTACCTAATGCCTAACTTCAGCAGGATTTTAATAAGCAAACATTTAAGACTCTCCTCTGTAAAAGCTAATGCTGTATAGTTATGTCTGTAGAAATGGTCTGCAATTAGTCATGTGGCCATAGTGTGTTGTGTGCCACTGGCTGCCTGTGCACAATGAAGGATCTGCATCCAGAGCTCGTCTCAAGCCACGTTCAATTCTTGTAGCAGAATGAAGCACACGGTGTTTTTGTTGGCTCCGGTATGGTTATGGATATAGGCACCTATGTTATGTGCTTTGTTGAATTAGTGGATGAAAATTGTATTTTGAAGAAGGAATTTGTGTAAATGTATCATACATTAAAATACCTCATGCATTTTTTTTTTTTTTTAATCTTTAGTTATGCTGTAAAAAGTGATTTGAAGCTTAGGAGCTTTTATTGCATCAATGTCTTTGTTATTTAGGAAAACGGTGACTTAGCTTCTCATTTTTTTTTTTTGGGGGGGAATGCCACCTTAATTGCCATATATTATTTCAATTTTTAAAAAGTTGTAGAATTATTTAATAGTTTTTAAATGGAATTTTGTATTGTATTATCTGTGAAATCAGAAGAATAGCTTTTAAATGTAAATATCTCTTTCAGGTGGAAGCCCTTAATAAAATGAAGACGTTAAATAGTCTAATTAAGCTGAATGCCATGAAGCAAAGCAAAGCAAAAGGAAAAGATGCAATGCATACGTGTTTGAAACAAAATGCTTACAGAGAAGCACTTTCTGACCTCCAGTCTCCTCTGAATCCTTCTGTTATACTTTCAGAACTACAGTAAGTTAAGAATGAGTGAATAAAATTTCACTGTAGCCTTTGCACAGAAACAGTAAAGCAGAAACACACGTGCTTTAACTTCATGTGGCTGTGTTGTTCAGGAGATGTGCTGTCCTAGTGGCAGAAGACCTGTTGGAAATTTTCCTAAGGTTAAGATACCAGTCAAGTTAGAAGATTTTTGTGATCCACTGTGAAACTTAATACTGTCTTAGTCAATGCATTACCAAAGATTAATATATTTAAATATAAGCCTAAAAGCAAATTAGACTGGATTCCTGGCTTCTGTTTATAACAATAAGCACAAATACCTTTAAAACTTTTAACAGCACTTAAAGTCTAAAAACTGGTGGGCAAGGATATAAAGAAAACTTTTTTTTCTGAAACTGTGGGTGCTTAGTGTAAGCATTAGATAATGTGTATGCCAGGCGTGGTTTCTAGTGCATTCCATCTATAGGAGATGCCTTCATAACTAAGTAAGCACTCACAGTGTAGTGGCAGAATGAAAGCAGAGATAACATTACGTATTTCCAAACTGGAAGTCTGTGTGTTCTGTTGTGTTTTGAACAATGTTTAGACCTTTTCAGTTGAATTATTCTTGTTTGACTAAAACTCCTGTTGTATTTTCTTTTAGTGTTGAGAAGTGTAGATACATGGATTCTAAAATGAAGCCTCTATGGATAGTGTACAACAATAAAATGTTTGGAGGAGATCTTGTAGGGATCATCTTTAAAAATGGTGATGGTAAGCAATGCCAAACATTTTAAATTCGTCCTTTTCCTTCTTCATTCTCACACTTGCACTTAAACTGTGCTACTCTGTATTGCCGTAATACAAGTGTGGTTTGCTCTAACATTGGCAAACAAATTAAGCATCTTTTTCTGACTGTGTTCCAAAGAATAGACTTTATCACTCATGATGCTATAATTATGGTTAATCCCACTTTAACCTTAAGGCTTGATGAGTATTTTTACATACCTTTTTCTGAAGACCTAATAAACATTAGGAAGTTTGTCTACAATAGACTGAGAAATGTCAACCTTTCCTTATAGATCTCCGACAGGACATGTTGACACTCCAGATTTTGCGTTTGATGGACATACTTTGGAAAGAAGCTGGTCTGGATCTCCGGTAAGAATCTCTTGAGGACTAATTTATTTGGATAGAGAGTCTACTTCTAGCAGCAAGCTTTCCTGATTTTTAAAATACCTTCCCTACTGTCCTTTTCTAACCATCTGTATCAGTGCCCAGAGGTTTCAGTTGTCACAGAAAAGGTGAACAGGCTATAGAAAGCAGTTACCTTAACTAATTAGATGGCTTCTCTTTGCATTCATTCCCTGGATGGTTGGCCCACACTATGAAAGGAAATGAATGATGGAAGAAGTGAAGTGAAACTTCAGGGGTTTTGTTTATTACCAAGCAGAATATTCTTCTTAATCCACCGTATCTCTTGTCATTTATCTACATTGTCATACTGATTATAAATTCCACTGTTCTCTTATGTAGTTTACTATTTTCAGCCTTTGAATGTCATCAGAAAGCATTGTATGAGGTCAGGAAACAATTCTTGAGAGTCTAGCAAGCAGGTTTTGTGCCTTTGTTTGTTTGTGTGTGCAACTTTTCCAAATAGAGTTATTTCATAAACTCCACATGTAACAAACTTAACTACTAATCTTTACTGATTTTCCAGTCATATGCAAAAATGGGGACTTAGAGATTGTGTGAATTGCAGCTCTTAAGTTCTAAAACACATGTGCAAGTGAGGCACAAACACAGAACACAGATCTGCTGGCCAAAGGTTAGCTGTTGGGGATTGCATCTGGAATACACTATCCAGATGCTCTGCTAGGTAAAACTAATAGGCAAAACCCTCTCTATAAATTAGTCAGCTTTAAATACTGGTAGTTCAGGGGTGGGGGGAAGGAGGCTTTCTAACAGAATTTCACTCTCTGATTGAGAATTGCCAGAATTGTGGAATGCACAAATACAGGTTCTTCTTTTTAACATTTTCTTATTTCTCTTGGTCTTATTTCTTAAGGACTTGTGCGATTGGTGCTGCCATGGCCACAAATGAATTTATTACTGTCCAAATTAATTTTATACTTGTGATCCATTTCCTCTAAAATTTAACAGACGATTGTTGGTCTTGTATTAATTTCATAACAGGCTTCATGAAGATGAGAGTCTTGGGAGAGGAGAAGTCAGTTGCTTGTGCTTCTCTTCCAGGAGTGCAGCTGCACAAAGGAAATGGCGATGATTTGGAACAGTCACTATGGATTTACCAAGGGGTAAACCATGCCTGACTAATCCAATTGCCTTCTTTGAGGGAGGGAAAGAGTAGTGGGTGTCCTTACCTTGACTTTAGCAAGGCTTTTGAGTCTGACTCTGATAGTATTTGTGTCTCTTGAGTTAGGATGTTGTGCTCTGGATGAGTGGAAAGCTACATACTCTGCCTGGAGGTTGATAACAAGTGGATTATCATTGGAGTCTATATGGCAATTTTTTATACTCTCAGCCCTGTCAGTATCCTGCTGTCAAAGACTTTCATTATTTAAATATGTATGTAAGAAAAAGCACTTGCATCTGTTTTATGCTTACCACCTGCTACCCTCAGTTACTGGGTGTTTTCAGTTGTAATTTTGAATCCTGATAGTGGATAGTCATTCAAGAGTAAGACAAGATTCTATAGTAAGATGAGGTTGACAGCAAATGTGGTATATTTAGAACCACTACTATATTGGGAAAAAATATGTTGCAGCTTCCTTAAAATGTAGCTTTTCAATGCCATTTCAGTGAAGTAAATCTAACCCAGCAGTTATAAAGTCAATGGAGAAAAAGGATAATGTGCTTGTACTGAGTATTAAAGAGGATTTTGTGGTATTGAACTTGTCTGTCTTTCATGCTAAAGCTTCCATTTCTGCTTCCTTTGGGCAGGTTTTGTGAGGTTGTAACTTCCAGTGGAAATGAAAACTCATCTATTAACTATTCTGTTTGGGCAGAAATACTCTGAGAAAAGTCTTGTCATTTGTTCTGTGACTCCTGCAAAGCCTAAAAATGAAGCAATAAGCCTTTCCAAGATACCATTAGTACAGGAGTGTCCAGCATTTGGGAAACTTGTTGCGGAATGATGAGGAGAGTTGTGGAATTTTCATTCATTTATTAGTTAGTTCATTAGAAGTTCATTAGTAGGGCGGTATCTCCTCCCATGTAAGCTAGTCAGTTCTTAATTGGTTGTCTAAGTAGCAATGAACTCAAATATTTTTTGTAGTAGCCACTTTTTTCTTCGTGCTGTGAGCAATCCCCTTATTGCTGTTGACACCAAGACTTGCAGTTGCTGCTAACATCTTCAGCACACATTCTGAAGTCCCCCTTTGCATTCTTTTCTTGATAAAACACTATTTGGATGTCAGAAAACTATTTTCAGACCAGAAATACTTTTGTATCTTCTAAAGCTCTTGCAAAGCAGCTTTTTTACCTTCATCTGCTTGCCAAGGTAAGCATGATTTCTTTGTGGGAATACTAGAGTATTCCAGGCATCGTTCAATGTTATCATCCAACCTTCTAGTATATGGGGAGCTTTTCCAGCCAAATCTGTGCACCACTTTTAGCTAATACAGTTCTCAAAATCTAATGTCTCTTTAGAAAAATGTTTCTAAGGAAGGTATTGGGTGTCACATTATTATAAACCATTTGAGGCCATAAATTAATTTTGTATGCCTGTGAAGGAGCCATAATCCTTTGTGTTTAATTTTAAAGTGTTGTTTATAAGGATAGAAGTGCTTATTTAAATACTACTTTAAATGCTTCATTCAGATTTTTAAAACTAATTTCAAATATTTTGTGGTTCAAGCATAATAGTGGGAGCTTCATAAGGCACATAATATCAGCATGCACAGATAAGTACAATTACAAACTTGTTACTTGTGCTGCTTATGGAAAGATTCCTTTGAGTGAAGTATGGGATAAGGTAGGAACATGAATAATAAATTGTTTCTCGAAGTGTATGTATGCAACGAGGTGGCTTGAGTGTGTGTTAAGTTGAACACCAATGTGGGGAAACTTTAGATAATTTATGTCATTATAAATAGACCGTGAGGAAGACTGATCCAGCATTTAGGGGCAAGGACAACCTCTGGCAGCTGTGGAATCCCAGATGAGGCATTCTTTGGCTGCTGCCTTCCCAGAAGCTTACTTTGTGGTTCTAGCCTGGGCCACACACAGTGCCTAACAAACAGGAATAGTGATTAGGAGTCATCACATATGCTTTTCCAGACTAAGGTATTTTTTTAACTCGACAAAGGAAAGCCAAAAAGTGGCTCCGATGTCCCAAGATTTTTCTTAAAACTCTCAGAAGAAAAAAAAGTGGAAAGGAGAAGTTCCTAGTGAGAACTGAAGTTCTATAATTGGCCTCTTCCATTTATTCACTTAACTAGGAGCATCTTCCTTCCATTCATCCTCTCATAGTTATGACTGTAAAATAAAATTCTGGGATTGAGGCAGTGTTACAACTCTGTCTGTCAAAGAGAGATGAACCAGGCAGTTGCCAAGGGAAGGCTCTGGAATGGCCTTAATTGAAAACAGGATTGGACAAAACAGCACTCCAAATGCCTGGAGCATGAGGAGGCAGCTAAGAGGGTAAGGCTTCATCATCTCCATGTTTACAGTCTGCATACCCCTCAGGAAGAGGGAGCTTCAAACTCTCTGAACTAACAGCAGTGGTAATGGGTTCGATTGCCTTGCTCATGAGTCAGGACTTGTTGGTTTGCTTCTTGTTGCTTGGGCAAAAGAGGCATGGTGTCAGGTGAAAAAGTAGTGTCAAATAGATCTGCTTTCCTGAAAAATACAACTTCATACATCTGTACCAATGGGTGGCATCTTTCGTTCTCGGCCTGTAGTATCATCCTTTGAGTCTTTAGTTTCCCTGAAGCTATTCCTTCCCTTTTTCCTTTTGTGCTTTTGAACTTCTCACAACAGAAAGTCTGATGCCTCCATTCAGGTAGAAGCAGGGCTTCTCACTTGTTTCACCTGTGCCACAGCAGAAGCACTTGCTGCTTGCCTCCCTCTTGCAATCCATAATATCTTGCCACGAGCAAATCTTAGAGCTTCCATGAAGCATGGATCAAATGGCAACCAGCGTGCTGCCATCATGGATTTTGGGATAGGATCAGTTTCCTTATAATTGCACTGTAATCTGCAGTCAGATATTCACTGGTAATTTTAAATGAAATCTTAGCTCAGTCTGTGTCTAAAGCAAGCACAGTATTCCCAGTGAGATTTCTCAGCTCTGGAGAGGAACACCAAACATATGCTGGTTTTGAGCTCTCCAAAGCTGTAGAGGGAGAAAGGTTGGATGGTTTAACTGTTAACTAATTTGTCTCATGGGTAAACTGGCTTCTTCCACACATGGTGTGTTTTGTTGTCTAGGTTCCCATGTGTGCATTCTGGCTAAATACCAGCACAAGACCAGGGTTTGTGTATGCAGGAGGAGGCACCGGTGTTCTGCTGTAGGTTCTTCATCCTAGGCCATCACCGGGTGAACTGTGGAGTGCACAACTGAAGAAAATTCGATATGCAAATGGCATCTGCTTCTCAGTACAGACCCAACCAGCAGGCAGCAGAGACCATTGCCCCAGATGGACATGGCTCTGTCATGTAGAGAAGACTGGTGCTGACTCCATTTACCTTAGACGTCAGTCAGTCAAGTACCAGAGAGAAATGAGAAAAGCAAAAAGCATGTTCTTTAATTAATCCTCATACCTGGTCATTTCTAAGACAAACTGCGTGCAACCAAACTTCTTTAGTACTTTCTGTAGTTTAGCTTTTTCTTGTACTTGAAATATGGACAATTATGGAACAAACTTACTAAGTTAAATAGTATTTAATTCAGGTTGCATCTGCAGAGTGACAAAATGAGACTTTAGGAGGTTCAGTCCCCCCTGAAAAGTTACAACTTCTCAAGTTATTTTGCTTTAAAAAATTCTATTTCTGAAGTCATGTGGCCTGCAGTGTTGCATCTCTTAGGAGAGTAATCCTGGCACCAAAAAGTATTTCTGCTGCTTGACCTATGTTACAGCATTGAAATTGTGTTAAGGCAGAAATTAGTAAAGTAACAGAGCAACAGAAAATCTGGAGGTTGTTCTACGCTGAGTGACCCTTGCTGTGGTAAATAGTCACAGAATTATTTACTTCTTGGTTACTTTTTGGACAAATAGAGGGAGTTCTCCAAATTTTTCATTTCACTCCCTATTTATAGTGAGTGTTCATATTCACCTCTCTTAACGTGTGTGCAGTCTGTTGTTAAATGGCTTATATGACTGAAATCAGAGTTCACAAACATTGAAAAATATATTTCTTACAAGTCTAAATAATGTAATTGTTTTTAAACCACTGGACCTGAAGTTACAGAGAATGCATTAATAAATTACCAGAACTTGGTGTTGTATTTGGAAAGATAGTGCTTTGGAGAATTAAACTCTTGAAATAAAGAACAGTATTAAATGGAGTGAAGAAGAAAACTTTCTGTCCTGCCCAGAATTGCTGTTTTGGTCTGTCCATGGTCTTTATTGGCATTAAAAAGCAGTGAGCATATCCTGCTGACAGATGTTGAAGTCAGAAAGACCAGGATGAGATGGAAAGGGCCCAGAGGATTTGTCCCCAACTTGACTCCTGTCAAACTGTCTCTCTGACAAGGATGTTTTTTCCTCCAGTTGCAAGCACAGAGTCCTCAAGGGGCTGAAGGCTTTCATCATTGCTTGCTTTTGAAGGGGAAGTTGTTGGCCATGTGCCCAGCTAAGCTGCAAGTAGGGTGGGTTGAAATGCCATGGAAGGCGGCCAGCATGCACTTTAACCTGGCAATACTTGGCTTACATTTGTCGTGTTGTGATAAGGATGGGCAGTGCTTCCTTCTATCATGAATGCTGGAGCTCGGCAATTACAGACACCCTGCTGCTCATTGTGAGAACTCTCTGCTTGGGAGAGTGCAGGGGCTTTAAGTGGGAGATAGGTTACAATAGAGTTTTTGTTTTGAATTTGAGTGTTCTCTAAATACCCTGTTGAATATGGTTTTCAATTCCCTTTGTTGCCTGTAGAGAAGAATCCCCAGCTATATGGTTATTACTACTTGCGCTGCTTCAGTTGTGTTATCACTGAGCTAGAGAAACTGTCCAGTTATTGATAGCTATTATGCCGAAAGTTCTGATTAATGTCATCTGGGATTATTTATTTTTCTTCTATGGCTTGAGGTAATAGGCTGTGTCAGTTGAGATGTGGTTCTGCTTTATAGCAGTCAATATCTGTTTTATATATAAATATTGATGACAACTCCACCAGCAGTGCTTTTTATACATACGCACACATGCAAATTTGAACATATCCTGTGTTTTTTTTATACAGCTTTGTAATTCAGTGAGTGCTAGTCTATAGCTGGTGTACTGCAGTTGGATTTGCATGGGCATCCATTCTTTTATGCATGGATCCACAACCAGAACTCTGATAAGATTACTGACCTGAGATGCCCACACCAGAGTAGACACCTCAATTTGTGATGCCTTTGAAGAGTTTGCTTTACATTTCCATTGCATACGTTCAGCTCCCATCTGCGTTGCAATTCTATTTAGCATTTTAAGCATCTGGAGTGAGGAAACAGTTTGAAAAAATACAATTATCTATTTAGCCATATCTCCTTGATTCCTATGTTTAATTGTGTCTAACGTAATTATATTGTTGTAGATATTTTTATTTGGTAAAGTATATGAATCCACAGGAATGTTACCGTATGTCAGATAGGTCAAAAGATTCCTGTTTTTCATTAGGCTTTTATGCTTAAAATTGATAAAAGTTGAAAAACATGTTTATATTTAAAAGTGTTTATAGCATTTTAAGTTGAAATAGGAAGAATGGGGAAAAAGAAGACCCTCTTTTCTGTTTACACAAAAAAATTAGTCTAGAATGAACGTGTGTAACTTGCTGTCTGTTTGGCCAGAAGAGTAACAAATGAAAACAAAGCGCTCCCTCTAGGGATTCTCCTAGAAAATTACAAGTAACTGTGTTTCTTAGTAAAAGGAGAGAATCTGGGTTGCTTATAATTTCTTTTTTTTACGTATATGTATGTAACAGGAAAAATTAATGTTTTAAATGTATTGCTGGTATTTTAACTTTGCAAGCAATATCTGTATGGTAACCTTTGTGAGCTTAATGTTCAAGTTAGCATGAGTATTCAGCCCTGCTGAATACAAAGTATTGATACATGAAAGAAACATTCTCGCTATTTGTGTTTTTAACATGAATTTGTGTTTTCTTTCAGGATATTGCCCTATGGCTGTTTAGCAACTGGAGATCACTCTGGCCTTATTGAGGCTGTTTCTAGTTCAGAAACCATTGCTGACATTCAGTTAAATAGTAGCAATGTTGCTGCTGCTGCTGCCTTCAACAAAGATGCTCTCTTAAACTGGCTGAAGGAATACAATTTGGGGTAATTTCTGCAGTTATTTTCTCACCTATAGTGTAAGCTACAAAATTCCTGTACATTTCTGTTTCAATATTCAGGAATGTGTGGCTCTGCTGGCAGGTTTGTTACTACTTATTTTTGTAGTATGTCAAATTCTGACTGAGATTCACGGTGCCCCTGGAATTCAAACAATGATACAGCTGAAATTCTGGCATTTGCAGCATTTTGACTCCATGTTGTTGAGTACATGATAGTAGATTTGGCAAAACAAACAGACCCAAGAAAACTACATGGGTCTCAAGTCTTCATGTTGTTGCCTTTCATAATATTTGCATTTCTCCTCTTCTCCATAGCTGCTTTTTTACAGTATTAAAAAAAAAAAGTCTAGTTTTACAGCATCCTGATGGGCTTCTGGTTTAATCAATCAAAAGTCCTTTTTGAGGTCAAAGCATGACCTGAATTAGCAGTAGTATGCACTAATGTTGTTTGTCTTTGTGGTTCTAGAGATGACTTGGATCGAGCCATTGAAGAATTTACTCTGTCTTGTGCTGGCTACTGTGTAGCTACTTACGTATTGGGGATCGGTGACAGACACAGTGACAATATCATGGTCAGAAAAAATGGTCAGGTAAAAATCTCTTCTGTAGGCAGAATAACTGTGGTATCTCTGTTGTGCAGGAGAACTTGTTTTCTTGAGAACTTGTAATTTCTTTAGTGCCTCAGTAAAATTAAATCCACACAGAGTTAGAACTGATGTCTTGCAATTCATGTAACTCTCCTGAAGCTCCTTACTGAGCCCACCTCTGCAGAAATGTTCAGTGTGGAACTCAGTACCAGCATAATGCTGTGATAATAAGCCTCAAAATCTAGAACCTAGGTAAACTTAAAGATGTATTTTTGTGTTTAATTATTGCTTTCTACTGTATCTTGTCTGATTTTATTTAAAATATTCTACCTATAAAACTAGCAAGAGTTATAAAAAGAGTTTTAAAGATGTTTGCAGTATTCTTTTAAGTTTTTACCTGCAAGAAGGAAGCTGTAATGCCCTTTTCTTTGACTCTGAAATGGGAGAAATGTGACAGGTTCCTTAAGATTAATGTAAGTTCTACTAGCTTTACTCCTGACTTTGTTTAGGAAGCCTGTGGTTATGACGATGTTGAGCCTTAGGGGCTCAACACTGGCCTGATTTTTCTGTCTGATATTACTGACAAGATGCCTGTTGGTAGGCATCAGAAGCTTAAAACTGAGATAATCTTTTGCACAGTGGTTTGTAGCAGCAGTCACTCATATGAGCATGGATGTTAGCACTGACTTTAAATAAATTGTAAAACAGCATAAAACTAAATACTCCCAAAGAGTTGAAACCATGGGCTGTGGAGAGCAGCATTATGAGTTAACTGTTCTTGATACTGACATCCTGTAGAGATACTAGAGAAGTGAAATGTTTCACTGCAGAAATTAATTTTCACTTCTGGTTTTGTTTTTTTCTTTGGTTGGTTGGGTTTTTTAGCTCTTTCATATAGATTTTGGGCATATTCTTGGAAACTTCAAGTCCAAGTTTGGAATTAAAAGGGAACGGGTACCTTTCATACTCACCTATGATTTCATTCATGTTATTCAACAAGGAAAAACAGGGAACACAGAAAAATTTGGTCGGTGAGTATTATTTTGATCTCTTCCTTTTGTAACTGAGATGATCTCTGGTGATAATTTCCCACACACCACGAACCTATCTGGGTTTGGTTTGCTCGTTTGTACTTGTGTGGAAGTGTGCTAATGTGCATTTACAATAGCATCTACTTCTCTGCCTGAGCTAGAATATATATACAGATTATTTCGTGCATCAGAACGTGCAGCTTTGCAGTAGAGAGATACAGTTCCATTTAATCTTCTCCAGCAGGGAGGTGCCAGTTTCTTCTGGGCTCATCTTTTTTTACCTTCTGCAGCCCTAGACACTAGGGAGGAATTTCACAGACTGTTGTTCAAGTGAGATGAAGCACTGGACTTAAAAAACGGGCTCCCTCCTGCCCTTTCTGTCCATTAATGCACACTCAGTGTGCTGATCAATTCTGGCCTTGCTTGGATGCTCAGGCATCTACAGCCATGTGCTCATAACCCAAAACTTTTGCATGCCCCTTCCCATCTTGGGTTAGGGAGCTGCAGTGGAACACAGAAGCACATTGCAGGGAATACTACACTCTGTGATCCCACCTGTTGAGGTCGATTCTTCCTTTTCCCTTCAGTATCATTCTCACCAATTGACAGGAGGAGGGGCATTTTGGATGTTTTGCTATCGGTCACAGGAAGAAATTATTGACAGAGATTTAAACTAAGTACCTAGGTATGGCTTGACAAATTGTTCAGTACAGCTACTTCTGGTAGAACAAGTTGTGCATGTATTTGTCATGGTGTGTCTAGGAAAAATGGAAAACAGCTGCCAGTGAGTGATTCATGTCTGTCCTGGAGAGAGTGAGCAAATCAACCTGTACCATGGTTTTAAAACCATGAAGTAAAGGCTATTAGGTGACTGTGCTGTTGCAAGAGCTGTAGAATATGGAGTACTTTATATGGCAGTGGGATTCCATTTTCCTTGAAAAATGCCTCAGAAGGGAATCTATTCTTTGAAATATAACTTGTCATCTTAGTCTGAAGGGAATGTCCACATTTAATGTGGAAATTTACAGATTAGATGCTGGACAGTGGCACGCTTGGAGACATTGAACAAGTTCTCAAGTGTCTGCATGATGGATCTTTATGCCAGATCTGACAGTTCAATTTTGACTATGTTTGCAGGAAGGAATTAGCCTTACAGAGGCAGGCTGGATTGGTAGGAACTGCTACAAAGCTGATTTGTTTATTCCCTGTAGGTCCACTATATGGTATCATCAAAGTGTTTCACCTAACAAATTCTCAGGGAGATGGGACACTGGCATTGCCTTTGGCATTTTTTGCTCTCTCTGAAGAACAGTGCTGTACTTGAAGCTTTTGATTTTTTTGTACCATGCATTACGGGCTTGTTGGAGAGACATGGGACTTTTTTGTGGGAATGCATTGAAGCTTCTGTAGACATCTCTGTTGTCCTTTTCTGTCACCGCCTTCCTAGGATGTGTGTGTTAGGCCAGCTAACAATTTCTGGAAATTGCTACACATATTTATCAACTGTGTAAGTTCTCATGTGTTGTCTTCCTTGCATGTGCTTTGTGGTTGGACGTGAAGGTTCCGCCAGTATTGTGAAGAAGCATACTTGATCCTGCGGAAACACGGAAACCTATTTATTACACTCTTTGCACTGATGTTAACTGCAGGGCTTCCAGAGCTAACCTCTGTCAAGGACATCCAGTATCTCAAGGTGAAGTAAGATTTACAGCTCAGCAGGACTTAGCCTTTTTCCAGTGTGTGAATTTTGATTCCAAGATGAATACATTTAAATTGTTTTCCATTTCTCTCAAGTTTTCCAGTTCTCAAAACTTTTCATTTTCAGCTATGTAGAACAAGGTTTGTAGTCAGTCCTAGTGGTCAAAGGAAACTTCCTCTCAACCACTCTGAGTTCAGCACCCAGCATCTTGTATATATAGTCATTTTGGGGGTGTTTTATGTCTTGACTCATGTACAAGCATAGACCTGTAAAGGTGAACATTATTTGCTTAATCCTTCTTTAGTTCCATCTTTAGATCCAAAAAATACCACTGATATATTGCTCAATGAATGAGAGGTGAAAAACTGTCAAATCAGAAAAAATCAGAATGTGGTTTGTGTTGAAAGGAGAAGGAGGGCCTAACTGTGGTTTTCAAAGTTCCTAACAGTAGTTGTTTTCCTGTAATCTTAGGACTCTCTCGCCTTGGGGAAGAGTGAGGAAGAAGCACTAAAACAATTTAAGCAGAAGTTTGATGAAGCACTCCGGGAAAGTTGGACTACTAAGGTGAACTGGATGGCTCACACTGTTCGGAAGGATTACAGATCCTAGAAGATCTTTGCATTTGCACTAAGCTGAATGTTACCTTGATAAGTGTTTTTAAAGGAGATCTGTAGTATGGACCAACAAAACTTATTTTAAATAAGAAAGAAAACAAAACAACAACAAAAAAAGAAATGGGCTGAAATAATTCCTAAGTCTTTTGCACTCTGCTTCTGAATGCTTGATTCCAAGACTGTCTATGAATAGTGAACATCCTGGATAATCAGTTCCTGCTGACTTTGCACGCTGAGAGCTACTAGGCATTTTTAAGAATTCTTTGGTACTTTATGGAGGTGTAAATATTTTTTTTTTATATGCGTTAGGGTAATGTACTCGAACATCCTCTGGAGGTTTGAAGACTTCTGACAGAACTATTCTTTGTTTAAAGTTGGGTCTTGAAGAGTAAAATTTTTTTTATATCCTAATCTGGCTAAAAATGACCATATTGTGTGTATTTTTCATACGAACTCTGCCCTACTGGCACAGATGCATTAATTCTACTGTAAATAGCAACCACATTGTCATTGTGCTACAGGGAGCTGCTTTAATGTCTTATCCTGCTGCCAAAATAAGTGTAGATATTGGTAAGATGGGGGTGGGGGGAGGGAGAGATGGGGTTGGAGAGACGTTTGAAAATGCTGCAGTATCCAAATGTTCAGGTTGCACAGTTTTGCTCCCCCGACATTACACACACAGGAGAAGCCCTTTGGTAAGAGGAACATTAGGTCAATTCCAAACATGTCTGAGAATCCCTCATTGGTTGTGGCCTCCCATTCAGCCTCTGGGGCTTTGTTTCCAACTCCTTAAATGCACATTGATTTCAGGTTCAGGAAGAAGCTCCTCACAGCTGTACATTGAAATTCGTATCTCAGATTAGTTGTGCCATGCAAATGTACCAACTTATGTATGGGCAATTTTCATTGCATATACTACATATAGTGATTCTTAGGTCATACATACCAAAAAGCCCGAATGTTTGGAAAAGCAAGAGTTTGTGGGAAAAGGTCATTCCATAAAACACCAACGAGAAGTCATTAATCTTTTATTTCTGTATTTATTAAAAGCTTGCCGTAATGTCGCTTTACCAAGATATGTATGTTGAAAATGGTTGCTGAAGAAACTGGATTTGTTTTAATTTATTTAGTGAGGTACCAGGCTTTTAGGTGCTTAAATGGAGAGCAAAATTGTTATGTGCAATAGGGAACTGCTGGTTAAAAGATGTAACGTACTGTTTCTAAACATCAGCAAGATAGACTTCAACTACTGCTTGTTCTCCAAAGAACACTGGTAGCTCTCAATTCTTGTTGACATTTGAAAGAGAATTAAACATATATATTTACTTTTTGACTAAGCAGTTTTGCATAGAAATGTTGTTTTATGTAGGAATTTAATTAAAGGTGGTTTTACTTTGTTGAGAGTGATTTATTATTTTTGGTTTGGAGTTTGTTGTTTCTTTCAAAGGTGAATAACCTTTCTGGAGCCAGGATATTATTTTATGTAGTGGTTTGATTCTCTTGTCCTTACCCTTGGGGCTAATCAGCCTGAGAAGACCTTTGCTTCTAGAATGTTGTGAAAGTAACAAGTGTTTTGTGTTTTGTTTTTGTTTTGTTGTTTTCATAATACAGTAGTATTTAAAGTGTGCTATATCCCTCTTTCTAGATTTTGTTTTTAAAGCAGGTGGGAGGAAGGGTATAAAAGAACTACTTTGTACATGACAACTCTGAAAAAAAGTAATTTCATCCTCAGCTAATTCACAGCATATAAGTTTGCATACGTAACCATTCCTGGACATGTTATATTTTTGTCTGAGTACTCAGACATCTCTGGTATGTCATCTTGCTGAGGGAGATATAACCTTTTCCAGAACTCCAGCTAAAGTTGGCAAGTTCAGCTTGACTGCCTGGGGCTGCTGTGCAAGGTATGTGATAGGAGGGAGCATGACAGCATCTCTATATCCTTACCTAAAAAGGAAAGTCAGTTCTGTGTTCCACCCTGGACTTCTGGTGGAGCTTTGAAGAAGTTCTTCCAGTCTGTGCCTTAGAGTCCCATCTGCAAAATGGAGGAGGCAGCCTTGATGTCCTGATGCAGAAACACCCTTCCTCAGTTACCACCAGGATATTGCACAGAATAAAGATGGTTTGTGTTGTGAGACTTTTCTAGGATATGACTTTAATGCAGGTTATAAATGTACTTGAGATAGGCAATCTGATTTCCTCACCATCTTATCCGGAATACTAGAATTTAGAGATGATCAGAAAATATGACTTGTGTTCAGTATTTGTATTGGTTAATAGCCCTGGAATAGGATATGTTGTATTTGGTTGTCTTTGCCTTCACTATGTTTACTCTTGGCAATTTATGAGCAAGAATGGGAAAAGAAAGTTAGAAGCTTGTTAAATGGTGTACTTTCATGTTTTGCAGCAAAAGAAATATGCATTTTCCTTGTGTAAATTGAACTTATTTGGTCTTCAGATTGGTGAGAGGGTAGCAAAGTCTCATGAGAATGATTTTCCAGGTTGTCCTCTAAGGGATGAAGCTGTGTTTCTAAGGTAACCCAGGTTAATATTGTGACAATTTCATGTGAAATCATGAGTGGGGGACTGGTTTGCTGGATTGTATTTGTAAATAGGTGACTGCTTTCCCAGGGTTTCCATCATCCATGCTACAGCTTGCAGCAGACAGATTTTAATTCAGAAAATAAATAAATGAACTGCTTTGTGCAAAGTAGAAGGAAAGACAGTCTGTTCTCCACATTTTGGCATCCAAGAGGGGAAACTGGTGTTTTGCCACATCAGTCCATTAATTATTTCTGTACGTACTTCCCAATATCCGGCTAGTGTTAAAATGGTAGGTTAATTTGGGCTGAATAGGATCATATGTTTTTCTTCCAAGCCATTATTTTAGACTGCAGAATTCAGAAGGCATCATATGGCCAGATTATAACATGAGAGTATAATGATTTTCTTCGTAACAGTGAGTAGAAACATAACCCTTTTAAATGTGGACACTTTGGAAAGGATGTAGCTTTATGCAGCTGTGAGAAAGAAATGTAAGCGATAAAGGGTATAAAACACCTTCAGTTCAGATGATCTCATGTCAATAATTTATCTCCAAGTATACCTCTAATCTGGTCTGCACAATTCCACTGGAAAAATTACTTTTCTTAAACCAACTCTGCTTCTCAAGGCCTTCATTGTATCTGACAGGGAGAAAAGAACCCTAGACTGCTTTAAAAACAACTGAAATTTGGTGTATGTAGTAGGTATATTATATAAATTTGTTCTGTTTTTCTTGTATTGCATGATTACTTGATGGGTTTGTTTTCTCTACCTTGTGTTATGTGAATTATGTCAAATGGCAACAACTCCTACTTTTACCCTCCTGAAGAGCTCCCATGGATTTTCTGCTCACCGGTGGAGTTAGTTCCTTTCCCTTTTTTCATGCTCGAATTGGCTTTGTTGACAGTCGTGTGTTGATGGCTGAGTCATGCACGTGCTAATGATCCTTGTAGTGCAAGAATGTTTCTGAGATCTAATTTTTGGCTTTAGAACTCTAAGTCTGGGGCACTTGCTGGGAGTGCCCAGAACCACTGAAGTCTGGGCAAAAGTGAGGAACCTCATAGTGGTTCATTCCTATTTGTGAATCCTGCCAAAGGTTTTCTCCACATCTTTCTTAATGGGCTTGGCCCTGTGACCATTCTCTGGATGCACAGTTGTGATGTGACCACTTGTAAGACCTGGGCAAAGCAGGTCATTCTAGCTTCTGAGATCATTGCTTTACCTCATTTGCATAAGGAGCATTGAGTGTTCCTAGGACACACCAGAGAGGGAGCTGAGCAGTATTGCTCAAGATACTCTGGAGGGTGGGAATGTTGTATATGTAGTTCTGAATTCCTTCTCTTGGAACTGCTTTCCATGGGGGGTGGGGGGCAGGAACCAAAACCCACAAGAATGGATGACAAAGCTCAGTTTAAGTACTCACTGGAGATAGAAAATAATATCTGGATTCCAGTCCCCTTACCAAACATTAATTGGAACAAAAATGGAACAGCTCCAAAAGGGGAGCAGGAGGGACAGAGAGAGAGAGAGAGAGAGTCCTTTTCCCTACAGACTAGTGGCTTGTGAACTTGGGAAGAGTGATGAAACCAGAGGGCCAAACTTTCCAGCCTGTGTTCTGTCTGCTTGGCTAAAGAAAAGAACCTTTAATATTAATGGTTACGTGAGACAAAGTCTGTTTAGCTCGTTCCCTACCAAATAGAAAGGAATTAATCCTGTATATAGAGGTGTTCCAATTGGCGTCAGAGGAGAAAAGGTGCATGCTGCCAGGCTTGGGGTAATCGGCTCCAGAGGCTACCTCCACCCTTAACCTGTATCTATGAATTCCATGAAGATAAATAGTGTATGCCTGGACCTTGGTGCCACCCAGCACCTGCCATAGAGTGCTGCTTGCCTGATGGTTGCTGGGCCAGTCCTTCCATGCACTGTGCAGGGAGCAGAAACAGACACCTCAGGGTGTCATTCCACTGGTCGCTTGTATTTTGAGTATCGTTTTACTTGGTGTTGTGCTGCACAGATATTAAACCCAAAGAAGGCTTAAATATTTTGTGAGTTGCAATCATTATTGCTCCTTTTAAGGAGACGTGCTGGATCATAAGTCAGGAGTTGAAAGTCTTTAAAAGTTCAGAGATTCCAGAAGGGAATGGGAATAGAATGTGCAGTTTTTGTGGCCAGGATAACCTTTAGAAGCCTCCTTCCTCCATCAAATTGCATACCCATGCTAGTTAATTTAAAAATAAATAAGTTTAATATTCCAGACCACAAAAAACACTGAAACATACCTGTGCATTACAAATAAGTGTAATGCACCTGGTGGTTCTGCGTTTAATACTAATTTTCTCTTTTGCAGCTCAATAGGATTATCCAGTTTCCTTGAGAGGAAAAAGAAAACTCTTCAAAACAGTTTCTGAAACAATCCCCTGTTCTAAATAGCTGAGAAAGCTTTGGTTCCTACTTACAAGGCTTTGTCTGCAGAGTTTATGCCAGTTAAATTAGTGAATGTGCATTTACTACACATAGGAAGGATGAACTACAGGATGATGCTGCATGGAGATTGTGCAGACTGCAGATCCAGTCAGTCTGAGTGGATCCAAGCTTTAGCATCTGGATGTGGTCAATCACCTCTACATACTTGGCTTTCTACAATCAACGTTCGAGAGCTGCCGTCTCCTCCTCTGTCGTAGTGATCCAGCAGGCTGTGGGCAATGAAGCTGCTTTGGGAATGCAGTGTCTCACATTTCCGGCAGACGAGGATTTCACATTTTGGACACATTTTCCCAGAGTGCGGCTTCCTTAAAGAACACACTTCCTCCTGCACAGGCTTCAGCTTTTTGGAACCTTTCCTGTGTAAACATCTCCTCTTGTCTTCAAAAAGCTGACTTCTTCCCTGAGGGCTAGAAGGGTGACAAGATTAATCTGTACATTTCCTAGATGAATGAGATCAGCAGAAGCAATTGGTGTGCGATTGATGAACCCTTCCTCAGGCTTTACCCACAATACACCAGGAGCAGGTGCAATGTGTGATCACCTGCAGAAAACAGGAATGGACAGACAAAGGAGAGTCTGGCTTTGGTGCTGTGATGGCAGTGAGAAGCCGTTAGTTTTAGAACATAGACTTATGAAAAGGATTGTCGCTGTTTAAACAAAAATACAAAAAAATTTCAAGTCGACCAGCTAGATAGGAGCTTTTCTGTGGGTGATGGTGGCAGGAGCCTTGTGTTTGCATAAAGACAAATTACATGCAGCTCTGTGTATGTAAATTACTGGCTTCTACCTCACAGACCTCACCTATACTATCATAGAGGTTCTTTTTCCACTTACATGCACTAATAATTATGCTGGCTGGTAGAAAAGCCATATATTGCACTATCCTTGACTAGAGATGGAAGGGGTGAAAGAAAAGCACACTTGAATTATATACCATTATATTTTATATAAAATAGTACCTCAAAATCAAGAAGCTACCTGCATATTTCCTTATAAGAGCTCACAAGTCAGTCCTGAACTGTAGAGATTATGTGAGTTGGCTATACCACTGTTTAAGTTCTGTAGGTCCTGATGAATTTACTCTTCTTAAAAAACCACTGCTGTGCAATGTGTCTGTAGAAGTACATCCAGTAAAGTCTGAAAATGAACTCTCTTTCCATTAATGTGAGAGCACCACAGGAGGAAGATACTACATCACTGTTTGGGGGATTTTTTAGATCAAACAGGAAAATCTGTATTCATCACAAATAAGGATAAAGGTCCAGAAAGCATGACTTTTTACTGCTTCAGTTGCACTTGTCTGCCTCCGGCATGCATGCCTCAGTGAAATTATGGACAATGGAGGAAATTCACAGCTGTAATTCACTAACTCCTTGGATGCTCACTATGTTTCGAGCCCAGTTCCTCAGCAGTGCAGCAAGGTAAAAAGCCATTCTGCAACTGGATCAGTCTAAGAGAAGGATCTGGCTCTTGGGACAATTTCTGGCTAGAGTACTTTAATCTTACGTCAAGCTTATAACCAGCTGCTGTGGCTATCAGGCTTAATGTAGTTAGCTGAGTAATCGCTGAGACTTGCATGCACTTCCTGCTAAGATGGTAATTTCATTGTAATTATCAAAGACAGACTCTTTTTAGGAGGTCTGTACAGAAAGCAGCTCTTGCAATGGATGAGAAAAGACAATTTTTGGAAACCGCTCCTGATCTTAGCATGATGCATACACTAATTTTACCTCATGTTAAGAATAATATCAAGCACATAGACCCAAAAAGAGAATTTCAAATCCCATAAGAATGATGACAGTAAGTCAAAGGCCAAACATGCACAAAGCAGTAAGCTCAAAGTAATTTTTGCATCTTTTCTTGCTTTGTTTTGCATGGCTTGCCTTTTTTTCTTTGGGTGGTTTTTTTTTTCCTTCTATCTGAAAAGTAGTAAGCATAAAGGTACTTTTATAGGAACATAAGCAATAATTATTCTCAGATTCAAGAAACTCAGTAGCAGTAACTTTGTTAAAAGTGATTTTGGGTGCTGTCCATAGGTTGCCACTGCCTGTTACACCCTGGAGCTAGGGATATAGTGCAACAAAACCTGCAGCAGTGTTATTCCTAGAAACAGCATCCTGGGTTGTCACAACTGGCAGCACTTGTGTGTATGTGGAGGAATAGAGATGTTGCCCCTCCAGATCTCTCTGGCTGGGTGGGAGGAAGCACAGGGAAATAATTAAAAGATAAATGTGCAGACACGCAAGGTTTGGAGACCTTAATTTCATACCTACTTTTGCCAGGGACTCGCTAGTTTTTAGGTCACTTTGTTTAATTAGACCATGACTGTTCCCTTGTTTGTGAAACCGTTAATACAGCAGAGGTAGCAAAGGTGTTTGTGACTCTTTGAAGGGTGCTCTGGAAATACTTATAAAATTTCTTGGTTTAAAAATATATACAAAATATAACCTTGGATGTACTTACAGCTTATTCTTAGGAGACCCAGAGAAGAGGCTCAGTCTAGAAAATCTCTTCTTAAATAGTCGCTCTCGTTTTTTTCGGCTATGCTTCCCATCTCCCATGCTGTCTTCTGTGAGTTCCTTCTTGCCTTTGTGTGAGTTCATTTTATCTGTCATAACAGCAGCACCCACTTAGACAAAAGCAGAAGTCCGAGTAGCTTTTCAAAAGTCTCTCCCTTACTGTGTTGCTCCTGGTGAAGTCCAGATCTGTTACTCTACAGACTTGTAAATGTCCTGGTTATGCAGAAGGTTTAGTTGAGATCCATGAGCAGCCGCTTTCCATCAGATGGAGCAAATACCTGCTTTGAAAAATCCTGCAGACCACAAGGCGACTCTGGATATTCTTACTCCACCACTATTCCATGTAATTAGGGAAAGTGGGCTTGGACATTAAATATAATAAATATTTCCCTCTACGATTGCTCTTTCATTATGAGGCTCGTTGCTGAAAGCCAAGAGAAGAGGCAGCTTGTTTGATAAAATCCAAGAGAAGAGGCAGCTCGTTTGATAAAAGCCAAGAACCAGGAGGCAATGAAACAGTTTTGCGCAGAGAACAGAAGCAGTGAAACAAATGTGAGATGGAACAAAACACTGCAAAGCAAAAACCAGAACCCTGAAAAGATGAAGAACCAACTGGGGATTTCAGTTAAGGCTTGGAAATTGTTTCCTTTTTCTTTTGATGAAGCAGTTGATTAGTCTGCATTTCCGTGTTGCATTGCGTTGTCTCCAAGAATTATCCCTTTGGCCTCTCTGATTGAATTAGTCTCTCTGCTCTACATTTGATACTTAGTAATTGCATTAACTTTTGGTTGCTTGACTTGAAGGGGGTAGCATTCACCCCTCCTAATGATTGGAAGCACTTGTCTGTTCCTACCTGTTCAAAATATTTTCTACAAATCATCTAAAAGAAGTCACACAAAGCTTTAGGCTTAAAAACAAAAATTACAACCATTTTGAACTATGCAGTGTTCTGATTTTATTCTTCATCTCTTCCCCTCCCCTGTGTGCCCACTCACCACAAACCAGCCTTGTAAAGACAGTTCTCCATACCCAGTTCTTACAGCAGGATATACATGGGCAGTCACTGCGCAAATGCTTTGCAGAATCAGACCCTGAAACAGTTTTTTGTTAAAATTGTTGACCAAAAATGTATGTTGACACACATTAACAAGAAACTATAAATACCTCAAAGGAACAGAGTGACACACGTTGCAACTTGTGCTTGGTAATGAGACACCCAGTTTTTTAACAGGACGTAGGGAAGTCAGACCTGTTTCTCCCTCAGAAATGTCAGAAAATACTTTTTATGGAAGAAATTACAAGCAGTTAATTGACCTGTAAAGGGAAACTGTCACTAAATGTCACTATGCAATTAATACGTAAGATACATAGAAAAGTGTCTTTTCGAAAGCCTTTTAGTATATTTTTTTTAAAATGTACTTTGGACATACATTGTATAGTATTTAATTTCTCTTTTAAATATGAAGTTGTCTGGCTATGTTGAGTTTCCAGTGTAATTAATTCTGATGATGTAGGGAGATTCCTCCTATACTTTGTTTAAATGTGTTGCCAGATCAGAAGATTTGAATACCCAGTGTTTGAATAATTTATTTTCCTTGCTTTTCTTCACTGCTTAAAATTTGTGAAACTTGACTACCTCTGCTTTCAATACAACGATTAATTACCCTCACCTTTCTTACTTAGCAACAACAATAGTTGAGCCACAGTAACCAATAATAGTGTTACTGTGGCTAGCCCTGAGATTTTCATTATGTGGTCAGCCTGTAAACCTATAGATTACATAATGACCTTTTAAAACAGGAATCCTACTTGTAGATCATTCCTTCAGCTGAAGATCACCTAACAGCAGTGGACAGCATTTTCAGGAACCTCAGTGTGGCATCTGTAGATTGTCTCTGGTTAAGTACCAGTGAGGTCTAGTACACAGACATCAGAACTGATTTGCGCTGATGCTTGCTGTTGACTGCCTTCATTCCTAGACTACCTGAGCAATGTCTTGGTGACTCTGTAATGGTCTTCATATTTATAAATACAATTTTGGGATTAAATAGGAATTATGGATGGGGTAAAAAACCCCAACAATTTACAAAAGACTAACAGTTTTCTCTACCCAGGTCTGGTGGGCTAAAGATGCAGGAAACAGTTTTCCAGAAATGGAGCATTTCCACAGCTATCCCTCCCAACTGCAGGAGCACACAGCAGCCCTGACCCAGCTGATGGCCTCTGGGGTAAAAGAACCAAACGGAACAAGAGGTAAAAGCTTTGTGGCAGGGACTGTCATGCAAACACACAGGGCAAAAGACACCAGACAAGAAAGAAGGTCTGGAGAGAGGAAATTACATGACTAGCAACCTGGGAAAGATTTCTCTGTGTCCCCCAGATGCAGCTTTTCTGATCCAGTTCTGTGTCTTAATTAATAAACTAACATTTAAGCTCTTTGAAAGAATTCTGAGCATATTTTTTTGCCAACACAGGGATTTCTCTGCATCTCTTCTTACACCCAAGGCTTTGGTAGCCTTTAATGGCAAGTTGCAATCCCAAGGGAATGTAGGGCTAAAGGAAAATGTCCCCCAATTTAGCTGTGATTTTTCAGGATCATGAGTCTTCTTGGATTATAATGGTGATGCCTTCATTAACAGGTAGGAAATTCTTCAGCAAGTAGAGGCACAGTCCAATGATGTTACTTAATTTGGTTTTGAGAGCTCTCTCTCCCATGTCTGATCAAAGCAAGCTGTGGTGTGCTGATCTAAGCGTAAGCTCATCCTGCATGGTGTTCACAATGTGTGAGGCGTTCTCCCTGTGCTGGCACACTGCTAAAGCAGGCAATACCTGTCTGCCATGTTACCTTTCTGCTTATGTGACTGTTTTCTGTCCTCCTTCAATCAGGGTGAACCTGGCGTGAAGTCAACATAAACACTTTATCATGTGCACTGGATAGTTTGTATATTAAAACTGTTTCATGTTGGGTTTGGGGTTTAGTTACTTGTTCCACCCTCCATGGACATGAAGTGATTACCACAGGAAAAGGCAGGAAGGTCTAGAGGAGGGGTCCTTCTGTCCCAGAACCTCCTGGCCACACTAGCTGTGCATGACTCTTCACTTCCTCAGTATTCAAATCTGGTTTGGGTGTGAGAACTAATAAGATAATGTACCTGGTAGCAGGTGGTCCCAGTATTGGGCTTAAGTGTTGGTGTGGCTGTGTGCTATAGGGGGTATCATAGAAACACATCTTGGTGTAGGATATCTGAAAAGTAAACTGTCCTCAGGAGAAAAGAGCTATGTAGGAGTTCCAGATGAGAAGTGGCCTGTAGATGGATAAAGTATAAAACTAGTCAGGAGTCTTCTGACAAAATGGCTTGTCATTGGGGCCTGTCAATTAGTTGAAAGCCCAGCTTTTCATAGAGAGAGGCCGGATTGAGGTGGTTTTTTACTTCAATCAGGAAAAGTTTGCCAGGGCCAGGCTGTTACAAGTGAGCAAACCCTTAGTGATGTGGTCAAATACAGAAAACTAAGGCCCTATTCATGCAAATTATTACCTTCAGTAGAAGAGATGACACTCCAGGGGTGCTAGGTGTGATGAATCCTTAACACAGTGAGCAAGCTCTCACACAGTGGAGGGAGGAGATGATGTTCCCATGACTAACTTGCTCAGGTGTTCCCAAAGGGCCGGTTCTCCTTCAGAGCTGATAGCTGGTTGTGATAGTATCTGAGCCTGGATTTAGGTAACACCTGAATGTCCTAATGTCTGGGCTGTGTTCCACTGCTGTGGGTGTTGTCACATTCCCTGGTTACTTTCCTTCTCCATGAAAATTTTCAAGTGGTCGATACCAAGTTTAGAATTGAAACTGATGCTTTGCTCACCCTTAGTACCATTACCTTTGCCTGTTGCTTTGAGGAACAACTCATCTTTTTTTTTGCTTCCACATGCAGAAAACACAGATTTGATCTGATGACACTGATGTACTTTTCCCCAAGAGGCACCCCACGATCTGAGGTCTAGATACTTACAAAAGCTCCTCTGTGCTCTGGGTAAGCCCTTGCCTTCCTTGGGTAGATATGTGATTTAAAAGACTTGTGCTAGTTGTCACTGAAATTGATGGAAAATTACTGAAGGTAATGACTGGTGGAGTCTCCTTCTACAAGTAAAATGCAACATGGTGCCTTTGAGGACAGCAATGTTAAGGTCCCACTTCTTGAAAAAAACAACTGTGTAGACTTCCCTGGCCTCTGTTTAGAGTATGTGATGACCTTGGTTTAAGTGCAAAGGACCATGTTCTGCTTCAGAAGTTTTGTTGTGTAGAGGAGTGGGGGCGTGTAAGAGAAGTGCTAATGTTGTGAAGGGGAATCAAGGGGACATGGGATGCCTGAAGCTAGGCTGAGTGTGAGGTGAAGGCTGCAAGAAGTCAAAGCCAAGAGCACAGAGACTTGGCAACTGCTCTGTTTAATTTGGGACAATCAGTTAAGAAGCAATGGTTGATCCTAGCAGTTTATTTGCCTTTGGTTTTGTTCAGTGTTATGGGTAGGAATTTCAATCCTGACAACTTGTTTTATATTTGCAAGTACTCACCCATGACAGCACAGACTGAACTGCAGTACCTCTCACGATTATCTTTTTTTCCCTTTTTCCTCGGTTTTGGTTTGTGTTTTGTTTTTGTTTGTGTTTTGTTTTTTTTTCTCTTAATTTTCTTTTTAGAGAGGAGAGGGAGAAAGAAGGTGGTGACAGAAACACACAAAGGTTTTCATCTAAGTAATCCTCCGAGCCTCCTGGCTGGCAGGAGTCCAGCTCCGGTAACCACACCCCGGCGACACATCTGGGCAGAGGCGGTGGCGGCCGAACCCCGCGGTCCTTTGGTCTCAGCCACTCCGGGACCTGTTCCTGCCGTGGGAGGGTGGGGAGGGGGCACCTCTGTGCCCTGCCTCTGCTTCCCGCGCCGTGATGTGAGGCGCAGGCGTGCTCAGTAGCCGGTGCCTATCTCAGCAACAGTGCCTACAACACCAGGAGACGGCTTGCAGCGGGAGCCAAGCCGAAAGCCATTTTACGTGGGGAAGAAGGTGGTGGACACTGTGCCGTTCGGCACCCGCTCGGTGCGCGACATGTGAGTACCCGGCCCTGCAGGCGGGAACACCTCCAACCCCCGCCCGGACCCCTGCCCGCTGGACCCCTGTCCCCCGGTCCCTGTCCCCCGGCCGGCTATCCCGCAGAGAAGCGGGAGCTGGAAGTTGCCGTGCACACTCGGGAGGAACGGCGGGTGTTGCCCTGTTGCTTTGGCAGCCGAGGGGGATTAACTTTTGCGATCCAGTTCAGTGTCGGAGGGACGCGCAGGGCTGTGAGTGGAGTGGGGTGAAGGGATGGAAACGTGAATAAAATGCCCGAGGCTGCCGTGGCCCCTGCGGGTGGCACCAGTGCGGCCGCGGACTCTGAGGAAGGGTTCCAGAGCGGGGGCTCGGCAGGTGTAATCCAGCCTGCAGCAAGCAGCATCAAAGTCTGATCTGTCTGCTAGTGCTGTTCACCTGTGAGCACTTATATGGACTCTCGCTGCTGTTTATCCAGCTGCCAGGCAGCAGTGAAATGGTTATTGACACGTTTGTAACATGGATTAATACTCAGAATGAAATGCTGGGCCAAGATCCTCAACAGGTTAAAGTCAGGATTGTTCAACAGCCTGAGTCACTCGGTGCTGCTGATCCACAGCTGCTGGGTCCTGTTTGTTTTCACTGTTGAGGGACATGTTCTCTCTGAAATACTTGCTGTCTGACCAATTCAGCCTCACCCTCTCCAGTACCAAAGGCTTCTGTCAGCAGCGCTTGGTAATTATCTGTTCCCTCTCACTTGCATCTCTTCAAATATCTCTTCCAAGTCTTTACATTCAGCATTAACGAAAGCATTAACAGCCTCTGCTAGGCAGTGATGTACCCCCAAGCTCAATTCTTAAACCAGAAGTGCACCGAGGTAAGTAGGAATTGATCAGATGTCTCTGTTCATTCACAAAATACTTCAGGTAGCTAAATGCATCATCATTTTACTATCTCAATTCCTTGCTCATTTCCAGTGACTTCTCAGAGACAGCCAGAGAAGATGTCTAAAACAGCCACTCACACATGATGCTGCAGAACATGTATGGGATCAAATATCTGCTGCTATTGGGTGGTCTTGGAAGAACTGGAGCTTGGTTGATTCAGACAAGATGAGGAGTGGCAACAGTCCTGGCAATCTGTGATTAAATTACTTTTAAAATATTTCCAATAATAAAAAATTTTTCATGAGGGGTTTTCAAACCAGAATCTACAATCACATTCTGAAATGTTGGTTTTCTTCTCCAATGCTATTTCCTTTGTAATATCTTGGACAATAAGCTTTTGTCCATTTTGTCTAAAATGTTTCCAAAGCAGGGAACTCTTTGGAAGTTAAAAAAAAAAAATTAATATCTAGAAGACAATCTTCATGTAAACACTGAACTCCATCTAGCGAAAGCCAGTTCATTTTAAGCTCCTATTTCCTAGTTGTGTTTATATCAAGAACCAGATGATAACATCAGATAGGTTTATTTGTATGAGCTGTACTTCAATGATAAATAAGAGTTTGCTGTTGTAGTATCTAAGCTGTTCAGACACAAGCAGTAACTCAGATAATATTTAAATTAACTTTAATGTTTAAATTAAATTTCAGTCTTGGTGTATATAGGTGTTCATAAGAGCATTTGTACATAAAGCAGAAATTGAACTTGGTCATACTTCTGTAGGGCATGTGCATCAGACTTCTGAAAAAAAATAGAAGAAAAAAGGAAAGCAGTTTTTGTCTATTTTGGCAATACAGACTTGAAGTTTTATAATCAAAACAAAGCCAAGACAAATAAGCAGCTTGTCATTGGCAGTGTCAATTGGCATCTGTTTCATT
Organism: Hemiprocne comata; assembly: GCA_020745705.1. Classification (NCBI taxonomy): domain Eukaryota; kingdom Metazoa; phylum Chordata; class Aves; order Apodiformes; family Apodidae; genus Hemiprocne; species Hemiprocne comata. Next base: position 6,043,217 of record CM036594.1, on the reverse strand, counting down.
GCCAGATATTAAAATAAAAACATTTTTCAATATCTGCATGAATATCATGTCCCAGAAGCTTCTGAGTTACTGATGAACAACAAAGATAAATGTGTATTAGCTACTGACTTGTAGCAGCAGCTACAGTTGTAGTTCACCAGATGATAAAAGCTATTTGCTAGTGAGCACCCAATGCTCTGTGGAGGTTACTGCTCCTGATGTTACTCCTATATGGTACTGCAAACGTGGGCTCTTCTCATGGCATTGTACGGACACGCATGTGAGACTCGAGGCTGTGTTCAGCTGATGTGAACCAGTGTCCATGAAGAACTCCTTCATAGGGTCCAGTGAGAGATCCAGCTAATTCTGGTGTACTGTCCCGAAAGCAGCTTGCAGGGAGGGCTCAGGGAAGAGTACAAGGAAGCAGTGGCTGTGCAGTGGTGTTATCAGAATACTTTCCCAGTTTCCAGTGATTGAAGGCTTGGGGAGTGTCTGAACTTTGTATTTCATGACTGCCAGTGGATTTTGTTCTTCTTTCAGGAAGGTGTCCAGTTGCTCCATCTGCAGTGTTTTGTGGTAAGGAGCTCTACAGCTGGACCATGCAGGGTGTGAAGGTTGCTCCCTGTTGTTTTTTGAGCCTAGCAAATAGTGGGTTCTGTCTGACCTTTCTCTTGCATTGGAAATCAGTGAACAGTGTTCCTTATTCACCATCTTCTCTGTGATTCATGATTGTGTATCACCCCAGCAGACCTGCACTGATTTACATCAGGTGGGAATCTGTCCCTATGGTCCCTGTCACAGTGGGTACAACCCCGGGCAGGTAAGATACATTCAGCGAACAGACATCTTTCACCTTGGTGCAGGCAGAGGAGAGGAAACTGGCATAAAAAGGTTGACTGGAAGGAGAGGGATGTAGGAGGGACATAAAGCAAGAACAGAGAAGGGTTGGGCCATGCCTGTGAAGTTGAGAAGAGCGTTCCAGGTGTCAGGGAAAGCACACAAATTTACTTGGAGGAGATACGAGGAACAGTGAAGGTGAGGACAAGAAAATGGTGCTCAAAACTGAGGTGCTTACAGGCCTTCTTCCTCTCTGAAAAACAGGCTGACAGTAGCAGGTGAAGTATATGGTTTTGTTTCTTTTACAATGGTCACATCTCAATAGGTAATTACATATAATAGAAGCTCACGGCATCATGTCATCTGTTGTTTACAGACAGGTGGGTGACCAGACAGCAGGGTGCCTTTGATTACATTAATCCAGTACAAAAGTGTTCTATTGCAGGGTACAACTTTTGTGAGACAAGCAGCAAAGCAAAGCACAGCGCCTGGCTGTCCCTGGGGCAGAACTGCCTCACTGTGTCTCATTCCAAGGGCAGCAGTTAGAGCTTTCTCAACAAAAATCCTTTTGCCTTTTTTAGAGCAGCAAGGAGTACATCCTGGAGGGGACAGATGGGATGGTTCCATCAGTTGTAATGAGTCTGTTCTGGCTGAATGTCTATTCACTTTCTCTGAAAAGAATGGTGTGGCTATGGTCTCCTGCAGTTGGTAGAGCAATACTCTGTCCTTCTTTTGTGGGCATAATTTTATGAAACTCAGCAAAATCTCCTTATCCCGCCCTTCTCTTGTACTGAACAGCAGAGAAAAAACAATTTAATACTGTTCTCTACACAATCCTGATGCACTGCCTAGGGGGTTTAGTGGCTTACAGAAGTGTGTACAGCCAGTGCATGTCCTAGGGAAGTATAACAAGCATGAAATGGAGGGGTAAATTTTCCAAGTGGTGCAGCTGTTCCATGCTGTGAAGCGTTTGTGTTCCCTTATGTTCCAAAAGAGCTTCAGAAATCCATGGTGGCAGGAAGATTTCAGTCCACTGGTGCTCATGGGGTTTTACATCTCGTGGCCAGCTGCTTCAGACCCAGAGAACCTACATTCAGTATTGCCATTTTCTGACATTTTTTTTTCTCCCTTTTACAGTGAGCCAGATGGTTTAAGGGTCTTGTAGTGTTGGTTCACACAAGCATAGCTATGGATTGGGCTGTTCTTTTCATTTAAGGGATATGAGGAAACTTGTAGTGAAAATATCCAGGCAATACTCAGTGGAGCAGGGCTGTCTGTGTACATGAGAAGATGTTGAAAAGGGGAAAGGACTTCACTTTCTGCAGGGTTCTATTCTGACCCTTGTTTGCTGGTTCTAAGACTCATGGCTCTGAATAAGAACCTTGAAGTAAGGGCATTAGGAGCAGAGGGATGTGTTCTGTTCATTGCTTGCTTCCCTTGACTTTCTCTTTTGTGGCATTATGCAGACAGGGATCTTCATGTATTGCATTAGAAATTAACACTTCCAGCTCACGTGTTATTCCTGATACACTCACCATTTAAAATAAGGTTGGCTCAGGTTGGTCATAACTCTTTTTAATACTTGGGTGATGAGTGTTTGAAATTGTAGAGATCAAACTGAATGGTGTCTTGAGGCCCTCAGTGAAGAAAATAATCCCAGAATGGGAGCAACTGGAAATTATATGCAACAAGTACAGACAAAGTGAATGTGTCACAATAAACATTCTTCAAAACAAGCTAATATGAGGTAGATGAAAGCCAAATATATTGAATTCCATGGCCTCTTTCCTTGTGACTTAGTGCTTATTCATTCTGCTCTGCATCATCCATAACTCGTTCCTGTTGACTTCCAGGCATTTTGCATAGATAGTTCCAGCTGTGAAGGGACTTACAGGACACTTAAAGTGGCTGTAGTGAAAGCTTAACCAGTCTGACATATGGGCATTTCCCGTGTTAGGTGCTACCTACATAAACAAGGTCTTCCTGAAAGAACAATAGTTAGGCTGTAGAGCACCAGGCAAACCCATGCTGGTATGCACTTGTGTACAGAATGCTCCCGGGGTGAGCAGAAGAAAGAGCAGCAATGTCCTAAACCTCTTCTCCCCTTCCTTCCACTGCCCTTCTGCCACTGTTTGTAGGATGCAGAATGCATGGATGATTCTCACTGACAACTCTAGCAAAATGTTTAGGGTGTCCTGGAAGGGGCAGCACAGACTATCCCAAATAAGTTCAAATTAACTGAACTGCTCATTTTAGGCAATTACAACTTAAGAGAGAAAACATCCTCTCACCTACATCATTCAGTACTCTCTACTGTCATTATTCGTAGCCATTACCAGCAATTAACTAGGCTGGTGTTTTTTAATGATGCAACTTCTTTTTCCCTGATGTCTGTACTTGAGCCCTCCTGAACCCTTTTCCATTATCCACTGAGCAACCACCAAATTATTGCAAGGTGGTTTTTTTAACTTCTCAACTATGACAATCTTATGTTTTTCTCTGTAAAGTAGTAACTTGTTGAAATAGATCTGTCTGTACATTTGCAAGGAAGTGTTTTGTCAGTTGCAATTATATTGTAGCTTCTGTACTGGTTGAAATAACTAGAATGGAAGTTCCTGACCAAATGATCTTTATTACCTGATCAAGTTCCTTGATCTCTTCAGATGCAAAATTTAATGAGAAATATGCAGAAAAATGAAAGTATTTCTATTTCAGAGTAAATGAGAAATAAATTTAATTTATCAGGTGATAACTTATACCTGCTGGACTCAGCATCACTGGGTCAAAAGAGAACTGCTCTAGAATATAGAGATTGTCCTAGGATGACGTTTTAGAAGATTAAATCCACATTGTTTGAGGAATTGTTTTTATTTTCTTTTTTTAAAGTATATTGTCATCTGTTGCAGAGCTCTCTGATTGTAAACTGATAAATGTATTGGAATCAAGTGCTGTCACTGCATATGTACACATCAGAGCTGCAGCTTGCTTGTGTTTTGTAAGCACCAAACAGCTGGCAGTTTGTGCTTGCAAGGAGTAAGTGCTGTGAACTGCACTGGAGTTGTTATGAAATATGTCAATAGCTTGCACAATTGAGACAGCCTTTGCAAGGAGCTGGAAACAAAAACTGAACTGTTGGGCAATGGTAATACACCAGAAGCTGTGATGTGTCCTTCATCCAGTGGTGTCCTTACAACGGGGTCTATGTAGGAAAGTGTACACAGAACTTAAAAACTCCTTACGTGGTCTACAAAAGAGTTGAAGAGAAGACATGCACAGTAGTGAGTGTTGTACTCGGCTGTTGTTAGTGCCTGATACTGGATAGATGCTGATTTGCTTTTAAGATGCTCAAACCAGATCCAGATGGGAATTATATCTTGAACTTTTAAATTTTTAATTGGAAAATGAAATTGAAAAATTGAACAGTGTTAAAAATGCAGTCATAGTAGGGAAAAGGTTTTTCTTAGTTCCCATTCTAGATGTGGGAAAATGTGCTATGTTACAAAATTATCAAAAGGCTTCTTTGTTTCTTTGAAATGAAGTTCTTAAAGGACTGTAGTGCGTGTTTTCAGGTGTGTTTTGTGAATTGTTTTTGGAAATATTAAAAAATCCAACTGGATGCTGTCCTGAGCAACCTGATCTAGTGGACCTTGCTTTGACCAGGGGGTTGGGCTAGATGGTCTCTATAGGTGCCTTCCAGCCTCAGCACTTCTGTAATTCTGTTTGAAAAGGTCAGTCAAAATTGAGTATGTTTAAGTTAATTAAACTAACCTTTGGCTGTTTCCCAAGCATTCAAGATTTTGACTTTTCAACCATGATAACTTGATAGCACTTTCATCTCCAACCTGTTGTGGAAGCCACAGGAACACCTGTAATAGAAGGGAAAAACATGCCATATTTGAGAAGGGAGGAAATGTGGGAGTTTGAAAACAAAACAAATAAGTGTAATGCATTATTAAATTTGGCTTGAATGCAAAGTTCATATTCCTCCCACAGAGAACAAAACCCAGGTTTCCTGCAGGCAAGCTTTCTCATCTTTCATGTTCAAGGCAATCTTCTCTAGTTTGGTGCCTGCTCCCATCTCTCTACACCATGTCTTGCAGTAGCTTGGTACTTTGGAAAAAGCTTTTGTTCTTTGTCCCTGAAAATGCTGTCTCAGTAGTGCAGACTGCATATTTTAATAAAACCAGATTTGCTTCTTTCAAGTTAGGGTGTCCAGATATGTAACAGAGGAGAAACAAATCTCACTGTCACAGGCAGCAGACTGGAAGAGATAGGAATTGCTGGCAGTAGGCAAGGTCACCAAGGAGTGGTGTGCTGAGCAAGACAGGAGTTGTGACCTACAGAGCTGTGGCTTTTGCAGCTCAGTTTGTAACTTCTGGAAATGGTGGGTTTAATCCCTGGTTTATCTACCAAGATGGTGGCTGTTGAATGAGCACAAAGGACTGTGTTATTTCAGGGCATAGCTGTGGAGGTGGGTCCTTTGTAGAGCGGTACAGGAGCTCCATGGGCACACTCTGCAGACAGTGCTCCTTATATCCATGCTGGTAGCAGGTACCTCTTTGTTTTGGGCTGTCAGAATCAGGGCAGATCCTTAGCCTAGCATCTTCCCTGCCTCTCCAGCTCTTCTTCCTCAGTCTAGACTTTATGTACCTCTGGAGAAGAGGCAAAGAGTGAGTTTTCCCAGTGAGCCTGCAGTGAGAACTGCAGTTCTTGTTGGAATTAATGTCTGAACCTTCAAAGTGAGCAATGCACCCAAAGTACTCTGCTCTACTGGAACACTGTTGCCTATATAAGAGCAAGTGTGGATCTGTGAAGGGAAGGACTTGGGCCCTGGCTCCATAGGCTTCTCAGCACCTCCTTTGTACCCACAGAGAGGCCAGGGCACTGGCTCTGGGAGGTGGGCAGTGTTGTAATGCACTATGTGTCCTCTTAGACACTGAGGTCCTGATCCTGGTCCAATGTGCCAGCATTTTAGAAATACACTGATCCTGGTAAAGCTTTCCTAGAAACTATGAAAATCATTAACTATCCATAAACCCACTTTTTATCTACTTCAGGAGGTTAATGGTTAGAAATTACATTTGTTCATTCACATCAGCACCTTTTTATCATGCTCATCAACCTGGCCCTACTCAGGGCCTTAATTACAGTGTGCTGCACTAAGGCAAAGGGTGCTATTGTTTGAAAGCATAAAGCTGATCTGCTGTTATCCCCCAGCGGTTGGCACAGACCATCACATGGGATAGTGTTTTGTATGGTATTTTGGAGTTTAGATAGGAATTCTATGACTGGACATTTCTTATTGCTCTCAGTGATCTTGAACAACACTGAAAAAAGAGGCAAAAAAATTATCTTTCTCAAACACACACACATACACTCTTTTAGGTTAATTTGTGGGAAAGCTTCCCAAACTCCAGCTAGTTTTGCCAATAGCTCAGATAGAGAATGGTTCCCCCTTTCCTTCATGTGTCTCCAGTATTATCCATTTCCAGTGTGTGCACAGAGAATAGCTGCACCTGATAGCTGTCACCCATGGTGACAATTCAGATGGGGAAAGGGGAAGGGAAGCAAACAAACACAGAGCTTTAGTCAATAGCAGCAAAAACAGAGTTGTCATCTAACCCTGAAAGGCATGATCACCTTGTGCTATCAAAGAGCAGCTGAGCTGATTGGCAAGGCACTTTGTGCTGCTGAAACTCCTGAGTCTCCTATGGCTTGTCATATTGACACTGATGTACATATTTTTCATGTCAGGTCTCAATTGCTTCATGTACATGAAGCAATATGTTCTCTTGTATTTTATCTTCATAATTGATGTGTGGCTACAGCAGCAATGTTAAAGCAAAGACCCTTGCAATAGCATGCTCATTGCCCTTGTTGTGACAATCAGTTTTATGCAGTTCATTCTCAGGGAGAATGAGCGGATTTCATTTTAAATTCTGTGCAGAGACTAAAATGTTTTAGCAGTAGAACGATATCCTAACAGAAACCACAGCTGACAGGTGCTTTTCTTGTTCAACTCCAACCTGGCAAAGCCAGTTACAAACTCTGCAAGTTAATATTTTTCTTGCTACTGACTCCCAGATAGCTGTTTGCTGAGGATCTCCTTCACCACCATGGTTTTAGAAATAAAGCCTGTTTTCAGCTCCAAGTCCCCTTTCCCAGCCCTTCCTACTTCATCAGCAGTCTGGATGGTGAAGCTTGTCATGCAGAAAGAGGGCACTTAGACTAAAACATAACAATCACAGAATCAAACACACTAATTTGGGCAGAGGAAAGAGCTTAACAAGTCAGATACTGGGTGTAGATGAATCAGGAGGGGGTCTGCACCTTGGGCAGTGGGAGCATCATATCCAGAGAGAAGAACAGCATTCCCCCTCTCGGAAATACCCTCATTCCTGTGCGCTGTCAGTGAACGAGAGGTACCAAGATTTCCAAGTAACTTGCTGTAGTCTTGGAGGCATCTATAGTTCTTGTAGCAAGCAGAACTTCAGAAACCTTAAGTTTGACTACACGGAATGGTTGCTAGTGTTGAAGTCCCCTACAACATTAGGTGCTACCCAGCAAAGGAAAAAGGAGTCCAAGAGGTCATAGTTGTTTAGGAAGTTAAATCCAAAAATCCTTAGAGGCACTATGGCTACTGGCTCTATGTGAGGCTCAGATCAGGCTCAACTCAGACATAAATCATTCTCTACAAGGTACTTTCACTCTGAGATGCTGCAATAGCGTCGCCAAACTTGATGAAAAACATTAAAAGAAATAGAAAAAATGTAGCTCAGAAGGTAACTTGCAATGAATTAAGTGTTACACACTTTCCTGAGTGAACCCGAAAAAATCCCCAAATAATATAAAACATTTAACAATGTAAGCAGTGACTAGGTGAAAGTTAATTTAATTTAAAACTGCACTTTTTTGTTTGTTTATTTGCTGATGGTGCTTGTCTCTGGGTTTGTTCTAAGCATTGTTTGTTTACAGGACCAAATCTGGTTTACAGTGAAGGCAGATATTCCCCCAACCTGGACCAGAGTTATTCTGCTTCAGTGTTTGGATGTCTGCAAACATTTGTAAAACTCTTCCAGTTGAAAAGATTTTTCTGGAAGCCTTATGTTTATTTCTATAATATTTGTTTTGCTTTGAAATTTGCAGGTTGCTTACGTGATTATGCATGTAAATAGCAAAGGAAGGTACTTGATAAAGATTTCTTCAAATCTTTAAAAAAAATTGTCATCAAGGATTTAGGCTAAAAAATGAGAAACTTCTCTTATTTGAAGGGTGCTGGGGAAGTACTGTAAGTAACAGACAGGGCATAGTAACCTGGTGAAGGTAAAGCATCCCCCTGGTATGGGTAAGAAAAGACCAATATGGGTGTTTACACTTGCTGCACCAAGCCAACATTCAGTCTCTGGACAGCCCAGTCACATAAATCTCCTCAGCCAGGTGTCCTGGCAGTGACTCATGCACTGAAGACAGTTTTCTGTTGTTTTCACTGTGGTCCCTTGTTAACCTGCTGATGGTCTATCTTGAAATCTACCTTCCCTGCAACTTCCCAGTGGGGAATGTCTTGTCTGCCCATATTTGAGACAACCAACCAGCAGGGATCAACTACAGCTCCAAGTGAGAGAGGGTTCCTAGCCTATCTTGACATGGAAATGGTCTGCCTTGGAATCTGTACTGGGATGGTAGCATGTTTCTGGGCTCTAACAGCAGAAACACATCAAACAGGTTTGTCGGTGGAGAAGATATTAATACTCCATGAGAAGTGTGAGATTTCTAGGTGAGAAGATATTCAGTACAGGAACAAACACCTCTGTCTAGGAGCATGCACATTTTTTTTCAAATTGCTGTGGTTAATGACAGCTGCTTTGTGTAAATGTGAAAATGAAGTGCCCAATTTAGATTTTTGCATGATGATGTGCAAGAGCTATCCTGCATGTGAGCATTATGATGCAAAGTGTGTTCTATTTGACTGCTCAGTGTTTTGCTCTGTCTTTAGAAATAAAATTCTGAGATGCTGGTATTTTTTTGCACGTGGGCATTAGATGGGTTGTGTTGGGATAGGCAATTTGTTTTATTTACTTTTTAGACTATCCATAATGGAGAAGTTTGACAAATCAAAATGTTGAAATTCAGCCTCTCAGTTTTGGGACCTCATTTCCAGTCCACTGAAGTGGCTATTACCCCAGTTCAGGCAACCTGGCTTTGAAGAGCTTTTATTTCTTCCCAGTAGTACTTTGCTTTACACAAAGTGCTTATCTTCTCTATGTGGAGGTATCCTTTATAGCAAGTTCAATGACAACAAAACAGTAACAAGTATTTAAGTTGTGTCTACAGCAACAGAGAAATAGAATACATTTCATAGAGGGACAATGTGTGGCTATTGACTGCACAGAAGCTAGCCCTGTTCATACAGCCTGAAGGTTGGGAATGGTATAAGGCCATACTAGGTAGAAGAGGGTGCATCCAGCACCTTTCTCATTCCTTCTTGTCCCCAGTCTGTAATATGCATGTAAATAAACCAAAGTAATCTTGGAATGTAGCAGGAGTCCTGTATTAGCTAATATACAATTAGTAGAAATCAAGAGAAATGTGTACATGGCCTGTTTGCCCTGGGTCTCTCACATCTGGTACACCAGAGCAGAGCAACAACATGGAGCAGGCAGGGATTTGAAAATTCAAGTGAATGCCTAAGGTGGAAAACTCTTTGGAGAGGGATTTCCCTCTAAAAACCCCTGTCTGCAAGACAGAGCTTTTTTAATTGGGGGAATAAACAGTGAATTTTAGTTAGGATAATGGTTTTAATAGGCTAAAACAAATAAAAATACCCCTCTGTGTCTTAAAGACAGTGGTACTGGCACCCTCTGCACTGCACAGATTTACACTATATAAATATTGACAAATGACGCAAAGAAGAATGAAAATCTTTTTGGAAAACTAAGATAAATATAGCCATTGTATGTATTTTATGGATTTTTTTCTTTTCCTTCAGAGTTAGAAACTGTTAATGGGAATTGAGAGAGAAGATAGAACATTCTATTGTAAATCGAGTAGCATAAGTGAGTAAAAATTATTTACGTAGTTCTCTTACATGCTTATCATTGTCCCAGAGCTTTAATGAATTAACTTCATTTCTTTGTCAGGTCTGGGTATGAGGCCCATGCCTCTCCCATCTTTTGTAGGAGAACAGGTCTTTTATAGTCCTTCCTTTATCATGAGAAAATTGTGCACTGTGTGTGTGTGTGTAAGGGCTAGTAGTCTGGCGCCACATAAGTAGTAAATTCTTTAAGTCCTTCAAAAGCAACAAACTATGATGTTGAACAAAGGAGCTTTTTTCCTACCACTCATTTTAGTTCAGCAGCCAATTTTAGATACTTGCTCTGAAATTTCAGTTTTCAACCCCTATTTTATCATGTTTCACTTCTACAAGGCATTAATCACAGCGGTGCCCTTTTGACATGCACTGTTCCTGCCAGGCCCAGAGCATCCAACCTGCTCTGTGGAGTAAAAGGGAGTTCTACTCCCAAAGACCATTCATAGCTACAAAAGCACAGTCTCTCCTTCTCCTCCATTTTTTTCTGTTTCCCAAAGCTATGTATGGCTTTTCTTCTGTATATTGTCAATTTTGCCACCAATCATTTCCATTTCAGTACTGATGTATGGAAGATGTTAACATAGAAAGCATTGCTATGGTAGGGTACTACTATGAGATTATGCTGGCAACACAATTAGCCATATCCATTTCTTCAGTTTTAATAGCTGGGAACATGGAATCAGTGAGCAACAAAACCTCAGTTGTAATTTGAAAATGAAAATAGAGAATGATTCATTCTGAAACCATACAGGAGAAAGATTTCAATTATTAACAACATATCTAAACATGATGGGTGCTGTGACCTTCATCTCTTACTTTTACTGCCATGGATTTTGTTCAGATGCAGTGAGAGAATTTACACTACAGGAAGTGTTAATGGTTTCACGCTTCCTACCCATTTTTAGCTGCCTAATTTATGGAAAGCCATTACTAGCTGAGTCACTGCTCTCACAGGATTAGTGTGGCTGAGGTAGAGCTTTGGATGTTCCTTTAATTTCCATATTTGCTGGAAAGGAACAACAGACCCACATTAAAAATGTTAGTGTTTGGTATTGCAGTAGAATGATAGAATGGTTAAGGTTGGAAGGGACCTTAAAGAACATCAGGTTCTAGCCTCCCTGCTCATAGCAGGGACACTTCACACTAACTAGACCAGGTGGCACAAAGCCTCAAGAGTTCAGAGTCTTCGCTCTACTTGATCATGTACAAATATTGCAAGAGATGCTCCCTATCCCTATAAGCTAACAAGCTAAACAAACAAGAATGATAAAGACTTATTTGTATTATAGATGCCATGAGCCAGGGTGTCTCATTGCTCAGAATTTGTGCTTGATTGGGTGGGAGTTAAATATTTGCAAAGATTACAAACAGAAGCAATACTAGGCATCTCACGATAAAGAACTGTTCATTCTGCAATAGCTATTGCAGGAGCATATTTACTCTCCTGTTGATCTTAAGAGGTTTTGGTTAGACATTCACAAGTCACAAAAAATAACAGCCAAGCCTGAGAATCAGGGATTGCCCCTAATAGTAAATGAACCCTGTGTTGAAATACATTTGGGCTGTCTGTACCATGAATGTAACAGGAGAAATCCGGGGTGTAAAATCCTCAAGCACTGAATAAGGTATAGATATCATAGCCAATATTCTTTGTAATAAATAATTCAGAAAGATTTGTTCAGTTTAGAAAACTGTCTCCAGTAGGCAGTAACAAATAAAATTCAAAGGAGATCTTGAATAAATTTTTTTAAACTAATTTACTATTCTGTAAACCTCTTAATTTGTCACAAAAGGCTTATGTTACATATTATGAGACAGTTTCTTTTTTCTCACATCAATTACTCTGATTTCAGAAATTACAAAGCTCTTTATAATAGTGCTTGAATATTGTTTGCTGTATAAATTCTGAGGCAGATCTTCAGCTGCTATAAGGTGAAGTAACTCCAAAGCCACAGCCTTTTTTTTTTCAGCTAAAGATCTTTTGTATGTGGAAGATCCACTTTTTTCCCTAGGATTTTTAAAATGCCTCAAAGATTTCAAAAACAAAAGGAAAAATGTAGAATAGTGAATGATATGCATCAGGTTGCAAGACAGTAAGTTAAATCAGTACAAAGATTTGTGGCGGACGCTTTTATTCGTACATTCAAAACACCCCACATTTTTCATGTTCTTATTTCATTCAGGGCAGTTGAGGGTCTGAATGCAGAAGGAAAGAACAAAAGCAACATCCTTTGAAAGCTGAATGACTGCTTGCTCATTTGTTATACCACTTCTATGTAAAATGAACAGCGTCTTCTACTGGAGAGGTGTAACACGTTTGTATAATGGTGGCAAAAGCAGAGGCTAAAAAGAGGTGTCTTCATGCCAGCCTTAAATGATGCTGCCTTTCCAAGAAAATGCAGTTGTGTGGTTGCCTCTTTACTATTCTGCTAAACTTGATAGATTGGTAAAGACTTCTTAGATACAAATTCCTAAAAGCTGTTGGGAAATCAGTGGCTAGGTAGAGGTGAGGCCCAAATTATTGCTGCCAGCTGAGGAGAAGTTGATAAGAGAAGCTCAGAGCTATTTGTTACTTGGCTGACTGTATGCAGGGACGGTCTGGACCTCAACACAACAGCAAATGTTCTGACAGTCACCAGAAGGGGAAAGAGAGAAGAGCTAGTGGATGTGGTAGGAACTGGAAGCATTACAAGTTAGCAAGTCTTGCAAGATGGTAAAGGAGGTAAGCTTGAGGTATTTTGGTGGCTGGGGAGTGATGTAGCAATTTTGGATATGAAACCAGGCTTTATTGGTTTGGTTCCTCGTGGAACAGTTCATAATACAGGCTGAAAAGGTTGCTTTTTATTCCCTGGCTTATGATGTTATTCATTAAATCAAATAATCCTGAATATTGCTTGTGTTTTAAACCAGTAGAAGGGAAAAGACTCAGTCTCAACAAAAACTCACTGGGGACCCTAATCACAGAAAAGGCAGAAATTGTATGATGATAAACCATGAGTGTGTGTTCTACAAATAAACAAGCCAGTGGATTGAGTGCATTTTTTCCAAGCAAATGAACATACAAAAAGTAAAAATAAAGCAAGACGTTACTAGTACACTTCTTTTGGCAACTTTACTGAAATATATGTTTCATTCTGTTGTGTACACCATGGAGAAGTTTGTGAGTCCAGAATCTATCTTCAAATTAATAACTGACAAGTCAAAAGCAAGAATTAGCTGACTCAGACCTGCCTCTTCTTTTGTTTGACTTAATATATTTATACAAGGTTAGATGTTCTGAAAAGTGTCAGTGTTTAATGGATACAGTCAGAATAGTTTAATGCCTACTTTATTTACTGCTTCTTATAATTGAATCAAGCAAAACTATTCTTTCCTTTTGGACATTGATGATTGTTTCCAGTCATACTGAAGGACATATAAAATGGTAAGATGGAGCTTTACTGTTAAGAGCCCCTTGGACATTGCCTGATACATTGTAGAGTAAGTGGGACAGTAATATTTTACTATAATTGCTTTCTTCAGATGATAAGCACTGCAATTGCTGTCATTTTTCCAGTATGAATTAAACTAAATATGTGTGATACAGGCATATTCGTGTGACAGAATGCTCTGAGTTTTCATTATTAGAAAACTTTTGATATTAAATGCAATTCATCAAGTCATTTTTCACAAGTAAAATACCTGTGTCACATTGGCTACTTTTTCTTTTTGATGGTAGGGAAGTAATCTTACTGAATTCAAGAAAAATCTCTGTACTACCTGCAAATGCCATCAGGTAGGTAGGAAAATAATGTCTCTAATTAGTTCCAGATGTAAAACTGCATGTGCAAGATTGAAGGTTGAGTTGAAGTTGCTAAAAAAAAAAAAAAGTACAAAGTGGTACTACAAACTTAAGAAAAAGAGGCTTTTTCAGAAAATCAGACCTGTCAAGTCTACTCAATCTCATGAGATGTTACTCAAAATCTTAATGTGAAAATGAGTGTTAGAACATTCTTTATGACTACTGTATTGTTCAGGAAGGTGGTATATAGAAGTATGCAGCAGGTTGTTTGGAACACTGCCATAAAACAGATACGTGGTCTCAGGATATCAATAACCACTTACAGACTGTTCTCTCATGCTAGTTTCAAGCTCCTTGCAGAAGTATTGCTATTAATCCACATATGCACAGGTGGTGCATTACATATGATGGCTGCTGGTAATCATGTGAATGCAACACAATTGTTGCAACTAGTAAGAACCTGCATTTATTTTTAAAAAGCTATAGTACTATGCAGTAAGTCAGATTTTTTGAGATTTTTGATGTCCTGATTCTGCAAGAAACTTGCTGGAGAGAAACTGTGAATTTGGTACAGCTTTATGCAAAGAAGATAATAGCAAAATGCAAGTATGAAGTAAAAAAACTAGACAGGTGCTCCCTTGATAAAAGAAGTTGGATCATCTTTTTTCATCATGTTTACTTGCCTATGTGAGCACAAAGTAAAAAATAAACCTGCTTTAGCTACATGTGGTTGGATGAGTGTTGATGAGATTGTGATAATTCCAGGCTCTTTATTGGAAACTGTATGCTGTTCTTTTGACTCATGAAAGACTGAAGAGTCTCTGTGTTTAGTGAATTAATATAAAGAGTATATGAGCAAAATAAATAGAAAACCTTTAAAATAAGCAATGCCCCAGAAGATGAGATTGTTAACAGAATTGTTTTTTTCTGCTAGTTACAGATTATCTTTAGTTTACTTTGATAAAGGGGACGTAGCAGTGTAGTGAGATTAGCATAATCACCAACCATATATTTTATCCTGATTTAGCAGTTATTGGTAAAAATTGAACTAATTAAAATGAAGGGTGTTTTTTTCAAATGAACTGCAGCTTGAATCACACACTAAGACTGAAATGCCATTAAATTCTGCGTTCTTGTGTCATGTTGCTCTATTATTTCACAATTTACTTTCTTAAGCCAATACAAGTTTGTTTGATATAGGAAGGATTGGTTTGTTGATGTTTAGGTTTTTTATTTAGAATCTAGCCTTCATAGAATCATAGAATGGTTTGGGTTGGAAGGGACCTTAAAGATCATCTAGATCCAACCCCCCTGCAATCGCAGGGACACCTCCCACTAGACCAGGTTGCACAAAGCCCTGCCCAGCCTGGCCTTGAACACCTTCAGGGAGGGGGCATCCACAACCTCCCTGGGCTTCATTTAACCATTTGAATTGATAACCCACTAATCTTAGACCATTATGTTTTTGTTTGCTAGAATGGAGAATAATCTAATGTCTAGCCTCTTCTTCCTGAGCTCTCATGGCCACGGTTTTTGAGACTTACACATGCATATACACACACGTACATGTATGTGGAATTACTTCAGTCCCTCTTAAATAGCCTGCATAACAAAGTCTTCCTCTAGTAATTTTCATGATTTTGAAGTGAATTGATACTTCACTGCTTATTATTTTTTTGACTTTCCAATTTCTAGTTGCCTATGAGAAGTCTGAGTATCTGACAATTTTTAAAAAAAATAATTTACAAGTAATCTCTGAGAATTGTTATTCCATGGATTATTCACAAGCTGTTAGTTGTTTTTACTTGAAATTTGATGGAAAAACTGAAATGTGGTCTATTCATTTAGGCTGGGTTAATTGCATAATATTCTCATCAATTTGAACATTAATCAGGATTCAAAGTCTGTTTCCCCAGTAGCATTGTAGTTTGTCTTTCTGATAATACTTGTCTCAGTTAGCTTACTCATTTAAATATATAGGTAGCAGGTACTGCAAATGTTAATGTTCTTATGAATATATCATTAATTTTTTTAAAGGAAGTTAGCCAGTTCTAATTAAGACTATGAAAGTGAATCAACCCAGTTTTAAAGAGAACAGGCAATGAGAGAACTCTGCTTTGATTTGAATGGGTCCCTTCAGAGGTTAAAAGGTACTTTGCAAAAGATCTCTTGCAAACTTCCTCCACAGTCAGTGTGATTTCTACCAAACTTAGAAAGGATAATTACCTCTGTTCATTTCCTGTACTAAATTGCAATGCAGGTGTTCAGCCACTCTAGGACTTCATGGATAAAATAGAGAGCTTACTGTTTTCACGCGGGCACAAAGATTCTTCACACTCATAATTCACAACTCTCTTTTCTAGATATTCCAGTCCCCCAGCTGATCCAGGACTGAGGTACCTGTGCTACAGATACACTTTGGCCAGTCCTTGCTTGGGGGCCCCAAGACTAAATATCACAAAGCATACTTGCAAGGATTAATGGCTCTGTCTGGTGCCCTAGGAACTTAGAGTTAAAAGTGCTAAATGAACCATAAAAGTGTCTGACACAAAAATTGTTGGGAAAAAACATAGACAAATCTGGTTTAGCTCTGAAGTAGAAGTCAGTCCTGCCTGGAGATAAGGGAACGGTCAAGATGAACTCCTGTGGCCTTTTCTGGATAGATTTTTTATTTTCCATTATTCTGTTGGGGAGGGGAAAATAGAACTTCAATTAAAAGGATGTGTCCTGCCAGAAACACTTCCAGTTACGTCAAAATCTGTTGCTTACATTGGGAACTAACTGCCTGACCTTGTGTGGTTATGCCCCACTTCCGTTTTTCTTAGTTTCCAAAATTTTTAGTATTTGTCCAAGCCTAAGGATTCATATTGCCACCTAAATATATTTTATTATTGACTAGTTAACTTTAAGGGTTCCTTATTGGTACGGAATGCTTAATGCCTCGTGTCAACTGTGCATCTAACATACAGTAGTCTTCTTTCTAAGCTAATGCATCTATCTGTGAGAGTTGCAAGGCATAACTTATAATTGTATCCTTTTAAAGCACTTATCCTTTATTAAGTTTTACTGCATTCAGGGACCATGTTGGTTATCTGGAAGCACAATGATTCTGGGCTGTGCATTGTCAGGTCACTAATCAGCCACATGAGAATGACTCATTCTGTGCAAATCTGTTGCTTAGTAGCTGTTTGTAACGTGAAAGAGAGTGGGGATAGTAGTGGTGAGGTAAGAGGAAAAGGGCTGCCTAAAACGAGCTTGTGAATCAGTGTGTTTCTTGACCTTCTAATTGGTGAGGAATTTTTCTGTTTCCTCGCTGATACAAGGTGCATTAATGTACATGCTCTGTCCCTCTCTGTTCTCTGTGGCATCCAGGAAAGTTGGTCAGGCTTGTGGGCCTTTATTGTATGCATTTACCTCCGTGGTACCACTTCATCTTTTTATTAGTATCTCTTTGTTACCTAGGGAACTGGTTACAGCCCTGCACTTTTCTTCCTTTGTCTGGTGCATCATGATGTTCCCATATACCATACACAAGGTTCCCAAGTAGTGTTTGAAGAACTGTACATCTGGAACCTGTTGTGCCACGCCTGCATTACAGCACTGGCACTAGTGTGATGACTCAAATGAAAAGGATACAGGAGCCAAAGAGGAATAGAAATTTGTAAAAAAGTAATAGCTCTATCAATGTGTTGAATCTTGCTGTAGGTAGGCCGAATTTCTTGTGGACAGGTGGATTTCATTCCCAGTAGTTAGTTGGGATAGCTGTTAAAAGTTACTTTTTTATGGAAACAAACTGCACAAATAACATTTGTTTCCAAACTGAAGTATGCATCTGTATCCCAGTCACAGTAGCAGAAGGTAATATTTTGTTCTTCAAGGGATTTAACACAGATGGAAAGACAGAGAGCTTGAAGAGTAGATTTGAGGACAGGAAATGTTAGCTATGGGAATGCTTCAGTGATGTGACTTTTTCTTTGTTAATATAAACAGGACTTTTTGGTTGATTGTAAATGGATGGCTTTGTCCCAAATATGATTCACACCAATTTATTCTTCTCACTTAAATAACATATAACATATAAAGTTCAAATTTTTATCAAGTCCTTTGATTTCTGAAGCATAACAGGTTTAAATCTCAAACATTTATCCTCAATCCTAATGACTTTTTTTTGTTTTCAAAAAAGAAGAGGAACAAGTGGTTACATTTGATATATTGTAAAAATAATTAACTTCCAAGTTTCAGATGAATGCTAGGCAAATAGCAATACTCACACAGCATACATGGAGGAGAGTGTTTCCAGTTATGTAGAGAACCCTGAGAGCTGCTTATACTGAATCAACTCACAACAGATTTTCAGCAAAGTGTCTAAGTATTTTGACAAATAGCAAAAGGCAGTCTCTTGAGTGTAATAAGACTAAAAGATAGAACCAAGGTAAACTGGTCTTTCCTGAATTTGGCAGAAGTTGATGGATTTGTTTGGAGAGGGGAAAAAAAAGTAAAATTGAAGTTCAGTTTCTGGACTAGCAATTTGTGAATATACAGGTGCACACCACATTGATTTAAATACCTCATCTAAATTAGAAAATCAGGTGCCATATCTCAGCCTCAGCATTGATCCACAGAGTATGTCCTTAAGCTTCTGAAATGACACTAGATGTTCTGGAAATGTGATTTAAACAGAGGTCTTTGAGTAAAGCAAATATGATAATTAAAATAATAACAGTTCTGAGAGAAAGAAAAATGGCAAGATAAAGATGGGAACATAGTCTATGGGGAAGCTACAAGGCTTTCAGTGATCCCACAAGGCTGGGAATCTGAAGAGTTTAGGAGAGATGGCTGTGATGACAGACAAATCTTATTTGATGTGTTCAAAGCTCTCAAAACATGTTTCAGTATGGATGGTATCATTTTCTGTTAGTCAGCATTTAATGAATTCACATTAGTTTGCCAACTGATTTATTTGGCAACTTAGTCTTAAAAATCTCCTTTATAAGGTCTTTAAAACTCTGGTTTTGTTGTATTCAAAATATTATAGCACTTTTTTTTCATTCAATGAGATGGAAATGAGAAGATTCCTTTTATTGTTTTAATATATTGGCAGAATGGAATCTAGTTTCAGTAATTGACAGATGTTGAAACTCAGGAGAAAAAACATTGCATATGAATCATAACACTGGGAAGGTGGACCACCTGTGATAAGGACCTGGTCACTTGCAAATGGTAGCTGTGTTTAACAGCAGCTCTTCAAGAACTGAACATGACATTCTGTGAGAAATAAGGATTAAAGTTTGGCTTCATGTACAGATACTTTTGCTATTCTGTCTTAACACTTGCACATACTGTGTGACTGCTGTTCCAGTAATGAATGGGTGAGATAAAATGTTCACTGTAGTTCTTTTGGCTAAGTAGTTGGAGAAGATTTAAGCTTAATAAGTGTCCTGGTAACTAAGCTTTAATGTAAGGATGGTAATTACCCTATAAAGTTTAGTTGTGATGAAACTGCCACTAAATAGATGTATATAGGAAGGCTACAAAAACATTTCACTGCTGATGGAAATGTGACATTCTTTCAGCTGTTTTGTTGTTGCTGGGGCTTTTTTCATTTAAAAAAAAAAAAAAAGAGCGTGTTCATAGTTCATAGTTGATTTCCTTCTAAAGTGCAGCAAGAATGCTGGGAAGTAATTTACAGGCAAATAGAAAGCCCTCAAGACTCCTAAGCTTTAATTTGGGTCCTTCAAAAGACAGGCACAGAAAACATTATTGATCCAAGAAATATTGCTTAAAAGCAAGGTAAAGCATATCAGTCTTACCATCCCTTTGAGAGTTTTCCTTGGTCCTTTTTATCAGAGTTAACTTTTAACTCACTGCAGCCAGCAAAAAATTACAGCTGTTTCTTCTGCATCACTACATAAGTCAGTGAGTAGGGGATGGCTGAATCAAACTCCACTGTGATCCTTCCCTCCCACTCCCTGCCCAGCTGCTGTCTGTTTACTCCTTTGGGCATAGCCCATTATTCTGGAGGCCTACACAGAAAGTTAAAAATAGTGGCTGCTTGTACTCCTCTGCACAAGAATACAGGTGAAGTCTAACTGTAAGGTACCATGACAGCATGAACTTCAAGTGCATCAGCTTGTGTTCAGAAACAAGTCTCGGGATTTGCTTAAAGCTGACCATGTCCACTGAACTGTATCCTTAGTGATTGCTCTAGAGGTTGAAAACAGGACTTTGTGAATCTGAAATATCTGGCAGATCTGGGCGATTAACATCATCGGCTTGTCCAAATGTACTCTGGCTATAGAGTCCTGAATTTTTGAAACATTTATCTAGCAGCTTATTTGGTCTTTCTGTTTCCCTTGTAATTCCCAAAACAGATTATGTTTCTTCTTTTTCTTCCAATTTGGAGAGGAAAACAACAGCAAGGATACTGACTGCATTTTCAGTGTATTTATTGCTTTATTAAGTTGTTTCAGACATGTCTCACTAAGGCACTGCATGAAGCTTTGTTCTGTTCGGTTTCCTCATTACTACCACTGCTTTTTGAGAGGCAGGTACTATGGTGTAAACATTAAAAGCCACATCACAGTGTGTTAAAGCCCAGATTTGGTTAGTCTGGTCTGGGTCAACACAATTCCTAACTGTAGTTTAAGTAGCAGACTGAGCTCTTTTGAGTGGATCATATGGGTTACATGTTATAATGGTTGCTGTTTCATTTAGTTCCATTCATTTTTTCTATGTTTCTTTTGACCAGTTACATGTGAAGATGAGACTGGTCAACTGGGATCTAAAGACATGGTAAAATTAGTTTGGTTGTGCAGGTGCTTTTTTTGGATAGGTAATCATTAACACTAGCATATGTTAGACAGTTTGCTTCTATAGTGTAGTTCTGAGTTTCTAATTTGTGAACCTAAAATGTGTACACTAACATCCTAAGTCATCTAACCCTTAATCTTCTTCAAGCAAATCCATAGAGTACTCTGCACAGCGTGGACAGCAATTAACACGTGAATCACCATCCCTCCCTTGTGTTGACTTATCTTAATCCATAGCCTTTACAAAATTTGCAAAATTAAGACATCTCAAATGCTAATTCCTTTTATATGTGCATGGGGGGTATTTTCCTACCAGAAACTCACTATTACTCATTACTACCCAATTGTTACAAATAGCATGAGAAATTGTTTTAGATTTGATAGTCATAGAATGGAATGAGTCTAATTTAATTGGCAATAGTCACACTTGTACTGAATATTGAAGAGCTGAGATGGAACACTGAAAAGCACAGTTAAGAACATCTCTGTTAAAGCACTGAAGGTTTCCTAGTAGTGATTGAAGCCTGTTTGCTCTTGCTGCGAGTTAATTCTGCTCCCTGTGTGAAATCTCAGAGGACTGAAAACACTTTTCCATAGTCTGAAAATCCCTTCACTCCCAAGTATGCAAATGTCCACTACCCCAGTAGTGATGGTCTTCTGTCAATAGCTCTATTATCTTTTCATACTAACCAGTTTTATAATTTCATGACCTTCTTTACTCTCATAGAGCACTTTTTTTTTCTTTGTCAAAGTGAGATTAGTAGAATGAAAACAAGGATAAACTTAGCCTATTAAAATAGGCTAGTTAATAACTGGAGGGGAGGGCAGATCAGCTAGAAATCTGAAATACATAAAATGAATGGGCAACAGACCTGAAAAGCAAATTACCTTACTGAGTGCATCTACCTTGCAACTGGGTAGGTCATGCTCTCTAGCCAGGATTTTCTTTTGAAGAGTCTTCTCACTTTACAGGCAGAGAACATCAATATCTGCTTGTAAGAAGGCTATGAACCTAATTTTGAAGGACACTTAATTTTGTGGGGGCATTACAAGTAAGTCATCTTATCTCTGAACCTCTCCTGTGTGGTTTTGAAAGGGCAACAGGACCTGCCATTTAACACTAGCCCATTTCACTATGGAAAAAGCAAAAATTTGGGTAGAAGGTGTTGGGATGGATAGCTAGTATCGTTTGATTTCTAGACACACACATCTATATATTCACAAACAGGAACACAATTGTCCACACACAACTGTTAGGCCTGTATTATTTTTACATTGGTACAGTTAAGCATACAAGTCTGGAAGGCCCCAAGCTTTAAGGAGTAGATATCAAAGGTACCATTTTCTTTGAGAGATGGCATGTAAATAGGATAGCATGGAATTACAATCTGCCCGTTTTGGTTAGGCTGGATTTTGTTAGAACTGTGTCAAACTGCACATAGCCAACATGATTGTTAAGAAAGCTTTTGACCTACTGTAGAAATAAAATCCTGTGTGGTAGAATCCAATTATCAGAAAACTGGGAACTAGCAAATCCCTTCAGAAAGCAGGACTCTACGTATTGCCAGTAAAAGTCCTCCTTTGCAAATCAGCAGTGGAAGAATTGTTTTAGCCATTACTGCACAGGAATAAACAAAGCAAGTTCAAAACTAACAACAAACCT
This sequence comes from Hemiprocne comata, assembly GCA_020745705.1. NCBI lineage: Eukaryota > Metazoa > Chordata > Aves > Apodiformes > Apodidae > Hemiprocne > Hemiprocne comata. Next base: position 6,021,060 of record CM036594.1, on the reverse strand, counting down.
CCAGTGCTCTAGAATTCCTTTATTTCCTTGGAGACCCTCCCTGCCTCAAAGCTTTCAGATGCATCTAAATTCACAGATTAATGTTCTCAGCACCAGGAACAATTGTTTCTACTGTTACTATGAGGTTCAGGATCTTCACTGACATCCGTAGTCACTAGAGTAGTGTATTAATTTGCATTTGTAGCAAATTTTAATACTTGTTTTAGAGTTAAATCTCAAGAGTATAGAAGCATGGAAGTGTTCTGATGTATTTCACCATTAAATAAAGAGAGGTTTTGTGGTATTTTTTTTAAATGCCTTTGGAACCACAGACTGTCCAACCCCACTGAAGCAGTCAAGCCCAAATGGGTAGATGCCTTTTGAAAGGATCCAAATGGATGAACAGTGTCTTAAAGATGTACAAGTTTTATTGCAACTGTAAATATTTACTATCAAAATCAAGTACCTGGCTAGTAAAAAAATTAAGAGGGGGAGAGGCAGTGGAAATTAGTTTTATTTGAACAACAGGGAAAGGATTTGAGAAAGGGGAATTAAACTGAGATTCATAGAAAATTGTCTCCTTTATTTCATTTTTGTATAGGGACCATTAGTTGAATCTTCTGCATTGATGCACTTTCACTGCCCCCCCTCTGAGCTTTGCCAGCTGATACCAGCTAAAGCTGTCTGATGTAATTCTCACTTTCCTTGTGCTGTAACCCTTAACTGTGTGTTTCTTACTATTTAAGTATGAGGTAGAAAATAATTCCTGCTATTAGAAATAGGTTGTGAGCTTTAATTTGCATTCAGTAGCTGTGGAAGAGGGGAGCAGAAGGTAGAAGAGGCCTGGGTTGCTTTGCCACAGGCTTCCTGTGCCACTGAGCAAGTCACTTAATCTCCTTGTACCTGTTTCCCAGCCAGCCATACGCAGGGATAATAGCTTTTCCTTAGCTTATTGCAGTGCTGTTAGGATAAAGACTTTGAAGGTATTAAGTCCCATTGCTGGAGAACTTTAAAAGCACTTTGGATGCATAAAACAAGTTGCTGAAAGCAGCTATCAAGGTCCTAGTTAGTGTACCAAAATCACAGTGGTGGCCTGGCATCCTCCTGGCATTTGCATTCCCTAGCCTCACAAAAAAATTTCTCCTACGTAGCTTACACATATGAACAAAAATGGAAGCATGTGTCTGGCAGCTTCCCAACATAGTAATCCTTAATGTTCTTTCAGTCAGTGCTGAAATGGAACACAGAAACACTGGGTATTTCCACTTCCCTCTTAATTAGCATTGCAGTTCCCTTAAACGGTTAGAGCTAAGTAGTAAATTGCTTCTAAAATATCCAGATGTGATGAGAAATCTCTTAGTCATTATTTTAGCCTACCATTTTCAGGCCTAGCAAGTAACCAGAAGAACTGAGGATGTCTGAGTCAGCTGAGACCATTTTACAGAATCACCAGGACAGTGCCCAAATGTTTCTTCATAGGGAAGTGCATACACACAGATCCTGCACCTGCTTTCCATCAGTCAGGCTGCTTATGTGCTAACTGGCACAATCTGGGATGGTGGGGAGCAAGAATGTAACTAATGTTATATAAAGAACAACCTAACTGCTGAGACTCAGTAGTCCTGAAGTAAGTGTACCTGTCACTCTCCCAGAGTGTACCCCAGTGCTCTGACATCTCAAAGTGGTTGCCTTTTAAGACTATTTGCTAGGGATTCATAGCCTTTTTCACCAATAATAGAGCTTTCTTTCCCCTTCAAAATCAATTTGACCTATTATTTGGAGTGAAAGTTCTCAGCATCAATGGTAATTTTTTTCCTTTTCCTAAAAAAATAAAGTATAGAAGTCTGATGGCTAGGGCCCCAATGATGGAGCTTTTCTATGGATTTTGCGTTCTTTTGTAGCTCCCAAAAATAATGTATTTCAAACTAAAGCCTCTCTAACACGGTGTTAATGTTTTGCATAACTCTATTTGAATAGTGCTTCTGAGATATAAGTTGATACGACACAGTACAGGGGCAATAATAGAAGAATTATGTAAATGTGTGTTGGACTTCATTCTGGCATTTTTGCTCTAAGATATGCTAGAGAAAGTTGGTGCTTTCCAGTGATGTAAGCCTTCTTTATTAGTAAACTTAGGTTCAAAGACAAACTCTTAATGTGAGTTTGTGAGACTTGTGAGACTGGAGCCATATTAGCTCACAGAGGTACTTATAAGCTTGCTGTACCTTAGTATAGAGATTGCCATCTCTCTTTGGTAGTTACAGCAACTCCTGCTGGATGGTTAAGGCAGCTGTAAAAACACCCATTCTTCCCATCCATTCCTCCCTTAAACATGGAGCAGAGAAGCCCCAGGAAATACAGTTGAAACCAAATTAGAAGGCAGCAAGGATACTCGAAGAGAACAAACTGTAAAGTGTCTACTTTATGCCAGATCTTTTAAAGGACAGCTTAGGAGGTGCAAAGAAATTAAAATTACTGGGCAGAAAAGGGATATGGCAGAGGACTGAACTTTGCAGTTATCACACAGCTTTGACCAATAACAGCGCTGCACTTATAAGCTATGCTTACCAATGAAAATGTGGCCAGGAAAATACTACTTCCCACATGCTTCCCTGCCGTAGTCTCTGGGATACTAACAGTACATAGCTTACGAGAGGAGCTGTGTTAAGTTTGTAGTGAACAGTGCGACACAGTGTTTCCATAGAAAAAAATTCTGCTTCTGTTCATTGGGAAAAAGCCTGTTTACTTCCTTGACTGCAAAGAAACATTACAATTTCAAGTTTAGCTCTGTTGTTGCAGCAGGAACTCCCTTTGAAGTTAATAGTGCTCCAGGGAGATCTTGTTTTGCATTATTTCAGTTTGAGAAACATTACAGTCAGATTTTGATTCTTTGTGACAACAGCGTAAGCTCAGAATAAATTCTGTTGGGATCCTGGCCCATGGTCCCTGCATGGAGTAATTCCATTGCAGGTGGCAGCAGCATCTGGTCTTTTATGTTTTTAGTAGTGGCTGTGAGGTCCTCAAAGGATGAGCAATTTGTGTATGGCTCAAGTTCTTTTCTTTCAGCTAATGCTTGATAATGATGTTTTCACCCCACAGTTAAAGAAAAAGTGTAAGATACAGCAGTGCTTCAGGTCTGCACAGCTGTTCCATCTGTTTGGAGTCTGTGAGGGTCAGTGTTATCTGTAGGGATCTCAGCCCACAGGCAATACTGTCAGACTAGATTTTGCTGCTTAAGGTGAACTAACTTTAGTGTTCCTAGGCCCTTTGACAGTGTATTAATGGGGCCATAATTCCAGCAGCAATAATCAGACGTTAGGATGTAAAAGGGAATGATTCACAGAGCAATGCTGTGTTCTCTTCCTCTGTCACTGTGGGAAGGCATTGGTAATGCATTAATGGGATTTGTGATATTTTTCAGTTCACATGCTTAGGGATTTCCTCTGCAGTTTCAGGAAGGATTTTGTCTCTGCAGGAAGAAGTGCCAGGGGTCCCTTGAAAGGAAAGGTTTCACAGGTTGAGGTGTGGGTGTGAAGAATGACTGGCTAAGTCTGAGGGACCCTGTTGAGGCTGGCAGGCTGACTTGCCTGCACAAGCTCATGCACTGAGACAGACTGGATCTGTTGTTGGATTTTAAGGGACTTTTGTTTCGTTTTTTGTTGTAAAGCAAGCTGGGGAAGGCCAGTGTTGATGCTTAAGACCTGATGCATAGGAGATCAGGGCTCTGTTCACAACATTGCTGGAAATATTCATCTAGTGCCTTTTGCAGATGTTTAAGCCTGGCCAGCTGCTCTGGTGGGGTATTTGGTGATGACCAGTGGGGTGGTCAAGCATTGCCTGAGATGACTAACCCCATGCCTCTCACCCCCCATTTCTTTCTCCTATCCTTTTGTTTATCTTTACTTGGTTAGCTTCCAGCCAAACACCAAGGACCAAGAAAGTGCATCATTCAGCACATCGAGGGGGAAGGCAGGGTCACAGCCCTGGCTCCTATAGCATCAACACAAAACACCTGGAGCAGAGTCTGTTTTCTTAGTGGAACAAAAGCTCTGCCCTACTAGTCAGGTCCGTGGTCAGTTTGGCCATTGGCCTAAATTAGGGGAGATAATCTGAATTGCTTGCTGTTTAAAAAGGCAACAAGGGAGGGGAAGAGTTTGATATGGTTCTATCAAGAAATAGCATGAAAACTAATTAGGAGGGAATGGGACAACCAGTATTGGGACCTAGGAATGGAAAATATGGGCCGTGAGACAAGGCAAAACTCCTTTTAAGAGATATGTACTTTGTACTTGTTCCAGAAAAGGGGGAGTGAAAAAGTGAAGATGGTTTCAGTCATGTTTTATATTCTCTGGTTTTGATCTAGGTCTGCTCCAGCTACTACCCAAGGTGCCACCAATCCTGGGGCTGCAGGGCCACCTTCTGCTACCAATGTGCCAAGCAACAAACGGGTGCAGCAGACACAAGCCCGGGTGGATGAGGTAAGTGGCCATTTGTTGCTCACCACAAGGGTGCTGATGTGATTATTTTTTTTCTTTAGGAAGCTTTCCTCCCTAGTGATCCAGCAGCTTGTGCTTGTCTGAAGGCAGTGGTAGGAAATGAGGTTTACCCAAAGGATGGCATTTATAAGGAGGCAGATAGTAAAAGAGATTCTGAGTATGAATGTCCTTGTACCAGTAACATTTCTTTGGAATAAATGTGAGTACTGGTGCCAATTCAGGAATTCATCCCAGGCAGTCAGGTTAGGAGGAAATGCCATAGTAGCACTAGCTCTTTTAATGTGTTCCTCTGTTGCTAAAAGTTAGGCCCTAATCTCACAGGCTGTTTTACAGGAAAAGACCATCAGCTTCTCATAAATAGGTTCACGTCATGAGAAGTGCACAGCTGAGTGCTTTGTTCATTAGCTAGAGCTCTAGTGATTTATCATCACAATTTATCCCCAAGAAAGGCATCTTCAACTCCTTTTGTTGGTCTTGGAGGACTGTGTGCCCATTACAGCATGGATCCTTAAATTCTTGTAGCATACAGACTACTTCACCACCTTGGCCATAATGCCATGTCCATCTAGCTGCTGTGATAGTGGGAATACATAGCATCCTTGTACACCTGCTGTGCAGATCTGTGTGCTGGGAATTAAGTACAGAGTTTTGCTAAGCCCCTACAAAGACTTAAGTCACTATTTGCCTGCTGTCCATGGAGAAGTGGCCAGGGCTTGTGTGATTCTTTAATGCCAATTCAAAAAAATACACGTTATAAAAATAGCTATTTACCTGCATAAATGCCTCTATTTTCAAAAGCTCCAGGTATGCTTTAAAAATAGTAGAGAAGACCTTGCAATATCCAACTAAAATTAATTTTTCAAGATAAATTAAATACTCCTGTCAAACTGGGCTTTGTCTTTTTTAAGAACTTATTTGTTAAAGGTCTGAAACAGGGTCTTTCTGGCCTCTCCATTGCTAATGCTTGGAGCTGATCCCAAGAACATCCTCCGGCTGCAGAAATGTCTGAAGAAGTTTCTTTCATTATCACTGATCTTCTCATGGTATTAACTTCATTAATATTAGTGGAGTGTCTCAGTGGGGAAAGGAATATTACATTTCAGCTTTTATCTTAGGTTAGAATCATGAAATAAATTTCTGTCCTGAACATGTTACATCATGATGGTACTGTAATTGTTTATGTGAGCTACAGCAAAAGTAATTGTCCTTAGAAGATGAGAAATAATTGCTAGTTATTGTCTAAAATGAGTGATGCAGGTGAGATACACAGGGCTTTTCAAGCAGATCAATGGAGAGGCTACAGTGAGGCTAGTGAACCCTCACTTAGTATTTAAGATACTCGGGTGTTCTGAGACTTTTCATTCAAGCCCATTCAAGGTTTTCTTCTTATGAAGCATGATGCAGTAATTTTGGCAGGAACTCTTACCCCGTATGAGGAGACATAGTAGCTCTTAGATATGAGTAGCTCTTAGATTTGAGAATTATGCAGGTGATAATCAAGGTCCATATTTTTTGTCTCAAATTTGGGAGGGAGGCTGAGGTTGGTATGGGTTTTTCATGGATAGCACATGGTCAGCAGATCTTTGTATAATACGGAAATCAGCATAAGAATAGCCAACGGGGAAAAACGCCAGTGGGCTTTCAGTACTGGGAAGTCACTAGGGTGAAAGTGGTTTATAGCACTTAAGGATCGGATCCCTTAAGCATTGCTTTGACCTTCCTACTAGATCTTCCCTGGTTTTCTTTCATGTCGTGTCTTCTGGGAAAGTAATCTGTAGGTGGCACCAAACACCACGGCACACCACCACACTCCTCTGGCTGTTCAGCTCCACGTGCAGTTCTGCACCGCACTTCAGCCCGACACTCAGCAATACCATCACGACTTTGCTTAAGAGAAAATTTTTTGTCTTAGTAAAGTGACTGACATTTTTAATGTCATATCAATGCTGATATAGTATTTCAGCTATATCCATGTTGGGTTTTCCTCTCTGATTTCTCTAGGCATTCTAGAGCTTAATATCAAAGGCTCAGGTCTTGATTGTATTTTAGATAAACGTCTGTTTATTTGAGAAAAATGCTGTCTCGTCTGGACAAGTGTTCACTGCAGTGAGGTTAAATTCAATAAATTGTTCTGGGCAAAACGAAGGAGAGAATGGGTAGGAAATGTTACGGTATTTTGTTTCAGCATTTTCAAATTCAAAATTTTCACTACAAAAAACATTGTGCCAAGACAAAATTTAGCCAAATACTAGCTGAGAAATGAAAGATAAAGGGTTTTTTATTTGATGTGAAGTAAAATTCTTGGAAGGTTTTGGTTTGGGAAAGCAAATAAGAAAATTGGGGTTGACCAAAACATTTGATTTTGGTTTAGGTTTGCTGGACAAGTGAAATGAACTTTTGAGATTTGAAACACCATTTAACCCTATGCCAGTCCTTTCAAAGACTCTTCCCTACCAATTTCATCTCACTGTATTTAAAGCATGTATTATTTTAATAACTGGGATTTTGCAGGTAATAGTTAAATTATATTAAATACAAACAACATGGACTTCCTTATTACAAAGTATGAGAAGTAACAGACCAGCAACCTTATTAGCTGCTAGAATAAGTAGGACATAACTTTACTGAGGTTGGTGTACTGTCTAAAATTTGCATTAGTGGTAAATTTGTACAGGATTTCTATTTAAAGTTATTGGCTTGCTCGAAGAGGATTTTCATCTAACTCCATGTCTAGAATACAGGTATGAATGACTCTTACCTGCTATGTACTGGCTGTGCACATTTTTTCACTGAGATTGTTGCAGTGAGGCAGTATAAGCTCCCTGCTAGGCTGTACTTTCCCAGGTAAAATTTTGTCCTCCACTTTCAAGTAGGACTTCAAATTATGGCTGGAAAGTCATCTTGCTGAGAAAGATCTGCAGAATGAGTAAATTCCTTGGTCAGGACATGCATACAGTTCACTTTAGAGTGGCCTTTATCTAGCCAATTTCTCAAGTTCAGCTAAGGAAATTATTTTATATGTATAAGGAAAATAATAGTGGCTTGGTCTTAGTGATAACTGGACAAATGTCAACCAATTTGTAGTAGAAACACTAATTTCAATCAGTTTTTGGTATCTATAGTGAAGTAGTTAGTTGTAGGCTAAAATACATCAACAGCTTTAATTAAACTAATTATGGTATTTCACAAAGTCCCTTTATCTTACTTTTAAGGGCATCTGAGCACAGTATAACCGTGTTCATCTTGACTGTGTCTGTTCCTATAGGCATGGTTTCTGAGGCACTGTCCAGGTAACTGCCATCACATAGCATAATTAAAAATGCCTGGTTTTAGTATAATACATGATGTTCCAGAATATGAACATAGGAGTGCCCTTTGGCTTTACTGGGTGTGGAATCTCACATGAGGCTGTGCCTTTGCAGGTGGTAGACATCATCAGAATGAATGTGGTCAAGGTCCTAGAAAGAGACCAGAAGCTATCAGAGCTTGACAACCGGGCAGATGCATTGCAAGCAGGGGCCTCACAGTTTGAAACCAGTGCAGCCAAACTGAAGAGAAAATACTGGTGGAAAAATTGCAAGGTAAGGAATATAAATTCTTGTTAAGAATCAGTTCATGGCAGACATTACTTTCATTTGCATTTAATGGGACTTTGCTTGCAGGATGGGATCTCTAAGTGGTCTCTTCTTGTCAAAGGTGGAAAGAGATGCCTTGCCTTCTAGGCTCTAGGGTAATAAATCAAAAAACTTTGATCTTTACCAGAACCTATTATTTACGTAATTTTTGCACTATATAAAATGTAGATACAGGTTTTGATGCCTCAGTCAGTGTCTGCAGATAGGGATGGGAAGAGTGTTCCATGTTAATTCATGTCAGTTCCCTGTGTGAACCACAAAACCTGAACAGGTGTAGTGAATACTAGCAGTGAGAGAAAAGAAGCTTCTTCCTTGTGGGAGATGATCAGCCTCTTGATCTTTCTCTAGGATGGCAAACTACAAAAAAAAAAAAAATACTTGGTTCCACAGACCACTGTGAGAAGTAAGGAAATTATAGTCTCTTTTAAGGAGTGGCAGATGAGGATAGAGGAGGACTTTAATCAACCAGCTCTCTCCTCTGCTGTCCTCATCCTTTCCCATGAGCAGAGGGAACCTCACTTTCCTTTGCTTTTTCAGACCTCCTCCAGGATTTATCTTTTCTGGACCCGGAAACTTTAGCTCCTCTTATTAATATAAGACCCTATATCCTTGCTTCTTTCTGCTCATGCATCTCCAACACATGAACACCATGCCGAAAGTTCAGCTTAATTGCCATTTCTCTCCAATACCATCTTTGCTGCTGACCATTTAAATCCACCCAAATAAAACCACCTGTTCCCAAAGGAGATTCCCGCAAGTATCTCTTACCAGTCTGTTGCCTGCTTTCTCTCTTCAAACCACAGTGCTATGAAATGTAAAGCAAGCCAAAATATTCTGGGTAAACTACACTCCCAAATACCCCAGAAATAAGTGAATCTAGGTTAGAAACTGGACTGAGCAGTTCCTTTGCTAGCTGTTGCCCAGTTCCTTGCCTGACAGTGCAGGAAACAGGGCTTTTGGGAGCTACATACACAGATTTTGAGTTAGGTTCACCTATGTTTACTGCAGTCACCGCAATGGCCTACACTAGACTTCCAAACCTACCCCCATTCTCCTTTCAACATTGTCCCTTCCTGCTTTACCCCCTGTCCTTCCCCTGGCTCACAAACTCTGGAAGGAGAGGGAAAAATAAATAAATCTCCAATGGCTGACTCTGTCCTTCAGACCTGTGTTGGGAATCAAGGCCGTGATTTGACATGTCCATGTTTGTTGTTTTTCAGTCTTTCTGTTTTCACTGGGGCAATTATGGTGGAATTCAGCATCTCTGGTGGCCTCACTAGCATTCAGCAAGTCTCATATGGGGGCCTCTAACCCATACAACTCAGTGCTGGTATGGTCTGTGCACAGCTGGCTCTGATGTATCTGTTCTTGTGGGAACAGACTTCAACTTTGCAACGAGCGATTTCCAGGCTAATGCACTGGTCATCAACTGTTCCTAAAATTTACAGTTAATGTGGGGCCTTAGCAAGTCTATTGAAGTGAGTCCTTGCAAGATTTAACAGTGCAAGGAATGAGCTACTAAGTAAAAGCAAAAAACCTGGGAGGTTAATGTCTTTCATGTGAAAACCTGACTTTCTCTTTTTCTTTCTTTTCTCATAATGTTCTTTTTCTAGATGATGATCATCATTGGTGTAGTATGCACAGTCATTCTCATTATAATTATAAGTGAGTAATTTTTTCTCCTTCATTTATGATCTCAGTAGCTCTGTGACTTATGATGTATTAAAAAACAAAAAATTGGATATAAAATATTTAAACTGATTGATTTCTGCAATTCCCCTTCTAGTGTCATGCTGTTATAGTGAGAATTACTGCAGACACTTTGGACCCTTCTACAGGTCTGATTGTTGACATTTAATCTATTTTACATTAGCATGTTACATAACTTTCCTTAGGATTAAAGACTCACCCTTTTCATGTTTATACATATTTTTATGCAGTCCCAGATATCTTCCTTTCATTACAACTAGTGCAACAGTCCTGGTGCTTTCTAGTGAGAACAGTGATGTTTGAATTATCACATGCCTACAAAAAGAGGGTGAAGGCCCACAGGAAAAATGGGCATCTAATGAACTTTTTAAAAGCATGTAGGTGCCTATTTTCCACTAAATCAGCTGGAATTTGAGATGTTGGTGCATCTGAAAGCCCCTTTGCATCTTGAATACCTAAATGTTGTTAAAAGATGGCCCAAAGTCTTACTGATTTCTTGTCTCAAAAGATTGTCTCATTCCACACATTTGTTATAGGAAAGATAGCATATGAATGAATAATAGCAGTCATGCTGGTTTGGAGCCAGGGATCTTGTAATGACAGGAACTGAACATTTTCTTTATGTAACCTCTGTGTCAGTAACAGCCGTTATGTGACATAACTGTAATATCGCAATAACTCCTAAAAGGCAGATTTCTTGTATTAGACAATCCAGCTAGAAACCCAGGAGGCTGAACTGTGGATGTGAATTAATTCCCAGCTCTCAAATTACTTGCTTTGTATTCAGCATGTTTCCATTTTCCTTTGTTGCTTCTGTAAAGAGAGCCTACAGAATCACCTGTAAACATGACTAAATGGATTGAGATACATGTGGCAGTTTATTAGTCTTATGAATGCTGGCACCAGAGTGACCCAGAATAATTCTAGGGTTTCGTAACACTGATACGGCAAGAATGGGAAATGGCTAGATATTAATTAACTTTATTAACTGGGTACTCAAGGCAACTGGCTTCAAAAGAAAGATGGGTCTTTGTTCTGCAGTCTAGTGCAGCAAGCTGTGAAGAGATATGCAGCCATAGAATTGATTGCTGTGTATACGTGCATCATGGAACATCATGTGTATCTCAAAAATAAAGTGAAAAGAATCACAGAATCACAGAATGTTAGGGCTGGAAGCGACCTCTGAAGATTATTGAGTCCAACCCCCCTGCCACAGCAGGACTGAGACAAAAAAAAAAACCAACACATACACACACCACAGAAACAAGGGCAGACCACAAACTAGAAGACAAGATGGCTCATAATTTGTCCTTTGAAGTGAAGGCTGAAATTATATATAAGTAATAACATTGTCTCCCTCTGCCTTATAAATGTTGGATGCCTGTTCTAGTAAGTTTAGAAACAAAAATAGCAGGTTTGACATGGCTTGGCTTGTGTTTAGGGTATTTAATCACAAACTTGAGCATCACATCATCAAACCCAGCTCATGGCTTATCATAGTGAGATCTAGTGCAAGTTTAGTGAGATTTAAATACATTTAAGCTCTGGATCTTAAATTATTTTTGCAGTTGATTCGATCTGTCTGTAATAGTCCTTAGAGGTTGTATCTTTAGGAAGGACCCTATGTATTGAACTCAATGATGCATTTATTTACGGTAGCTCTCAAGTATATGTTTAATTCCTGTTGACATCAAGTGTCCAAGTGCTGTCACAGACAAGGCCTGCGTGGCTTCTCCAGTCACTAATTTGAATGGAACATGATCATACCCTCCATGCAGGGCTGGCTATAGATGCAGATAAACTGGGTAGTTCCTCACAGCAACAAGCTAACAGAGGTGGTGAAATGGTCCAAGCCAGGCTTCCTGGTAATGGGGCCCTTGAAAAGCAGGCTGGCTCTCTGCTGAAGGAAGAGGTACAACATGTGGCACTGCAGGTGTTGCTGGAGCTGGGGATGGCAGCTAACATCACCATCAGTCCTTGCCCTTTCTGTCTTTTGAGCTGCAGTCTCCCTGCTTTCCACTCCAGCTCCCCCTCTGAACTCCTTTTGACATAGGAGGAGCATCCCCATTCCAGCTAGGAATACAAGACACGTCATGCTCTTTCAGCAAAGATGTGCTAAAGGTGTTTGCTGACACCATCTGACAGCACATGCTTCTGTGAGTTAAAGCACAACAGTAACTGTAGTAACTGTTGATTTATATATTTTTCTTTTTCCCCTTCTGTTTCCTTTCCCAGTTTATTTCTCCACTTGAAAAAGCGAAGAAGAAAGACTTGGCACAACCTTCTTCACATCAACCAATGATATCAGTGTTTCTTTGTTGAACTCTGCTTTTTAATTCCTGGTGTCTTGGAATTTTTGCTTGTAATAACCCATAAGCATTCAGTGTGATGTGTTTCGGAATTCTGTCATTTCCACAAGAAACTGTACCAGCTAAATACTGCCAAGTAGTTCCATACACTGTCTTATCACTGTGTCTTAAATATGTATGCATTGACTTTCAGAAACTGTAGTATGTGAAAAGCATCCTAAGCATCTCAGACTGAGAGAATGAGGAAGCTCCTGCTTAAATGGACACTGTCAGGTAGACTGGATCCAAACCTAAGGCTGTGGTAAATATTAGGGCCAAAATTCTCACTCTGAGCACCTGAAGTTGGATGGCAAAATCCACTATCATATGTAACTTTTTGAGGTAGTATCTGCTATTCCCATTGAAGAGAGCTGTACCTGTAAGTATTCATATAAAACATTTCAACTTAGCCAACCAAACACAGATTTTTTTTGAGATTAGTTGTGGTATTGAAGTCTAAAAACACTGCCTGCAGAAAAATAGGACTGGATTATCATCTTTTATGGATTTATATTTTTCCTTATGGAGTGTTCTGTACAATCAGGATGGCCTCAATATGAAAGTCAGAAAGAAAACTATGACAACCTAAAAAGCATTAGCTAGCCCAATCTTGAAAAAGCCAAGTGAAATGCAGAGACGGTAATACAAGCATCATAAATGACCAAGATCTAGACCCTTGTTAAAGACTCAGGGCATTGTTTGTCACACTTCATGGGACTCTCTTGAATGCCAGCTCCCAATACTTATGGCCCTAACTTAAAGCACATGAACAACTTCAGTGATGTCTGTGGCTTCCCAGCACAATTGTAGGAAGCTACCTCTGCACTGTTTTTCAGAAATGGTCCCCACTGTGAGGACCATTCAAAAATCAGGAAGAAGAAAGTATGGGTAAATAGAGGGAACAATAGAGCTAGAGGCTGAGAAAGGAAAGGGTGCCTAGCAAATCTTTTCTAGAGAACAGGAAGGCAGAGAAACACTGTTCCAAAGTGATAGTGTTAGTAGGCTTTTTAAAAAATTAATTTGTGTGTGTATATAGCTCAGAAACTATAGTGTCATCTTTGTAAAGTGCTCAGCTGAGATACCCTTCATACTCAGTTTAAACTAGCATTTGATGTAATCAAAAGAAATTACTTACTGTGGTTTGAGAGAAAGGTCTTGTATGCTATTATTGTAGGGTTTCTCCTAAAAGTTGAATTCCTTGGTTTTTTTTTCTTTTTTTAAACACTGAATAATCATAGCTAACCAAACGAAAAATGAATTATCAAATTTTGAGCCAGGAAATTCTGGAAGGGTCTTAATAGGTAACTCCCTCAGAATTTCTAAGAGTAATTTCTAGGATTTTAAAAAAAAAAAACACAAAAGGGAGGAGAATTTTTTTCCACTCGTGCAATTTAATTAGGGCATAGAAATGGTGCTAATAGTAGTGTAAGTATTCCCACTGTGGAACACCTCTCTTGGCATGGTCTTGGATTAAAGAAACAGAGACCCAGACCAGTTCATTGCAGTGGATGTATATACAAATTGTGCTTAAGTAGAATTTTGCAGAAAATGAGTGATGAGTATTTGAAAGGTCCCAGTTGCATTTTTTCCTATATATTTATTACTTCATATTCACATGTACTCTTTCATATTCATAAGTGTTAGGTGGCCATAGGCTTAATGAAACTTAACTTTCTAAGTTACTAATGTGCTACTGGACTTCCTGTTATGTCCTGTTCACTTCAGTTCTTCAGCTTAATGAGTACATAAACAGTTCTGCTTCTCTATGGGAATGCTGAAAGGACTCATGAGATGAAGATAGCTTCCACAGGAGATGGTACAAATGAGTAAGGTTATATGCTGATACAGATCCTTAATGTAGACAGTTCCTTTTCCTATGAGAGTCTGTACTGACTACTTAGCTGATAGAGCAGCAAATACACATCAGAGTTTGAATCCTCTAGCTACAAAGATGCAAAGTTTCCAAATGAAACTGTAATGAAGCTGCTGTAACGATGCAAAGCTTTCATCCTCCTAGCTAACATACCTCAAGCAAGTTAATAAAAGTGGGAGCTTTAGGGGAGAGTGGAGAAGAGAAACTGCTGGTTGTGGAACATGTACTCATTCTTCCACAAAACAGTACCTAATGGGGATGACTGTGAAATGTTGGTGAGAATTTACAAGTAAGAGTTTAGTGAAGAAACCTAGCCTCTACTGGGTTGTAAAAATGTTTGTGAAGAGACAATTTTCTCCTGTGTGCTAATGAAATATGCTGAATTAATGTGTTTAACTCTTTTAAGTTGTTTGCATATAATTTGCAAATGCTGCATGTTTGCTAGCTAGGCTGTGCTGGTTGGTTGCAATCAGTAAGATAAGCCATGTAACATTTCTAATTCAGCCCAGGAAACGTGAACAAGTGCATCTTTCCCTGATATACAGACTCAAAGTCAAACTGCTCCTGCAGAAGGCTAATTCTTCTGCAAGGAGACTATGGTAATATAGGACTGTTCAAGGTGATAGATTGTGCAACACCATCACCTATACGTAGATGGGTACAGAGAACAATCTATATAACACAGTTGGAGATCTTATTTGTGTTGAAGCCAGGATTGATTGCTTTCCATTCACTGCCTCTACATTTGAAATCTCCATGCAGTTACAATTGCCTACTTGTAATAGTAAATTTCCCACAAAAAGGTTAACTCATTCTTCTTTAGTCAGCACTGATTGGAATTTGAGTTACTGGGTAGAATTTCAGATACTACTGTTCATCACTTACCACTCCCTAGGCTAGGGCTGGTAAAGAGGCACAAACAGGTTCCCTTGTACCCACTCCCCAGCAAAACCTCAGGGGACTGCAAGGCTGACTGCTTTCAGACTGCTATCTTGGGGACTGAACTGAAGACTTCCCTGGCTGAAAGCAAGGATTTCAAAAGCTTTAGCTAGATTTAGACATTGTTTGAGACTTGTATATTCTGTCCTTAGAGGTGCTTACTCTTCCTCTGGTTCCAGGGCTGCAACTGTGCACCTAAGATGCTAGTATGATAGGCCATTCAGAAAAAGCATAGCTGAAATGGGATAGTTAGGAGCAGGTCTGTGCTTGTACCACAGGTGCTGGTTGGCTTGGCAATGAGCACACATCAGCTTCTGAAGTTGAAGAAGTATTTGCATCCACTGTTCACAGGCTAGTAAGGTTCTGCTTGGGTATTGTACCTTCTTTCTTCTAATTTAGCTTACCTTGCAATAATGGAAATGTGGCTTTAAACCTAAAAAATTGGTACACAGAACTTGCAGGAGCAAGGACTGTGGAAGCCCACACAGGGACACTTGACCTGATTTTAACTTGACGACATTATGTAACAGCACAGTCAATCCAACATAGTCCAACATAATCCAATATCATTAGGAGGAGGGGAGAATCTGATAAAGATTCTGAATGTAACCTAGGTTCTGTTAGACAAGTTATTTAGAAATTTAGTCAGTTTGATATTTAAAGCTGGCACTTTAATTCTATTGGAACCTGCATGAGGTTAGCCCCAGGAACAGTTCAGGCAACAGTTCAGCCCGTACTTGGCTTTATTTTTAAGTAGTGATTTGCAATAAGTGACTTAAACACTCACAATGATGAAAGAACAGGACAGTGTTAACATGAAAAGGATTAAATAGAACAGCCACAATCTGCCATGTTTTTGTCTGGGTAGCAAGACCTTTTGAAATTCTCCTGCTTCTGTCTCTCATTTCTGTCACTGGTTGTCTGACACATTGTCACGTAACTTCATGAACACCTGAGCTCTTTCTTGTCTGAATACAATGGATTTTAGCTCTTAAGAGCAAGTTCATGACTTGACAGCTAGGTTAGAGCGTACCTGTAAAATGGTAATGACTCCTTCTCAGAAGTGCATCTGCCATAGGGGACTCAAACTTCAGTAACTTTCTAGAAGCTCAGATGTTTCTTAAGTCTTTTTCATGCTTTTACAGAGGGAAGTTTTATCTATTTCATGGGAGGATACCCACTCAGGGGGAGTATGTATAGTCTATTATGTATTTATGACAGCACCTTGATCACCCATATTGGTGCTAGACCTTCGCAAAGAAACCAGAGAACACTTGAGTGTGATCCAGGATTTAGATCTCAATCCTGCTTCTCCTGCCCTTGAAACAGGGAAGAGGGCTAAACCAGTAGCCAAATAAGGCATTGGGCTTGCTCCCAATGTACACAGTGAGTACTGGAGAAAGGCCTCAAAGAGACCAAAGTCTCTGTGGTCTGAATTTGTGTCCTGACCTGAACTTCAGGCCCATAACAGATTATGACCTTTGGGCCCCCTGTGTAGTCAGAAGACTGAGATGCTTTCCCAGCCACTTATTCCTCTCACCTGATTTAGGTCCCTCTTTGCTAGATGAGATACATTTGAGAATGCGTTTCTTCATGCAAGAGAAAAAACAAACACTCTCAAATTACCTTCTTTTAAAGGAAAACAAAGAAAAGCTGAAGGCTGTGCTTTGAAAAAATGAATTTTATCTAGATAAATGATTGGCTGAAGATTTCTCAGATGGTAACATTATTTTCAGGAGGCATACTAGATTGGGATGTATGAAATAAACCAGAACCTCACATCAATTATTCTTTCTTTATCTTGTCTCCTTCAAAAACACTTCTCTATTCCACCTCAAGAAAATATTTAGTTTTTCAGCTAATTTCCTTTTCTTATTTAATTAATGTATGTCTCCACTGATGTGCTCAGTAGCTTTTTTTCCTCCATTGAATACCAGAAAACTGTCTGCCTTTAAACACATGCACAAAAAGAGATCTGAGCCACCCAAGGAGATTACATTTCTTCCTGATGCACTGACATTTAAAAGCTACATCTTGCAATAATGCAGAAAAACTGTGGCAGTCCAGTTACATGCAGTTTTGGTGGAATACACACTTGGTTATTCAACAATGAGTCATTTCTTCAGTAACCTCATTCTGTCATGACTGTATCACATCTGCTAACTCTCCAAAGCAAAAATCATAACCTGTACTGGTTTTAAACATGAATGCAGCCTCATGGTCCATACCTAACACTCTACTCAACCAAAGAAGCTATTTGCTACAAATTTAAAAGTGCAAAGTATTTGTTCTTAAAGAGAAAATAGCATAGAGAACAAGAAGATCATTATAAAAAAGCTTATCCAATCTTTAGCTCTTCTCACAGTGTCTGGCTTCTCCGTTATTCCTCAAGTCTTTGTTCTCTTAGAAAGCCTTTGTGGCTTTGGAGTATCTTGGAACTTAATATGTTTGGGCTAGGGTTGTTCTGCCTTCTGAGTTGACTCTCTGCCTTCTGCCATATTGTTATTGTTGACCTCAATCAGAGCTGAGGCAGGCCTGAGTGGAGCAGAATCTCCTCCCCAAAATGCCCTGCTGTCCTCAACCTAGCCTCCACTGATGGGATGAGAACACTGGAGGCAGAATATGGCTCCTGGGTTTTAATTTGGTTTAAAACGATGTGATACAAAATAAGGCTCTTAACTGCTAGACAACAGTGTTTGTGCTACACCAATTGTAACCCTGGACTTTTAATTAAAATGTACTTAATGTTTCTTGTAATAGAAATTTCATTACTTTTGATGGAAAAGAGCGTAAGCAGCAAAAAAGCAAAGGGATGGAGACTCAACCACGTCCAGGGGCAGCCTGTTGCTTGACAACCCTTTTGGTTTCTTAATATCCAATCTAAACTTCTCCTGACACAACTTGAGGCCATTTCTTCTTGTCCTATCACTTGTAACTTGGGAGAAGAGACCAACCCCCACCTCACTATAACCTCCTTTCAGGTAGCTGTAGAGACCGAGGTCTGCCCTCAGCCTCCTTTTCTCCAGGCTGAACAACCCCAGTTCCCTCAGACACTCCTCGTAAGACTTGTGCTCCAGAACCTTCACCAGCTTTGCTGCCCTTCTCTGGACTTGCTCCAGCACCTCAAGATATGGTGGTGGTGGTGGACTGAGCTTTTCTAATGGAAAGAGTTTAAAAGAATTAAGATGTCCCAATATTTTAATCTGTTCTTTGAAATTAGTTTCTCCCCCTGATAAGCTGCAGGTTTATTTAAAATAACAATAAATAATGGCAGCTGCTGTTGTTTTCTTTGTAGGATCAATGTTTGACATAGAACATATAATGGACCCACAAATCCATAGATGCACAATGCATAACTGTTTTCAGAAGCTTAGCTATTAATATTTATAGTATTGACCTGAAAGTTTGCAACAATTTCTCCATTAGTCACAGTAGTGTTGGCTGGACCTGATAATTCAGTGGTCAGCATGGCCACCATCCTGCTAGCAAGCTACAGTGTACTAAATAATACAAGTTCAGCTGTTCATGAAATTTAGTGGGAAAAAAGATTCTGAATAAAAGTAGAAGTGTATAGTAAAGGCCACAGGTATACAGTTTAACCATTACTTACTTATTTATCTATTATTTAAGCAATTAGCAGCTATACACATAGTCAAATAACTAGCTTCCAAAGCCTACTTATTAATGAAATAATTTTTTTTTCTCATTAGAAATGCTAAATTCGATCTATGTTCCATTTGATTTTTCCCCAGACTGGGAATAAAATAAAATGCTAATGTAGCTAAGACATACTCATAGGTCTGTACAATAACTGGTAGCTCACTACTTGTCATAAAAACCGTCATTACTTTGTCTCATAAATGAAAAGTCCTCCCTCCCCCAACCACATACATAGTAAAATGCCACATCATGTCTATCAGCACCACTGAAAGATTAGAAATTAGTATGTCCCATTCAAAAAGTGGGGCTTAAAAATGTCGTTTTGTCTGCTGCAAAAATACATGTTGAGGGGGAAACACTAACTGTTGTAGAGGTTAATTTTTTATTTGACAGCTCCTATTCCTTCTTCCTCTCTCTTTCTGAAAGATGTACATATATATGTAGACTGGCATTTGCCTTTTGGGTGATATGTTCTCTTTCCAAGCATGAATGAGGTGAAATGCAGCCAGTATCTACTGTGAGCAACCATTAGTTTGTTTTGCAGCATAAAAAGTTCTTAGCAGCAATATATGAACTCTTATAAACTTGTTTTAATCATTGTAGGAAATTAGTTTGTAGCCAGCTAATTAGTATTTTCTTTAATGACTTATGCTTGAATCATAACACAGAAAAGCAGTCTCTGAAAATGCTATCTAATCAATTCAGCACTGTAGACTTAAAATGGACTATATCACACGCTTCACCCCAGAGTGAAAAGCAAAACGTGCCCTGTTTTGGAAGCGACTTCAACATGTGCTTAAGAGTATAGAGAATTTCCATTCTTCATTTAAGACAACAAAAAAGGCCTCATTGACCACCACTGTGGTCAATGGGACAGAATCTAGTTGGAGGTCTGTGACTAGTGGAGTCCCTCAGCAGTCGGTGCTGGGACCGGTACTATTAAAAATTTTCATCAACGACCTGGATGAGGGAACAGAATGCACCCTCAGCAAGTTTGCTGATGATGCTAAACTGGGAGGAGTGGCTGACACACCAGAGGGTTGTGCTGCCATTCAGTGAGACCTGGACAGGCTGGAGAGTTGGGCAGGGAGAAACTTGATGAAATTCAACAAGGGCAAGTGCAGAGTGCACAACCCCATGTGCCAGTACAGGTTGGGGGCTGACCTGCTGGAGAGCAGTGTAGGAGAAAGGGACCTGGGGCTCCTGGTGGACAGGATGACCATGAGCCAGCAATGTGCCCTTGTGGCCAAGAAGGCCAATGGCATTCTGGGGTGCATTAGAAAGGGTGTGGTCGTAAGTCAAGAGAGGTTCTCCTCCCCTTCTATTCTGCCTTGGTGAGGCCACAACTGGAATACTGTGTCCAGTTCTGGGCCCCAGAGTTCAAGAAGGACAGGGGACTGCTTGAAAGAGTCCAGTGTAGAGCCACAAAGATGATTAATGGAGTGGAACATCTCCCTGATGACGAAAGGCTGAGGGAGCTGGGCCTCTTTATCTTGGAGAAGAGGAGACTGAGGGGCGACCTCATCAAAGTTTACAAATATGTTAAGGGTGAGTGTCAGGATGATGGAGCCAGGCTTTTTCAGTGACGTCCAGTGACAGGACATGGGGCAATGGGTGCAAACTGGAGCATAGGAGGTTCCATGTAAATATCAGAAAAAATTTCTTTACTGTGAGAGTGACAGAGCACTGGAACAGGCTGCCCAGAGAGGTTGTGGAGTCCCCTTCACTGGAGACATTCAAAACCCGCCTGGACAAGTTCCTGTGTGATGTGCTCTAGGTGACCCTGCCTGGCAGGGGGGTTGGACCAGATGATCTTTCAAGGTCCCTTCCAACCCCTAGGATTCTGTGATTCTGTGATTTGTCCTTACTAAATCCAGGCCTGGAATGGAATCTGTGCCATGTTCTAATTCAGGAGAGGAAAAGCCTTTCCTATGAATGATAGAAAAATTAGGTCGGAAAGGACCCCTGGGGTTTGTACTAGCCCAATCTCCTGCTCAAAGCAGGGCCACCTTTGAGGTTAGATCAGGTTGCATGGGGTTTGTCTTGATGAGTTTTGAAAGTCTTCAAAGCTGGTGATACCACAGTAAATTCTGCCATTGGATATATTCACTGCCCAATAAGGTTGATAAAAGTGCAGTATGCCAATATGCACCTTCATAAGCATATGTGGTTTATGTCTTTGCCTTTTTTTTTTGATGCACCAATCTGATTAGAGTCAAATTCAGATCTAGTGGGAGTAAGCGCAACCCCCATTTTGCAAAGAGCTTCTATTGACATAAAGAACTTTTCTTTCTGCTTTGTTTACATTTGACAAAACTAGATCTGATCACACTGAGGGTATCAGTGGATTCTCTCCCCTCAGTGTATGTGAAGCTTGCTCCCCTGACACTGAACTTCAGGGTAGGCATAGTATCAGACTCAGGCCATCCAGTACAGTCTAGTTCTGTACTGTCTGAGCTCAGTGACAAAACCCTGATTGGCTACTAAGTTACTAGACTGGCACCAAAGAAAGATGATTTGCTGAGATTACTATTTCTCCGCACAAGTCACCTTAGCAATGCCACCTATTTTTCAAATGCTGCTGGAATGGCAATGCAAAACAAAAACCTTTCTTCTACTACTTCTTTTAATTTTTCAAGCTGTACTTGCTCTAATACGAATAATCAAACATAAGTTAGCAGCTGCCCTTTTAAAAACTAAACTCCAGACCAAATATTTAATTGCATCCTTTTTAAAAGCCACGCAGTAGTGTTAAACTATAGTAATGCACTCAGAAAGGATCTGAAACTATGCTGAGATCAGCATCTCCCACCTTGTAGGCTCAGCTGTTCTGAGCAAGAAATTGTGATTTGTGCCTCTACAGAAAACATTCAGTTTGCATCTTATTAGAGCTATCTGTGGAAGAAAGATAATTTTGTGGAGACCAGGAAATTTCTTAAAGTGCTTTACCTGGAGGTCAGTGGAATTCCATTTATAAAAGGTGAATGCATGCATTTTGATGCTGAAATTGTGATGAGTTACAGAGTTTGATATTATTGTATTTTTCTGTGGACAGTGATTTTTTTTTTGAAGTGGTGAACTTATTTTCCAACTGTAGACATTTGTATGTAGACATGTATGTTTGTGCCAATAAATCTTGTTTTAAGAAGTTCTTTTTTGTATAATTTCTGTTCCAAATATACACAGTTTAAGGACCATTAAACAGCTTCAGCTTGCATTCTCTCTCTGTGTTAAGTGCTGAAGACTTCTGAAAATCAAGATTTTCTAATTCACACTTAGTTTTTATATATTCAATCTCTTTACAAAAAGGGGGAGGGGAGAGAGTGGTGCAACCACTAAAGAATTGTGAAGAGGAGGAGATGGGAGAATGCATTTAGTGCATTTGACCTTATTCTTAATTTTCTTAATGGTAACATGTTTTCCTTTTAATAGGGCACAATTAACTCAGGGAACTCACTGCCACGAGATACTGTTAGTTCACAGATTTGGTGTACTTTGGACACATTTCTTAAATGAAGAAAGGATTCTCTGTGAGAGGGATACAGACAATGTTGCAAGGTCATCTTCTGCCTTAACTTGAAACAGCTGATGCTGGCCCCTAGAGTGATGGCTTAATGGGTCATGGTAACTGTTGCAATCATTATTCCTAATGAGTAATTAAGCTCTTTGAAGGGCAAGAGTTGGAAGCTGCTTTTCTCCCTCTCGTTGTGACTACAACTGCATTTTTAAATACAACAAGGGAAGTGTAGAGTCTTGAATCTGGGAAAGATAGGCTGGGGACTGACCTGTTGGAGAGCAGCATAAGGGACAGGGAACTGCTTGCAACAGTTCAGCACAGAGCCACAAAGATGATTAAGGGAGTGGAACATCTTCCTTATGAGGAAAGGCTGAGGGAGCTGGGCCTCTTTAGCTTGGAGAAGACTGAGGGGTGACCTCATCAGCATTTATAAATATGTAAAGGGCAAGCATCAGGAGGATGGAGACAGGTTCTTCTCAGTGATAGGACAAGGGGCAATGGGTACAAACTGCAGCATAGGAAATTTTGTGTAAATGTGAGGAAAAACTTCTTTACTGTGAGGGTGACAGAACACTGGAACAGGCTGCCCGGAGAGATTGTGGAGTCTCCTTCTCTGGAGATATTCAAAACCTGCCTGGACAAGTTCCTGTGTGA
This sequence comes from Hemiprocne comata, assembly GCA_020745705.1. Classification (NCBI taxonomy): domain Eukaryota; kingdom Metazoa; phylum Chordata; class Aves; order Apodiformes; family Apodidae; genus Hemiprocne; species Hemiprocne comata. The sequence goes on along the minus strand of CM036594.1, from coordinate 5,998,249 downwards.
TGTACTCTAGGTGACCCTGCCTGGCAGGGGGGTTGGATTGTGTGATCTTTTGAGGTCCCTTCCAAGCCTCTAAGATTCTGTGATTTTGTGATTGTACTGACAAAGAATACTTCCATCTCCTTTCAAACCACTTTGGAGGCACCTACAAGTTTCAGTGACAAAGTTCAATATTTTTTATCACCAGGACCTGTCTGGACTAGTTTTGCCACCCTTTCAATTGCTTATCAGGCAACATTTGATAAATGTATGCACTCTTGATCCCTTCAGTCCTCTAGAAAGCTTGACTTGAACTTAATTCCTGAGCAGGCTAGAAAACTCTTTCTAATGTCCTGGTTAGTATCTGGGAGCAATGTATAGCTCTTACTCTTTTGTTTGCTATTTTTCTTCAGTTTGACTACCCATGTCCTCCTTAGTCATCCTGACAGTCCACCTCTGCACAGTTGCCAGTTCCATCACTTATGACCAGAGCAGCAATCTGTGCTCTGGTCCAAGACTCACCAAATGCTGTATGTAGTGGCACAAACATTTAATTGTGTGTATTAAAGAAACCTGAAACATCCTACTACCATATTAGTATTTCACACAACTGCATTTACCCTCCCACCCCTAAAGCAGTCATCCAAATCATTCTACGTTACACCTGTTACTTTTTAAAAATCTCTTTGTCTTACCCCACATTTAGGATCAATAAGATTATAATTGGTGAAACAATAGTAAGCAATATCCTCAAGGATTAATTTAATCCAAATTCTCCTACCTCTACCACCAAAACATCCTATTGATACCTCCAGTGCCTAGCCAGATGATAGCCTGAGACATTGCCTAAGACATGAAATCAACAAGTATTTTCATTTCAGTCTTTTGTTTCACTGAAAGTCTCAAACTTTGAGTGACTTTTTTTTTTCCAGATTTTTTTATTATACCAAAAGTAAAACTCTTGCTTAGTGCACTCACCAGCTTAAGCATTTTTTGACTACTCAGACATCTCTGTTCTCTTTGAACACAAATGTCAGTTGAAAATGCTGGTATTTTTGAGATGCCTAGCTAGATGGAAAAAATACAGTAGCAGTCTTTGTTGATAAGAAAAGGCACTTCTGGGGGCTTTAGGCAAAAGCAGGATCCTCAAGGCGTGTCTTTAATCTAGATGAAGGGCCAGCCCACATGTTCTTCTGCAGCTGAGCCTAGAACTTGAAGTTGTATGGAGTGAGGGAGCCAAGCTGGCTGTGTAGGCAGCATTGCTGGATTTCCATGGTGCTGTGCCGATTATGAGCTTCCCTTGGCTTTCACATAGGATATTGAAGTATTTTCTGTTGCCATTAAGACAGTGCTGTTTTATATGTATCCTTGTGTCTGGATTTTATTAAAAAATGGTCTTTAGACAGATCATGAATATATGATTAAGCGTAGTGTGAACTCTTCTTCAGCCTTGAACAGCTGCATAACACACCATACTTGGATGATGTGTGTCTGAAAAAGCAGCAGCAAAAAGGCACATAATCATTAAAAGGGATCCCTTCAGCATATAACCTCTCTCCTCCTATTTGACTCAGATATGAGGGAGGAATCAAACCTCAATCCACCCACGCTAGCAGCTTCCATTCCTGATTGTTTTATCTTTGCAGACCACAGAAGAATCTGTGGGAGCTTTGGGTAGAGATTTGTGGATTGGGTCTTCTCCCTAAAATGTGCTGAGCATGGGCAAATCTCCAAGTACCTGCAACACCAGAAAGCACATTGTCTTCCAAACTTTGTTTTCCTTTAAATAAATATAACAATTTCAAAAGATATCTTGCTTTTAAAATGGCCTTAATGGAGGGTAAAAAACCAAAAAGGAAAAAAGACAGGTTTTCAGGTGTTAGCTGGCCGGCAGTGCAGCTGCCTGCCCGCTGCAGCACCCAGCATCAGGTGGCAGCCAGTGGTGACCCCCATGCTGCGCAGCCTGGGTTGGCATTCAATTTAACAGTTTTTCAGAGCTCTTTTTTGTCTCCTGCACATCAGTTACTTCAGGCTAGGCTTCAAATTTCTCAAGCATTCTCAAACTTAACATTTTTCTCTGTGGTTTTGGCAAGGTCTTGTTCTCCCTCTCTGCTTCATCCCACCTGCTCTCTGTTTCAATGTGCCGAATGAAAGATTGTCCTCCCTCTTGTCTACAAGAGCTATTACTTCTCAACTAATTTCATTTAACTCTGATGTTCTTTACTTTCTCCATGGAAAAAATAAACTGGAAGATTTGTGTCAAGCCACAATGGTTGCACAGTTTGACTAAGCCATCAAGGTCTTTGTATTCTCGTGATGCTTCCAGGGCCACCTCCTACATGCTGGCATTCCTTGGTTTGGCATTGCTCAGGATGACTAAGTTGTCTCATTGTCTCTAATAAACTCTTTCAACTCTTGTTTAAGAAAAGGCTGTAAGTTTCTCATGTGTTAGGTCTTTCTGCTACTCTTGCAAGCATCAGAAAACACCACATCAACATGGAGAAGTACCTGTTGATCATGGAATTTCTCTTAAGTCAGGAGCCAATATGAAGCATGTTGCCTGCAGCTGTCTGTACAAAGGCTCCCTGTGTCATCTGCTGCATGGGAATGACCTCACCAGTTGAATAGAGCTACTGAACCAGTTCCAGATATAGTCTGATAGTCACAGAACAAACATGACTCATTTAAGAACATTCCATACCTTCCCTTTTAATAACTGGTTTCACCAAAGTCAGTAAAGTAGAACTGAAGGGAGAACAAAGAGTTCTCCAGTCAGCTCTGCACAGTGCTCTCATATGCCACTTACTCCACTGCAGGAGTATGTTTGAAAAAACTGTCCCTCCATAATTACATCTCCTCTGATGGTGTGTGAGCTCTCACAATGTAGTCATCTCTAGCAACAGATAGTAATGCCAATACTACCAATACTAATGAATAAACAGTTCTATGTCCTGGATTTAAAACCGAAAAACTTTAAAAATACAAAATATTGGTGTGCTGAGCAGAGATCATTATTCTTCATGTTGAATACACACCCAAGAGTGCTCAACTTCACACTCAGTTTTCTTAACAAGGGTATAAGAAATTAATTCCTGGTATGCCTTTGCTTCTCCACCTTGTGGTACATTAATAATCACTTTGATAAAACTTTTTGAGAAAGTAGATAATAGAAATTATAATTATATATGTCAGGGTAAGCTTTGAAAATTTGAACTTTATTTGTGAAATAGTTTTGGTATTATAAAATCTCAATTCCACTGATAACAACAACAAAATATTATGTAAGTGGAACTAATATTTCATCTCAGACTAAGCTATTACAGCATGCAACTAGCAGCATAATTTTCTGAATGTGCAATACACTAGTTCTCATGCAAGGTCTTCTGTTGCTTCGATTTGATTGTAGTGGACTGATTCTACATTATTAATTTGCAATGGCATCTTAGGTTGGAAACTATGGCGTGCTTCAACAGTAACGGCTGTGTCCAGGTGGGCACAGTGCAATTTTCAAGTATATTTTGTTAATGGTCTCCCTACACAATTAATTGTACTGTAATATACCACGTGGTTGGGGAAAGGGTTTGTTTAAATAGATTTGGCTTCTCTAACTGACATTTGTATTAACTCAGTGTGAATTACAAGATGCTCCATCTCAAAATTTGAGGCATGGTTACTTGTAACAGCTTTGTAACATATTGTGGAGTGTCACGTCTCTTGAGCACTGTTCTGTATTTCTGAGGGATATGAGTCCAGGCTCTAAAGATCAAGTTTTCAGTGAGGTAATGGCTTTTAGATAGTGACACAAGGCGATTTTATTGCATTTTAGAGCTTGAGAATAGGAGATGTTGTCTCAGTAGACAGTGTATGACAAAAAAGTTGATTTAATTGGTTATTAGGTTCTAGTAAAGTATAAAATCTGTAATTAAAACTCTCTCCCTTGTTTGGTTTGCTTTTTGAAGTGCCTTGAGTAGCACAAGCATCCTCTCTGAGTAGGCCAAAACACCTCAAATTCTGCTGGTGTTCAGACCTATCTTGTTCCTTCTAGAGGTAAAGGCAAGGAAAGGCTTAAATTGGCCAGATTTTTACATTCTTTGACTTGCAGGTAAGCACAAATTGATGGCTGAGTTTTAAAGTTATTCAGTATTTAGTGTTGGCAAAGTTGCTTAAATGCCACAGTAGGTAACATATATATTGGGGGTTGCACGGCAGGGGGAGAGGGGAGGGATGGTGGTGTGTGGAATTCTGCTGAAACTCTAATTTGCCTTCTAGGCTGCAAGAAGAGATGCACATTAGATGACTAATTAAGGTTAGAAGTGCAGAGATGACGAAACTTAGCAACTGAATTTGGTTAACAGCTGAAGTGGATGAGCCTGATGTTTAAATATAAGCTGTTTAGGCAAAACAGATGTTGCTTTCATCACTCTTCTTAACATCAGCTAGGTAACTCTTGCTAGTGAACCCCCAGGTAGGACCATATTCAAACTAACAAAGTAAAGGCGTACCATTTTTCTGCAGAGGGAAATTATCCTCTTTCTAGTATTCCCACAAGCAGAAGAACACATCAGGAAATACTTCGGCAAACTCGTTAGGCACCACCACTCTGGAGGATACCAGCTGCAAGGACTGCAGTAGAGACCAGCCTGCCCAAACCTGCTTTGTGCTAACCAGCTGGAGGAATGCTCCAGCAGAACGGGATAAATGCCTCAGCACTGACTGAGCTCCTTGAGTGCGCTTTTGCATCCTGCACTGAGCTCTGTAACTATGCAGGAGTTTCCACTATTTTAAAGCTAGCTTGAATATGTCTTCATAGGCTGGCCTGATGATGCAGGGACTCTAAGGCTGCTTCAAGTAACTGTTTTCCCTGTACTTTATTAACTTAAAAAAGAAAAATGGTATTACTACATGAGGGGTATCAGTGTCCCTAACTGCTTTCTTCAGTGTTAAATTAAGTCAGCAAAAGCTACCAGCATTATTAACAATAGGTGGATAGTAATATACTGTGAAAGAGCAGGGCTGAGGACACAAAATAATCACTGTAAATTACTCAGATGGATGAAAAGGCTGAAAAGCAGCTGGATGTGTTTTTCAGACCTCCTAGAAAAAAAGAAATCCTGATGCTTACCCATTTTCTTACCCAGACACCAAGGAAACAATGAGGTCCTCCAGCATTTCTGCAATTGCCTACAGGAGGTATATATTATGGCTCTGTTTTTTTGGCAAGGTAAGATTTATTTCAATCTTTTTGTTTTGTTCTAACTACCCCTTTTTTCTTAAGTATATTTCCTTAGCCTTCCTGTAGAACAGTACGTTAAGATGCAGTGATTGTTCTTTTAATGAGCAATAATTAGGTAGTATTATTTAGGATTGCTAATTCCTGCTTCCTTTCTCATTTAAGCAACGAAAGGGGTTTGTTTTTTTTCTCTTTTGACTGAATTAAACTGATTTTTAGTTTATTTTATTATGTAGTTACACAACAGAAGCATTAAATTCCAACGTTCCAGCACTGAGTATCACATATTACAAGTGGATAGAGTATGTCTGTGACAACAAGTACTATATTTTAGTGGTTTTCCATGTAAAGAAGGCTCACATGGTTACTTTGATTCTGTTTGCTTGCATCTCCCCATTCACCTATAATTTTAAATGTGTTGGCTGGTGTCTACAATATGACAAAAAGAAAGAAGTCTTAAGGATCTTTCAGCAGTCTTCTTTAGAGCAAGTTCCTGCAGCTATTTAAATCAAAGAGAGTTATCCTAGTAGAGTTTATATCAATCCTTCACTCCTTGGTGCTGTGGATCAATAACAGGGCACAAAGGGAACCGTCCTTTCTCTTTTAATTTATTAAAATTAGAAGAATTTCTGATTGCCTATCAGAAATTTCTAATTTATTTATGGACACAATCTGTGAAACTTTAATTACTGAAGTATCTTGAATTGACTTAGTCTATGAGGGACTTCCGTGGTGCCTGAAAGGCTTATTAAAATCCCTACTTTGTCTTCTAGTAGTGTGACCAGGTATGTCAGGCTTCTCTTCCTGAAGCAAACTCAGGCAGTCAGTATACACCTTCTCCTGAAAACAAAACCAAGCTTCCACTGCCTTCAGTAGCAGCAACACAGTTCAAAACAACTCATGTGTGAACTAACACTGGAAAACTAATTGAGGCAGAACAGTAATGGGAAACTCTATCTGAAAATGTTTTTAATTAAGAGACACTCTTCAGAATTATACAGGAAGAGGCTCTTATTTAAAATTTGGCTCTTCCTTCCTCACCAGCTATAAATCACTGATCTACAATTAGTATTCTTAATAGAAGGAATGCCTGATTGTCTGGCTTAAGTTAAGCCTATGGCTGCAATGAGGAGAGCTGTAGGTGTATTGAAACAGATTCTAGCTAGTCTGCTACTCACGATCCAATTTCTTACAAATGTTTCTGTTATAATCTGTTAATGTTATAATCTGTTCCTCAAAAATGAGAACAAATTAAGGAAGAAGTGTGCCTCTAAATTCCTGGTAGCTGAGAGCAGCAGCATGGTTCCATGGCACAATGATTGGGAGCTTACCAGGAAACAATGAGTCCAGCTCCAATCCTTTGCCAAGACGTAGTCCAACATTTTATGTAATGACTATTTAACAAAAATTGCATACATTTTTACTGGTGGGGAAGGCAGTACCCAGATCTTGTATCTCTGTTCTTATCCTCTTTTTAAAGGAAGGCATGTCTCTACTTCCATTTTTGTGAGAGACTGATAACGCTTTACTCTAGCAAAGTGAGTCCAAAAGGAGATCATAAACGCGATGGCTGTCAGTAAACTGATTCTGGTCAGTAAACACTGAGTTTAAAACAATTAAAACAATTGGTTTTATATAGTATTTAAACCAATACTTAAAGTGTGATAGGAATTGGTGGTTGTGGGGAATCAAGGGATTGGACACACTGTGTTACAGGCCCAGCACCAGGTGATAGGCCCAGCTGTTGTGTGTTGAGGAATCACCGAATCTCAAGGACATTTGCTGTGTGTATCCAGCAAGTAGCTTGCCTCAGGAATCAAAAGCAGTGGAAATGTTATTCTGCTGTCTCACTGCCTTTAAAAGAACTATTCCATGCCCCGTCCATGCCATGCATGGGCTCAGAAGTGTACTTGTTGACCAAGTAATCAGATTTGGTTGTTTAACAGGCAGGAAATGAACTCAGAAAGCTTTCTGGCACATTAACAAATTGAATTGGCTCACTGAGGGGCCAAGTAAGTAGCAGAGTGGGCAAAAGGGTCAAGAAAGACCATATAACCATGAGTACATGGTAGTAAAGTGGTAGTGGTGGCAGGGATCGGGTGAAGAGTAGTACTGTCCCCCCTTGATGAAAGCAAAATGTTAAGATCAGCTCAGAAACCTCCTGTAAGCGTCTTTGGCATCTAAGTGTGGATGGCATCTGGAACCTCAGCCTTGATGCAGCCACTTTCAGAGCACGTTTAAATCCAACACAGTAGGCAAGAATGAGGATGCACTTTTCTGTTTGGCATTTCTTACTAGCTCTCTTATGCTAGTCAATTGAGATGCACTTTTTTTAAGTGCCTAACTGTAATTCCATGTACAACAGGTCTTAGACCCCCTGCTTCAACCCAAAACATGTTCTTCCATCCTGTTTTGGCTTTTGTGCTTGTGCAGCAGCCATGTGATCTGGCCAAAAACTTATTTCATGGGATGTTTTCCTAATCCGGCTGACAGTACAGTTGCATAATCTCTAATTTTTAACTCAGTAGAGGTGGTAGAACTGTTCCTTTTGTTGGGTGTGTAGATCACCTTAGGTAGACTGTGAGATCACAAACTAAAACTCCAAGTTACACATGAAGCTTAAGAAACCTTTTCAGCACAGTGTATTCGATTTCAGGCTCTCTTCAGCCTTCTGTGGGGCTGACTGCAGAAAATGAGTTTCTAATACACACTGAATGGCAGGATCCTGAAGCCAGAGTGCACAGAGCTGTATTTTGTTTCTGTTAATCATGTTAATGGACTTGGGGATCAGCACATGTAGCTACAGTGATGAGATACACCCCTTCTGTTTTATCCTTCTGGTAATTTTAAAACAGAACAGTTCAGGGCTCCTTTATGTGTCACTTTTCCAGATACCTGAAACTTAATTACACTGAAGTTACCAACAGAAACTTTATTTATAGAAATTGCTAGAACAGAGTAAGAATGGGGACAGAATTAAAAACTCCATTCCTCAGAACTCTTTAGGAAATACTTTCTGGCTGGGGACAGCCACACACCTACCTTTGCAAAGGACTTCTGAGCTGTTGCACTTATCAGGAACTTGCTGCTTGAGTTGGTGTTCTTTATCATATTTATGTTCCTTCACATTTTAATCAATGAGTTTTCAAGACTGTATGGAAATTGCTATCTTTCTGCTTCTTAAGGGTTTTTTTCCTACACTTTGTAATGCTTTTAGAATAGCCTGTCCACATATTCCTTGGTAATGAGGGAAGTGGGGTTTTTTCCCTTCCTCATCTTTTCTGTACAGACAGTACCAGTGACGCCTTTTGCTCATTAGCAAAAAAGCCTTTCCGGATCTTTGCAAGAATCAATGACTGCCAGCATCACTGTAAATGATGAGTAATTGGACTTAGGAAATGAAGTTAGATGTGGGCTCCAGCTGCAAAGTACTGATTTCTTAATTATTATTTTAACAATATACAGTTCCATCAGTGCTGTGGTATAACTTCTAATGGGTAACTTCTGCAACTGGACAAGAGGATAGGGAAGCCTAGTTACTTGAAAAATATGAGCCCTATTTCCTTAACAGTAAAGAAACCCAAGTAAGCAATCCTCAGGTAGCTTTTCAGGAAGTGTCAAATTTTAATTTTTTTTTTCCACATTGAAAAACTTGATTTTTAAATTTTTTCCCCAAAATGATTATACTGTCAGTATGTTGCTGCTTTTCTGAACAGATTGAAATACTTTGGTTAAGCAAAAAATTCTATTTTTTTATTTATGCTGGGAAAAGGTTCAGCATTTTTTGTGTATGTGTGTAAAGCCCTGATAACACTGGAAAGTGCAAGAAGCAGAGGAAGATTAATTAAAAAAAGCTTTTCTAAATTACTTTTTTTTCCCCACATAAAGTCCTTGTAGTAAAGGAAAAAAAAAGGCCTAGTTCTACCAATCATCTTTTGTGATTTCAGAAAGATACTATGCTGGAAAAAAAAGCTAGGCAAGGAAGAGATTCAATAGCATGTGGAAAACTATCCTATTAACAGTGAAGTTAGAGCAATGCTATTTGTGCAGTGGAAAGAAAACAGCAAGGCCCAAACCTGCCTGCTTACGGCTGGACACTGCCTAGGAAGGCCTGCAGCTTTCCATGGTGCTTCATACAGATCGGTATTTGCCTTGCGAAACCAAATGGGGCAGCCAGACAGTGCCCCACCTCACCAGCCAAAAGCTGCTTTGGGTGTATGTTAGTGAGATGTGGTGTGTTCTGTGGTGAAACAGAAGTATATGAATTATTTGTTCTCACCATCCTCCAAGAGTTACAACTAATTACAAAAAAAAGAAACAAAGCTGGGAAAAAACTCACAACCATTTAAGTGTTTTTGTAAAGATCTTTGTGTTCTTTACAACTTTTTGTGTACACACACACAAACATATTTTACTCATGCTACTATTAAAACCCTTATGCTATAGCTGCTTGCTAGGTAGGGTGACCTTTGAATCAAAATCAATTTTGTCCTGTAGTGTTTTGCAACCATTTTCTTTTGCTTTGTTTCTTAGCAGATGAGCCCTTGTGACAGTTGTAGTAATCACTCCCCCAGGAGCCACGTGTCTGCCTTCTCATCATTTCATACTGGTGTTGTCTGGAATAACTTTTATCTACATACATGATTGCAACTTTAAGAAAATTAGCACAATTGAAAAATTTGGACTGAACAGGTTTAAGATGCACCACATTTTGAGTAACAGTCTGTTTCCTGTTTTTTAGTAAATTAGAGAGCTACAAACACTAAAAAGTGGCAGGAATAGAACTGAAAAGAAATTCCTGTGAGCTTGATCAAAATAACTGCTTAGTATCCCTTTAAAATAAGCAGAAGTCAAGCAATGCCTCTGGTAGCTACTAGGATGGAAAAGGTACTGGCTTTTTCTGGTAGTGGTGATTACTGTTCGCCTGCTAGAACTGGCATGCTCCACTACAGTGATGAATGTGTCTCCTGTTCTGTTTGTTCTGGAAACGCATTCAGCTCTAGGGCAGTGCCACAGTTTGCCTCCAGCTCCTCATGCCTGTGCTGTGACAGGGCAGGCAGGGACCTCGAAGTTTTGCTTTTGTTGAAGTGCCTTACTTACAATCTGTGGTAAGAGGTATAGCCCTCAGCACATAGCCAGAGATGGGTATTTTTTGCACAGGACATGAAAAACAACATCCCATGGAAACCCAGAATGTAATTCTATTTCCCTCCAACCCAACCAAGCCAAACAAACAGAAAAGACGACATTTTGGATGTGAAGTCCTAACAACAACAGTAAGTTGACCAAAATACACAGAGCATATCTAATGAGGATTAGTATTAAAATTAGACTCCTCAGAGGAGTGCAAACTAAGAATGGGAACCTGGTAAGCTGTCTTGTGCATCGCAACAAATCCAGTTGCAGAATCTGGTCCTAATGCTTCCGCTGCCCACCCCCCTCTCCTCTCCAGGAGTTAAATACTGCACAGTACTGTACGCAAAAGCTGTTTCTGTAACAGTCATAGCTTAAATATCTATGTACCTAATGGACTTATCCCTAACACCACAGTGAAGCAGGGAAGCAGCATTAACCTCATTTTGCAGATGAACAGCAGAGCCCTGATGGCTCTCTATTACGCTACATCCTATGGAGCAAACACACTTAGGTAGGGAATATAAGAATGCTGTTACACCAGACTGCTGTATTCACACCAAGACTGGCACAGCTTTGGCATGTCCTTTATTTCTTCTTTGCATAGCCATATATGACTATCAAGACAAATGAGGTTTGGAATATGGCTGTTATCATTAATTTCTCAGCTACTGATTGCTCTGCACAGCATTGGAAGAGACTAAAACAGTGCTGCTCAACATGCTGAACTATTAAACAGCAGGTAATCTCACTCAAATCTCAGGTTTTCTCACACAATTTAGGATGGCACAGGGGCTTGAGCCAAAACCTGTGCCACCAACGTCACAATAACGTTTATTTACCTGTAAGATGGACCATGTCAATACTCTCTGAATTAATGTTTTGTCTGAACAAATGGAGATTTAATTTTTTTTTAATAAACATGAAAAACTGGTTAATACGGTGGGGTATCAGAAACTAGTTTTCTGCAATGTAACAGCACATACCTTTAATGCCTCGGAAACTCTTAGTTTAACCGTTTGTGTAGGGACTCAAACCGATGCTAACTGGATGATGCTGGAGAAAGGTGAAGCACTACGCTTGCCTGTCCTGCACTTTAGTTTGTGACACGGGGTCAGTTTCGAAACTTCAGGGCGTGCACCCAGCACGGGTGGCAACACCGGGATACGGGCATTTCTCCCTTATGTAAGCGAACCGAGCCCCGGCAGGCCATTGGCTTCGATCACCGAAGGCTCCAGCTGCTGCTTCCACACCGCAAGCAGCGCGTCAATATCCTCTCACCGGGAGCGCGAGCCCCCTCGGCTGGGCCGGCTTCCCCTTCCCCTCAGCTCGGGGGCCCGCCAAGCGGTTAGCGGCGGCGCTCATGAACCTCTTCCAGAACGGCCTTCCACCGCCGCCAGGGCGGCAGCGCTTCGCAACCCGCCTCAGACCTTCCTGGGCAGGCGGCCCGGCCACCCTGTCCCGGCCTTCGGGGGCGACTCCGGGCGCTCTGCGGGCAGTGAGTGCGGCCGCACACCCACCCTCGCGCTTCTCCCCTCAGAGGTGCCGAGCGCGCGCCGCGGCCGTTGAGAGCCGGGCCGCGAGCCCTCCCTCAGCCGGCGAGCGCGCGGCCACGCCGCCAACGGTCCCCCGCGCGCCGTCCCAGCGGGCGGGCGCGCTGACGTCACGGGCGGCTCCGAGGGGGCGGGGCGGGGCCGCTTCCCTCAGGCGTGATGTAACCTCTGCCCTCCTCGGCCCTTCGGTCTGGCGGTGGAGCGGCCGCGCGGGCGGCGGAGCGGTCGGCGGCTGCGGCGCGAGGCAACGCGGCGCCCCGACACCGGCGGTGAGCGCTCCGGTGGTGGCACAGGGACGCGTCCGCGGCGGGGGAGGGGAAGGGGGGAGGGGCGGGCTGGCAGGGCAGGCTCGGAGGCGATCGTGGCTGCCGGTGGAAACATGGTGCCACACGTGAGGCTTATGTAAAATGAGCGGCGTCCGGCGCCGCCAATGGGACAGGCGCGCGCCCCGCCTCCGCCTCCGTCCCCCGCGAGCGTCACCCGCCTGCGGCCAATGGCGGGGCGCGCGGGGCGGGCTCTGCGGGCTCAGTCACGTTTCTGCCTGTATGAAGTCGGTGCCGGGCTGCGCCGGGCTGGGTGGACGTCGTCTGCGAGGTGAGTTGGGCTGTGTCGGGCGCTCTCTCTGCGGCTGGTAGGGTCTGGGGGTCGGCAGGCGGCCTGGCGGTGGCGGAAGGGGGCGGCGGGCGGCAGCGGTGGGGGACAGGGGGCTCTCCCGTCCGCTGGGCGGAGGTTACGTAACCCCTGCGCGCCGGGGCTCTCCCGTTGCCGGGGAGATGGGATAGGGCCGCCGGTGGGGCGGGTGGTGCAGCGGGGGTCCCTCAAACCGGGGAGGGGGCGGCCGTGACACGCCTCCCCATCTCAGACTAGCGGGGGAAGGGGGCGCTGGCTTTGACCCCCTCCCTCAGGCCGGGCCGCGGGGTGGGGTGCTCCGGGGGGAGTGTGGAACGGCCTCGCCCATCCCAGACTGAGGGAGGGCGGCCGAGGAGGGGGCGTGCAGGCACCACCACTTCCCGCCCGTCCTCCGTAACTCAGGCCAGGGTGAGAGCTGGGGGCTCCGAGGGGCAGGTGTGCCACGCCTCCTCCCGCCTTTTTTGGGGCCGGGTTGGAGCGCTGAGGGGCGGTGGTGCCCCCCACATGGAGCGGCAACGGGGTGGCCGTGCCCCGCGTCCGGTTCGGTGCGGTGGCGCCGCGGGGTGGCGGCCTGGCCGGTGTGGGAGAGGAGCGTGGCGGGGCGGCTGTGACTTCCCCGCCCTGCGGCCGACTGCGGGCCCGGCGGTGCCGGTACCTGGGGCGCTGCCGCGGTTGGGGAGGCTGGGCTGCGGCCAGCTCTGTGCGAAAGGTCAGAGCCGGGGTTTGGAGGGACTGAAAATAGCCAGGGGTGCTACACCTTTGGCGAACACACGTGTCCCGGTCCGGTGAGTGTGGACCGCGGCCTCGTACTCCGCTGCCCCCTTGGTGACGGGACAGTGCTGCACGCCGCCGGCCGGGTGGCTTTTTTCACGTGCGGAGTTGTGTGGCAGTTAAGTAGCAGAGCCTCAGCGCGTCGCTGAGATCCGTGAGCTACAGGTAGAGTAGGCAACAGGTGCCGTGGATTTCCTTTTTGTGTTGTCTGTAGTTGCGAGGACACTTTGTTCCTTTAGACCATGTGGCTGTGCTGCTGTTGACATTAGTTGCATGCTATTACATGCATGATTACAAAACAGTTTATGTAAGTACAGTTTTCATGCAAATAGGTGAGCAGTATGGTAACAGTCAAGCTGATACTTTAAACTGACTTTTTGTGATAGGCTTGAGTAGGGCACAGTGTTGCTTTGTTTACTACAGGAGGTTAAAAACTCCCAAAGAGATCGCTGTGACGTCTCTGGTACTTGGACACTGAGGCACTTTGAAATTGTATTCCAGTGGAACAGCAGCTTGGCTGAGACAGTGTTTATGAAGGATTTTGAAGAACTATGTTGTTTTATGTTTTTAGGCTGTGAGAAGTCTTGAGTTTTCTTTTGCAACTGCAAGACTTTGATGTTTTGTACACCTGAGATGGATTAGCTACCACTTAATGAATTTACAGGTAAAGGAGAAAAGTTGGAAATTCTGTAATAATTATAGTGGTAGGGTTGTCTGGTCAAGTCAAAAGCAGAGTCAAAGCCTGATTTGTTGTAGTGAGAAACTTTCAAGTTGCCCATATTGCTTTAACCACAGAGTTTATTTGTAGATGATTATTGTTAGTTAACACTTGTCAAAACTGCAACTGTCTTATTGAGCTGGCTTTTGCTTATTGTCAAGGTAAAATCTGAATTAGTCATGATGATGGCAGTGAGGAGTATCTGCGTGAATGCAAATGCCTCATTTTGGTAGTGTAGGGTTGTTGAGAAAACTTAAGGATGTCAAGCTGACAGCTAAGGCCTCAATGGTGTGGCCCCATTCCATAAACATCCTATTGTATATTAGATGGTTTCAGGGTGTTACACTTGATGAAATGCAACTTTTCGTACCTTCCAGGGTGTCTCAGTGTCCGTGTCCTTGATTTTCTCAGCTCTGGGCACATTGCTGTTCATACACTTTGCACAGTGGCTCTTGAATACAAAATATGGGAGCAGGGCCTAGAATTTTATTCATAATGGGGACAGTGCCTGCATTGTTGTACTATAACATCAAGTTCCTTCTTGCTTATACTTGTGTGTATTTGCATGCTCTTGTGATCTTTCTTTTTGCCCTTTCTTAACTGAAACTTGTTATTTCTGCAAAGTGAGTAAGTTTCACTGGAGAACTGGACCATGCCCTTGCTTCATCCAAGGCTTGCTGTTAGCTTTGCGATTGGGGGGCACTGTTCTGAGATGTGGAATCCTTTTTCTGGAGGTTGCTTACCTCTCTAGTAAAACATAATGGAAAGGAGAGGGCCTTTGGCCTAGCACAGAAGAAAAAAAGTAGTATCTTTTGGTTTCCTTAGATTTTTGGACACTTCAGGTGTTTATTTCAAGGTAGAATTTGGGATGCTGTAGTTGGCATCAGCGTCCAACACTGCACAGTGAAAGAGCATGGCCTGTCCTGTGCTGTGAAGAAGCATTGTTTGGCTTGACCTGGCCCAGAAAGGAAAGGCATGGAAAGCAGGATTTTGAATTTTAGTGTGTTTTCTTCAGATCCAGCAATATTTCTGGTTTCATTTATGATCCAAAGATTGCATAGTTTTGCTGGGCCTTTTGTTTATTTATCACCTGGTAGGACTTGTTGTATAGGCTTCCTATATTTAACACATGAATGCTATTTATGAAAATTTAAATAATCTTCTTTTTTTTTTTTTTGTAGTTTACTCTTATTTCTTTTGGATTTCCACAGAGGGGCATTAAAAAGTCAGCATATTGTGGCAGCTCTTGGTGTAACCTTACTTTTCCACTTTTTTTTCTCCGTCAAAAAATTAAAATACATAGTGACTCAGTTTATGAAAAAAATGTACTTGAGCCTGTCTCTGGACAACGCATTTTTATAGTAATAAATTTCCCCTGTTAAGAATCACCTCTTTTGAATGAACCAAGATTTTTATGGAGTTTAGCCATAGTATGAGAATGGAGTGGAATGGGGAAGTTGGTTGCAAGTAGAGTTCTGGGTTTTTCTTCTACCTCATACTTTACTATGACCAGGAAGTGTTTGGTTACGTAGGGACTGATTAACCATTTTCCTTCTTCCTGGGTTCTTGCCACACCCTTGTTTCTCTGACATCCTTACAATATGAAAACATGTTTTACTGCAGAAAAGCTTCGTTTTAACCCTTTAAAGTATAAGCACATGAGCAAGTTACTGTGGGATGGGGTACGTTTTGTGTGGTTGAAGTTGATGACCACTAACCAGTAGAACAAGTAAATTATCACTAGTCTAGATCAACTGTAGTGTTTTATATAGGGTTGCTATGTTTGGCTTATGTTAAAAGGGAACATCATGTTCTTACCAAGGTGTTGTGTAATACTTGGCATGAGTGTCCTGCAGACAATGTATATACTCATAACCTTACCACATCATAATTACTAGATAATCAGGTGTTTCTGAAAAGGAATTTTTGTGTCCCGTTTTGGTTGGTTGCATGGCCTAGAATTCCTCTATGAGTATGGTGGATTACAGAGATTTTTAACTGGCTTGTCTTGCTGTGTTCATACTTTCCCCATTCAGTTATATCTCTATTGTGCAAATTTTTAACTGCTTGAATACTTATTATGTTAACCTAGCTTGTCAAGCACTGAACAGCAAATGGGTAAATTAGTATCTTCATCATTAGTGATGAAGTTTTATTACTCTGAAGGGCTTTAACTTGCACTTTTGGGTATGGATGAGGTTGGTTGCAGAAAATTGTGGTCTTCAAAGTAATGCCACTGATGTTTTTTGTACTGTGTAAAAGATGTCTGTCCCTCTCCTGCTTTAACTGCTGCCTTAAGCTTAACCACTTCTGTCGTGGGCAGGCTGGTAATGTTGCATTTACTGTTAGTAGTAAGGCAAACAGTTTGCTTGCTTCCTTCTGTAAAGTATAAGGACATGGGAAAAGAAGGCAGGAGTCAAAAACACTTCATGAGCTAATGGTTTTGTGATCTGTCACTGGGATTTCCTGTGACCCCAGGCCACTTTTGTGAAATACAGCATGGCAGAGGAGACCAAAATGAGGAAAGGTCAGGTCTGGTTATGTCTATAAAAGCTGTGGAGAGGCTCTGAAGCTACTCTTCAGAGCATGTTCTGTTCCTGCTGACAGTGAGCCAGCAACCACATGTCGTAGGAGGGCACCTGAACACATGGAAATCCGCATGTCTGAGCATACGCAGTGATTTGGTACTCCAGTAAGTGGATTAGTAGCTCACCAGGCATGCTCGTGCAGCCTGCTTGTACTCTGCCTGCCAGCAGTGCTGGAACATGTGCAGATGTCATGGTTTAACCCCAGCCAGCACCTAAGCCCCACAGCCACTCGCTCACTCCTCCCCAGTGGGGTGGGGGAGAGAACCAGAAGAGTATAAGTGAGAAAACTCGTGGATTGAGGTACAGACAGTTTAATAAGTAAAGCAAAAGCTGCACAAGCAAAGCAAAATGAGGAATTCATTCACTGCTCCCCATCAGCAGGCAGGTGTTCATCCATCTCCAGGACAGCAAGGCTCCATCATGTGTAGTGGTTAATTGGAAAGACAAAAGCCATGACTCTGAATGTCCCCCCTTTCCATCATCTTCCCCCAGCTTTACAGGCTGAGCTTGATGTCATATGGTGTGGAAAATCCCTTTGGTCACTTGGGATCAGCTGTCCCAGCTGTGTCCCCTCCCAGCTTCTTGTGCACCCCCAGCCAACTTGCTGGTGGGGTAGGTTACAGGCAGAAAGGGCCTTGGCTCTGTGTCAGCCCTGCTCTGCAGTAGCTAAAACATCCCTGTGTTATCAACTCTGTGTCCAGCACAAATGCAAAACACAGCCCCTACCAGGTACTGTGGAGAACGTTAGCTCTAGTCCAGCCAAAACCAGCACAGCAGGTCAGGCTTCTGTGGTTCTCTTTTGTATTTCTGAGGTTATCCTTTAAGTGTAGATAGTGACTTCTATGTCTGAATGCCTGCACTGGACTTGTACCAATCCAGTAGATTCCTCTTATTTGGTCCTCTCTCCCTCTTGAAGAGTTCCTGGGGGACAGCAGCAGTATACAAGTTTCATGCAAGTTTCACAGGCTGTGGTTCTCATAAGCATGTTTTCCCTGTGTATCCACATATGCAAGTTAAGTTATGGGAATTTGGTGTGTGAGAAAGCTATTGTAAAGTTTTTATACAGATGTTTTCAGCTGCTAATGAACTACTGCTGAAGTAGTAGTGTAGTCCTAGAGGAGATTTCTGATTTCTGACTTTTTTTGGTAGTACAATTTAGACAACTTTGCTTGTAGGACACAGTAAGAACTAAGACTAAATTTACCTTCCTCGAAGTATGTGATAATGGAGTATGGTTTTACTTTTTCCTTAATTTTCTCCCACGAGAAAGCCAAATTTTGTTGGGGGTGCTGACAGGGTAGAGACCCAACATGCTGCTTACATGACAAATGAACTGAATACACAGAGAGCATATATCTTGGGCAAGAGTATGAGGCTGGAACACTTTTCCTTTAGGAATACGTACTTGTATTTCGGAATATGAAACTACTCTTGGTCATGACGTCAATCTTTTGCTCAGTTGAATTAGCTCTCTGAAGAGTTTTTCATCTGCTAAGGGTAATTCGGATTTTGTATTTCTGTAGCGAAATGTTTTAAGATTGTAATCTGTGGAAGAAGAAACATAACTTGAATTCAAATATGTGATCCCAAACTTTTTACTCATTCTTCAGCTTGGATGCTCACACATGTATGAATGATTGATCATGAAATACACTGTGTTGGTATCTGTATTACCTAAACAATGTTCTGACAATAAGTGAAGATGAGAGATGGAATTTTGAGGGATTTCATGTGTTTATAAAGGGAAAATAATTCATTGAATAGTTACTCTGTGCGTTGCTCACAGAACCAGTTTAGAAGTTAGGTTACAGTAGTAGTTAATATTTTATTTGTAAAATTTCTTACATTTCCTCTCATTTTGTATTTGTAGTCTTTATAGCTGTTCTTCATCTGTGGAATAGATGAATTTTACATAGTTGGATTTGTATTGCGTTATTAAATGGATTTGATGTGTTTCATAAATAATTTTTTGTCTTATAAAACTGTTTTTTTTAAATAGGAATATATTGATGACACGTTCAGATTTTGAAAGATCGTGATTACTACATTCATTAAGGTGAGTGTATTATGCTGTCCCCAATAAAGTAATTTATAATATCAGTTATTTTCTCAGTGAGTCTGAACTTGTTGTTGTTGCCGCTTTGAATTGTTTGAGTTGTAATGTTAGAATACTGAGAAATAAAAGATATGCAAGGCATTAAGTTTTTCAAGACCTGTTGTACAAATCATGAAGCACCTAGATATGGTGTGGCTTCTCTAAATCTTAAGGACACTGAAATTTAGTGTAGCCCAGTATCAAGTGCTACATCTGCATTGTTTGCAGTGCAGAAATTTATTAACTATGTCAGTTTTTTATTGCTCTTGCAGGAGTTTTAAGAAATTTTAGTGATGAGGAAGATTCTGGGGTTCAGAAAACAAAGTAACTAGTGTTACTTGGATAATCAGATGATAGCTCAGGAGGAAAAAGGAAAATGTTATGCTTTTAAGCTTTATTGGAAGCTATGGCCTGCTTTCTAAAATCAGTATTTTTTGGTCAGTTGTGCTCTACTTTCTAACGGACTGATACTATTCTAATCTCTGTTTGAAAAGTTGAACACATGGCATCAGAGATAAGAGTTGCATATCTTTGTTTGATATGTGAGAAGCTGATGACAAAAGCGGCTTATTACAACTCAGGTGAGATGTGTGATGGATTAAGAAGGCAGAATACATGGTCAGAATTATGGAACTGTTTTGAAAGTAAAGTTGATGGCTGTTGGAGGGGAAAAAAGGGAAAACAGCTGAGAGTTGAAAGGAGAATGGTGGAGACCTCATCTGTGATGCAAAAAAAAAAAATTATTCAAGGCGTTTTGTTGTATGTAATTTGATGATGGGATGATATTGGCTCAAGACAGGAAAGGGAAGAATAGTCGTTCTGGATAATACTGTACTATTCCAATACAGTTGAAATTGTAACTGAGACTTTGAGGATTGATACTATAGCGTCTGATTAGTCTAAATGATTGGGAAAAAAAAAAGTTGTTTTCTGTGGCTACAAAATGTGACCTGAATGGGTTCTTAAAGCTGACAATGTTCTCTTTTCAATGCTGTAGGTGTGACCTCAGTTCTCTACAGAAAGTGTACTTGGTTGGGATCCTATAATACAGGTGTGTTCCTTAAAGCAGGTTGTTCATTCCTTTCTAATTTTTTAAGTCTTGTATGCTTAGAGTAGGTATATCTCAATATTGAAGGACATAGTGTCATGAGTTCTGTGATTCTTTCTCTGCTAATCTGACTTCCTTCTGTGGAAAAGACCTTGAGATGCCAAACATGGATGACTCTTAGTTATTTGGGATTTGGCCCTACTTGGTCATCTCTACATTTCCTCTGATAAATAATAGAAGACTAGATTAGATCTGACAGCCTCTAATTCTACTGAAACTGATAAAATGCCTGGTTTGGATGACTTGTATTTAGTTTCAGATAAAAAATTTTGGCTTAAATCTGTCTTAGTTAAGTTGCAGAAAGGCTTACAAGGAGAATTTGAAGTAGTTTACAAGGACTCTTTGTTTTTAAATGTGTTCCTAAATGCATTTAGTAGATTAAGCCAATATTATACCCCATTAAAATGGTACATGCTGCTACTGCGAATGTCGTCTTCAAACCTAGACTTTGTTAAACACTTTGGTTTTTTATCAATGAAAATGTCATGATGGAGGTCATCAAACTAGTGAAGTGCTTGTCACATCATAAATAGACAGAAAAGACCTTGTGGCTGATTTCTTGTAGCTCTCGATTAGTGAAGGTAGAAATTAACTCCATTAAGGAAATACAGATTCCAGGGAGGTGAATTAATGTTTTTTAAGCCAGGATTTAACTAGTGCTGAAAAACATTCCACGTTTTCAGTGGCCAAGACAAAAATTGCAAAAATCTGCAAGTAGCTCCAGTTAAGGTAATACCTAACTCTCATGGGCAGAGATACAGAGCTTATAAATTAAATGCCGTTTTATCAATTTATGATAAAGACAGAAGCAATACATTTAAAGAAACAATGTACACAGATTTGTATCATAAACCAAGACTTGTAGAACATGTATTGGTTTTGCAACGTTGTGCAGAATGGAATGTTGTGAATAAATTCTTCCTGAAGTCTGGCCAACACAAATGTACTTTTAACAGTTGGTAGACATGCAGCATTTTAAATTAAGGTATGTTAACATGGGCTGTCTTCCAAAATGGTTAGCCTTGGGATCTGAGCACTGTTCCAAATTTTTGTTCCAAACATTCCTTCTGCATATTCAAATGAAATACTTAACGTGATGTAATTGTTTGCCACACAAATATTAATCTTCCGAAATGCTGATTTTTATCCTAGTATTTCTTTGTTACATGGCAGTGGCATGTACCAAGAGACTTAGTTTCCTAGCTTTAGTAGAAGAGTGTTCAGATTTTTGTTTTTCCTGTTGAAATTCCCAGTGTTTTTCTTAGGAAGAATGATAGCGTGGATGGACTCTGTTAGTACAGACTTCTGAACGTAAGGAAACACTTTTTTAAATTTTTTTTTTTAATTGTGAGGGTGAGTTAGTACTGGTATAGGTTGCCTAGAGAAGCAATGTAATCTCCACCCTTGGAGATACTCAAAAGCAATCTGGAAGTGGGCCTGGGCAGCCTGCTGTAGGTGACTTGCCTGAACAGGAGGTTGGACAAGATGACCTCCAGAGGTCCCTTTTGACTTCAGCCATTCTGTCATTTTGTGAATTGCAATTTTGTAACTGCCTAGTAAACTCTTTAAAGCTCATATCAAGCCTACAGTGATGTAAACGAGTGTAAATCAGGTGTTAGAATGCTATTCTAACCCAATTTCTTAAGCTTTTGGATCTCCTGTTGACTATATCAGGCATTTTACTGTTACCTATTGGAGAGGTTAGCTCTTTCTTAGTGGCTACGTCAGCCCATGCAAACTGTGTACCCTCTATGCACGTACATAGTGTGATTCCATGCTAATGGGAAGGGTTATTTTATCTAGTGTAGAATATTTTGTTATTTTAAAGCTCTGGAAGACCTTATGTTAGACCAGAAGTGTTTAAAATGCAAATCTGTGTCTGATTCTTCCACTGGATGAGTTTCATGTTTAACCAACGTTTATTTGCATAGGCATGGCATAGCTGTGAGCATCTCTCTGGTATCTGTTTGAAGAGGACACTGTTGGGGGGCCCAGGTATTTCTTTTATATTTTATAGTTGTAGAGGTGTCCGGACTCTGTAATGGTCAAAGATTTCCAGTAGAAGAGGATGAGACAAGAATTGAATGCATGTGGCAAACTCTGGACCTAGGCACTTCATGCTTTTGATGCTAGCTGGAAGGGAGCTTGATAAACACTTTTACCAACTTGAAAAAAAAACAAACAGGTAAGAAACATACATAATTGTTAGATTCATGTTAGTAGAGAGATGCTTTCCTCCCACCCCCCTAAAGCTAATGCAGAAAATATATTGTTCTGTGTTTGTTTTATCTTAGAACTGTGATTTCAGTCATATATATTCAGAACTATTTTTTGGGTATAAACTGGGAGCTACCTTACTTGAAGCCAAGACTTTTTACCCTAAAACCATACTTATTCTTAAATTCAGGTTTGAGTTTCTTCACTGGGGAAACAGTGTGGTTGGAAGCATTCTTTCTGTGGATGCAAGGGCACTGACCTGGTGCTTGTGCTGACTTCTTCCTGTATAGGTGCTGCCATAAATTCAGGGTGGCACTTGGATTGCTCTGGACCAGTGCTATGTCTTGATCAGTTCCTCTGTTGTAAAGTGGCAGCTCTAAGCAATGGTTAATTAGGATCACCTTTATTAGGGTATTACTAACATTTATTTAAATGTCGGTCCTTTGTTCAGGATTCTCTTGAGCTGACAGGTGAATCCTTATCAAGAAATGGTGAAAGTAATGCTGTGCAATTCAGATATTTATGGAAGCACTTGATTCTAGATATTGTTGGTAATTTTATTACCGTTAGTAGAAAATTCGGACTTACACCTCATTCCTCAAGACAAAGAGCAAAACTTGTTTATGTTGGCTCGCAGTGGGATGAGGAATCTATAAAATAAGTTTAATTTGTTTATTCAGAAAGTCTTGCAGGAAATTAAGTGTCTTTTGTTCCTTTTTCTTCAATGAAGTCCAAGAATACTGCCATGTTTTAATTTTTCCCCCCTCTTCCTAGAAAGCATCCTAGTGAAGATACTAATTGTTCTGTCTTGTTACAAAAAATGAAACTCTCAATATTATTGCTGGTGAAGTTCTGCAGTTAAGACAAGTCACTTCTTGGATTATTGTTTGTTTTTCAACATTTTTTCCTAACATTTTGCTACTGCCAAGCATTTAATTATTGTCTAATTGCACAGGGAGAATGCATTCATTGTAGATGTTAATTTTCAGTTTTCCCTGAATTGCATGATATGACTAAATCCCTACTAGTTATTTGTCTTATAAATGAGAAATTTTACCATTTTGCAAAGCAATCATCCAGAAGACAGGTGGAAACTCTTCTTATTGATAAGATCTTCAGTAAAACTGAATCCTGACCATTAGAAATGTCTCCTATTGGTGCTAGTACGTTTAAGAGTTCCCAGATATTCATGTCTAAAGTATAGTTGTAAATTGTGGTGTCTCTTGCTTCATTTGTTCATCGTTAAGTTCATATTAGTTGCAAATGTAGACTCAGGTCTTCAGATATCCTTGTCTTACTCAGTTCTTGAGTTAGATAATTTTGACTCTGGATTTTTAGTTTTTCATTCTTTAAATGCCAGTACTAGACATGATATTTTTTGTGTGAAAAGAAATCTGGAAAAATCTCTTCTCTAAATGTAACTAGATCTCTACTGAAACAAGATTTTTCAGTTTAAATGTCACGGTTTCAGAATAAATTTGCTTCCTTGATGTTCTACAGTAGGAGAAGTTCAGAAGTGCAACACCATTATTTGTGAGTGTTGGTCTCTTCTCCCAAGTAATAAGAAAAAGAACAAGAGGAAAGGGCCTTAGGTTGTGCCACGGGAGGTTTAGATTGGATATTGGGAAAAATTTCTTCACGGAAAGGGTTGTCAGGCACTGGAACAGGCTGCCCAGAGAAGTGGTGGAGTCACCATCCCTTGAGGTATTTAGAAGATCTGTAGATGTGGTGCTTAGGGACATGGTTTAGTGGTGGACCATACATATTTTGGCATGTTTTCTGGGACACTACAAAGTTCAGGCTGTTTCCATTGTCTTACTGCAGGATAAAGGAGCTCCTGTAACTAATGAATAACCAGAAGACATATTCTGCACATCTAACCTGGTGTATTAATGCCTACATTTGTCCTTAGTGCTTGGTGGAAGTCTGTTGCCTTTTTCATAGACTGCATCAAGACCGTAAAGAGTTCTAATTTTTGCCAGAGTGACTTTGGGAGTTTTGCTCTGTCTAGAAGAGTAGAACTTTTTTGTGAGCCAGTTGTCTCAAAATCAAGCTTAACTGGTGCCAATTTAAAATTAAAAATAAGTTTTATTTAGAGAGTCAAAATAGACAACCTCCCTTAAAAGTTTAGAAAGATGTAGCAGAAAATAAAGGCAAAACTGACTTGATGTACTTCTCTCAAGATCAAATCTAAAGAGATCTTCCTCTGTTCCCACATAACTTTCTGCACTTGCTTAATTAACTTGGTATGAGGTGCAATTACCTTCCTCAAACTGTGGTAACAGGAGACTGGCAAAGCATGTTAGCTTTTACCATTTTGTTCTTATTTGGTTATTGATTGGAAATTTATTCAAGCATTTAAGTGGGATGAGTATGTGCAATTTATTATGGCATTTTGACTGAGATTAGTTCCCATGTTAATTATCTCTTTGGGATGACTGACCCTATGTGCTCCTGAAGTGTTTGCATGGTGCTTGCACATGCATACAGATGTTGCACTTAAGGTCTTCCTCTGAGAGTGAAGTCTAGCTCAATGCATCAGTTCTTATCTAAAATTACAGGCACAGAGTATGGTGTAGGGTAACTTCCAGCCTGATGATTTTTTTTTTTCCACAATTATTCCAATCTCTTTGTAGAAAATCTATCCAAACTTGTGCTGTAGATTAACATTGCTACTTTCAGGTCTCGGCTTTTTTTTTATTACACAAGCTCTTTATTATAGAAACACCCCTCTTCCATCTGTGCCCAGAAGCACTTGGAAGTCTATTGAAATGTTTTTCTTATTCCTTCCTATTTATTCTTCCTGTATTCCTTACTCTGGTATGTGCCTTTGGCGCTGAGGCTTTTGAGATTTTGGAACAGAAGAAATGTTGTGCAAGACTGACTTTTCAGGACATTAATATTCCAGTCCTGCCTAAGAACACCATACCAGAATAGAAGTAACACAAGTTAAAGAGTTTCCTGACGTAAGGTTCTGCCAGGTATCAAGAGGCAGAAAATTCATGTGCTATCTCCTATAGGCCAGTACCTATTTCTTTTCTGTTGATGACTTTCTTAATTTGAGCTCATAGCTTAAAAATAATTTAATCCCTGAAATCTTACCTGTCATTGAATTATTCAACTCTTGTTCAAGAAGGCATAGGAAATTCCTCGAAACTTACTGGACGGCTTATATGTATATTTTTGGAAATATTCTCTCCCACCTAAGGAAGCACTATTGCTCCCTACATATACCTGGCAGAAACTAGCCTAGGTGTCAGGGAAAGAAGAGATGAGACAATAGATGGTATTTAGAGGTGGAAAAAATTACTCATCAGTGGTTTAATAGCTCAGAATTTCCAACTGGAAGACTCTACCTCCTAGCTGTGGCACAATTTCATTGACTCTTGAACTTCCAAAGATTACAGAAAAGGCTTTGTGGAGATACCTTTCCAAGGAAAGGTTTTTAAAAAAAAAAAATTGTGGACAACTCTTGGGGCTGAAAAACTGTGGCATATGTAATAGTCTTTGGTTTTGAATTCAGGAGAAGACGTTTCTGATGCCTAAAGACTGAAGTACAAAATGTTTGCATTCAGAGTAGGAAAGCTGTGGTACAATCGTTGCCCTTCCCATAAATAACAATTTTCCTGATATGTTACTGTAACACTGGACTAATTATATTTAATGAATGTAGGGCTATGTTAAGACTGTCTTCTGACAGTTAATGCTTCTGAACCTATCAATAGTGATTTATATAGTTTTTCTAAAGGGATTTAAGTATGGCAGCCCACAGTTGCTTTTCTTTTTGGAGAGCTTTTTTCCTCTTATCTCTAAAGAAATCCTGTAACATAGTTTACTGGCAGATAGCGTTGTTTTGGTTATGGCAGTATGTTTTTATCTTGTGTCTGAAGATTTTTCTACATAGTATTTAGTCAGGAAAATAGGAGGAAGCCCTTACCTTAGCCACAGAATATAGTATGAGTAGTGTTCAATCTTGCCTTAAATTCCTGCATGTCAGATCTCCAGCTGAGTAGTTTGCTGGAGTACCTTTACTCACTGAATCGTCTATGGAACTTCACAGCTTCAGTGTCCTCTGAGAAACAATAGTACAGATGATACGTGAGAAGTGGCTTGTTGAGACTGGGTTCACTTAGCCAGACAGATGCTCTTATTTGTGCAATACTTGAAGTAGTGGTAAGAACATTTCCTGGGTGAGAATGGATCAACACGTATAAAATGCTCCTCAACTTTACAGTAACAGTTTGTCTCCTGAGCTGTCCAAATCGGTATTTTCTGTGCCACCTTCTATATTCACTCTCTTGAGCTCTTTGATGTTTTCAGTCATTCAGCCAAAATGAGTTGTGGCCAGCCTGCTTTGTTAAGCACTGGCCATGATAGTGCAGATAGTGGCATGGGTACCACTAAGCACTCATTAGGAGCATGTGTGGCAGGAGTGGACTATATTCAGGGCTGTAACAGACAAACTGTTACTGTAAGAGAGATTAAATCAGAGAAACTGATCTAGTTAATCATTGGCCACCAGAGTATGTGTCATTGTGAAATAGTAGCAGAGTTTCACCTACAAGTAAATACTTTTATTGCATGTTCCAGTGATGTAGTTTTTAAGACAGAAGTGGCTTACGTGGTCCAGAAAACAGAGCTACTAAAGTGTAATTTACTGCCTGTATTCTACTGTTCAATCCAGTGGCACAACAGGTTACCTGTTTAGTCTGGATTAGAGTACCTGAAGTAAATACCTGCAGAAGTGATATGTCAGTCTATTTTAATCTACCCAAAGAGGTTTTTATGTCATTACCTATAATGAAGTACTAGTGAATAATCTCGTAAAGAAAAAAAACCTATTAATTTATACTTGTATACCACTGCTGATAGCTTAAATGAATGTCCTTAAACTACACTTCTTCTTTCAAATGAAAACAGATATCTTGCATATTACTTTGGCCAATCAAGGAGACGAGTAGTATTTTCTTCTGAAAAACTCAGAGTAAATGTAAAATGTCTGGAAAAACAACAATTAGGAGGGTAAGAGAATAGTTTCAATGTTTTTTGGGGGGAGAGGGGAGTTGAATCATAATGTGTTTTAAATGAATATTAAGTTCATGTTTTCTGTTACAGGCTTTCTAAAAAAAATAGTAATTGTGTGTAAAAGGAAACTGCTGCTGTTAATATTAGCAAAACCGAGTTGCTGATATTTTTCACTGGCTTTGTTAGTCCAATCAGAGGTTTATTAGTAAAAAATTGTAATCTTGAATATTTTAAAGGAACAAAAAAGGAGGAACAAATATAGTTCTGCTGTTTTGAAAATAACTTTTTCTTTCCCTGATGATGAATTACATTGTTCAGAGAATCATAGTTCTTGGTTTTGCGGTATTGTTGTCTCTGTGGGTTGCTGAAATAGACAAGGAAATGAGTCAGATTAAGTGTCTTTGGTTATTTGGTTGAACTGCTCTCTATTCTCATTTGATGGCTTTTCAGCAATAGTGTGTTCACTTCTATATACGCTCTGGTTTTGAGCCTGGTGCTTCAGAAGCAGGGATTTGTTTTGTTTTAGGCTTACTGTTCTAAACAATGCAGAATTCCCCCCCCCTCCAAATTACTGGTAATCAGTAGATAAAATTATCCTCAGGCTTATTTGTGTCTTAAAATTTCTGTTGTTGATAAATAGGTGAGTTTGTGTACTTAGTTTCCTGGTTCCTACTTTATGTTTTTTCTACCTACCTATGTGGCTTTTATACAAAGGAAAAATGAAGAATTGGTCAAAATGGCAGAACTGATCTTAAAAGAAAAAAAACAAGACTGATGTTTTTTAAAAAAAAACAACACCCACAACCAATCTCCAAATCAAATAAGGAATCTTCTGATATCTGAATGGAATCTTTTTGTTTTTCAAGGGAAACTGGAAGCCAGGGGAATGCTTTCACTGAAAATAGTAATAACTATTGTAACATTTTAAGTAAAATTGTCAAGTATTAAGTAGGAGAATAGAAAACAAGTGCATATTTAAAATTAAGAAGTTTTTCATGTTTTTTCCACTTCTTGTGGGGGTTTTTACTAAAAAAGTAAATACTTTTTCCACAATAAAACATCGTTGTAAAACAATGTAACAACAAAAAAAACAAAGTAAAACATTTGCAATTATATTTAACTAACTTTTCACTGTTCAAATGCTGAGTATATTAACCCTGAATATCACTTATCACTTTTTATTTTCATCAGTGAGAATTCCAGTTTTTCAGCAAAGACAAACAAGAAAATAATATTTTTCTTCCTTCCCTTCCTCCTCAGATTTGTGGATGTGTACTTTCAAACAGAATTTGTACAGAGAGAATATTCTGAATATGGCTTGATTTGCTCTTGATCTTGGCAGTGTTTCTAATGACTGTCCCATGGACTCTATCAAGTTCAGGGGGTTCTACTCTAGCACTGAGGAGCAGAACCCTGAGCAGCAATCTAGTACCAGTGAAAACATTTCTTCATTCTCTTTAAAAGAGAAACAGAAAATGAGTGATTATTCGGGACTTGCAAATAACCATAGCCAGATGATTGCTGAAGATTCAGAAATTCAGACAAAGCCTGAACACTCTCATGAAGTTCTTCAGGAAGATATTGAAATGAGCAGTGGATCCAGTGGAAATGACTTCAGTGGAAATGACACAAATGAAAACTACTCAAGTGGGCAGGATTCTCATGGCCATGAATCTGATGAAAATGGCAAAGATTCAGCAATGCTCATGGAATCTTCAGACTGTCAGAAAAGGTAGAAGCAAATATTAAATACATTTCATTTCTTTTCTGTTTTTTTCACTGAAGACTTCCATTTGAATAAAATTTCTGAATAATAAGTACAGGATAAAACGTCACTTCAGATTGAAGCTGAGTGTTCTTGTCCACTAGTTAACTTACAATGTAAATTGTGTAATATATTATAACTCATAAAGAGGTTTCTTGTGTTTCATGGGACCATCTTAATTTGATTCTTTCTTGTCATCATTATGTGTTTAATTTGCCTTATTATTTTCTTGTAAACCCACTTGTACATCAAAAAGGATCAGTCTGTTTTTATGCAACTGTGCTAGTTTAATCTTGTAAATAATAGCTCCGTGTACAGAGCAAAGGTACAGTAAGAATAACCTTCTTAGACAAATGTGTAACAGCTGTATACAAGGTAGAAGCTTTTTAGTTTTTTTCCTAGATACCCAGTCATTAATAAGAAAATACAGAGCTAAGATGAACTAAAAGTTGTTTACGTTTACTAATACTAATCTCTTTCTGTCTTTCCTTATTCTAGTTCAAGCTCAAATGCATTTAGTCTGATAATTGCAAACTCTGAACACAATCAGTCTAGCAGTGGATGCAGGTAAATTAATGTGCATGCTAAGTGCTGAAAACTAAATAGTGTTATTTTTTTGTTTTGGCTAAACCTGGAGGGATATACAAGAGATCTTATTGATTCTCTCCCTGTCCATAATCAGCAGCATGCACTATTAACCACTTGCCTAAATTAGAGCTTTTTGTTGCTGTTCCATGCAAGTTGTGCCATAACCTGCAGTCTTACTCTGTCATTTTATTTTTATGGTTCACTTTGAATAGTGCTTCAGCTCTAGTGGGTTTTTTGCAGCTTTTCTTTAAATTTCCTGCTCTTCAGAATTTAGTCTGAAGCCCCTGCCTCAGGACAACCTAGTAGTATTTGAACATCAGAATTCACCCATTGAGTTGGATGTGTGCTGATGTCCATCTGCCTCTCCTGTGTTCCATTTGCCAGCCTCCAACATCAGCTGCCAGGAATTCCTCTTTATGAGCTCTGCTTCTGACTCTGATAGCCTTGAGAAACCTGGTGGCATTGAGGGCTTAAATCTGGATGCTGCAGAGTGCTCTAGCATACTTGTTATGCTTTTTAAAGTCAGTTTCTGACCAGGAGACCAAAACCTGATCCTGAGCAGACCAAGGATATCTAGCTATAGCATGCTGACCCCTATCTATAAATATGTACCTGAAATTGTTTCCACCTGATGCTGTTACTAGAGAAGTGGTAAAATAAAATTACCCCTTTCCACCATTTGGTGTTTAATGATCTTACTGTCTGTGTCTGTCTTGCAGGCACCTGGAGATCTTGTTCCATGCTGTATTTTTGAGTGGAAATAGTGTTCTGCAGTTCATGTTGCTTAGTATCAAAGGCAGAGTAAACCAAAGGCCTTTATTAATCATCCTTTCCTATTGATTCCACTTTCTTCACTGCAAGATTCAGGGGGGGTTACTTACTATAGTTTTTCTTATAACACTTGATTTTAAATTTCATTAATAACTCTCTGCTGAGAAGTAAATAGGAATGCAATGGGACAGTGTTTTCCCCAGCTGTCAGGCACAGTGCTAGAAGGTTATAGACCAGAATCTGATCACTTTTTGGGAATGGGTGATTGTGGATATCTGGAGAATGATCATTAAAGAGAAGGGTAAAATAGGCTGATAAGCTGTACATTTTATATTCTATTCAAAGACTATGGAGGTTTGGATTCAATATTGGCACTAACCAAATACTTAGTATCTGTAGGTACGTCTCCAGCACTGTCCACATAAAGCAAATTTAAAGTTCCTGTCTTTATAGAACTTGCTTGTTCTGTCCTCTGAAAGTCAAGCCTTCCCTGTGGCTGGCTGCTGTGCCTGATGCCACTGATCTTTGGAAAAACATTTTCAAGTTGTATAACTTATTTTCCGTGGAGTCCCATCTTCTGTATCTGCTGCTGCTGTAGGCTAGTTTGGAAAGGTTAATTGTCTTGCAGAAGAGTCTGGACACTCTGAAGCATGCTCAAGAGTACAAAACTAGCAGTATGCTCAGTTATTTCATAATCTTACCCCACTCTTCCTCCCTATTACCAGTGTAGAGGGTTCTTCTATTAACAAGGTCCTGTTTGACTGCATCAGTCCAAACTGTCCAGCCGTGTTGTAGATGTGATTTTAATACACAGCATGAACGTAATGTTTCCCGAGGGGGTACTGTACTGTTTTGTCTTATCCCTTGCTATTATTTCTCAGCACAAAATGACCACTGATTAAGTGAATGCTGTGTTTCTTGTAGTACGTTGTGCTGTAAGCAAGAACAATGTGTATTTTCTAATACAAACCAGCTTTGTCACTTTTCAAGCATCTTTTGTGAAACACATCCAGCACCTGTCAGATGACTGATATACCTGAAGAACTTTTCAGACTTTCCAGAAAAATGTTTAGAAATCCTCTTGAAAATTACCTGGAAGCTGAAGCCACTTCATTGAACACTTCAGGCAGGGCAGTGCAGTGCAGTTGCCAAGGCCCTTGTTTCTACAGTGGTTCTTAGGGTAACTTCTTAGAAACTACCAGCTGTGACAATCAGATGGTAAGATAAAACTTTCCTTTTGATAGGAAGGAGTTTATTTTCTGGAAGGTTTAAGAAAAGCTCTAGAAACTTCTTGATTGTTGGGAGTGATTAGTTTTCAAAATCTACTCCAATGAGAGAGACAAGGTGATATTTCATTTTAACTGTTTCCCACCCACCTGCCACCCATCTTTGTCATCCTCCCCCTCCCTTTCCTTACCTCTTTTTCTCTTCCTTTTTGGTTTTGTCAGCACCTTTTAATAGTGGGGAGAGACATCAGCAACTGCAAAGGAAAGTGATGACTTTGATGTTGGCACTGATAATGTCTGTAGTTTGAACTTCTACACTGAGACACCACTTCTGAACATGCACCTGAAAAGTGTGAATGCATTTTCTGTCTCCAGCCTCCTCTAATTCTTTACACATTTAATCAAGTTTCCTTATCTTATGTATTGCCATGCTTAATGGGGATATGTTGTTCCAAGGATTTCTTCATTTGTTTTAACTTGATGCTCTCCCACTGCCATTCGCTTTTCAGGGACCTTTCTTATGAGAACCTGCTCAAACAGGAGGTGAAGAGCTGAATGGACCTCCTGCTTCTCTCCTTTGAAGTCCATGAACATTTCTAGGAGTTTGTATATGAAAGGAAATAAGGAAAATACCACTAAAAAGAGAGGAGGGAGACTGTGGCAAAAATAATAAAAAAAAATTCTTTGGTGCTTGGGTATATGTACTGTTGCACATACAAAGTACATTTTATAATAAGACTTCAGCTGGTGGTAGATTTTTCATTTTGAAGGTTTCTAGCTAATTTAAGAATTGTTTTAAGTTCTGAATGTTGATACTAAGTACTGGAAAAGTTATAGTTGGGCTTCTGTGAGGATGATGTGTACTTTTAAGTATTCAAGTGACATTATATTTTTTATCTTTAATCTTACAGTAGTGAGCAGTCCACTAAAGCCAAAACACAAAAGGAATTGCTGAAAACATTACAAGAGCTGAAAGCTCACCTTCCTTCTGAAAAGAGAATTAAAGGCAAATCTAGTGTCCTAACAACGCTGAAATATGCCCTTAAAAGCATTAAGCAAGTTAAAGGTAATCAAGTATGATACTGCCTAGATAATGCCAACCTGGATAAAATTAAATATTTTAAGTAGAAATTTAAATGTGGTTGTCTGTGTAAAGCTAAGTTTATTATGTTTGAAAATCTCTCTAAACAAATGTTTCCATGGTGTTCCCATTTATTGCCTGTGCTAACTTGTGTTCCTTTGGAAGTTAAAGCAGCTCTCTAGGTACTTGATATTTTACTGTTATTTGTTTTTTTAGTTAGAAGATTAATGTGAAAATAACTTAAAATTTCATATTATTTGAACTGTCAAGTGGACCAAAAGATATGATCACTCACATATGGCTGTATTAAGATGGTTACATTTATTTGGTTTATATTGGGTTACTGATGAGGAAGCTCTACTGAGGAAAAACTAATTTGGAGTAATACTAGAGTTCCCAACTGCCCATCCTGTGCTTATGCCAAGAAAGATTTTGGCCACTGCTTCTAGGCTGGATGCTCATTGGTGAGATTTTGAATTCTGAATATAAATTGTTTAATGTTCCCATGTAGCCAGTGAAGAGTATTACCAATTGTTGATGATTAACGAATCCCAGCCAGCTGGACTCAATGTGTCATCTTACACGGTGGAAGAAGTTGAGACTATAACCTCAGAATACATAATGAAAAATGCAGTGAGTATGGTGACCAAGTCTACAGTGTATATTGGACATGCTTTTTAGAACTGGAATTTTCAGGCATGCCTCCCTTTTTTTGTAAGTTAAGAGTTGGTAGCTAGGCCAATACACTGAAGAAGCTGGCTTTTCGTTTCCAGGGGATGTTGAGTAGAAACTCTGAGCATTTACAGACTTTGCCGATATCACCTTGATCTAAGTTTTGTTTTGTTTTTTTTTCCTTCTGTCAGTTAAGGGAGAAATAAGTAGTCTAAACTCCTAGTCCTCTGTATTGTACCTCATGCTTAGAGATGATCGTGTAACATAAATCAGCATCTGTGTGATATAATGCACTGAGACATCATTAGTTTTCGTTTTAGGACACCAGCTAAAGCTGGAGAGTAGCTGTTTTAAAAAAATTTAGTCAAGGCACACTGAATTGTTTCAGCTTCTCCTTATCACTAGGGGTTATTTGATGTTTCACCAGTTCTTTGTCTTAGTGTGACTTGAAAAGTGATAAAGTGTTAAAATCACTGTTGTGTCCTATTCTGTGCTGTTTGTCTAGTCCTTGCAGCTGGTACAGGCTTACTGTGTGATCCAGTGATACTGTGTCTTCTCTTCTAGATAAGAACAGCTATGACCAACAGTGTAGTTTTTAGCAGGAAAATTATAGTCTGAATTACTTTTTTAAATTATTTTCCACATTTCCAGTGTTTTAGGGATATATTATGGAGTCTTAAAAAAAGAATTGCATCTAAACTTATTAGACTACCTTCCACTTTTTTTTTCCTGAAGCCTCTGCTTAAATGTATGGTGTTCTGAAATCAATAAAATAATGGCATGATGGGGGATGTTCCTTAGCTTGAAGTAGGTGGGTTCTGTTGTATCTGTGAAAGGGTTGCCCACAAGGTAAATAGGAATATAAATACAACCAAGAACTTGAGCCAAATATCATAAACATTGTTCAGTTGATCTGAAGCTCCTGAGCTTGTGTTCTGACGACAACTCTTAAGTTTGTGTATAGTTTCAGAGGATAGAGCAGTAATGTCTATGACGCAGGAAGCTTTTCTGTGCTAAGAAGAAAAACAACATAAAATGATGCAAATTAAGTGCATGTATGGTTGTACTGGACTTTTTTTCCGCCTGTCTACTCATTATTTTAACAAGTGGTTTAGAGCACTTTTTTCATTTTGCAGTGGGTGGGCAAGCTAGCACAAACAGCCTTTCACAAAACAGTTGAATTGCATAAATGTAAAATATGCCTGTAAAAAGCATGAGGAAGATGTGCATTTTTATAGCTGGAATCTCTTTAATTCTTAATTTGTAAGTTCATTCTGCATCGTAAAATTTTGGGCAATGATATTTAGGGCTTGTGACTGATTTCATCGTTCAAAAACTGTACTGGCAGTGTCTGCTTCATAAGCTGATTAATTTTATTTTATTGCTCCCTATCCAGAAGTGGTTTAAAGCCATTTCCTTAATTTTTATTTTGAACTTATGGATGCTTTTATATCTTAAGTGTTTTTCCAAGAAATACATACTGGATTGAAGAATGTTTTAAACTGTCTAAATAATTTGAGATTTTTGGTTTTAGGATATGTTTGCTGTTGCTGTTTCCTTGATTACTGGGAAAATTTTGTACATCTCTGATCAAGCTGCTTGTATTCTCCGCTGTAAGAGGGGTTGTTTTAAAAATGCCAAATTTGTGGAATTCTTGGCACCTCAGGATGTCAGTGTGTTCTACACTTCTACTACCCCATACAGATTACCATCATGGAATATTTGCAACAGAGCTGGTGAGTGGTCTCAATGGCAGATACTTCTCTGACCCTCTTTTGGTCATGCAAATGCAAATACTTAAACTGATTTTTAATGTATTTTTATCCTTCTCCACCACTTTTTGAGGTTATAACACAGATGTATTATTAGAACATCTCTGAATAATACTAGATGTAATAACACACTTGTATAAATCAGCAAGGCTTGTCCATGGGCTAAAAGTCTTCTGAATGTCATTGTTTATTGGCCCCCTTCATCCAAATGATGAATGAAAACAAAGTAGGTATTAATGCTGAATAGTAGGTTTGCTTTCCACTTTCACTAGCAATCGAATGACCACAGATTTTCTTTACTACTTTACTACAGATACAAGTGGCATAATATTCTGCCTCCTTCTTTTTAAACTAGTTATGATTTGAATACTGAACATCTTGATTACAGTGTAGAAAGATGTATTTCAGCTACCATCACTGTGCATTCACCAAGTGTAATCGTATCTCTGTTCTTTTAGCCTCAGAAAAATGTTGGTAGGCATGCTAATGATGTTAGGTGGAGGATCAGCTAGATGTCTTGTGGCAGTTGATACTTGCTTGTGGGTGGGTAGTTTTACTAGTGTAGCTGCAGCTGTTAGGAACTGAGAAGTCACTGCCAACTATATTAACCAAACAGTTGAAATTCAAGGTCTGCTCTAAATATTTGAAATTCCAATTCATTTGTATGTTATGTCTATTAAGTAAAGTCAGAGTGTGAATCATATTCCATTTGAAAAAGGAACTAGGAATAAATATGTACTAAGTAATACATACATAGAGCAAGCAGGTCAGAAGGGACCTTATGAGGTCTCTAGGTCAACGTCTGGCTCAAAACAGGGTCGCTGGTGAATTCTGATCATGTGATCCTAATTACAGATCTTACTCAGGTATACATTTTTTTCCTGAAGTGTTTTCTGTACTTTTTTTTATGTTTGTGTATACCTTCACATTTGAAAAATGCAGTAAGCGGAACTAGGCACAGTAGCCCATGTATCAGCTGCCATAGAATATAATATCCAAAAGTATTGCAAACTGAGGCCTTTGAAAGACCAGATCTTGCCTTGAAAATCAGTTTGGGGCTACTTTGTAAAAGGAGGGAAACAGGCTTAAAAGGTGAGAGGAAGCCTTCATGAAAAATGTGGTTTTTTGGAGGGAGAAGGAGTTTGAGGCAGTTGGTGATTAGATTTGATGATCTAGCCATCCTAGTGCCTTTCTAAGAAAAAGGTCCAACTTTAGGGTCCCAGATAATAAAACATAAGCAAGCAGCTGTGATTAATATGCCAGGCTCAAAATCTGAATGGTATTCAGATTTAGTTGCTTATGAAGTGCATTTTTTAGCAAATACGTACTTCAAGGAACATAAACTTTTTAAATAATTCAGCTTTTATCATGTAAGGAAAAATTCTTGTTTTAAATATCATAATCTTGTAGTAATTTTTAACTTGGTATGAAATATGTTTAACATTTCTAGAGTCTTCCACCCAGGATTGCATGGAAGAGAAATCTTTTTTCTGTCGCATCAGGTAAGACAACAATGCTACAAAGCTTAGTGTTATATTATAAAACCACACATTACAAAATATTTGATTTTTATGCAAACCATATGGTATGTAAGTTTCTTACTTTTCCAAAATGTGAACATAAGGCAAAACATATGCAAGTCCTCTGGTTGATTAACTTGTAGAAACTACAGTGAAAACTGGGAAGTGACTTCAGGAAGCTGTGTCTTAAAAGGTAATCAGTGTGAATATGACCTTTGCACCCTAAGGGAAGCTGATCTGGTATCTCCTGCTGCTATGGCAAGTCTTCAGTTCAGGTTAATTGCACTGTTCTGTTCAGCACCTGCTACATAGTCTCTTGTTCTAGAAGACTAATGTCTAAGCTCAAATTTAGCTCAAGCATCCTGTAGAGCAAAATATGTGAGAGTAACTCAATTTGTTTGCTTTGCGGTTACTAGATGACAGTTCCTTTGATTTTGCTTTTCTTCCTTCTTTTCCTGCCCCCACTCCCTTTAGCTGCTTTTATTTATGAAATGCTGGCAAATTATTCCATGTTCATTCTTGTGCATTTTGATTTTTTGCTGCTGGTTGCCTCTCTGGGAGTATTTCCGAAAACAACAATTGTGGTTCCTATTTCTTAATTACTTCTGGAGTAAATAAATACTTATCCTTAAGGTACAAGTAAACCTAAAAAAATTTAGAGACAATGCAGTGCTCCAGAGTGTCAGATTGGATGTAAAAGTATTGCTGGTGTTATTGTACACTTTCTTTGTCCAAATAACATTGGTTGCAGAAGTTAGAGTTCTATAAAGCTATGCCATTATAAACTTATTACAGGTGATTTTTTTTTTTGTCACTGTAAATGATCGTTATTTTCATTACTATACTTTGCATTCTTTTAAGTAAACAGCTGTTGTTATAGGTAAGAACTGAGTCTTCATTCTTTAAAAATCTGGATAAACGTTAAATAAAAGAAGGTCTTTGCCTTAACTGAGGGGATATAGCAATCTTAATAAAATACAACTATAAATTAATTCCTTTGAAAGGTATGTCACAGATTAAGATTATTGGATCAACACAATAACTTTATCATAAGATGTGGGTCTTTTTCAATCAAATTTCCATTTAAAGCAATTTTTTCAGGTAGTAGAGAGGACCATGCATTCTTTATTGCAGCTGGTAGGCAAAGGATGCCATCAGAATTAGGTTCTCTTTTACCAAAAGAAAATTCAGAAAGTTAAGTTCTTGGGTGCAATTTCAGGAGCTATCATGCAGTCCTTGCATCATCAGGAAATAATACAGAAATTAGAATTTTGTTTAGCGTAAGGTGAATCTGTTGAAATAATTAACTCTGCTTAATTCTTAGTGCGGGGAAGGAGCGTGAAAATGAGATTTGCTATCTTCCATTTCGGATGACTCCTTACCTTATCAAAGTGCAAGACCCAGAAATAGCAGAGGACCAGCTGTGCTGTGTGTTGCTCGCAGAGAAAGTACATTCTGGTTATGAAGGTAATCCTTTGAATACACAAAGTCTAGTTTGGTTTCCCCAAAATAAAAACTGTGTTGTGCTACAGAAGTTTCTGTGCAGTGTAGCCCAACTGAATTTCAGCTGAAGAAAGGCCACTATATGAGTTACTGTTGTGATCTCGGGCTTTATTAAAGTGAAAGATAATTGATTCTGTTCTCTGCCCTTGCTGAGAGGCTGCTTGCTAGCAAGCTGCCTTCCTACATCCTCTTAGACTTCTAGACTTTACTCAGTATTTAATACAAATGTATAGCTTGAAGTATTTTATGTATGCAAAATACCCTATGTGTTAATCTGTTTTTATTTTTCTCTCAGCACCCAGAATTCCTCCTGACAAAAGAATTTTTACAACTACGCACACACCAACCTGTTTGTTTCAGGATGTAGATGAAAGGTAAATTAAAAAAAATAACTTTTTTCAATGTACTGATAAGAAAGTTATCCCGTATCTTTGCAGGTGTGCTTCGGTTTTAATTGTCTGTGGGGTTAAAAAATTGTGACTACTGAAGAGGGTTTGACTAAAGAAAAGTACATCCCTCAATTTTGTTAAACATGAAGACACATTACACTGTGGTATTTAAGTGGAAGGTTTTTTGTCTGCTAGCAACTTGGTTTTTAATTTTCCTTCCGGCTCGGGCAAATCCGGACAAAAATCCAATGGAAGAAAACCCATAGTCAGGAAAATTCCTGTGCTAACAAACATTACCTGTGTGAAATTTCTACAGAATCACAATGGTAGGGATTGGAAGGGGCCTCTGGAGATCATCTTGTCTAAATCACCCCCGGCCCCTGCCCTAAAGCGGGTTCACCTAGAGGAGGTGGCACATGTCCCAGTGGGTTTTGAATGTCTCCAGAGAAGGAAGGTCTACAACCTCTGAGCAGCCTATTCCAGTTCTCTGTCACACTCGAAGTTAGGATGATTTTCCTTACGTTTAAATGGACTTCCTGTGTTCCAGTTTGTGCCCATTGCTCCTTGTCCTGTTGCTGGACTCCACTGAAAAGTCTGGCCCCATCATCCTTCACCCACCCTGCAGATATTTACAAGCATTAATAAAATCCCCCCTCAATCTTCTCTTCTCCAGGCTAGACAGACCCAGATGTCTCAGCCTTTCCTCATAAGAGGGGTGTTCCTGTCCTCCAGTCATCTTTTTAGCCCTCCACTGGACTATCTCCAGTAGGTTTTTGTCTGTCTTGTACTGGGGAGCCGAGAACTGGACACAGCACTCCAGATGTAGCCCTGTCAGGGCAGAGTAGAAGGGGAGGATAACCTTGATCTGCTCAGCACACTCTTCTTAATGCACCCCAGGATGCCATTGGCCTTCTTGGCCACAAGGGCAGATTTCTGGCTCATGGTTATCTTGTCCACTAGGACTCCCAGGTTCTTCTCCCCGTAGTTGCTTTTCAGCAGGCCAGCCCTAACCTTTACTGGTGCATGGGGTTATTCCTACCCAGGTGCAGGACCTTACACTTGCCTTTGAACTTCATGAGGTTGTTCTCTGCCCAACACTCCAGCCTGTCCAGGTCTTGCTGAACAGCAGCACAATCTTTAGTGTAGGTTTGGGTTTTTTATTTAAGTTTGATCCTATTAATAACAAACAGTATGCTGCAGTTGCTTTCTGCTGGTCCAGATACAACTAGAGTTGTCTTTTAAATGCAACACTAGTTCTTTAAAAAATAAATACACAAATCTGTATTCTCAGTTCAAACTACAGTCTTCATAGTCCAGGCTGTTACTGTCTTTATACAAAAACTGCTCAAATTTTACTGGCTGAAGACTTCACATTGCTTTGACAATCATGGAAGCCAATTAAAGTAAGTATTTGCATTTTGGAGTAGAACCAAATACACTGCCTGTGGTCTTAAGGCACACACAGAGGCTCAGGAGCTAAGGTGTAAAACAAGCTTTCCTTTAGTCTTCTGGATTGCTTTTCCCTGGAGTCTTTCAAAGGATGTTTGTGTGATGGAAATGTGATGTCTATGAGAACTTCTTCAGGGTTAGAAGTGTACTTGGTTGAGGAGGAGATGCTAATCTCCACAAGCTTTTAAGGGCAGGGATGCGCTACAGAATGTCATAGGGTTTCAAAGACTTGACAAGTGTGTTCACTTGTGTCTGAGTTGAAAACACAGGCTACCTTTTCCCCTTCTCCTGCCCTTCCCTTGTTGAATTTGATATTTTCTTCATGCTGGTGTCTGATGTGGAATCTTCTGTTGTTTTTTTTCTCCTTAGTGAAAGGTAATTTGGCTGCAATAGTAGCATCTGACTTCTGAGATTCTCCCTTCCTCTCATTTTTAAGCATTCTAAGAATGCTAAAACCTCCTTTGTAAGTCTGAATGAGGAGGATGTCTGCAGACAGAGGAGCAGTATAATGGACAATTTAGGATTATCTGTGGTATATTTTGGGTGGGGATCTTGTTGCTGAAGAAATCTGCTGTTCTTGGCAAAATCTTAAACTGCAGCAAAATAGAGAGGGATTGGGGGTAAAGGAGGTTACTGGGAAATTTTCCCAACCTGGAGTTGATACGGGGAAAAAAAATTACTGTTTGACTTTTGAGACAATTCATCTGCAGAGAGGTCAGGTCCATCAGTATTACTGGAGTGTGCATGAGTTCTATTCAACAAGAATTGCAAAAGATGGCTATTGGAGATTACTGTAAAAGATGACCATGGCTAATCAGCAAGGATAAGTTTGGACTGTAAGGCAGAGCTATTTTTGGCTACCTTGTGTGGACACTGTGGCTTAGAGTGAAGAATTCCTGCGGGATATAAGACAATGTAATGTTGACAAACTGTTGCCTTGATACGATTTTTACAGTCTCTAAACAGCTTAACTTGTCAATAGAACTGTGTAGTCCAGTATAGCTCTGTCCTCTTTATGGATTTTTCTCTCTCCCTCATTCCCACTCATGCTCCAAGCCAACTGCAACTTTGCAGGATGGGTTTACCTTTTCAAATAGGCTAATGGCACAATGTAAAGTTTCCCTTGCTGCGTGCACCCTCAGGTCATTTATTTCCTGAAGTCACTTAACAGAAATGGCAAGATTACTGAGTGGAGAGCTTTGCCCTTATTCTTGGGCTTGGGTGGAGTGATTATGGTAAATCTCTTCTCTGTGGCTACTATGGAAGCTTCTTTCCTGTTAGTCTGGTGTTACCACTTACTCTCAAATACCATTTTTGAACACTCACAGTGAAGGTTGATTGCAGCTTGGTCTGATATTAGGACTTTGTTTCATTTATTTCTGTTCTTGCAATCTGTGTGGTTGGTTTTGTTTTTACTTAACTCTTGAGAACATTGGCAGCCAAATAGATGTTTACCAGGACACGCATATGCAGTTTATTACTCTTAAGCTCTCCAGGGTTAGGTGGAATACATGAAACAATGGATTCTTAGAGAAAACAGAGTCTAATATTTAAATATATACAACTGAACACCTGCTGTCAAGTTAGAATTATTCATAATGCTGAAACTGCTGCCTGGCTTGCATAAAATGAAGTTAATTCTGTAATCACTACGTATTCATGGGCTAGAAAAGTGCTTATTTTTCCTAACTCTGCAAGCGGATCTCTGCACAGAATATGTTAAATAAATATATTTTCCTGAAATTAAATGGATCATTCCTGTTTATATTTGTCTTTGAAATGTATTTGATACTTAATGTGTGCGATGAATGTAAGGAGTTCTAAATAGTTCACATGGAGTGATCGTAGTAAATTAATTTTAAGCGGTTTCTTATTTAACTTGCAATAAGAATATAAAGAGACTTCTTATTCTTGTTGTTTTGACACTTCAAATATCGTTGTATAAAATACAAACTAAATTTGCTGCCTCTCCTCATGAGCCGTTCTTATGCCATATGTGCGTTCGGATTCATAAAATGAGTTTGACTTAAACTCTGAATTATTTTGAGTTACTCATTATGAGGAAGCATAATGGTGCTGAGGGACTGCCTCAGATACAACGCTGTATGATGACAGAAGTGCTAGCTGGAAGGAACTGCTGGAGGTCTCTGTTCCATCCTTTTGCTTGAAATGAAACTGTTGTTCAGTTCTAGGTCAGGTCAGCTGTGACCTCGTCTCAGTAATGCCTGAAAACCCACAAGGACAGATTTCACAATCCGAAAGCAAAACTCTTCCTGTGTTGTACTATTCACTTTGTTAAGAAACTTTCCCTAACTTCCAGCATAAGCTTTCCAGACTGCAATCTGGGGCCATTGCCCATAGTTTTATTGTCTGACATCACCATGAAAATTTAACTCTGTCTGTGTAACTGCTCTTTCCAGTAGTTGTAGGAAGCTCCTGGATCATCTCTAGCCTCCTCTTCATTGGAACAGGCGAGCCCAGCTAAATCTCTACTCATTAGTCTTACATTCTAGATCCCTGACTCTTCCAGTGATCTTTGTAGAAGTATAAAAATGTGCTGGGGATTTTTTTCATGCAGAAAAGTGAATGGATTTGCATCTTTCTTTATAACTAGGCCGATAAATAACAGTGTTTAAAATGTTATCCCTTTTAGGGTAGGTGATCTGTCGCAGCACAAACAAAGGTAGTGTTTGCCAGGCTTTTATAAAGCAAGAGGCAAAGAATAGAAACAGTGCAAACAAAAACTTGTGTTTTGTTCTACTTCTTAAGATACTATTTGATCAAGTCCTAGCTGAAGTAATTCCAGAATTGATTGGTATTTTAAATGCCTCTAGTGGCATAACTTTTATATTCTTTGAACTCGGCAGTGCTTTTAAATGTCAATATGTCAAAACATTTGGTATGTGTTTCATGCCAGTTTCAGCTTTGTGAAGTTGATGTTTACATAATCCAAAAGCTTTTAAGACTTATTATTTAACTAATTGTTTCAATAATAGCGCATTAGTTGCTATCATCATTTTCCCCTGAATGTCTCAGACTCTGCCAGAAGGGTGTATTTGATGTTTTGGGGAACTGATCTAATTTAATTGGGTTATTGAAAGTGCAATGTTGAAGGCATTTGTCCCATAATGCTTTTCAGTTCCAATACCACACAAGTCCTGTGTCTTCAGCACATTGTAGCCAAGTTCTTCATTAAAGCTGCTCAGATACCTGACTGTCCCTGTACCCCTGAGCCTTTGTCAGTGAATGGGGCTGGGAGGAAGGTACACAGCACTTGGAGTTTACAAGATGGTTGTTGACATCTGGCAACTTCTTAAACATTGCTGAGTAGTATTGACTTAATGCATTATTTTTTTTCCAAACCATGCTTTTGGCAGTTAGTTTTCAGTCAGGTGCAAGCTGACATTTGTGAAGTGCTCCTTGATAATGTGCAGGAATTTGGTAATGTTACCTTTAATTTTCTCTTCTAATCAACAAGCTTGCCTCCTTGCAGCTCATG
This sequence comes from Hemiprocne comata, assembly GCA_020745705.1. Classification (NCBI taxonomy): domain Eukaryota; kingdom Metazoa; phylum Chordata; class Aves; order Apodiformes; family Apodidae; genus Hemiprocne; species Hemiprocne comata. The sequence continues at coordinate 5,954,970 of CM036594.1, read as the reverse complement.
TACGAGTTGAACTCTTAACCTGCCTGTGAGAAAGTTTCCTTGAGTCCTAGTCAACTACCCTGTTGCTAGTTTAGCCTTAGTAATCCTGTGATCTTTAGCCTTGGCTTGCAGCCCATAGATTAAGGTACTGTTTACCTTCATGAGAGTTTTACAAGATTAAACTTTATAAATACTGTTTTAAAATTAGGGTAAGTATTTATCCTCTAGAGCAAGACAGCATAGAAAAGACAACTGCTGCGGCAGACTGCTCAACTTGTTCTGATCAGGTTGTTTTAGTTACCGAGTAACCAAAAAAAACCCACAACAAACTACCCCACAAACAAAAACCCTGTGTTGAAAGACTATTACAGCATTTTAAGTTGACACTGCTATTTCCCCAAATTTAAACTTAAAATAATTGGTTTTCTTTATAGGAAAAAGAAAAAAGAACACTTTAAAAAGGAAACATTTTAAAGATGAAATACACATTTATTCCACCTAATTTTTATTTTTCTTTGTTTTTCTTTCTCCAGAGCAGTACCTCTGTTGGGATACCTACCTCAGGACTTAATAGGAACACCAGTCTTGGTGCATCTTCACCCCAATGACAGACCTTTAATGCTAGCAATTCACAAAAAAAGTATGTAATCTCTTACTGTGGCAGAAATATATACCTTTTTTCTAGAACTTGATTAATGATGACTACAAAGACCTCAGAAAGTAGTAGGCAAAATTGTGACTGAATTTTTCTGCAAGTAAATACTGGAGCCTTCACAGCTTGACTTTTAATATAAATAAATGAAAATTCAATTTCATATTTTACATGAAGCATGTGTCTGCTGTAAACAAATTGACTGTAAATTAATATTTCATAGAATCATAGAATGGCTTGGGTTGGAAGGGACCTAGAAGATCATCTAGTTCCAACTCCCGTGCTTGGACAGGGACACCTCCCACTAGACCAGGTTGCTCCAAGCCCTGTCCAGCCTGGCCTTTAGCACCTCCAGGGAGTTATTTCATACATAAATTAAATTATATATCATACATAATATTCCATACATAAAGAATTTTTTTGTGATAATGCAGTTATAGAAGTCATACTTTAAATGGAAGTCTTTCTTATTTAATAGAGAAGAAAATTAAGAGCCATTGTTAATTTGTTAAACTTGAAGACATAAAGCTGATATTAGCTTATGTTCTGAAGTTGATTTTCTTGACGTAGTCCAGTAAATTATGAAGGTCTACTTGTTCTGGCAGCTCAGCATTTCTAAATATATAGACATCTGGTATTTGTTCCTTCAAATACCATCTCCCTTTTTTGCAATTCATTGTAAAATCCTGAATGATTAAGTAAAATTGTGCAAATATTAATCTGAAATTTCTTTTTGAATCATTCATTGCAGTACTTCAGTATGGAGGGCAGCCTTTTGACTATTCACCTATCAGGTTTTGCACTAGGAATGGAGATTATATAACCATGGACACTAGCTGGTCCAGTTTCATCAACCCTTGGAGTCGGAAAGTTTCATTTATTATCGGACGTCATAAAGTTAGGACGTAAGTCAATAAACTGTTGTGGCTTTAAGATATATTTATTTATTAATGTATTTTTTCCCTCCCATGGGCTTTACACAGTGATCCTTAAGAAAGATATAAGGGATTTTCATGAGGGGGGAAAAATAAATAAATCGTACATACAAATTGCTTCCTTTTTAAATTTGGATTTTGTGATGTACTAACTGCTTTAAAAAGAAATTTGAAGTCTTTTTAAATTCTGCCAGTTCTTGTTTCAGAAGAGGGAAGTCATGCTCAAAGTGAGTAAGGGAATATATTTTATCAGATTCAGAGGTTGTAGATGTAATAGAATAAACATCAGATTCTGTTTACTATATATAGATGGTAAATTGAAGTTGTGATCTCTCTGATTGAAGAACTTGCATTTGTGATGAGCTGGGATATGTTTTGTTTAAGCAGGGGTCCCTTAAATGAAGACGTCTTTGCAGCTCCCAACTATACAGAGGATAGAATCCTTAATCCCAGTGTTCAGGAAATCACTGAGCAAATATACCGGCTGCTATTGCAGGTACAGCATGTGCTTTAATGTTACCTGTTTCATTTCCCACTGGCAAAGGGGCATTTATCTTTTTGTGACATTTTGTTTAGCTGTCTACTACTGTACTGGAATTTCTGGCTACAATCCTGGAAATTATTTACACTGGTATTTACCACACAAGATTTATTAGAGTATGTTAAAGCTCCAGTTGATATTTTAAGGATTTCATGCAGCTATGCAGTCCTCGCAAATAAAGCACACAACACAACCAACCAACCAACAAAAACCAAACAACAAAACAAAACCTAAAATAAATCCTTTTTTCCTCACATGGAATTACTGGTAGCAGTCTCAGTTTTGTTTACAGCTGCTGTGCTGAGAAATGTGTGTGTATATATATATTTTGTTATTAACAGCCTGTACACAACAGTGGATCCAGTGGCTATGGAAGTCTCGGTAGCAATGGTTCCCATGAGCACTTAATGAGTGTGGCATCTTCCAGTGACAGCACAGGAAATAATAATGAAGACACTCATAAGGATAAACCAGTAGGTTTGGTTTTTCTTACTCAAGGAGGTGGCACAAAACAAACTCGTAAAAATTGGGTTTCTTTACTTTTAACTTAAACCTTTCAAATTATGGGTGGAAGTAGGTATTAAGGAAAAAGTAACATTTTCTTTAACATAGAAGAACCTTTCTGTCTAAGGGCAGTAAACATTTCTGGTGTAGATGAAGTCTCAGGGTACTGAAGAACAAACAGTCATAGGCCTGAAAGTCAGTGTGTATAAATAATTTAAACCTTTACAGTGTGTTAATTTAATCTAATATCTGTTATATGTTATATCCTGTGTTTCTGGGAGAAGCAGCTGAGTGTTTAAAAGCAGTTTCTTTTGGGAGGGGAAAGCCTGTAATCATTGCTTTCCCAAATGAAACTAAGAAAATAAAAATGCAGTAAGACCTGCATAACCAAATGATAGCTTGACCTTGATCAGTTTTTATGTTGCAAAACCACTATATAATATGGAATGAAACAAATGGAATACAATAAAAGACAATTTATTTGAGCTTAAGATGTAACTGTACTGTAGATTGGGCCATTGTTGCATCCAGTTGATAGGGAGATGAGAATTTTTAAATTCATCAGTCTGAACAAAACGGGTGTTAAATTTGTGCCTGTGTTTAACAGAGTTATTCCATAGGCAAAGTAGATCAGACAGACAACTATGTACTCTATGTGGATGCAGTCAAAGGAACTGCACCTTTTACATCTCTAGTCATTTTGGCTTTCCTGCTGTTCTTCCCAAATTTGTTTTACCTGACTGAGTCATGTTTAGATCTGAAAGCCAAAGTGTTCCTTTATTTAGTTACGTTGCTTTTAGGCTAATTCTCCCAAATCTGATTTCTGTTTCTGGCATCAGGCATGGCAGGCTGCTGCTCTTGCCAAGGTGGTCACTTTCCTGGCTTTCAGTCCTTAAACTAGTGGCATAAGCAGATGAAGTCTCTGGATTTTAATATTTAACAGATAACTTATTACACTTCAGAGCTTTACAGAAGAGTACTGCTTAAGGAGAACTTGTTTGTGAGGGAAATAGATACCTGTCTTTCCTTCACTATTTCCATAGATGATGAAGGCTGTTGTAGTATATTTCTATAGCATCCTGTCAGTGGTTGGTTAAGCTGCTGGCACAAAAAATGCTCAGTCTTAGCATCAATATTTTGTTTACCAAGTGATACTGTTTTTTTTTCCCCTGAAGTCTTCTTTGTAATGCATCATTATATTTTCCTACCCAAGTCATTCAACTATACAAAACAAAAGTGTACAAATTTCTCCTGTTTCTAATTTGCAAAATTCTGCTGCTGAATAATTAAATTCTGTACATCAGGTTTTCTCCCATGATCACAGTAACTGTATGATAGAGATTAACTAAGGTTAGATGTAGTTTACTGAGGAATCATTATGCATGATGCTGTATGTTAGAATTTTATAGTAACTCTTTTTAATGACCTGCTTTCAGGAGGTTAGTCAAGATGCCCGTAAGGTCAAAAACAAAGCACAGCGTATTTTCACTGACAGTAAAGCAAAACTGGAATACAAGAGAAAGTCTTTTGCAGGTAAGACATTAGCAAGTTGATTAAGTATTGGTCTATTGTGTTGCTGCCTTGTATAATATGACAGTAGGATTTTTTCTAATTGAGTTCTAATCAATGCATAAAGACAACATTCTTACCAATTAAAATTATATTGCCCTATGTTTCTTCACTGTGTTCAGGAAAATGTGTTCAGCTATGTCTGAATGTATAATGGTGTAACACACAAATAAGACATGCCCTAAAGCTGTTGTTTTGAAGTACCTTAATGGGAGCTCATGTTTTCATACAAGTCAAACATCACGTTTTCTGTTAGGTGGAGGAAAACGTTACGGAGATTGTCTTTCCTGGTTTTGCATTATAACCTCAGGAATTTTTAAGTTGATAAATTAAAAACCTACAGATGAGTTTTAATTTCTGCATACATTAATAGGTTATTCTTCTAATAATATTCTGTAACTTACGGCACTAGACTTGTCCTCATACTGAGTGTTTCACTTCTAATGCATTTTCATACAGGTATAATATCTACTCCCTTTGGATTCATATGCATCAACCTAACTAAACTTCACACCTCCAAGAATCCATAAGGACAGGAAAATATTTACACAATGTTCATCTGTTAGTGTGCAAACCTCTTACTTGCTTTCCAGTGGCTAACTTGTGACATGTTAAGAAACATGCATGAATGAAAAATTTTGCTTTTAGGCGAATTTGAGAGGATTTAAGGCCATAATTACATAACAGCAGTATCTTTTCTCACAGGAAAACAAAACAGTGGTCAGGTGACAGGCGCAGTTGGAAAGGATACTGCATTAACAGCTGCTCCTAAAAGTGTGACTACAGAAGAGTTAGCTTGGAAAGAGCAAACCATATATTCTTATCAGCAAATTAGCTGTTTGGACAGTGTCATCAGGTAAGCAACCAGTGTGTAAATTACTCTTGACCTCTAGACTTAAGACTTTCGTATCTAATATTGTTAAATTATTTTATTTTAGGTACTTGGAGAGTTGTAATGTGCCTGGTACAGCAAAAAGGAAATGTGAACCTTCATCAAGTGTTGCATCACTGAGTTCTGGAGTTCATGAACAAAAAACAGCTGATAATGCTATACAGCCCTTGGGAGGTATCTGTACATCACAGCTTTTTCTTGATTTGGTTTTTACTAGCAGCTAGTTGCATGTTACTACTTTGCAGAACAATGTGTGTAGCTTAGGCATGGCCTCATAGCATTTCCTTAGAGTTAGATATTTGGGGATCCAACTTTTATCACAAAAATCTTCCCTACAATCAAAATACTGAGTAGTTGATTGAATACCTGGATTATAGATGCAGTAAACGTCTTTATACTGTACACAATACACCAGGATTTTGAGTTTCAGAACTTGAATAATTGTAAAATATAAAAAGTTTGTTTCACAGTTGAAACTTGTAGCAACAACCTGCTGAAGAACCTGTCAGTTAATTAATTGCAACAAAAAACATGTATATTACAATTCTGTTTCTTCTTTGTGGACATAAAAAAAAAAAAAGGGAACAAGAGGGTAAAATGCAGCATCAGACTGCTCCCAGTGTTGTGTGAGGCACAGGAACCCAACTGAAAGAGGAATGTCCAGCCATGAAAATAAGAGATGGGAATTATTGAGGATAGTTACCTAAAAAGTCTGCTGTAGGCAAAGAAACATGAACATAGATGATTTGACCTTGCTGTTACTAGGCGGAAAGGTCTAGTGGAGTTTTGCAAAAATTTGTCTTGGGAGTGATCTTGTCTGTATTTCCTTTTGATGAACTTCAAAAAGAAGTTCTAATCCAGCTTTTAGAATCAAGGTGGAGGGTATCCATATACATAGGAACACGGTGTCCTGTAGAAGGAATTGGAATGCCTTGAGAACTAGAGGAAGAAACAGTGGGACTAACATCATGCAGTTAGGAACGTAGTTTCTGCTGTACTTTGGAGTCTGTGCAGTTCGGGTTGAGGAAAGCCTCAATGCTGTTTTCTGAAGCACTGGTATGACCTCTGCTGCATTATTGTGTAGAGCTTTCAGATGAGAGAACTTAAATAAGTGGATGCTCAGAGCAAAGCTGTTAGGATAACCAGGTAATTAGAGAGATGAGTATACAGTATGCAAGCTGGGCAGAGCTTAATCTTAGGCCGGAAGAGGCTAGAAACTTTCTTGCAAAATTGGGCCATGAAAGAAGAATGAAGACCAGTGAAGAGCAGAAAGTCCTTCATAGAAAACATTTGGTTTGTCTGTATGTGGAAGTAAAGGATTAGATTTGGTTGCTCAGAAGTGATTCTATTCCTAAAACATTCTTGGTGGAATGCATAAAGTAAAATGTTCATTTTACGTCTTGTCAAGCACAGTTTAGCCTTGCTTAGGGTTTTGCAACCCTAGCAACAACTTGCATTTGCTTTTGTTTATATTCATAGAATCATAGGATGGTTAAGGTTGGAAGGGACCTTAAGATCATCGGGTTCTGACCTCCCTGCTATGAGCAGTATGCCATGCTGCACAAAGGCTTATCCAACCTGGCCTTGAACACCTCTAGGGAGAGGACATCAACAACCTCCCTAGGCAACCTATTCCAGTGCCTTACTATTCTTATGGTGAAGAATTTCCTCCTGATGTCTAATCCAAATCTACCCTCTTTCAGCTTAACCATTACCCCTTGTCCTATCACTACCCTCTCTGCTGAAAAGTTTCTCCCCATCTTTCATGTGGGCTCCCTTTAGGTATTGGAGGGTGCTCTAAGGTCTCCCTGGAGCCTTCTCCAGGCTCAACAGCCCCAACTCTCTCAGCCTGTCTTCATAGCAGAGGTGCTTTAGCCCTGTGATCATCTTAGTGACTTCCTCTGGACCCTTTCCAACAGCTCAATGTCTTTCTTGTGCTGAAGGTTTCAGAGCCACACGGCATATTCCAGGTGTGGTCAGAGCAGAGGGGCAGAATCACCTCTCAACCTGCTGCCTCTTTTTGATGCAGCCCAGAATGCAATTGGATTTCTGGGCTGCACGTGCGCACTGGCATCTACTGCCACCCCCAGGTTCTTCTCCTTGGGACTGTTCTCTATTTCATTCTCCCCCCCAGCCTGTGTTTGTGCCTGGGATAGTGCCAAGCCAGGTGTAGGACCTTGCACTTGGCCTTGTTGAACTTCATGAGGCTGGCATTGGCCCACCTTTTGAGGCTGTCAGGTTCCCTCTGGATGGCATCCCTTCCCTCTAGGGTGTCAACTACTCCACACAGCTTGGTATTGTCAGAAAACTTGCTGACAATAAACTACAACTTTATTTCTTTTGATAGATCCTGCTGTGTTGAAGGCATCTGGTAAACCAAATGGTCCTCCAGTGGTTGGTGCTCATTTAACATCTTTGGCTCTACCTGGCAAGCCTGAAAGTGTTGTTTCTCTCACAAGTCAGTGCAGCTACAGTAGCACCATTGTTCATGTTGGAGACAAAAAAACACAACCTGAATTAGGTATGATTTTTGGGAATTAATTTTCTCAAAAAGGGCAATTGCTATCCAGTTTAAACTTCAGTCATGTAAACAGCTAGTACCTGCTTGTGACATGTTTTCTTACAGATAAACTGGTCATTGAAATAGAATAAATAGGTCCTATGGAAACAGAATAAATAGTAACAGAATTTGTATCTCAGACTTACAGAAAAATTATTAAAGAATTGTAATAGCTTAAAAATGCATATACAGAGCTATATTTAGTTCATGTTGATTTATTTTTTCCTCTTATTTCTGTAGAAATGATAGAAGATGGTCCAAGTGGAGCAGAAATCTTAGATGGCCAAATTCTCACTCCTCCATCCAGCTCTTCACATGTCAATCAAGAAAAGGAACCATTTAAAAAACTGGGACTTACGAAGGAAGTCCTTGCAGTGCATACACAAAAAGAGGAGCAGAGCTTTTTGAATAAGTTTAAAGAAATCAAGAGATTTAATATTTTTCAGTCTCACTGCAATTACTACTTACAAGATAAACCAAAAGGACGGCCTGGTGAACGTGGTATGGCAATTTTCACACTCAAACTTGTATTTTGGTAGAAAGCAAATCCTGTTGAGAGGTTTTTTCCTTTTTATCTCTGTTGTGGGGCCACTGTGAATACTGACAGTTACATGCTATTTTTAAAGACCACAAAAACATTCTGATAAGTCTTGCTTTGAAGATTGAGAGTGGAATATAGCTTTTAATACCTGATGTTTTTGATTTTTATCTGTTCGTTATACTGTCATGCATCTTCTTTCCAGGGACAGAATCATGCTTTACTGTATCTGTGCTTGTATTCCCTTGCTTTTCCTTCTGTCTTTCTGTCTGCCTTTTTCCACGTGTGGTTTTGTTTTGTTTTCATCCCCTCTTTTTTCCAGAGTCTCCTATTCCACTATTGTGTAATTGGTGAAATAATCTGATAATTGTTTGGTTGTCTTTAAGCTACTAATATGATCAGAGGGATGGAAATAGCACAGACAAGCTGTAATAGTGAGATTGTTTTATTTATTAAGACCACAAACTCAAAAATGGAATTTTCAGAAGTGCTTGATACTGATCTGAGTTTATTCCCATTTCAGTCCTGGCTTGACTTGGAACAGAAGTCAGACACTGTTAGCATTTTTTGCAGATTCTTATCTTTCATTTTTTATTTGAATAGTTATGCAGGTCCTTGATTTAAGAAACCTGTTCTGGAACCCTTTAGTCGCCTTGCGTTCTTTGTACTCGACAAAATTTCAGCCTATCTAAATAAGCTTTAGACAAACTAAAAGTTTGAGCAGCTTTTAGTACCAGAAGATATTTTATTAATTTCCTCATGTCTGTAATCAGACGAACTGACAGCCTTCTCCTAGAGAAGAGTTGCTTGGTGCAGACTTGTAAAATGAGCTTGTAAAGGTAGCATGCTTTTTCTGCTCAGGAAGTTTTTTCTTTACATGTACTTTTTCCTGCTTTTTTTTTCTTCACCTTCTCAATTACAAACCTGCATGACCTGAACTCTCTAGAAATGCTTTCAGTCATGTCCTATACTGCTTGCATTGTAATTGTTGGAGTAATTAAAAGCTTGCCCCTCTAGGAGCCACTGTTCTGCAGCTTTGTGCTGTTTGGGTAACACACATTTGATCCTGAATTGATCTGCTGTTGCTCTCTTCCATGGTGTGTCAGCATGGTTGTCATTGCCCAGTTAGCTCAGTTCTTGTGCTAGAGGTAAAAGTGAACCCGATGACTTCCCAAATGCTTCCATTGGGTAGGCTGAGTCCAGAGCTGCTATTCTGAGCAGCTTCTAAGGATGAGAAGGTGAGGGTGATCCATCAGCTTGTGAGTAGGATTCTTCCTGATATTTCTTTTTCAGGTGGTCGTGGACAAAGAAATGGCACTTCTGGAATGGATCAGCCTTGGAGGAAAAGTGGAAAGAACAGGAAGTCAAAGCGCATTAAACCACAGGAGTCTTCGGACAGTACAACTTCTGGAGCTAAATTCCCTCACCGGGTCCCCCTTCAAGGTTTAAACACTACTGCTTGGTCACCCTCAGAGACTTCACAAGCGAGCTATTCAGCAGTGTCTTTTCCCACTGTTATGCCTGCATACCCACTTCCTGTTTTTCCAGCAGCGGGGACTGTGCCACCAGCTCCCGAGACTTCACTTCCTGGTTTTAATCAGTTGCCAGACTCTGGAAATACTTGCCCTGTGCAACCATCCCAGTTCCCTGCACCCCTCGTGACACCTGTCGTAGCTCTTGTGCTCCCCAACTATGTCTACCCAGAGATGAACAATAACTTACCTCAAACGCTTTACCACAGCCAACCCAACTTCCCAGCCCATTCCACTTTCCCTTCACAGACAATATTTCCAACACAGCCACCCTTTTCTACACCCAACCCTTTCCCACAACAGGCGTTTTTTCCGACGCAGCCATTCCATTATAATCCACCAGCAGAGAGTGAAAAGATTCCTGTCACAGAGCCACGAAATGAGCCATCCCGTTCCTGCACTCCGCAGTCAGTGGGTCCTCAAGACCAGGCTTCACCGCCTCTGTTCCAGTCAAGGTGCAGTTCTCCTCTGAATCTTCTGCAATTAGAAGAAACCACAAAAGCTGCTGAGAGTGCAGCTCCTGCAAGTTTACATGGAGCTTTAAGTGAGGAAGGAGCCATAGGCAAAATCATGACAACTGGTAACTGTACTGGAAAGGGATCCTTACCAGTAAGTATGCTGATGGGTTCTGGGTTTTTTCTGAAGTCTTCACATTCTTGAACATAACTGAAATTGTTAATATGTAGATGTGCCTAAAATGGATTGGGTTTTCTCCCTCTCCTCCCTGTTTTCCCATCCCTGCTATGTAGTTTTCAATGCTTTCACTTGTGGGACCGATTCTTTAACGATGGACAGTAATCAGTGAGTGTAATGCCAGGAGCTGGGCTTTGTTCTTGTTCTTCTAGAGTTACACTAGGAAGCTTGGAAATACATCCTGGAACAGTTTTTTTTTCCACATCTTCTGTAAAATAAGAAAATGGATAAGCCCATTGAAAGCACTGAAATAGATTTAAAATAATATGACCACTTCATTTTTAGCAAAAAGGTTTGGGTTAGTGAATTTATGTGGAGGGGGAAACATTCTGTAAGTGGTCTGAAAGAAGCTGATTCAAAATAAAATCACATTTGTTTACAAATAAGCAACCAAAGTAAAGGAAGCATGACTTACTACTTGCAGACCATAGCTTTTTTTAATTATTATTATTTGGTGCTCTACAACTATTCTGAGCTATTAGGTAACTTCAGGGGATTTTTTTATTTCCAGGCTCATTCAAATTAGACAAATCAGTTTAATAAATAGCATTACAGAAACTTCAGATGAAGTAATATATCCATAAAGGTTTCTATGACAGAAATATGTAGACTAATATTAGTGTTTGCTGAAGGCACCATAAAGTATGTTTGTAAATGCTAAGTCACTGGTGGGATGGAGATGCAACCTAAACCTTCTAGACTGGCTCCTGCCTCACCTGCCTGCTTTTCTTGTGCTGTCGTTTGTAACTGATCTCTGCATCTTCTCTCCTGGTGCAGTTAGGAAGCACAACTTGGGTTCACTGCTGGTAAAAGGGAAGGCATTGGAAGGGATGACTTACCAGCATGTCTGAGATCTAAACTACCGTACATAATCAGTAAAAAGCATTGTTAATATTGATGCTAGCAGCTGATTAGATGACTTTCTTTGTGCAGTCAGTTGTAAGAGTGTATCTATGCTAGAAGTTATAAAGGATGAGGAATGAAAAACTTGGGAAAATGCTTGTTCCCTGTGCTGTGGGGAACTTTTAGATATCCTTGTTAAACTTTTCTCCCTGGATTAGTTTTCAGATTATTTCTTTTACTTAATATTCTTGATGTTGATGCTTAAGGGGGATGAATGGAGGGAGAACAGAGATAAATGGATTTTGCTATATCAGTTTTTCTAGAGAAACTTCCAAACTTGATTGACACAATGCAAAAACTTGTCACGTTCTGTTATTACATGCTTGTTCTCTCATCATCTTGAGAACAATATATTTGGTTTTCATTAAAAAAATTTCTTTATCATACTAGTTGTGCAAATCCCACTATGGAGAAATTTTCAGGGGTATATGCATCCAGTGCCATATTTGGACTATTGTGTTCTGTTCACTACATAAGAGCTTTGAAATCTTACCTCTATAAGGACTTTGGAGTTGTGCTGTGGTATAACTGTGCATCTATGGTGTAACTGTACCTGTAATTTACAGCATGCTCTGGGGTGCCTCTGTTGGATTAAAAGAAGCTTGATAACAAAACTTGATAGTAACAATTTTGCTGGAAAATTCTTTTGCATTTCCTTGGACTGAATAGGAGCTATTAGTTTCTATTCTTTAGAAACCTGCAAAATGTGAATTTCTGTCACTTCCTCATCATGTGCTGGAAAATCAGGACAATGCGGCCATTTGTTCAGGAATGTGTTAAGGATAAAGCTAGTTCTTCCCATTATTATGTACTTGGCTTAGTTCTGTCAACCTTAATCTTCAAACTGACTTGCAGTGAGATTTTGCTTATGTTAGAAACCACTGTAGTTAATGCTCTTTCCCTCAAAAATGTACAAATCTTGCCCAGGAAGCTTGCATCTGGCAATACCTTCTTCCTTCTCATCATGCATGGAGAGTAGTGACAGCGATGAACTGTTGATGCAAATCTTCTTGAGGTGGATTATGGGGGGAGCAACTGCTACTATGCCTTAGGTGACTTGGGTAGATTCTGACTAGTCCAGGAGAGTAGAGTCTGTCAAAACTGAAGACCAGATGCCCTCCTTGCTTCCTCACTAAACTATGTATTTATTCTTTTTAAAGAAAAGCTGAACTCAGATCTCAGTCTTATTGAAGGACTTACTTGATAGGCACTTGTCTACCTATCAGTCCACTTTATTGATCTTCACTTGCCATTGGTGTGTTATTGGTGGTTGTCTGTCTTTGGGTAACTGTGTGAACATACTAGAATATAAAATGAAATTGATTAATACTAAATGTAAATGATGACTGATGAAATAGCCTTGGTTTTTGGGTTTGTCTTTTAATGTTTTTCCTCCCCTTCTTGTCACTAGGCCGAATCTCCAATGGATGCTCAAAATAGCGATGCTCTCTCCATGTCCAGTGTCCTGCTCGACATTTTACTTCAAGAAGACGCGTGTTCGGGCACTGGTTCAGCCTCTTCAGGGAGCGCGGTGTCCGCAGCTGCCGAGTCTCTGGGGTCGGGATCCAATGGCTGTGGCACGTCCGGGAGCAGAACAGGTAACGCTGGCAGGGATTAGAACAGGTAACACTCTCAGTACTTCAGAAGAGCTGGAGCGTGGGGTATTGCCAGCACCACTTGAACATCAAGTGCTTTATGGAAAAATCTTTCTTCTCTTTAATCCTCATTGCATAGTTTATTCTTGATTTCTTCAGAGTGTTTAAGTAAGCTAATTATTCTGTTGAAATTCAATGGAGGCTTAGCGTCAGAATTTGAGTTTTAAAATTATTGCAGTTATTTAGGGGAAGTTCCCTCTGCTTAAAAAATGAAATAAAATAGTGGTTGTATTTATACTGTCAGTTCTCTTTAAACTTCTCTATTTTCAAAAGCATTCAGGTAATCTACATATTGGACAATTTATAATGAACTCTTAAATTTCTTTTTACAGGTAGTAGCGAAACTAGTCATACCAGCAAATACTTCGGAAGTATTGATTCCTCAGAAAATCATCATAAAACCAAAATGAAGGCAGAAATGGAAGAAAGTGAGCACTTCATTAAATATGTCCTTCAGGATCCTATATGGCTTTTGATGGCAAACACAGATGACACTGTTATGATGACTTACCAGATACCTTCACGGTAATTCCACTGTTGCAGTCTTTCATGAACTGTATATATGCTGGGGGGGAGCAGGGTGTACAGAAGGAAAGATATGTATGAATCTCTGTCTCAATAGATGTAAATTGATTTTAATGTTTATCTGTGTCAAGAAGAACTCTTGTTTCTTTTGTATGTTTTGCACACTGCACAAGAAGTTCTCAAGTCAGTAAAAACTATTTGATTAGGCTTACCTGTATTTTTAGATCCATTACCTGAGTTTAAATTAACTGTGTATATTTTTGGAAGCTATTTTGTACTTAGTGATGTGTGACTACTTGCCTAGATAGCCTTGTAGTCTGAGTAGCAGATCTTGGCAAGTGTGCTTAGATCTGATGATGATGGGTAGATGGAAAATCTGTACTCCCTGGCTGTTGTCCTTTAGATGGCATATTCAATGGCATGCTGCTTTGTCTGTATCTGGGTTTTTTCCTTGGGTTGTTAACTTCCACATGTTCATTCTCCTCCATAAATTCTCATTCAAATAGGAAAAGGAAGCAAAAGGTAAAAATTATCAGTTTTCTAATAGAAACAAACGTTATTTAAATTTTTTTTAAAAAATTCCCTGCTTCTAAAGCAAAGAGCTGATATAGGGAGTGAGAGTTGTCAGATTTTTTTGTAGATTTTTTTTTAATCTTCTTGTTTGTTTTTTGGGAGCAGTGAATGATACTTGGAGGAGAACAGGAAGTTGAAGTAAAGACAAGTCTTTAGAAGGGAAGGAAAGCAAGCTTTCAGATTACAGAAGTGCAGGGATGGAGGGGAAAAAATAAAAAATGCATACTAATTACTTCCAAATTTTTCCCTAGCTTTAGCAATATCTTGGCATTTCTTAGTTTTTTGTAGCCTGGAGGGCTGACAACTATAGATGGGAATTCCAGTATACTGTAAAAATAGCCAAGCCTGCCAAAGATATTAGTATAAAAATATTAGTATAAAGCAGGATATTGTGATAAGAAGAGTTAAGCTCGCTGACAGAGGGTGATGCCTGAGAAGGGTAAAGCCAGCCTATTCTTAGGTATGCTTTAAGGAACAGAAATAGTACTGAGTTTCTTGCAACTTGATTTCTATTGTCATCTTTTATAGAGGTATACAGCAGGTTTTTTTGTTGGTGCAGGTTTTTTTAAGTTTCTGAATTAAAGTGGGTATTAGGGGGAGAGAGAACTTTGCTGAAATAGAGCAGTATTTTCTGAATCTCTCCCTCAGTCCTGAAGTTTAATCCATTCTTGATGACCTTCTTAAACATATCTATCTTCTTCTTCTTTAGTGATCTCATGTGCATCTAGTGTTTGTTTTGGGTTGTCCTTCCAATGAAGGGGAACTTGGAACTCACTGCAGCAGCAGCAGAGGGAAACTGGAGCTCTCGGTGGTTTCACCGGTGGTGCTGCCTGAATGGCTTTAAGAAACCTGTTTTCACTGATGGAATTTGAAAAGACAATGAGCCTGCAGAGGTGCATTAAAGTTGTCTGCAAATGCAGAAAGCTGCTGAAATAACCACACTTAATTATCTTCCAGTATAAGATTTGTAAGCTTAGCTCCATAACAAAAATAGTCTTTAAAAATGTTAGTATTTAACTCTGTAACCTTACATAGGCATGAAGCCCAGAAACTGTTGAAGCTCAATTTCTAAATACATTTTATTTTAGTGATTTGGAAACAGTTTTAAAAGAAGATAAGCAGAAATTAAAGCAAATGCAGAAACTACAGCCAAAATTTACAGAAGAACAAAAAAGAGAGCTTATTGAAGTTCATCCATGGATCCAGCAAGGTGGACTGCCAAAAACTGTTGCTAATTCTGTAAGTTTAAATTAGTTACTTTTTCATGTATAACAGTACTTAAGTTATTAGCTGCCTGTGTTAGACATTTCCATCCCCATTGCTATGAAAGCTTGGTCAAGTATGCAGAAAAAAAAAAATAATTCAAACTTCCATGCAGTGGCTTCTGGCCCAATTTAATTTACCACCATAGGTTGTCTTTCCAATGGGAATGTCAAATTAGTGGTGGACAGAGTATAAGGAATTTTCTTCCTCTTTCTACATTTCAGTGTATCTGTTTAAAATCCTTTAGCAACACAGCCAGAAACATCACTACATAAAAATCTCTATTTTGTGTGCAGAAATTCATGCCTGTTGATTTCTGTCAAGTACAAAATTAATGGGAGTACACTGTTCCCTATTTCTATCAGACTTCTCATGCAGAATTCTCTCTTGCCTTGATTCTATAAGTGGATTAATGGCCTGAAAAGCAAAAAAGAAAACTGAACAAAGATTCCTTGCAGTTGTATTTGTTGTCTGTGTGTCTCACACACAAAAACCTGATTCCGTTGTCTTTTCTCTATGCTTTCTATCATTTGTAGCATTTTTGCACATAAGTTACCAAATGCAGAGGTTGTTTTGACACAGGAGTATTTAAAAAGTCAGTGTAAGAGAATTGCAGTGGAATCCTAATCCTGATGTTAATGCTACTGCAGCGTTGATACTACAGCATCCAACTTGTGTAAACGTGCAGTTGCTTCAGCCTCTGAAGCACAGCAGCTGACACCAATGTATTCCTGCAGGGTTAGCAATCAAATGGAGGAAAAGGTGGTTTGAAGAGCATGTAAAATGTCACTATTATAAATGATCTATGACATAACTGCTTCCACTAGGGTTCTCAAGTACTTGTATTGATTTTACTACATATTATAAAATTATGAGTGGACGGAAGTTGGGGAGTGGAATATATCTGGTAGTTGCAGCACAGATGTAACGGTTCCCTTGGAATCAAGGATCACGTGCAAATGCACTGTTGTTTGGAAAAGGTTGTGGGGTTTTTTTCTTCGACTTATCAGTGTTTCTGTAATTTTCTTTTTTTCTTTTTAGGAATGTATTTTTTGTGAGGACAATATACAGAGCAATTTTTATACATCATATGATGAAGAAATCCATGAAATGGACCTTAATGAAATGATTGAAGACAGTGGGGAAAACAACTTGGTTTCCCTGAGTCAAGTCAGTGAAGAACAAACATAGCCTTTGAGCCTGGTGTTTTCAAAGCTGCTTCAAAACTACAGCGATGATCCGTAAAGGTTTTATCTTGTATCTAGCAAGATTAATCCAGTTCATAAAAACAAATGTGTTTTTCTTGCTCTGGGAGAGTCATTTGTGAACGAATCTCTTTTTAAATGGTGGCAATCTCTTCCCAGTAAGGACATTGTTGAAGATGGTATCGCTTTTCTTCAAAAAAGAGACTCATATTTTGCACTTACATGCCTCAAATATTTCTTTATGAACTAAAGACACTCTCATTGATGCCTACTGTTTTTTGTAGAGTGGGTTGATGAGTACTGAAAATCCCCTTACATATGTACAGTTCTTCAAATCTTTTGGTAATGATTCAGCATTATAAATTGTTCTGGCAATTTTGCTTAGTGGCTCTTCAGCATTCTTAATATTCAAAGTGGTCCAGCAGTAGAAGAAATAACCTTCAAGCAAATCATTTCACACTTGCCCTTCTCATACCAGTTAATATCATCCTCTTTGTTTCCTATGGTTTTGAATGTTGGAGCCATTTTTGTCTCTGGAGAAATGTTGAACTAGTTTTGTAAGATGGTCTTGGGTTAAAATACTTACATGAATGTGTAAGAAAGTATAGACGAGTGCTGACAACTTTGTAGCCTTTTATTTAAATGGATGCTCGACATTATCAACTATTACCTTGAAGCATAATTTCTGAGAATTTATACACAATAAATCTTTACGCTTAAAGATTTTTAAAACTAAGACGACGGAGGATGACTGTGTATGCTCCAGTGACTGTTAGACAAAGTTTGGTACAACTTCAACCTTTATTTCTGATTTATTCTGTCCGGAGGTTGGCCATCAGTTTTTCCTGTGTGGCAAATATCAAACTTGTATGTGGCAAGAGAGAATTGGACATTTCTTGTCATTTGAAGATAGATCTTATAAAAAAGAAGTGATTTTGAGAATAGTGCTGACTTTCGCTCTGTTTGAATTGCATAATCTAAAACCTAGTGTGGCTGGAGTCTTTGCTGTCAATGATTTAATTTCAATGCCTCTGAGATTCTATTTACTTGAATATTTGTACTTTGTCCTTGTGCTGTTTATACGTGTTGGATGTGGGAAGAGAACACAAAATAGCATCTTTAATATATTGGTAAGTTAAAGGACATTTGCAGTATTGCTAGATGTCAGCTGTAGGTCTTGGGGTGGAAGACATGGAGAAATGCAATTAACTTTGTCTTAAAATATTTTTCATGGAAAGCATTTCCTGCTTTATTAGGATAACTTTTCTATTCACTGAAATTCAAGGTTATTTTCATTCTATAAAAATATTTCTCTTTGCATACAAAGAGGATGCAAAGTTATATCTGACATCACCAAAAAACACCAAAGTGACTGGTACTTGTTTAGTGGGAGAAATACTTTGTGTAAAATAATGTGTTATTAATTTGCAGTGTCATGAAGAAATCTGCATTGGAGACAGGATCTGCAGGTAGAGTGTGTGAACTTGTGAAACAAGTAGAGTCACAGTTTGAAAAATGAGTAATTTAAATGTAGTGCAAAGCATTACTCTGGAAGATCTGGTTCCTATCTTTAATAGTTTAGCAAGGTCAAACTTAAATATATGTAAATATAAACCGAATGAGAAATTTTTAAATGTTGGTGTTCAAGTCTGGTATTACTAAATGTTTTTATCATAAATGGAGCAGTGCAGCTATACCAATATATTACATATATTCCATTTGTACATGTAAAAACAGTTCTAATTGGACCAGGGTTTGGAAAAAAACAAAAGCTTTATATAAAGGAGTGTGTCATAATTATACAAATTATTTTCAGGGACTTCTCAACCACTTTGAACTTCTTTGCTTTAGCATGCATTTTTTTCTCATTTATTTTTTATTTGTTCATTTTTTTTTTCATGCCATCTTGTAACCATAACTTAGTGAAAGGAAGAGAAAAGTATATTTAGAGCATTTTGTGGATGTGCTTACTTATGGACTTAATCTTGCATCCTTAAAGTGTTTGCATTTACAGGGTGGTATTAAAATATTTTCCTGTAACTTTAAATCTACATGCCTCCATTTATAGATAAGATTCTGAAGCTGTAATTTTTCCAAACTGTTGTAAGATGATTTATTTGTGATGACACTTTGTCAACATGTCAACAATGTTTTCTGTACACTGTGCAATATATTTTGGTTTTGCCACTTGTGACTAATTTTTATGACTTTGCTTTTTAGAAAACTGGTAAATAAAACAGATATATTTTTAGTTGCCTTTTTGTTCCTTAAGCCTTCTACTCCATGTAAGAAGCAAAAATGCATGCATTACTGGTAATATGTGACCTGCTATTTCACACTAAAGAACTTGCAAGATATTAAGTTAGTGGTGGCTTACTGTCCTGAAGTAAAATTATTGCAAGCTTGTTTGACCTGTAAGATTAGTGGTCAAATGGAAGTCTGAATCTTCATATTGACGAGTCTCTCTGAAAACATTTACAAATTTACTACCTGGAAGAGCACATGCAGCTGGGTTCTCTGTGTTTGTTGTTCAAAACCACCAGAAGGTGCATTGTCCTTTTTGCTTTGTTTAATGTCAGCTGTGGAACCTTTTCTCCTGCAGCCTTCTGTGGTTTTTATATGGCAGCTTACAGGTAGAGAATTCTGGTTATACCCCTTGAATTTGCATTTTACAGTGGTGATGAGTCTGCTGTCGTGGTGTGAGGTGTCGAGTTTTCTGAAGGTTGCTGAAGCTTGTCAAGCTAGTGTACTTTCCTGTGGATGTTCTTGTTTTTATACTCTGAGTAAAGAGAGTGGGGAGGCTTAAAGATGTCTGCTTTGTCACTTTGAGCAGTGATGTAGCTTAGTGGGTGTGGAATGCTTCTTTGGACCACCCCTCACGTTTAGGAGGTACTCTGGTTGTGAGACCTGTGTGTTGAGAGGTTTGTGGTTTTTTGAAACAGAACAAGCTGGTGCAAACCCTAGATTGGTCATGAGGGACCCAGGTACTTCTGAGCGCTGCAAAATCAAGGTGTTCCTGTACCACAAGGCAGTTCACCACACAGGTGAATTGCCTTCACACCAAGAGTAGAATTGTAGTGCTGGGCACTCTGTTGCTGAGACATGAATTTTAAAGGATGCTTGTTCAATGCAGCATCCAGGTCCCTTTGAAGTCTTCTGAATTGACCCTAAAAAATATGAGCAGTTCTGTGGATTTGATGTCTGAAACACTTTTGTCCTAATAGCACTTTGGTTCCTTCCTTAGCTAAACATGCAGGAGATGTATTGATGAAGCAGTTTACAGAACTACAGATCTGAGTGTCATGCACATGTACAGGGTGTCTGTGCAACTCAGATCAGGTATTGTGCTAGCATTTGAATTAAGTTTTTTGATAATTGCTAAATGAAGCTGGTGCAATAAATTACCAGGTAACATTTCACAGATACTTCTGCTTCTGGTAAGTTTTTGCAATGGTAAATGTAGTAAATTACAAGTTAAATGTGACTTCAGATGCTCACATGCTCCTCCTTGGTGATGTGCCTTCTATCAGCACTCGAGATGATGGCTTGCTTCACACTGCAGGCCTGTAGGGAACAGTATGTCAGAGTTTCTCCCACCTCCATAGCCCCTAGGCGTCACTGGTGTCCTGTGGCAGCTTTGCCACCCCTGTTTTTCCTCTATTCAGCTTGTAGTTTGGAGCTGTTGAGTTTCCTGTAGCTCAAATATTATTTAATGCAAAGGAAAAGATCTGTGGCTTCAATTTGAAATAAAATTATGAGAAAATTCATAATGAAGAGCTGTTGGCCTAGTTATAGTGACTAAAAATACAAATTTTTTGCTTGGAAAAGGGAAACAGACTACTGAAAAGCATCAGATTTTAGTCCAGCTAACAGCTGTCCTGAATTTAGAGGGGAAAAAAATGTACTCCTTACTGAGAATTAGGATCCTTCTTTGTTCTTTTGTCTCTCTAGCAAGGGCGGAAAGAACCTAATGTGTTGATAAGCCTCTGACCCCAAGAACATGGTGAAATGAAGTTACATGCTTCTGACAAATGGATGACTTAAAGGAGAATAACACTTGCAGGTGTGATTTCCAGAAATTCCAGAGTTTACTTGCAAGTGGTTAGGAGCTTGAGAAACATAATAAGTCTACTGAACAAGGTAAAGAACCAGCTTCTTTTTCTTGGGGGCTGTGGAAGAGGACGGTGTTTTTAGGAGTGTATAATGAAGGTGCTTCACTGGTGTAACTTAAAAAACAAAAACACCAGAAAAACGGCACAAAAAACAACTTCATCTGTGTGCTTCACTGGTGTAACTTAAAAAACAAAAACACCAGAAAAACGGCACAAAAAACAACTTCTGCCAGGGTTCCAAAGTGGAAAAGTGTAAGACTGGGTAGGAACCGAGACAACTGAGCTGTTAATCATGGGTATTTTCTCTTGGCATCTGCTGAAAAAATCTGAGGTACATCAGGCTGCCATGTGTAATAGGAATGTGTGTGATGGGGTTTCATCCCACAGTATTTCTGGCTCTGGATTATATCTAGTAGTTGCAAACAAAAAGAAGCTGCCGTGGCAGCACATGAGTGCTGTTTAACCTTAGCAGACAATATAGAAGTAGCAAAACACTTGCCATTCACTAATAAGGAAAATGCTTTTTAGCTGAAAAATGCTGTGAAGGAGGTCCAAAGTTCTGAGGCACTATAAAAGGGCAGTTAGGTGGCAGGCCCTTTGCTTCTGCTGTTACTCACATGACACGTTTACACCTGTAAAAAAAACACAAAACAAAACAAAAAAGCCAAACCTCAACACCCCAACAAAACAACCCAGAACTCTTTTCAGCACTGCTTTAACCAAAAGGAGCAGGTGCTGTGGCATAACTGATGTGATTCCAGAGATGGGTGTGACTATTTCTGTGGGTACAGACAGGAGGTGAGTAGGGAGGCAGGTCTTGAGCTGCTGTGGCAGCTGAGGTAGGTGCCTTGGTGGGAGAGCTGGTACAGCCTCAGAGGGCCATGCTACTTTGCACTTAATTTGTTGTTGTAACTAAACAAAGGAAGACAAGTCTGAGGATGGATTAGAATTTCCTGATGTACCAGGATTTGTCAAGGTGTTTCTCTCTGTAGGCTGTCTGTTAATACAATAGGATAGAATATGGTGAATTTATTACACTCTTTAAATTGTAAATAATGGTCTGAAAGTAGATTGCTTGCGTGCTGTTGCACTGTCAACTTCAAAAATTCTACTTCTATCCAAGAAGGTATTGGCTGTTTTAAATATATTTGTCCGTTGCTTCTCTAAAGTAAGATCTGCTTTCCCTTCTGTTGTCACCCTTTGGAATTTCCTGTGCCTTTTTGCATAGAGGAAACAAAAGGAAACTAAACCTGACAACCCAGGAACCCCCATCATAGAAGTGGGGGATAAATTTAGCAAATGCATTTCTCCAGTTGGCTTTAATCTTTAATTTTCTTAGCTGCAGGAAGCAGAAGAAGGGTTGGTTGGCCTGTGCTTACCTCTGCTGAGACTGGCATGGCTCCATTCTGCAAAGCCCTGGCAAGGCAGGCTCTGTTCTCTCAGCTTCCCAGGTAAGAGCCGTGTCTGTGGTGTGGGTTGTACATGGGCATCTATACTAATGATTAATCTGAATCATCTGTCTATTCTGTATGCTGTGACTTCTGCTACTGCTGACTGCAACTCTCCAGCTTTTAAGTGTTTGCAGTTTTGATGGGAGCATATACAAAATTATTATAATTAGACTGAGGCTGCTACATAAATCAGGCTCATTGCTTTTGGTGTCTTTGTGTTAATAAGCTTCTCCCAACTCTCAACTTTAAGTTTGAATTTTCAATACTGACATCTGTCTTCCCATAATTTGGAAAACTATTTTTTCATGGTTTAGCTGCATTTCTAAATGTGGTTAATTAAAATCCAGACTAACTTTTTTGTTCTAGGCAATCAGGTGTGGCAGTAGCTGCAATGCAGAGGTACTGTTGCTTCCAGAGTCCTAAAATACGTAGTTGGTTTCTGCAGCAGTACAGAATTCTAAGATATAAAATAACATATTTTTATTTTTCTCTTGCAGCAACAGAACAAGTGTAATTTACTACACCAACCAGTATATTTT
The DNA here is from genome assembly GCA_020745705.1 of Hemiprocne comata. Classification (NCBI taxonomy): domain Eukaryota; kingdom Metazoa; phylum Chordata; class Aves; order Apodiformes; family Apodidae; genus Hemiprocne; species Hemiprocne comata. Next base: position 5,932,349 of record CM036594.1, on the reverse strand, counting down.
AGTATCAGATGGCATTTAAGTGAACTTTGTTGTATTCTTTTATTGTGCAATGTAATAGCTATCTGCCAGAAATCGTTCCTCTCCCAGATCGGGTTAAGAGAGGTTTTAATTTACTAAAAAACAAACAAAAAAACCCCAACCAAAACAAAAAAAAAACCTCCAGGAAATAATGGAGTTGAAGAAAAAAAGTGTCTGCATCAGAGCATGGAAAACCCAAGAATGACCTGAAGCCACTCTGGCTGCAGGTTGGCCTCCAGAGAGGTGTAGAAGGCTCAGTAACAGCCCCAGCCCTTGCACTGAGCTCTGCCTGGTGCCTTCAGAGGCTCCTAGAAAGCCTCAGTTACCAGCCTGGGGCAAAAAGCAGCATCTTAAGTATTGCAATTTGTGCTTTTAAAAAAGCATATAGTGTGACAACGCAGAAGGAAGTGATAACGTGGAGAATGTGGCGTTTGGGAGTTTATGTCCAGTGTCTATATGCAGTTGTTGTTGCAAGCCCTTCCTTTTTTGTTTTCTGGAGAGCTGCTGCCTGCCTGTGAATAGTGAAGACTTTGTCCCAGCTGCTCGGGACAGGGCCAGGGGAGGGTGGGGAGGAGTGCAGATCTGTTCAGATCTGCTTTCTAGGAGCATGGATACCTCTTCTAAAACTCCACCTCCCTGCAAGCAGCTGAAGGCTGCAGGACTTTTGTTCACTGTTGGGTGCCTTGAAGTTCTCTTGCCACCCCTCCTTTCAGAGACAAATCCAAATATAAATATATGTATTTTAGAATTGTGTGTGTGTGTATATATATATATATTTAGAATTGAAATTTGTAACTGCTGAAATCGCATGGCAACAAAGAGGGATTCCCACCATGTGAAGAACCAGGAAATTCTTCCGTTGTCCTTAGCTATGTGTGCACAGAAAGACAGTTACCCAACTACTTCAAATGGAGTCTCCTAAAGCTTTGGATGTAGTCAGGCAGAGTATTTAATATTAATAATAACTACCTTGTGTTACATGAGCAATTAATATAATGAGATCAACTGTAAAGACTAGATTATGAAAGCACTTTTGTACGACATTGTTCCCTCTTTGTCTTCTACCATTCTGAGGTGATGCTCAAGTCTACATTTAAATAATAGAATTTTCAGGGGTTTCTGGTTTGGATTTTTGAGGAAAATCTGATTGGTTTTTGTTTAAGAAAAAAAAAAAAGGTTTGTCTGATAGTCTGTTGGCTAACAGATTAGCAAAATAAAGGTGTCTGTATCCTAATCTGAGTAAACTGTTTATTGCCTTGAATCAGTTTCACAGCAGAATTATACAAATTGAACCAGACTGCATACTGTAAATGGTTTTACAGATTTCACTTGCTGACAGAATTAGTTTGATGAAGTGATATATGACTGCCTTTGTCACCTAATTTAGTGTTTATAGGCCTGTGAAGCTTATGGTGTTAACTTTTACTCATTATGCTGACAACAGAGGCTTTACAGGTAGAGACTACTTCAATGTGTTTGCCAGGATCAAAGGGTCCAAACGCTCAGGAAGTTGTTGAACAGTGATGCTGCCCATGGTGCCGTCCAAGGGGACAAACTGAAGTAATGCAGAGGCAGGTCGGGATATCTTGGCCACCATAATGTAAATCCTCTGTGTGTCTGAACGAGCTGGCAGTGAATTAGGCACAGAAAGTCTAACTTGCTTATTTAAGCATTTCCAAAGAAGGCTTTTAAAACTTTGAGATATAAAATTTGCTTTTCAATTGAGATAAGGGTGTGGGAGAGAGAAATCTGCTTGTTCTGCAGGGGTGTTCCCAGGTGTATGGATGCTGGCAGCCCGCCCCAAACTTTGCAGGATTTATCAATGCACTGAACAGTGGCTTGAAGCCGACTGCCAAAACTTACTGTGAGTAAATTGCTGTAATGAAAGGTGTCCACAGCCTTCCAAGCATTGTGTGTTCCATATCTCTAAGCCTCCTAGATAAGACTGGGATTGAACTGTGACACCTGGGCTATATATAGAAGGTGACAGCTTGCTGCTCTGGAAACAATTGGGTTGTTGCACTCTGGTTTGTGACTTTTTGTGAAAGAATTGGAGGAAGAGGATAATAACACAGTTCCAAAGGGCACTGCCTCCTCTTTGAAATTACTTAACACTGCATTTTAAAAACAGTTTTATTAACAGCAAAACACCATTTTTCTTTGGGCAAGATATAGCGGTTCCTTGTCAGGGAGAGAATTTGGGAAAGGGACGAAGATAAATGTCTCGAGTTGTGGATGTTTGGAGCTTTAGGAACAGCTTAGTTGAATGAGATGGGGAGCTGTTAAAATAGAGACAAAAAGGAAGCACAGGGTTAAATCTGTGTGCCTCTGTGGGCTGCAACCATAGCAAATGAGAAAGTTGTCAAAACAGGGAAGGTTGGAATTGCCCCATGTCTGGACAAAAAGAAGGAAAAAAAAAAATTAGAGGGAGAGAAAAACTGTTTAGAGCTTTTGGCAAAAGAAGGTACAGCTGCAGAACCCAGCCCCACAAAGGACTCTATGCATCGAGTGCGCTGCTAATTCCTCAGTTGTCAGTCTTGGTACAGATCAGAACTCTTAGGTAATGTTTAGAAACAAATCCAAATGATGTGTCCAGATACTTCAGATTTTGGTATATTTTAAAACAAAAATGCAAATAAGTAGTTGGGCCATTTGAATCCATCTATGGTTTTATTCAGAGCAATGTATAAAATAAATTCGTCTAAACAGTTTCTTAATATAAAATGTTCTCTAAAAACAAAACCAGTAAGTACAAAACAAGCAAAAAAGTTATATTCTTTTGTTTCAGGGGAAGGACAGGGGAAGTGGAAGCCCTTCCGCTTTTGAAGGTGTGTTTTATTTCTTGCTGCTCAGATGCCATGGTTACAAGCACAACTGAAAACAAACCAGTGGCACCAGGTAGGCTCCCTGCTATTTTCCAGCAGTCCTGATTTCTCTGCTCACTGGTGGGATTCTAACAGGAAAAGGAGCAAGGCTGGATACTGGTGCATTTCAGCAGTGGAAAGCACCAGATGTCAAAATCTTCCGATGTGCAGCAGAGAGCTGAATCCTCCCCATTACTTTGTGGGATTCTGCTGTGTTTCTGGGGAGAATGTATTGTTGAGCAGTGGTTTGTTTTGTGGTTTCTCACTAAGAAGAAATGATGAAGGCAACATGCTTAGTTGGAGTCTCGCTCACAAACTGATCAGTTTTTTTTAAAAGTACTTGGCATGGCTTCTAATGTATTCCAGGTAATAGTTGAGAATTCCCTTGGTATTGCTAGTCCCACAGGTACCCATTTTCCCAAAAAAGGCAGGCAATATTCTTGGAAACATGCTATTTGGGAGCAAAAGGGTAAAGAACAAAAAACCCACAAGCAAACAGTGCTTGAGTGCATGCAAGTTTCTTCTTTCTTGATGTACTATTTTACATGACACGTTTGTTTGCATATTTCATTTCCCATCTGACCTATGTAATTTACATATATTAATTTTACATGCATGTCTGTGGCTGGGTCAGAGTGGTCCTTCCTCAGCTGGCCAAGGACAGCTTATCTCTGAAGTGTTCAGATCTGGATGGGACTTACAAAACCTGTTTGTGTGACCAAATAAAGTAAGAAGACAGGTCATATACATCTGTTGTTCACCCTAGATACATCAACACTTGCTATTTATGCAAAACCTTGGAGTTTCACCCAATACTTGAGTCTCTAAATTTATTTTCTGAAGTCTCCTATGACTAAAATATTATGAGGAGGGTTTTTTCTGTTGACTTGGCCAGTTAGGCAATAAAAACCCTACCTTGAGAGATGTGTGACCAGGTCTTCGTTAATGTAATTCTGGAGTTAAATCCAAACCGCATGAATAGAGAATGGAGAGAGGAGTATTTGACTGCAGACTCCTTCCTAGGAAACAGAGAAGCCTTTGCTTGCTTTGATTGTACTTACTTGAATTTCAGGTAAAATAGAAATTAAAGCACAAGAAACTGTTGGCTTGATTGGACAGCTGTCATTCCTGCGGCTGGCAGCAAGAGCCTTGATTTCAGGGAAGATTTGACTGTTTTGAGAGATGAGGAAATGCTCTGGGCCTTATATTCTCCCTCTTAGTCTACATAAGAGTTCTTCACTGTGGTCCTCTTCCCTTTTTCCTCTGGCAAATAACAGCTTTTTCATCACCTCCTTCATACATTTCTCCCCTTTTATCTGTGCTATGATATGGTTGATTGTAACACCTGTAAATGGGAGTGTAACTGCATAAACCCACAAAAGACACAGGCAAGTTGTTGTCAAATTCTCAATTACTCTTTTTATCTCCTCTTTTCCCTTCCCTTCAAAAAGCCCTGAGATAATACTTCTCCCTTCTTTGTGATGCCTTAGCTCTTGTATAGTTTTAGCAAATGTTGTTGGTTGTCATTACAAGAACTGGCACAACAGCCTAATAGTATTTTTGTTGTATCTTTTAAACTTTAAAGAAATCCTAAGATGTTAAAGCAAGCAGACAGGTATTACTGCTTGTCCTCCCTGGAAATGCAGCCAACAGACCTTCTAGCAAAAAACTGAGAGGTAAGAATCTGTGTGTGTTCTTTTGTTGGGGTTTTTATTGTTGTGGGTTTCCTTTTTTTTAGGAGTTCAAGGAGTAAATGATAATTTCACAGAGGAGTGGTGCTTCTGAAAAGGAACAGGGGTAGAAATAGTCTCCTAACCACAGTGCACCAGGATCTTGGGGTTTTGTGTTGTATTTTGAAGACTCTCTTTGTTGCTGGAGTTGTCAAGCCTTGGAGGCTCTGGTTCAGCATTGGCTGAAAGGATGTGAATCATTTTCCTGCTTCCTGCAGCAACTGAAAGTGCAGTCTGTCCTGCTGCTGTTGACCCCCCTGGCTGGTTGTGCTCTGGACAAGTGCTGCTGGTAGCTCCCTGCAGCAGGAGAGTGGCTGCATAGACCTGTTGGTTGGCTTGGTTGTCCATGTTGGCTGCATAACCATGCTGCTCTGGGCAGCTCCTTCTGTGCCTCTGTGTGTGAGGTATGAGGTGGGAGTAATTGTGCCCTTTGGGTCTTATAACCCTCTTTTTGAGACCAAGTGCCTTCAGGAGGTTTCCAAATGATGCATCATTTCATGTAAGGCTTTCTGGGAACTCCAGGAAACAGGGCCTCTGTACAGGCATCCCAAAGCTCCTGAGGAGGGAATCATTGCTCACTTGTAGGTTGCTGTCATGGACTTCACTGAGAACCTTTGTTGGCTTTTTAAGGATCTGCTAGTTGAAATGAAGGCTTAGTGAGTGGGAAGCTTGCAGCTGCTGTGAGGGTAGCAGCTACTTTCTAGTTCTGACCTGTTAATCTGCTCCTGTGAAGGACAGAAAGAATGTGGACAAGGCTCAGATGTGTCTAATGTAGTCTTGGGCTCCTGGTACTCTGTGGGCATCTGTTGAGGGTCTGTTGAGCAGGAAAGGAATCTGTGTATGTCATTTTGAAAAGGAGCAATGTGTAGGTAGGTACTACCTGTGCTGGGGGTCAGCCATGAGTAATGAAGACACTTATTTTATGAAGGCTGGTCATAAACACCACATAGGGGTTTTGGGCCCAAAGGAGGCAGATTTGCTAGAAACTTAGTGAGGCATATGGATGTTGTGAGCAACCTCTCCCAGCTGTCAGAAAAGTCTGATGGGGCTGGTAATGGAGCTGATGTGTCTGTTCTGGGCTTCCTCCACCCCTTCTCAATCTGTGGAACACCAATTGCAAAGGCTGTTGCATGGTGACAGTAGAAGGGGTCTTACGGTGACTTTGGCACAGGCTGGTTCTGGTGAACTCAGGTTAGGGTAGGGAGGATGAAATTCTGAAGTTTTACTAGTGTGCTTCTGACATTGACTGTCCAAACTCCAAACACCACAGGGCTTCCCCAGGGGGCCACTGGCAGCTGAAACCCACTTTGAAGGGCTTATCTGAGTGGAAAGGCAGGCTCTGGGTGATGCCAAGCGATTTCCCTTCCCTCTCAGTGGGCACATAATTCCAAGGATACTTTAAAGTGTGCCTCTTTGGTGCTGATTTTAAATTATGCTGCTTTATTTTGTGCTTAAATGGTCTAGGAGCTTTGCAGAGTTCAGCTGAGGGTGAGTGAATCTGGGCAATTTCTGCAGCTATCTGCAAACGTGTGTTTGAAGATGCTCTAGGTCTGCACTTTCCCAGATGCAAATAAAGACTACTCAGCATGCTTTCAACCTATGTTTTAGCCTGAGATCAATGTAAAAATCTAAAAAAACCACAAATTACCGTAATTTTATACTTAACAAATCAAAAGTCAGAAGGGATCAGCTAATATAATTGCTTGTTTGTTGTTGGTTTACTAAGTAGTTTCTGTTTGTAACCGAAGCAACTGTATTTGCTTCTGGAAAGATATTCTCATTTGACCTGATGGCATTAAGAGAGAGGAAATTAATGGCTTCTCTCAGTGTCTAATTTCAATCTTTTTCCTTCTCATTTCAAACAGCTTGGACCCACATGTAATTCTTGGAATTTACGGCTCTACTTCATTGGATTAAAAGGCTTCTTGAACCTGTGAATTCCTCAGCTGGCAAGTGAGCAATATAACACATGTATAATAAAACATATGCAGTGTTAACTAATCAAATAATCCTCAATCATCATCTTGTTTAACTAAAGCTTAAAGTACCTTGCTGTAAGGTATATTTTAATGTTTTAAAGTTTTCTGCAGCAGCTTTGATTTTTCAAATCTTTGTTTCACCTTCTTAAAATGCAGTGCAATTAATTACACTGCTGAAAACAAAAGAAAAGAGCTGCTTGGGCAAAAGTCTCAGTGTGCTCCAAAAGCTGAACATCAGACTTGTAAAGCCCATGTGTCTGCACCCATGTCCCTGCAGGATGGAGCAGCAGTTAGAGCTGTAGACCTGCCTCTGTGTGTGTGTGCATGTAGCTGTGCTTGGAGATGGGCACATAGGTTGGAGAATTCTGAAACTGGGCTGCAACAACTGGAGATGTCAGGGACTGTATGGCACCTTGGGGGTGTTATCTGAAGAGAGGTCACCATAACATGGCAAGGCTCTGGATGCCAGGATTAACCAACATTCATCCCAGCACTCTTCTCCTCCTTCTCTGGGACTTGTTTCAATAACATTCTGCTAATGACAGCATCTTGGATGGTAAGAAATGCAAGTTTTCTGTGTTACAGAGAAACTGTCTGCTTAGCAGAAATTGCCCTGGTGATGTCTGTGTGCGTCCCCTAACCCTACTCCTGAGGGCTGGTTTCCATTTTTATTCTTCTATTTTTTGCAGAGGAAAGCTCTGCAGAGGGCTACATGATACTTGTAGGTGGGAGATGAAGATATGAATTGGCTTGGACAATCTGAAAGCTCCATCTTGCCTCCTGGCCAGAGGACTCCAACAAAAGACTTGGTACGTGTTGCCAAGGGGTGAGGAGGAGGTTAGGACTAAAAGTCCTCCCAGCTGAGCTGGTCTAACAAGGAGCAGTTTTCCCCTGCAACAGGTGTGAGTGACTGACATGCAAAGAGAGGGGAAAATGAACCCTTTTTTCTATTATTCTTCACCTGCATATCAAACGAGAGCCCTCCTGTTAGTGTGCTGCTCCTCTCCTTTTACAAGGCGGTGTGCTGTCAGATCAGATAGTCTGTATTACTTTGGAATGGAAAAGAATAAAGGCAGTTTCTATACAGAAGGACTTGAAAAGGCTTCACTGGTTTTTCATCAGAGCTGCTGGAAACCTTCTTTGGCCCCGTTCCCCTTCCCCAGTCCCACCCCTGAAATGCTCACCTCTTCCTGCCTTTGTCAGGCAAGTGTCAGATCTGACACCTTTGCAGTAAGGTACAGAAATGCAAATGGAGAAATCCAGCAACACCTAATCAGAGGATGTAAACTTTCTGTGAACCTAATTTGTGGATTTAAAAAAAAAAAAAAGAGCCATACTGCTGACACATTTCTAAAATGCTTTGGACACTTTTAAAAACAACTCCTAATAGGACTGCTTTGACCTCACTTTTTCTTTTCAGCTGATACAGAACTGAGAAGTGCAGAGGGGAAAGGCCTGTTACCCCTCTGCTGTGGCTTTTCCTAACATCCTGGCTTTGGGAGAGCAGCTGGCTGGGTGGCCACAGCCAACAAACTTGCTGCCCCTCTGCCTATTTCCTTCTGCAGTTGCAGTTATGGGCTATGCCCAGGCCTGCAGGCAGCTCTGTGGGCCCACCAGCCTGTGAGGATTGCTCCTGGAATGGGGATCACAACAGCACCAGTGGCAAACTTCCATGGGAAAGGGGAGCAAGCAAAGGGGGAAGGCCAGCTTCATTTCTGCTTCCCCAGGGCAAATACAGGAAAAGTTAAGGACTAGGGCTGCTGTGCTGCTTAGCAGAGCTGGTGTTGCTGCTAGCCCCCCCCATCCACTGCTGAGCCAAAGCCAGAGTTGCTAAAGTTGTGTTGACTCTTGGCTGTTTCTGTCACCAAAGTGTCAGGATTTGCACTTGCTTTCACAGGAGCATTACAGAAGAGCCCTAACCTGGGGGTCTTTCATCTCATGGAAATGAAGCCAAGACAAGCCACTCCCGTGTTCCTGCAGCAGCAGAGGGGCCAGAGTGGTTGTTGAGCCCAGGATCATCCCGGGATGTCCCATCTGAAGTCGGCTCAGGTAAGTGCCTGCAGCCCAGAGCTGCTGCTGTGGTGTTATAGAAGCAGCCTGTGGCTTTACCTCCCTCCTGAGCATGCCTTACACAAAGGGTGTTGTCTAGATGTTAAAAGCACAGAGCTGTGTGTTAGTGCAGCAGGGTAACATTGTGTAATGTGTCAATTTCCCTTGGTGGGGTATTGTTATATGGGCTAATTAAGCAGAAGTGGAGAGTGAAGTACCAAACACTGTGATACCTGGGGAAGTAGCTTTATAAAAGTAAACCTGGCCCTGTGCTGGAGCTAGAGAGGTGCAGGCTCACTCTGAGAGGTCATCTTGTTTGTAGGGTGTTACTTTTAGTGCAAGTGTCCCAGGCTCCTCCTTCATTTACACTTCAAAACACTAACTGCTCCCTAAAGCAGAAGAGTCACTACAAAAGCTCTCACTTCCCTCAGCTGAGCTGGTTTTTGTCCTTCTCCCCCCAGTTCAAAGGGAATTTAGCACAAAAGGGGATGAGAAGAACCAAACAAATCTGATGGCCATCTTTGAATAAGAACACCCACCTCAGGTAATTTAAAGAAAATTACAAAGGAGAGGTCTTACCAGTGTCTTGGTTTCCATTTTTATTATTCCACAGGGTTGTTAACAAAAAAAAGTTACATGTCTAATCCCTTGGTAGTTAGGTTGCTTCCTTTCTTGCTTGTTCTGTTTGGGAACTTCCATGTATTAAGCAACTTTGCAATCCTTTTTCTCTTTACAATGACAGCTGACAGGCACCTTATCACAGCATAACTAACCTGGCATCTCCCAAAAGTAGGAGCAGGGGACGTGCCAAACCTCATGCACAAGAATGCTGAGGGTCCCCTACCCAACCCCCTAGAAACACTTTAATTTTAAAAGGATAGTTTCCAAATGCATTGCACACTATTCAACTTTGCATTCAAGAGCAAAAAAAAACAAACCCCAAAAGACCAACCACAAAAAAACCCAAAACCAACTTCAAACAACCAAAACAAAAAACCCACCAAACCTAAAATCCCTGTGAAGTTATGCCCCAGGACAGGCTTTGCCAAGTGCTTTTGAAGTTAGGACTGTAGCTGTCTGAGCAACGCTGTCAGATGGCAGATCAAGTAGAGTAGGTTTGAGACTGGCATCCAGATAAACTAGTCCAGAAATCTGTGACCTAAGATCAACCTTGCACCAGTATGACCTTGCTCACTGCAATAACTTAAGTGTCTTCTAGCATTAAACAAAAGAAACATTTGAATTCCAATACTTGAGCTAACAATGCTTAGTAAAAGAATCAAGTGCTTAATTACCAGCGTTGTTTCCACAATATATACATTTGTTAATAGTTAACAATAGGGAACTGTATTGTTTGTTGTTTAAACCGGTTAGAAGTGTATCACACTCCACAATACATGCAATCAGTTGCAAGTTCAGTTTTTTATTAAAGATTAAAAATAAACATCTGACACCCTAATATACATAAAGTCACGATAAATTCAAATGTGCTAAAAGCAAAATGTGCATAAAGACACTAATGTCTAAAAGGCACCCTGCCACCAGTATCTTTTAAATGTTTGTCTAAATCAACCAGGTTTCTAGTTTTCTCCTCCTTCACTGAAGGTGAGACTCTTAGGCAGCTACTGAGTACAGACGCTAACCACACCAACCCCTTTCAGGGATCTTTGCTATCACTAGAACACTTACAGCTGCATGCAGACTCAGCTTGAGCTTCTCATGGAGTTAACCATCACGATTTTAAAATGCACAAGGGCTTTTTCTTAAAAGAAAAAGGTAGTGGTATTTGGGCCACTTAATAAGGGCCAAGAGAAAGAGACAGGGTTATAAAATAACTGCTGTGTATCCACCAATGGGCTTTGCTACTAAAAACCAACTCCCTCCTCCCCCCATCCCCTCCCCAATCTCTCATAAAACAACCCCTCAAGTTACAAAATGCCACACACACGGATGAAATGTTAACATGTTGAGCTATTAGCCTGTCAGGCCCTGACAGGGTCGGAGTGCCACGGCTGCAGTCCCGCAGCGATGCCAGCCCCCCAGCGATGCCAGCCCCCTGCTCGCTGCCGGAGGGTGGCAGGGCCCGGCTGCTCTGCCGGCTAGGTAGTTCTGCGTTGACTCCTGCGTGCTCCTCCGTTACCACGGTCTCCACATGGATTTAGGTAAGCCGGGTGAAGGTAGGCTGTGCACCTGGGAAGCATCCAGTCCATCGGTGGAGGTCTGGCCCGGCTCAGCCTCCGCCTCGTCCGAGTCGGAGCAGGTTTCCTCACTGGGGGTTGGTGAGGGTGCTGAGGCAGGGAGAGACAGGCCCAGGGCACCCAGGGAGGCCTCGGCCGCAGGGGCTACTGCCTCACTGCCAGGCCAGGGGCCAAGGGTGGGATCTGCCAAAACGTCTGTGACCAAGTCTGGGCAGCTGCCCTCGTTGAGGGGCATGGACTCCAGCAGGTGGTTGAGCAGCTCGGCAGCCGTGGTGGCGTCGATGCCAGGGCAGCTGGAGACGAAGGTGTGCACCTCGTGCATGCACTGGATGTACCCGGCGGCGAAGCGCTCGCTGGCCTCACGGTGCAGCCGCCCTCCCTCTGCGCCGCGGGAGACAGAGTAGAGAACGGGGTGAGACACGGGCCGGGCCGGGCCACCCCCGCCCCGCCGGCACTCACCGAGGGCGCGGCGCTCCAGCACGGCCTGCACCCGCCGCACCGTCAGCTCCAGCACCTCCGCGTTCTCCAGCTTCGCCTGGAACTGACCCGGGGCGCCGCAGCCGTCAGCACGGCCCCGGGCCCCGCCGCCCGGCCCGGCCCCCGCCCCGCCGCCTCACCTCGCTGTCGGCCAGCAGCAGCCGCAGCTCCTGTAGGCTCTCATTGATCCGCGCCCGACGCTTTTTCTCCACCAGCGGCTTCCTCGTCTGCGGGAAGAACAGCGCTGTCAGCCCGCCGACCGCCCAGCCCCGCCCGCCCGCCGGCCCCGCCGCTCACCTTCCTATCGGCCCTGGCCTCCGCGCAGCCCCCGTCCCCCCGCGGCGGGCGGCCCTTGCCTGCCCGGAAGGAGGGCGCCATTGCGCTGGACCAGACCCGACCGCGCCGCTTTGCTCCCCGCCCCGCGCCGCCACACTTATACCCTGCGATTTGCATGTCAATTAGCCCATTGGCTGCGCCGCGCGGGCCGCCGCCGCAGCGTTGGCCGAACGGGCCAATGGGAGGCGGGCGCTTTGTCTGCGCCGGGGTAGGGGGGAGCGCCGCGCCGAGCTTGTGGTTGCCGTCGCCGCCAGCCGCTGCCGGCATTGTTCGCCGGGCCGGGTGCGGCTCGGTGCGAGCAGGGGCTGGACGTCCCTTTGCACCCAGGGGCCTGTCAGGGCCTGAGAAGCGGAGGCAGGGACCGGGGTGCTCCCCGCCTGCACCGCGGCAGCTCCTGCTGCGGCACGTCGGTCGCCTCCGAAGAACATTCCCCCCCGACCCCAACACCCATCGGGCCTGTTTGGAGCCTTAGAGAAATATGCGGGGGGTTCGTGTTGGTCAGCCCCAGAGCGTGCTCAAGGCCGTAGCCGCCCCTCGCTGCCGGCAGCGCTGGTGGTCCCGGCTGCGGGTAGGGGCGGCTGGGCACCAGCAACGGCCTGGGCGTCAAAGAGGCCAGTTCACCCCCAAGCGGGGCACCCGCGAGGCCTGAGAGGCCACAGCCACCCACCGGGCCGGTCGTTCCATGCCCTGGAATGAGGAGGCTCTCGAAGTCGGGGCCTCTGACCCGGGCGGGCGGGGTGCCTGCTCGGGATGAGGCTCTGGTTCAGTGTCACCTTGGTACCGTAGCCCTTCTCCAGCGATTGGCCAAGATGGGGGCCGGGCTGCCCTTTCCCTGCACGATGCAGGGGGCCACGGGGAGCTGCCCCCTGAATGCTGAGTGCATCCCTGGGAGCATCACAGCCCTCTGCCTCGCCTGGCTGAAAGAGCCGGGCCGGCGGGCTTTGTGCGGGTAACTTGATGCTGATGACAGTTGGCAGCTGCAGTCCCCCAGCAGACTGAAGCAAATAAAAGCATTAGGGCTCGTCCCCGAGGAGAGCGACAGGTGTTTGCTCCCGCTCCTTTGTTTCCCTCCTTTTATTCTCCTCGCTAATGCATGTCATATTTTTGCCGCCCGAGGAAACGGGAGACGCGTCCCCTGCTTGAATCAGTGTCGCCGGCACGGAGCCACACACTTGCCTCCCTGTATGTGTCCGGCATAGCTCCCCTCCCGCTCTGGCATGGCCCTGTTCATTTCACCATTAAACATGCTAGGGAAGATCCTCTGGTTTTGGTGGTGCTGAGGTTTTCCCTGCTGAGAGGTCTGGCGTGGGCTGGTGTGCCCAGAGCTGTGCAGAGAGCCCTGGGCCCGCAGCTCTGTTACTTTTTATTGCTCCGTGTCTGTAGGTTGGTGCCTGACCCGTCCCGCGTGGTCCAGCAGGTACCGGCACGCGCGCTGAGAAGGGCCAGGGCAGCTCTTAGTCCCACTGTTAGTTAATGCTCTTTTCATCTTCAAAGATGTATAAACATCTGTGCCCGCAATATGCTAATCTGTGTATGATGAAAGAGCAAAGCAGGATAGAGATGTTCAGCACCATCTTCCTAGGGAAGTGCACCAGAGATAAAGCCAGCACATGGGATATTTTGGCTGGAGACCCGAGCTCAGACCATTCTGCTTTTATTATTGCAAAGGACAGCAGATTTTATTTCCAGAAAGGTGCTTCTGTTATGTTTCCTACTTATATTTTAAAGTAACAATGCTTAGATTTTGGCAAAGAGTTTGCTCTGTAGATAACACATTTAATTCCACCAGGCAAGACAAAATAGGATGTACCCAGGGCTGGGTGACTAAATCTGTCCTTCCACTCCTGATACACCCAACACTCCCTATAATGCAATGTGGAAACCGGCTTATCCTCTTCACTTATACCATTAATGCAGACTAGGCAGAAATGCTGTTTAGGCCAGGCCAGGTACATAATATTTTTGTCTTTAAGCAAGTAGAGACCCCTGTGAGTGCATTTTGTGTGTAGTTGATTCATAGTTGACCTAAATGGGAGGGGAAAAAAGACAATTGTCTGTGTGCAAACTACAGCAAAGTAGTGCATGTCATGATTTTGAAGGAGCAACCTTTGTTGTGAGCCAAAATTAAGCACTTAAGGTCAGCAGACTAACTGAGGCTTAGAGATGCTGCAGCGTTGATCTAAGAAAATGTGAAGTAAAGGACCTCCTGAATACACCTCAGTCGTGGTTCAGGTGTGTCAGTTTCTTGGGTGATGAAATGCTGCTGAACAGCCGTGGTTTCTCGCAAGCCTCGGATCTCCATGTTTTGGAGCAGTGAGGAGCTGCAGGCACAGGGTGAGGATGCACAAGGAGACTCCAGCAGCAGGCCAAGAATGGGCAGAGAGTCAGCCATGGCTGTAACATCCATTTCTGTTCTGACTTGGTGGGTGCTGTTAGCGCAGTATTCTACACTTTGCTAGCTCTTGCTCTGCAGTGTGTCTTTTTGTATTTTCTTTGAGAAACTGCAGGTCAGATGAGCTGACAAATGCTGGACCTGTTTGTGCTGGGCATTAAAAATATATGTGCCATAAATATCAGGGCATTACTAGAGCTGCCATTCTGGAGGAAGATGTCCCTGCAGGCTATCTGCTCTAGCCCACAGGGTTAGTGTGACATTTTTGTGCCAGTCACAGCTCCAGTCACATCAGGTGAAGCGATTCATGATAACCTCATGCATATTAATGGAAATGTCAACTGCAGTCTAGTAAAATAAAATGTTCCTTAGATAGTTGCTCTCATACCTTAGTGCTTGTCCATGCATGGTGGTTCCTGAAGGAGTTTTTGGTAGACCCATCAGCTTATCCATATTGTTCTTTCCAGATTAAACCCACCCTGCTGTCTGCTGAGGGGGAGGTGTATGGGTGCTGATTTCTCCTGCATGGAGGGTGGGAGTTTGACCTTTGCTAGAGCAGGGAGCTCTGTCCTGCCAGAGGCTGGTGATCCCACATGTGGTATAAATTACAGTTTAGCTGAGAAACAGCATGGTTTTAGCAGAGGTAATGGGGTCAGTGTCTTACTGCATGTGCTTTTCTGCAAGTCCATGCATAGAGCAATATAGTTCTTTGTAGAGTTATTTTATTTTTAAATTCTTTGTAGATCATGTGTGATCACTAATGCAGCTGTGGTGACAGTGGCAAAGGCAACTCTGGGAGACAATCCTGCAGCCTCAGCTACTTGCCATACATGTTGGAGGCCTGGGTAAGTGACAAATCCTCAGGAGATGGGGGAGTCTGCCACGTAATGCCTCACACACTTCAGTCAGAGCTACGTACATGGGCTTGAGTCAGTAGGTCACCCAGGCTCTCTGTGGATAATATAATCAGAGCATGGGATAAAGACATGATGAGCATGGACGAGGTCTATTGGAAATGCTTGAGTAGTTTCTTTCATAAATGGTGTAACATCTGTTGTCGTTGGAGGCACAAGTTCCTGTCAAAGAGACACGTCATCCTTATAAATATTAATGGTGCATATAAATGGTGGTGGGTGTGAACTGTGGCGGATGGTAGGTTAATGGGTGAATTGCTCCTTAGGCATCAGTTTGCTGTCATCATACTTATTTCTACACAAAAATTACAAACTCTTTAGGCAGCAAAGCAAGCAAAGAGCTGTCTTCCCCCTCCTCCTCTCCCTGGGGTACCTTCACAAATGAAATGTGTATTGTATTTAGTCTCTTGTCTTATCTCTGATGAAAATTAGTCTTGCTACAGAACCGAGGTGAAGGGGAGCATGCCTGGAGCTGGAAAAGCTCAGGGTGTAGGTGGTAAATGAAGCAAATGGGGCAGGCTGCTCCCCATCAGCTCGATCCTAGTTGCCTTTAGTGCTGTTGATTTCTCTGCTGTTAAAAGCAAATGTTTAAGAGGGAAATCAGGTTGAACATCACCTCTGAGCTGCTCTTAGACTTGAATCTGATAGTTGCTGGAAATTGTTTTTGCTGCCTTGAGTGCTGAGATTCTGTTGCCCCTTTCAAAACCGTAAGGCTTTCCCTCTCCTTTTTTATTTATCAGCAGACTTGGCAGCCAAGCTCATGTTCATCAGCTGGGGCACATGCCAGGCACAACACTAATGAGCAGCATTCAAAAGGGCCCTATGTCCATCCACAGAAGAGCCCCAAGACTGTGTTTCCTGCCTGTGAAGGCTGGGGCTCCCCTTTGACCAAGAGGATGGGCCCTGCTCTCTGCTGTATCAAAGGTACTTGTGGCCATGTTCAACTGCAGGGAGCGGAGGGGGCAGTGCTGAGCAAGCAGCAAGGATGGCAGAGCCTCTCCCTGCAGGCAAGTGATGGGTGGGGGCTGAGCAGTGTGGGGCTCCCCCAGCAAAACCTGCTGTGCCACGTCTATTCCTTTCTCATTCTTTCCCCTCAACCTGTTGGGTTCCAGCAAAGATACATCTGCAGTCACGTATCATTGCAAGCTGCTTCACCTCGTGGCATTTAGCCTGTGGTCTGTTGTCAGTGACTGTGGCAGGGTCCTGTGTCTTGTGAAGTTGGAGAGACCATTCAACAACGCTGTGTTGTGGAAGTTAATTAAGGGGATGAGAATAGCTATCTGAAGCAAGTACAGAGAAAAAACTCTGGCTTAAAAAAAAAAAAAAATCTGCCTGTGGTGCTTCAGGGAGCAGTTTCATGGTGTTTCCAGGGAAGCTTCTGGTATTTTTTGGTATTTGAAAGTTATCCTAATTATGGGGCCAACATCAGAGGCTTTGTCTATCTTGGTAACAGTGATGCATATATCACTGGTCCTCCTCTGCAAGATATTTTTATTAGTTCCTGAATGACTTACAGGCATCCTTGTTAAAGTACATTTTCTTCAGAGAAGGTGCTGAGTCCCTTAAACACAATCCTGACTAAGGCTCAGCTTTTCTAAGTGTGTCGTTCAGAGGGTATTTCTTCTGACATGCCAGGGTGACTCCCAGTCTGTACCTCTGGCAATGACACTCCAAGTTTGTTGACAGGACACAGGTTTTATTTTTATCAGATTAACATGTACATAATCAGGCTCTGAACTTTGCTCCCTTGTGTTTTGTGAAATGCTCTAGAAAAATGCCTGCTTTCATAGTCTCTCAGGGGTTTGTGTTCATATTGCAAGTTACACATCTGTAGGTGGGGGAAAAAACCCCGTGCTCTCAGGGGAATGTTTGTAAGATCCTCTTTAGCAATGACAGAATATATGTTACGGTCAGTTTTGATAAACACTTCTAAATCAAGATGAGAAATGTTTTACAAGCAAGACCAGTCCCTTTTACTTGAGAGTCCTGGCACCCATTTTGGTGGCTTGTGTTTTGTATAAATCCTGGGATCGACCCTCTTGCAAGAGATACCTCAAATTGCACAGACATGATTCCTGGAGGTATCCATGGACAACCTGTGACATGACCACAGCAACAGATACTTGTGGATCTTCTCTTAACCCACTCTGGGCTGGTTGTTTCTCAAAGGAGGTTATACTTTATAGCCCAGACTCCTTTTAATGGTACAGATAAGGACCCTTCTGAGGACCTCGTCTCTACTATGTAAGAGGATGTCTTTTAAATACTCTTAAGTTTAAAGTGGATGTTAGCCTTGCTGTCCTGCACAGCTCATTTACTTGGCATACTGCTCAGATGATTTATGGTGGTGCTTGAGTCCCTTAATCTGCTGCAGAAGCTTCTTACATCCGTTTTGGTGAGGAGCCATCATTTAGGGTGAGGCTGGAAGGCCCTGATATGAGGTAGTGTTAAGGAAGCTTAGTGAGCAGATGTGGAAGAGGTGATGAGTGCTGTCATTCCTTCCTCTCCGTATGTGCCTGACCTTATTTCAAGAGAAGCCTAGCACACTTTGGGGGGGAAGGATCATGTTTTTGAACACTTGGTCTGAGAAATAACTCAGTAACTTCAGCTTTGAGAAACATAACCTCTTTGAGGTGCTTCTTCACAGCTTTCTGATACAGGCAATGCACAGTTGAACCCAGTCAGCTACAGAGCAAGGGGCTGCTGCTGGCTGGAAACCTGCTGCCTCCAGCTCAACTGGGAGACCAAGGCGGAGCTGGCAAGTCAGACCCAGTAAATGTTGTTGGGCTGCTTATGGGTGTCAGAGATAGAGTGGAAACCAAGACGTTTAAAGACACTGCAAATGATGAGTAGACATACTTTCTCCTGGTGGAGCCAGTGAATGTTACCTGCCTTTTCCCAAAGGCTCAACTGGTTCCCAAGGGTCATGAATGTGATGCAGGGTTGCAACGTGCAGAGGACAACATAATTCCTCTGCTCAGACAATCATTTTTCTTCATGTTTTTTGTCAGATGGGACACAGGTATTTGCAGGAGAATGCACAATGTCTTTGTGCCGTTTTCTGTACTGACATTTGATCATACGGCCTGCTCAGTTCTTCCACTCAGCAGCTGTGGGGTGGCAATGGAAGGGCCCTCCAGAGGGTTCAAGTGAAGTTGCTGTGCCTCCAAAATCGGTAGAAAATGACTGCTGTCTCCATGGTTATGGCTGTGACAACAGAGCATCGCAGCCAGCTCCTGTGACTAGAAACAAGTCACATAAACAAAACAGCTCAGGAAAGAGCAACGGAGTCACGGGAAGTCAGGAATGTTCAGGTTCATATCTATGCTACACAGAGGGACTTGAAAGAGGTAAAAAAATGCTAGTTCATACAATATTTAAATTTTTTTTTTTTTCTAGAGATTTAAAAATGCTTTATTCTATTTAGGTGGTTTATTTGTTTTTTAAAGCTCTGGAGGGAGGACAGCACTATCCTCTGCAGCATGCTTTGTTTTATGGAGCATGTTAGGAAGAGGTTAATTTACTTGATTAATTCAGGACCCAGTTTAATTGGACTCTGAACTGGCTAGTTTGGGGGAAGCCATTTTATTGGCTTCTGGGGATTACCTGATGCTCTCTAAACTCCAGTGAAAATTTCTTAGCACAGCTATAGCTTCTGTGTCCTTGCAATTAATAGACAAAGCAACCGCCAGCTTTGTCCACGTGCACAAACAGGGGCTTGTAAGCAAAGTGGTAGGACTAGATCCACTAGAGGCTAGTGCAGGTTGCTGTGTCAAATAAAGCCCCAATGATATACAGCCCAAAACTTTAATTAGAGGGTAGCCCTGAAAATCAATGTACAAACTGAAAATGCAGGTGGCTTTGGTATACTGTCTGAGTTGCCCTTCTTGGTTTCCTTCCCTCCCAGCCCCTTTCAGACGTTTGGTATGTGGTCTGCCAGGGCTGCAACAGAGCAGGGGTGGCTTGTCCCCAGAGCTGCTGAGCTGTCTGGATCCCAGCAAGCTCATCTGACAACTGTGCTGTCTAAACTGCCTATGGATAAAAGTAGGGGAATGAAAGGTAGGAGACCAGGCACTTGAAAAACTGCTTGTCCCTGATTGTCTGGTGAGTAACAAGGAACTCAAAGAGCAAGATGTTGGGGAGCAAGAATTCTGGAGTTGTGGCTGGTGACTTTCAATGCACATTTGTGTCACAAGAGGCATGTGCTGGCGAGGGCTGCAGAAAGTGACCCTTGCTCCAGGAGGTCGATAAAATGCCCCTGGCTTATAGAGGCATATAGCACAAACTTTGTTAGGGGTGTGGTTTCAGGCCATATCAAGGAAATCACCAGAGCTTGACTTCAGAGGCACCTCCAGCTCCTGCTCTGCTGGCCATCTACTCTTACGCTTCCCTTAGCTTTGCTCTTGGAAGCTTTCTGGCACAGCTTTGCCCAACCTCAGGATCTGAGAAGTCAACTCGTCAGTCTTCTGCCTCCATGCTGTGTGCCTGGGATCAAACCATTCACCAGCAAGATGCAAGCTCAAGCAGTTGGCCAATGCCAAACCCATAGTTGCCTGGTCTTGAGCAGAGCCCACTTCCTGTAACACCCTTAATTAGAGACAAGCCCAGAAGGAGAAACAAGGCTGATTCCTTGAAGAGCTCATCTGGAGGATCAGGAAGGACAGAGAGGATGGCTTCAGTGCAAGTTCTGAGGTAGGCTTAAGCTGGGTGGAGTCAACCCTCAGGCTTGACCCTAGATGTCAGTGTAAACAGATCCTGTGGCGACTTTCATTATGGAAAGCATGGGCAAAACTGCAAGTCCCTACCTGTCAGTGCTTGAAATTCAAACAGCCTGGGTCAGGCAGGGAGGGCTGAGCTGCATCCCCCAGCCACCTGGGGAGAGCCTTGGCCTCACCTCAACAAGAGCAAAGAACTCGCTCAGCCCTGGGCACGGCAGGGACCTGCAGCATGGTGGCTGGAGTGGGAGACTACTGCAAAGGGGGGGCACCCCAGCGGTGGCAGACTGGAAAGGCTGGACCAAGGCAGCATGGGATGGAAGGTGCCTCTGTGCAGCAAAGGGTCAGCAGGTCACAGCATCCTCTGGGAGAGTCCTCAGAGGCACTGATGCTGTTCCTTGTGGAGCAAGAAGGCACCTTTGGGCCTGGTGCAGGACTCCACAAGATGTGATACCTTCTGTTTGAGCAGGATATGTGTTTGCCCTGCTGCCTGAGCAGAGCAATAAGAACAATCAGCCCAAGTGGGCAGGGCATGACATGTGGTAGTGGTAGATGACTACTGAATATGTTTCTACCTTGTGCTGTGATTACAGCCACTTTCCTGGCCACGTCACCTGTGGCATCCCGAACTCCTTCAGTTTCTCACCTTTCTTTCTCCCATCTGTCCTGGACAGTTTTGCACCCTCTGAAGTGGGTCAGATGAATGCATAGATTCCTAGTCATGCTCTTCTGCTGCTTTCCCCTCAGTCCACTGAAACTCATGTATTCCTTAATATTCTCTATACTGCCAAAAGCATGTGCTATTTTTTGGGCAAACTCTTCTGGTGATACATGTAATCCAAAAGGCAGCCAGAAGAAGCTGTCACAAGTCCCTGTTGACTGTCATGTGGGTTGTGTTTAGCAGGTACTGTGAGTGCCAGAGCGTGTGGTTTCCTTCTGTGTCTCCTCACAGCTCTGCTGACACAATCATCTCTCCAAAAACACCCTTCCTGTGTTCTAGGATTTTCCAGGTCTGGTAGGGAACTACCAACATGGTCAGGACCTGTATTTAGTCTGGTCAAGAGAAGGCTGAGGGGAGCCTAGCAACATCCCACAACTACTGGAAGAGCAGTTACAGAGTTGGTAGAGTCAGGCTCTTCTTATTAGTGATAATAAACCAAGGGGCAGTGGTAACACATTGTGTTTTTCAAGGTTCAGATCAGATATTGGGAAACCTCTCTCCCACGGAGGTGTTGCAGCACTGGGACAGGTTGCCCAGATAGGTCAGGGAATCCCCCTCCTGTGTGGTTTTTGAGGCTTGGTCAGACAAATCTACAGTCAACCTGATGTACTGTTGGTAGTGGTCCTGCTTCAAGGAGGTTTGGGCTAGAGACCTCCACAGGTCCCTTCCAGGCAGCATTTCAGTCACTCTGTTCATTCTGGAAAGACTGCCAGGATGCTGGCAGAGTTGTCAAGGGGAATTCCTGGTTCTAAATATTTGGTGATGTTTGTTTGACAAAGTAACCCAGATCTAGATGGAAGCTGTTGGCTCCAGCTTACTAGGGTAGTATGATCCCAACATGAAGAGTATTTGTTCGGGGAGTGGGGTAGATGTGGAAAGGAGTCACTCTTGCCCCCTGACCAGGAGGTGGGTGTGAGGGAGAGAGCTGTTCAACAGCCTAAGGTGGCTGGAATTTCATTTGAACCCACTCTGTATTTTTCTCCAGAAGCAAGGCAGAGTTTTCCATGGCAGTAGAAGGCCCCTTGTCTGTGTGTGCAGCGCTGTGCACAGGGGGCCGGGGAGCAGTGAGGAGCTGCCTCTTTAGCACTTGTGCTGTACAAGTAGCCAGTGAAAGAGAGGGGGTGTGACATGGAGCTATCTTTAATACCTTTTGTGATGTACTGCATGCGTCCAGGAGAAAGCCTGCTTCCACACTTGCCATCTAGCAAGCTTTTCTAGCAGCAAAGAACCTTGATTCCCCATGGCTTTATGTTGGCTGGTTGCATCTTCTCTCCTTCATATCCATACTTTGTTCCTCTGCATCCCAGCAAAAGGTGAACTCCTGTTGCAGGACCTCTCACCTTGCCCCAGATGCTCACATACACAGTTTACAAAAACTTCATTTCCTTGTAATTTTTTTTTCGTTGTCTTTTGTTGAAGTTAGTTACAGAATCTGAATATTACTGGGGGAGGACTGACAGGCTGAGGAAGGGACTGAGGCTTGCAGTAGGATTGTTTCCTTAGGAGACAAGAGGAAAAAAGAGTCCAGGGAACCCAGCAATTTACCCATGTCCTCTTATCTTCAGATCTTGAACTTAATCACCACAAATATGTCATCATTGTTGAAGTCATAATTAAGTTCAGCATTTTACTGCCAGCATAATTGCATTAACCATCTTCCTTTCTTGCTATGTCTTGAAATACAGTCTGTATTATAGACTCTCTGCCAACTCATTCAATTTTAATGCAGCTGGAATCGGGTTTGTAAAATGTAACTTGAACACAGTAAATACACTGAGCTCCCCGGGCCTGCCTTGTTTTTGTATATGAATGAGATCAACCAAACAAGCCGAGCGTGAAGATGGTGTGCAGTTGAGCCCTGCTGAGGAGCTGTGTGGCACTGAGCTGCCCTGCTGTCCCCTTGGCTGTGCAGCAAACACCCGATGACACTCCAACTTTTCCAGGAAGGTCTGTAAAATTTTCACATTCCTCTCTTAAAATCCAGGTTGCCAGAAGAGGCTTGTCCTCTAGGGAAGTGCCTTCCTTCAGCCTAAATGTGTTTTTATGGTAGAGCCTTGTCTTGGGGGAGTTATAAAGTAAGGGCACCTGGCCCTGCAGGGTGCCACTGAGGATGGCAGCATGAGGGGTACCCCCAGGAGAGCCCTCTTGCCCCTTTGCTGCTCATGAGCTGCTCTGGAATGTGATTTGTCTGGACAGACAGACAACTCCCTCTGCCAGGATAAGCTGTAGCTCAGCAGGGGTCTTTTCCGGCAAATGCTGTACAGCTCTAATTAGCCTTTGGTTGGCCTCCAGCGTTTGTTTGTGTGTTTGTTTGTTTGTTTTTCTTGCACTGAATCATCTTACTGGTAAAATACCAGCAACATGTCCAGCCAGTGCCCTGAACTGCCCATTTCAGGTGTTACCTGTGTTGTTGCTGATTAAGCCATCCCATAAAGAAGAGAGGGATAATTCTCTTCTGCCCTCTTAATGCCTGTTCCCTTTGAAAATCTTTCAGGAAGAAAGCTGGGTTTGTAATAGGACTCCCTCTGCCCCCCTTAACCACAGACAGCTGCATCAGTGTATGAAGCACATGGAGGAGCTGAGGTACAGAGGGAAAATTCCCTGTTCTGTGTTCCCTCCCCTGCATACCAGGATTGTGAAGAGTAGAAATGTGCTGCTCTTCTGGCTGCTGGACCATGGGCACCTGAGGAACAATGGTAACCAGAGAGCCCAGAGAAGTGAGGATGTCTGGGAGGGAGTCATGCACCCCGCTGGGTCCTGGGGGTGAGGGCAAGAGTGATCTCTTCCATGTTACATCCTATAGAGACTCAGGGGCTACTGTGCATGCTGTTTGCAAGAGGACTGATAGTCCAAGCCTGTGCTTGCTGCTGGCCTTGTTTGCTCTAGTTGGTACCCCAGAGTGCTGGCTTGCTCTGTGTGGCACAGGATCAGGAGGAGCTGCACTGTCTGCCCATAAACTCTCACAAATTGCATCTGTTTTTGCAGGAAATGACAAGAGGAAAAGCAAAGCAGAGGTAACCTGCCCCTTCCAGAGATATGCAGCAGGGCATAAGATTGGGCTATATCCCCAAATCGTGGGCCAGTCATGAGCCATGTGTTTCTGTCAGCCACACCCTGCATCTTATGGGAACTCTCTGGAGATCACACCAACTAGGTGAACTTCAGAAGTGTGCTGTGAATTCATTGCTACCCTTATGATCTGATTGAGGGACCCTTCGCTTGCAAGTGTACCAATGATACCTGTGGAACCCTATCCTCTCTCAGGGCTTCCTTACTGCTGGATTGTTTTGTTAGAGCACTAAAATTGGATGTCTCGACGTTTGTCTCCCAGCAGCCATCTCTTTTGTTGGATGATTTGTCAGCTGCTGTCTGACGTCCATCCTGCCATTCCTTCCCCTCTTCCAAGAGAGCCATTGCATTACAGCAGCAGTCACACCTCTCTGGATACGATGCCATTGATAAATTCCAGTCTGGCTGAAGCAGGAGGCATGGTCCTGAGACAGCCCTTTTGAAGGTCGGCTGTCATCTCTCCCTACCAGCTGGCTCAGGGTTATGTCCTGTATTAATGCTCCTTGATCTGTCTGCTGGTTTTGACACTGTCTACCAGGATGTCCTGGTGGAATGCTCTGAGCAGATGGTGCATCTGGCTGAGGCTGCTTCAGGTTGATTCAGATTGTGTCTTGAGAAGACCTGCTCATTTGCACATTCCATTCCTTCCAGCAGGTTTCTGTCTGCTGCATGGCTCTCTGAGGGGACTCTCCCATTTTAGTGCCTATTGATTTATTTTGGCTTAGCTCATTAAGCATACACTCGTTTTAGGTATTCCCCACATGCCCTGCTCCTTTCCCCAACCTGTCCCTCCAGGACAGCTGGGGTATATTTGCAGCTTTTTTGAGGGTAGGTCAGTGCAAGTAGTGTTCGTCTTGGTGGGTGGGTGCCCTAAGAGATCCAGGCATTGTCCAGCCTGTCTTAGGAAGGGAAGGATCCGAGTGTCTTCCCTGTGTACATTGTTCCAGATGAGCACACCTGGCTACTAATATGTCTGCTACTATCTCTGCCACAGTGCCAAATCTGAGTGGTGTTGTCAGCCAGTAACTGATGTGGTTGTTGTGCCAGCTCCTGTCTCTGCTGTTGAAAATCCTCAGGGGATGTTAGCCCCTAAGGTCAATGTCTGATGGAGACATGCCAGAAGTCCCAAATTCTCAGGCTGTATGCTTGCTCACTTATCACCTGCTTGTTGGAATAGTGTGGGGGAATTTCTGGCTCTCTGTAGTATTTGGATGCTGTTCTCTGCTTTGCTGTGCACTTCAGTGGTGTATCATTGCAAGGACTGACAGACCAGTATACCCCTCTGGGCTCTAGACATACATAAGAGCTGTGGCCAAAGAAAACAGCCCTTCTCTGAATACTGCAAACAGAAGTTACTTGGGCTTGAGTACATCTATTTTATGTATAGCACTTTTGTTCTTTAGTTTGCAAATACTGTCATCTGAATACTTCCATATACTAGAAAAGGGAGGTGGAGAAATGACATGACTTTCCCTGAAGCCACACAGTGACAGCTGGCAGATGTAGTAATGACCCAACCCTTCTGTTGCCCTACCCACCAGCCTGTATTGCTGCTGTTCTTTTCCTTCTCGAGACACAGCCCATGATATTCCTTTAAGTATATCCCCTTCCTTTGTTCTTTCTTCTTTCCAGCCTGATCTGAGCTGGAGGGGGAATGGAAAGACTGGGTTGCTGAGTTCCATCTGGAAGATGAAGCTCCACAACTCACCCTACTTGAAAACACCCTGCTCAAAGATTTCAACACATGAGCCAGCCTTTAACAGGAATAAACTTGGTTGGTATGTTCTCACCATCTCCAGTACTGGACTAACAATCCATGTTCTCCCCAAAGATGACAAACTGCCAGTTGTCACGCCTTGTGTCCACACTACGTAAATTCCAGAGGTTTCTTCTTTATGGACTACATGTTGTACCTGAACTTTATCATGAGTGAGATGATCCTAGCCCATCTGTCATTACATTCCCTGCCTGGAATTCACCGGCAGCACAAGAAAAGCCAACAGATGATCTGGTTGCTTGGCTTGGCTTTCAAGTGGGAGTGTTTGGTGCTTTGCCCCACTCCTGTTGGGGCTCCGCCACATCCGCCCGGGCCGTGGGGCCAGCAGGTGGGTTTGGGTGCTGGGCAGCCCCTGCACCCCAGAGCTGGAACAGGCAGCTGGGTGGAAATTCAGAGACCCTCATTGTGTCAGAGGGCAGGACAGGCTGCAGCGGGAGCTCAGCCCCTCTCAGCCAGGAGAGCAGGTCCATGAGTGCTCACCTGTTTCACCCTTCATGGAGTAACTTCGTTGAGTTTTTTTCTTTCAGTTCACCGCATTGTTTCTTGGTGAAATCTGTCTCCTGAAATGGCACTAAAGGTACATGCTGAAATCAGTAGATCCTCTTGAAATCTTCATGCATCAGCTCTGCCTTTAAATTAGCTGTCATCCCATGGAAATCTGTGCAGTGTTTGTCACACCTTCCAGGGAGATGTATTTTGGCAGCATTACTTCTGAATCTTCTTGTACCTGGCATTTACTGTCTAGCTTCACTAAATTTAGTAGGACTTCTTTTGGACTAAGTGCTGTGCACTGTAATTTGGCTGAATCCAGCCTGCTCAGAGCAAAACTGAGCCATTACTCTCTATTGCCCTTCATTTTACTTAAGTGTAACTGCTGTGTGACGTCCTGAAGCCAAGGCAGGGTCTGGAGCTTGGCACGATTTGCCTTTCACACTGGATGCAGAGTGCGAAGGAGGATGGGGGAGAAACCCATCATTCAAACAGCAATTAAAAATACCCAGGGGAAAGTCTGTGAGCTTTTGTTAGGGGTTGTGCAAGCTAACCTCTTGCTTGCACTTTCGAGAAGAAGAGGGCAAAGTACTCCCTGCCTCAGGCACGTGGGCACTGCTTCTGGCCCTGGGAGGTGGGAGTGGGCTGTGACTACAGGAGACAAGCCAAAGGGAAAATGAGTTACACCAGCAGAGGAACTCAGAAGCAGAGCTGAGGGCAGGGCCCAGAGTGGTGGTGCTTGACTATGTGTTCTCCCTCAGGACACCAAAGGGTTCCTCTGTTTTTGAATGACTGTTTCTCCTTTCTCCAGATCATAAACAAGTGTGGCATCTGCATGCAACACCTCCACCCAGCCCACAGCAGCCAGCTCCTGCTCTCTGCAGATATCAGCCAGGCCGTGAATGCCCACACTGCCTCAGAGCTGCTCACCTGGGCTGAAATTTGGCTTTGCTCAGCTTTGAGAGGCATGGGTAGCTCTTGCAGTCAGTGCTTGCAGCCAAGCTGTCAGCTGTGGGTTTGCTTCTTAGAGCTCATTCAAGTGTGACTTCAGGGTTTCACTAGGCTTTTGAAAATAACACCTTGACTTGAAGAGAAGGAGGAGGAGATGCAGCTTTCAGAGAAGAAAACACCTATGGCATCAATGTTTTGGTAGCTGCCTCCCAGAGAACCTGTTCTGCACTGGTACAAATCCTTGCACGTGTGTCCTTCCTCTTCAGAGCCCAGCAATTGCATGGAGTGTTTGCCCTGGCTGCTGAGCAGTTTCAGGTTATCCTGTACTGGGTATATTTACCTTGCAGGCAGTCTGGGGTGCGGGGGGCACACAGCAGCTGTTGTACTGTGGTGTTGTACAAACACAAGGCAGGTGTTAGCTGGCGTCCCGGCTCTCGTCTGTCGAGTGCAATTGCAGGAGCTGCCATGTCTCTGCCAGCTGGGCTAGTCCCTGGTGTATTCTTGTGGATATTGTATTTCTGTAAATACAGATTGGCATATGGCACTGGAATGCTCTCCCCTTCAGGATGTTCCCCACCAGTTACTGCTGTGGATGAGCCCCTTGCTGCACTCTGATTTCAGATACCAGCAGGGAGGTGCTGTAAACCCTGCCCACGCCAGGGCTCTCCAGCAGGCTGTTTGTGTGGGCATAAGCAGCTGGGCTGAAGGGCTTTATAGACTGGCTGACCCTCCCATCCCAGTTTGGAAAGGGCTGCATTGAACACTTCTGACCACCAGGCTTCGGATGAGGGGGTGCCTGGAGCAGGTTCTGAAGTGGAGCACAATCTCTTTGGGGAAGTCTTCATTGCTGGCAGTCATTCATATGCTTGTTTTTCTCACAGCTGAGTTGTACATGTACTATTTTTGGCCTCCTCAAACAGGTTTGGTGGTCGGCCATGCCAATTTTACATACAAGAAGAGGTCTTTCAAAGAGACCAGCCTGGAGTTTCTCCTTCCCTGGCCCCCTCCAGAAGACACTTCACCTCCTTTTTTGCAAATCTGTGTTCATGTAACACAAATAGAGAAACCACCTGGAAAGCAAGTAAGGGCTTCCCATGGGCTTTGTTGTGGTAGGCAGCTGGGGAGTCATGGGTCTGGTAAAGGGATTTGTTGTGCAGACAGTGGACCAGATTAGAATCCTAAATGCCCCTGGACTGGGGAGAGAGTGGGATAGATGAAGTGCCAACTCTGAAAACAGCTTTTGCCCCCTGTGAATAGCCACTGTTGATGCAAGCTGAAAAGAGCTTGCAGTCCCTGGGCAGACAAGGTGAGATACGTTCCAGTCCAGGGGCAGATCTGTGAAGGAGGATAACGTAGTGGGACCACAAGGTGTGGCAAAGTTCCTGGAGAAAATGGTCCCTGGGAGTCAAAATAGGAGTTCCTGCATGCTGCAGGCATCAAAGCAGCCCCCAAAGTGCAGGTGGGTGCCTGGGCCAGCTCCACACCGCAGCCAGACATGCCTCTGGTTTTCTTACTCATGCCTTAATAATTTTATTCCCTTGGGGAAACTCATAAAAGTAATTGTAAAAGGTTTAGCAAGGCAGCAGAAGGAGAGGGGAAGTGTGGGGGAGACTGCTGCCCCTGCTGCTCTGTCCCTGCCAGAAGCTGCCCCAGACAGAACTTTCCCTTCATGGGGCACCCATGAAGGAACCTTGTGTCCAGACTCACCCATCTCCTTCCACTTTCCTGGCCAGGAAGCCTTTCCTGGAGATAGTGGAGACAAAACACAGGCCCTCATCCAGTCAGGTGTCCTGGCTGATGGGACACCTGGAGAAATGCTGCTGAGGAGATGGAGATGGCAACAGACCTCTGAGACAGTCTCTTCTGGAGAGCGTCTCCTTCTCTTTGAGGCTGCACCATGGCTGAGAAAAGGACATTAGGGCAAAAAGGTTTGTATAACTGCTGGGTATGTGATAGTGTGATTGTTCTGGCAGCTCTCCATCCACCACGGCTATGGACAGCTAAGCCAGGGCACTCAGCATCAGGAAATGCCTCTGAGCACAGCAGTCTCTGAAGGCAAGTGTGACCCTTTGACTGACAGTCCTAAACCTGACAGAACTTAAAATAGGAACCTCAGCACTGGCTCTCTGAAATTCAAGTCTCCATAGTCTTCATTTCTTTTGGCCCTGCTTAATCCTGATTTCAATGTATAGGGATGGTAAAGGGGCAATTTGCAAGTGGAAACAAAACAAACAAAATGGTAAGGGGGAGTGGTGTGCTGTGAAATAATAGCTCTGTGCTCACTCCTTTTGCTGTTTCCCTGGCCCATCAGAGACAGGATGCTGTGTTAGGTGGGCTCCTGCACTTACCCAAAGTGGTTCCCAGGCTCTAACATCAAGCATTTCAAGCAGTGGTGCAAACAGGGAAAATTCCTTTCTCTAACTGGGCTGTTAGACACCAAACTCTCCTGCATGTATAAATTGCACAACTCAGAAGGTCTCCAGGCCACAAGCCAAATACATCAGTCCCAGAGTAATGGTGGCCAAAGCCTCATACTAAGAGCTCTCTTCTGCTGCTCTGTCTTCCTCTGTTTCCAGCTGCCTACAGCATTTTTGATCATTCACCTCAGCCAAAGCACCTTCAGCGCTAAGCTGCTTCCCTATTTCACCTCAGAGCTGGGAGCTTCCCACTGGCAGCTGAAATAGTCCTTAGTATCTGCTTTGCAGAGGAACCCTGGATCAAACAGCCTCACACTTTCAAGTCTGGTCAGTGCAGGACATTGGTGGCAAAGATTGGCTGGTTTGTTTGATTTGAATTATGCTGCTTCACTGCAAAATCCCTACCAGTTATACCAGCATAAAAGTGCCGGGTAAATGAAGCTGATTTTGCTTGTCTGGTCTGTTGATTCCCTTGGTGGAGTTTGCTGTGGTGGGGAGTTTTGCCAGTATAGCTGCACCAGCAAAACTGGTAAGTGCAGGTGAGAGGAGCTGGATGCATATCAATTGATTGGCAGCCAATACACTGTGTCTCCCCGTTCTGTCGCTGCTGGCTCAGTGACATGAGGAACGAGGGTGTTTGCTTTCTAAGCCAGTATTCAGTGTGTTGTGGGGAAGGCATGGCCAACCCCTGCTCGTTCCTGGAAGCAGGAATGTGTGGTGGGCTTCCTATCAGTGGGAATGGAGTATTCTTCAGAGAACTCACTGTATGCACCTGTGTGGAGCCATGCTCACCTGCCCATACTCCATTGCACCTTGAGGTTGAGAGTCTCTCTTGAGAGTGCCCCAGAGCCAGGTGTTTCAGCACCCAAAGCCTGAGCTGAGCTCTCTGAAACCCAGGTCCTCCAGCATTCAGGGAGCCCTCAGCCAGCGCTGTGCCGTGGCCTCTCGCCATGTCTGGAGGTCTGCGTGGGCTGTCTGTGGGCAAGCCCTTTGTCTGGTGGTTTTTGCCACTTGACTTCCATTCAAGCACTTTGAGAGTCATCTCTTGGGGAGCCGCCAGTCGCATGTGGCTTCTGTTTGGGTCTGGGTCGTGCAGAGACATGCAAGGGAAAGCATTCCTCCCCTCCGCCTGCTTATCTTCCCCACAGGAATGCAGCATCTCCTTCATTTCCTCTATACACACCATGTTCTGTTGCTAGGGATGGCCAGGGCAAAGCAACCTCTTGTATGACTTTTTTTGAGTTGGGGAGAGAGGCATGGTAAAGAGGAGCTGATAGTTTGAGGGTGCTGGAGAAGGAGGGAAGCATGGAAATAATTAGCATTTTTATCTTTCTTTTTCCTGAAAATGGTGGTACTCCTTTTCTAACACCTGTGAAGTGTTCCTTCAAAAAAAGCAGGGCTGCCTCTCCACAGCCAGCAAACTGCATAATCTTGAATCTGTTGAAGGGATGAAAGCACCTGATCTCTGACTCCTTCAGAACACTTAGGAAGCCAGGACACACCAAAAAATGCCACAGTAGGACTCTGATAGCAGGCTGCTTGCCTTATGCTCCATTTATTTCTTGGTCTGTGGTTGTTTCTCTCTGCTCTTCTGCTGCAGGATTCACTGCTACTTTGGACTGATTCTTCTGCCCTTGGTATTGTTGACTTCAATGTGGAAAAACACGGAGGCTCTTGGAAAAGCAATTGCTTTGTGTAGTGGCTTTAGTCTCCTCACGCTTTGCTGCTTCCTGATCTCTCTGTTTCCTAAGTAGTCTGACAGCTATTTCTTTATGTGTATGCATATAGGTATGTACAAACATGCATGCACATACACCTGTATGCACATAGATGTACACACAGAGCGATGCACACATACGGATGTATATGTTGGATATCTACGTTGAGCCAAAGAAACTTCTTTGTTGAGTTACTGCAATGGCCCTAAAAATGAGCATGTATTGCCTTCATGTATTTGTCAAGAGGAGCTTTTCCTATACGTATTTGAAGGAATTGTAATAGATGGTGGGTGCAGAGCCCTGGCATGGGTGACCACCACCAGCTCAGCCCTGCACCCTGCAGCAGTGCAGGCACCTTGGGGACTCGATTCGGCTACAGACATTTCATGGGTCTGAGGCAGCCAGAATCTGCTCCTCCTCAGCCCTTTTCCTCTCTGAGAAGAAGTGACAAGGCTGAAAAGAGTATTGTCAGAGCTATGAAAGCACAGCTGGGACACAGACATCTTGCCTTTGAGGAGGTAGGTATTGTCCACCTCACGGGAGTTCATGTCCTGCTATGCAAGGACTTGGGACCTCTGGCTGGCAGTGGCAGAGAAACACATGGGCACTGGAGTGAGCCTGCTCTTGTTCTGAAACATACAGCTTGTGTATGCAGTCTTCTGATTAATTTTTCTCTCTGCATTTCCTCTTTGATGAAAGCCACTGAAAGCAGTGTTTCTGATTTCAAGCAGAATCCCATGTAAATGGAGAATTCTGTCCTCTCAAGCTGGTGGCAGTTGGTCTGTGCAAGGGGGACCTCACAGCCTGCATCTTCTCCTCTGCCATGGGAGCTTTCCGATGCTTACCTCTCCAGCTCCTTTTCCTGTCTCAGGATCCACCTCAACCATGCAGCAGTTGTGTAGGTGTGTGATGTGGAGCACAAACCCACTTTCCCACATGGCCCTCACTGCTGGCCATGGGGCTCTGCCCGGCTGAGGAGAGGTAGGTGCTACCCAAAAGCATCTCAGGACTGTTGGCCCAGTGGCCCCTCGGGGAGGGGTGTGCCCTTGGCAGGCAGATCCCTTCCCGCTCAGACTTGCTTCCTGATCCCCAGGAGAACTGTGGGCTGGCTTTCTAAAGGCAGCTGGAGCAGTACCTGCCCCACAGTTAGGGAAGGAGAAGAGCCTGCGCACTGGGCGAGGCCTCTCTGATCTGCATGCCAGCAGCTGGATATAGACACAGACAGCTGGATGAAAGGTGAAAGGTGTGTAAAATCCTCCCTGAGGGGCTAGGATTAAAGCTGTGAAACCAGAAGTTTATGGAAACACTTTAAGCTTCATCTAGAGTAGCCATATTTCTCTCCAAAACCAGTGGGAGTTGAAAGATCACAGGCTCCTGCTCTACTGGCATTTTAGTTTGGAGCAATCATGTGGTTTTGAAGTGAATTTCCTGATTGTCCCCCCTCTCTGCACACTGTATCAGTTGGCAGCACAGTTTTTGTGCACACAGACTGATTTTGCTGTAAACTAGATCAGAACTTCTGCTTTGAGCTTGCACCAAATGTACTCCAACTGCAGAGGAGAACATGGTGGTTGGAAGCAGCAGTTGGTCCTCTGGGCAGCTGTGAGCCAAATTCGTGTCTAGGGTTTTGGTCCAGGTGACAGTCTAGGTGGAAGTACCATCCTTGAGCAGCATATGTGATAGATCTAAGAGCCCCAAAACCAGCTGCTTCAGCCAACTGATCTCCTCTATCACACAGAATTACCTGCGATGCAGACATTGCCCTTGAGCTTATGTGACCTCGAGCCCTTGGTGAGTAGCCACATCAAGTGGGTGTTGAAGTTCAGCTCTCTGGGGACATGCTTGTGTCCCACACCCACAACTGCAGTATGGCCTGTGCTGAAATGTTTGCAGGCTCCGCTCTGCCAGGGCAAGGGCTAAGTATTCCCCCTTTGCAATAGGGTCAGTGTGAACCATCAGGAAGATCATAGGCTGCTGTTTTGCACATTAGGCATTTCAAGGAATGGCCAAAATTATTTTCTTCCTCCACTTCTGTCTGCTGAGACCTCTATCAGGACAGGTGCTGGTGTTTCCCTGGGGTTGCTGTGGTCTGGAAAGTAACTGCAGCCATCCTGGGATCCCTTGGGAAGGTGCCTGCCACCCTCTCCTGTTGTAGAAGCACCTCCACTGGAGAAGATCAGGGTGTGGGAGGTGATGGGCTGGTTTGTTGGAAGCATTTTGATGGGAGGTGAGGTGTGCCAGCCAGCCTCCCTGCTGGCAGTGCCGCTGGCTGCTGTGCTCGCCTGACAGGCTGCTCAGAAGCGAGGCTGAGCATCCTCTCCAGGAGCTGCACTGTGCAAGAGAATATCCCTGGGAACAACTCCAAGCCTTCGGGCTCTGTCCTTCAGCTACCACCAACCAGGGTATGGCACCATAGCTGCTGCTGCGGTGCTCAGAACAGTGCCAGTTTCCCTCCAGTTGCCAGAGGAACAGCTGCAACAGCCATCGGCTCTTGTCAGCCTTAACGCCAAGGCTTCCCTGCTCCTTATTGCCCAGCTGCAGGTATCAACTCAACTCACACACTTCCACACTCGTGCCCAGAGTGACCAGGCACCAATTCCAGCAGGAAGAGGCAGAGAGGCTGAGCAGAGCCTGCTACTCTGATATGGGCATCACCCAGCCTGCTGATAAGGGGCCAGGGCTGGAAAAAATTCCTCATGGAAGAAACAGAGGGTCACTCTGCAAAAACAAGGCATTTCCCAGCCACAAATTAATCTTCCCAAGCAGAGCTCCATGTTCTCATGTTGCCTTTCTGTCAGCTGCAGAAGGACAAGCATTGTCTCATCTGGTGGTGAACGTGCACTTCAGCTGGCGGAGTGACTTCAGACAGGACTGCTGCTGAGCGTGGTGTGAGCTGGACAGTTTTGATCCAGCAGCAAGACCTGGGCTGACCATACCATGGCCAACTCAAGGGCAGAAAGGTGGCAGGGCAGTGGGTGGTGCAGGTCTGGTGGGGATTGCAGATCAAACAAGGCTGCGAGCAGCAGGAAGGCTGGGCCAGATGCTGCCCACATGGTAGGGAAAGGCTCCAGTGATAGCAACGGGTATGTTGGAATGGAGGAACTTGGAAGAGGTGTGTGCTGGAGTTGGGAAAACAGTGGAGAAGTTATTCATATGACAGTTCCTTGGAGAGGTGCTTTTCAAGTCCTACCCCATCTCTTTAATCTGTGCAATCTCTGGCATCTTGCTAGTGCTTTTCATCTAGAGATCTTGGACCTGAAAACAATCATCATCCTCAGGCAGGAGACTGGAGAAATTCAGGTGCGGAGCAAGTGGGGGTGAGAGTCGGGCTTAGAACAAGATCTGATGGGGCCATGCTTAGCTGTGCCCCACACTGGGCTGCTGCAACTGTGTCTGCTCTGAAAAACCATGGAGCAATCACCACCAAGTCCAAAGCCGTGGGTGTGAACAGCCATGCTGGTAGACTCAGGGCTTTCCTCTTGTGTCCCTAGTCTGTGTTGGAAAGAGCTCCCTGCTCATGGGTTCTTATGGACCAGAGAGGACAAAGCCTTGGACTGCCGCAGAGGTCTTCTAATAGGTGTGTGCTTATGTGGCCATTGCCAAACTGTGGGAAACACTGGAAGGCATTGGTCTCCTTTTCCCCAGAGGATTTTGACAGCAAGGTGTCTGGTTTGGAGAACCTGTCTGTCCAGGTATTGCTTTAATTGTGTTCAATGGTCTGGATGGTTCTTCTATCACTCCTATCAAAGTAACATCTCAGCACTTTTCAGGAGTGATGAGGTGATGTGATTGCTATCCCATGTGGATTGCTTGTTCTCACAGCCTCTCTAGTGGGAAGAGTGCATGTCTTTAAAGTGCTTGGCTTTGTACTTTAATACTCAGGTAGGCTAACTAGGGTAGGGCAGGGGGCAGAGAAGTCTGAGGTTATGTGGTTGCTTCTGAATGATTCTTCTCACAGCCCTAGAGGGACCCAGGAAAGTCCCAGCTCCTGCAATGTGATGCTCTGCCCTTGCTGTGGGAGCTTCTCTGTCCTGAGGAGCTCAGCCATGGTTCTGCCGGCTCACTTTGCCATCCTGGCTAACATCTGCTCTTCTAAACTGTGTGGAAATGGTAATTTCTCTCTTTCCCCTTCTCAGTCCATAGAAGGTAGAAATAAATGACTTGGAGCAGTGGGAGGTGGTGTGACCATGAGGAGAAGTTGCTGAGGGTTTGCTAAGCTGTTTGCTAAGCTCAGTTTTGCATGTGGCTTGTGTTGCAGAAGGTTATCTGCTCCCTGGTATGATCTGTACTCCATCCACTGGCTGTCTGAGACAAAAGTGGCAGTCCAGAGCCACTCTGGGGTTTTTCCTCACCTTGTAGTTTTCTGGTTGTGTCGGGCTTGCTTCTGGCTTTACGGTTTGTCAACTGAAAACATTTCTACTGTAGCAGCCTGGAGCAAAGGGTGAGGGATGCTGGGCAGGGGCTGATGGAGAGGGGAGAGGATTTTAGGAAGCTCCTAGCGAAGGAAGGGATAGCTCAGCAGTGGTTTCTCCATCCTTCCTCTTAGCCCAGCAAAGCCAATCCCTGCTGAGCAGCTTTCCCATGGCTATGAAGCTTCTCCCCTGTCATTTTCCCTGGCCGACTCAGGAAGGAGACCCTGGAGAGGAGGCATTGTTCTCAGCTCTCCTCGAGGCTTTTTGCTGTTTGGCAGAGCAGAAGGGACAGTCCTTCAGCCACAAAGAAGAACCTGTTGAGCTGTTTCTAGAGGGCCAGATCTCTCTTGATTGAAGAAGTCCATTTGCTTGGTGGTATTAGCCATAGAAAAGTTGGTGAAAATGCTCTAACATGCTATTTAACTCCAAATGTTTGTGACACCTAAAGCAGGGACCATAGGAGAGCCTCAGAAGCAGAGCAAGTTCCCAGGCTCTCGTAGGTCTGCGTGATGCCTCGGGCAGCAAGCCATGTTCTCACCAGGGCTGTGATTTATAAATGAAACATCTCAGCAGTGCAGATCAGATCAAGAGCTGGCTTCAGCTTCTGCTGTGTTATTCATGAGTATGTGAAGGCTCTGAAAGATGTCACAGACTTTGGGTTAGGTTCTCAACACAACATTACTTCTCATGAGATGAAATATGAGTATGTCACTGTTAAGACAGGAATGTATACAGTGGAAGCTGCAAGATAATGGTATATATAAAGGGAAAGTGAATTCTTTGGTGTTTTACTGTCGGTGGGTTTGTTTTCAGTTCCCTTCCAAGCGGAGCACTTTGCTAGCAGTCTACAAGCACTGGCAGCCACGGCTGTGTGGCTCAAATAAATTTGAAAACATTTTGACTCAGAATTGCTTTTGCATGGGGTTTTGCAAGTTTGCTGGCTCATCAGTGCAGAGGATTAGGAGCCCTTCCACAGCTCCTGGAGAGGTCATGCTAGCAGCCTGCAGCCTCCTCTTTGCCAAAGTAAGTACTCAATGAAGAGGTCAGCTGAAAATTTGACTTGTGTTCCCTTTTAAGCAGCAAGCTCAGCCCTCTCTGGTAATGATCTGAAGGGGCTCAGCACCACTCCTAAACCCCTCAAGTATTTTGGCCTGGTTGCTGTGGGTGCCTGGGGCTGTGTGGGTCAGAAAAAGGTTGTCCAGTGCCCTGAGGGTGGGAGGAGTAATGGAAAAGGCAGGGATGCTTGGAGGCCTTGGGGTTGCAGGCATCTGGGAGAAGACAGCATGACAGGGCCATAAATTCTCTTACATATTGTGAGCTTCTGTATTTTCCTAATGGGAAAGGATTTGGTCCTGTTTTCTGAGAAATAAGTGGAAATTTTCCTGTTGGTTTCCATGAGAGCTTGTCTGGGAGTGCTGTTTGTATGAAGGGAACTGCCATGCTCATGGGTATTTTATCCACCTGGGCTTACATTGTTGTATACATCTGTAATTGCACTGTGTTAAAGGCACTTGGGGGTCCTGAGCCTCAGGTCCAGTGTTCCCCACATCCCATGTACAGAGCAACGGGCCTCTGCTTTTTAATGTTCCATTCACAAATACACACCTGGAGCAGCACTTTGGCAGGGGACAAATAAAGCCCAGATCTGTCCCAGCTCCCCGTGTCTTGGGTAAGACATAATGCATCTTGTGACTGCTTCTAGCAGACAGGTCTGTCTGGCCATGCCCAAGCTGAGGAATCCAGTCTGAGTGCTTGTTTTAGCCACTTCCAGTCTGCATATGAGGTGAAAACCTCAGTGGGCAGCATCCTTGCTATGGGCACCTCCAAACCTTTTGTGCCTGGGGCATGCAGTCCCAGCTGGGAATGGTGGCGCAGTCTTGAAGTCCTGGGCTGTGGCACCCCTGGCAGCCAAGAAGCACAACTGCCAGTGCCTGCTGCAAATGTGAAAACAGCACCTGTATGGATCCTGCTGCTGCCTCCAGAGCATGTAGGATGGTGCAGCTTCAAACACCAACCTTCCAGGGCAGTGCTGTCCTCTCTGTGTTAGCCAGCTGGCTGTGGGAGCTTCTCTGTGCCTCATTTTTCCTGGGGAGATGGTAGGAGCTGGCAATGTGGTTTTGGCTTGCTTGTCAGTGGAGAGGTGTCTATATTGAAGAGCAAGGTACTATTGCTCTCATGTAGCCCTGGTTTTGGTAACACTGGATGGGTTTGAAGGAAATACCAAGTTCCTTTGTCAAACACATGTAATAGCTGAAATTCGTGTGAGTGAAGTGCTAGGGGTAATCTTCTGCCTTTCTGAGGAGATGTTTGCTTGACTGAAATCTAGTGACTCACAACCAATTCCTGCAGCATTAGTTGGATATGTGACAGGGAGATCATGTAAAAGGTCACCAGCAGTTTGAAATGAAGGCAGTGAAAAATGCCTGTCTGTTACTAAAACTGTGCCTGGAGATTGTTGGCCAAGTATTGCAGTCTCGCTTTTCTATTTTTAAAACGCTTTCACCAGCTGCTATGCGACCCTTCCCTCCACACCCACAACAGAAAAAAAAAAACTTACTGATTAGAAACAGGAAATAATAAAACTCATTAACCACAAAGTATTTTCAAATGCACAGAGTAAACAAGCAGAGATGGTGAGAAATAGATATTTCCCACTGATCTCTTTTCAGAACAGTAACCATAGCTGATAATTATAGTGACTGGGGTTTTACAGTTTTTAGGGGGAAAGTATGTTTTTAAGTTGATGCTGTCAAGCCATAGTTAAAATACTGCCATCACAGCCTCTCCCAGCATAACAATAAGGTGGCCACAAGTGCCAGGAGATGCATTACTGACACCATCTAGAAGTAGATGAAAACTTCAGACCCCATTTGCTCCTCTCGCCTGCCCCACTGGTGTCCAGAGCCCAGCGCTGGGCAGTGGAGGTTCCTTTGCTGCTGGGTGCAGCCATGGGGGCTTTCTCTAAACTCTGCAATATGCGTGGTAATAAACTGAGAAGGTCTTTAATGTCTTTCCTCTTCCAGGATTTTGCAGTTTGCTTTGCCTGAATGCTTTCCCTGCCCGTGAGTATTCTGCGTGCTTTGCCGCAGCTGTTTGCTCAAGCTGGTCCCAGCTCCCACCCTCATCTGGATTTTTGTGGTGGGATGATTTGGATGCATGTTCTGTATTAGTGATCACTCTGGAGGTTTCAATCAATAAGGTGGGAAGTCCTAATTTTCAGGCAGAGGGTGGAAACTGAGCTTGTGGTAAGATATGTACAATTCTATGTCTTCTGACCTGCCTTCTTGACCTGCCGTGCCTCCGTGCAGCCATGTGTAGGCCAGTTGTTTCTCCTACTGCCCTTGTGTCACCCCTTCTAATGGCTTTTCAAGAGGGCTGGATAAAAGGGAGAGCTTCACAGAAAAAGATGTTAAACCCAGAGGTGGTGGTTTTCACTCCTTCTGCACATCATCAAATAGATCGCACTGCATAATGAGCCCCTCTGAACTACGGGTCCATTAATTAGTATGCACAGTGTTTGTTTAAGGGCTCCTCACTCTTTTATTTTAACTGTGAGGAACTTTTAACTGCCTTTGAGATGAAAAACTGACCAAATGTTGCCAACAAGCTGATCAGATTTGTCCCAGTTGTCTTGGTCCAATTTGCAGAGAACTTTACTTTCTGCGCTTCCCTTGTGAGTAAAAGCTAAAACATTGATCCAGGTTGATAAACCAAACTCCTCATTTCTTTAATAACTTTTTAAGTGTTACTGGGATCCACGTGATCCTGTCTGTGTGTGGTGCACACTACTTTTTGTACAAAACATCAGGGGCAAAAACTAAACCATCTCTTTCAACCCAATTCAGGAAAAACCATTTGTGAAAGAAGAAAATAAAAACAGATCCACGACTACTGTTTATTCAGAGCAGACAGGACAAAGCTGGGAGAAATATCAGATATTATCTTCCAGAAGTTTATTTAGAGCTTTTAGTTACAGAAACAAAAAAAAAGTCCCTAAATAGAACTATATGTAACAGATATATACATACACGTAGCTCACTGGTTTAACAGTAATGTCAGGATGTCAGGGTGGCTGGGAACGGCTCAGAGTGAGCAATCTAGAGAGCATTTCTAAACAGCCTAAAAAGTCGAAACTAAGTCTCTCCCTTTCTCATTTTTCTAATCACTGCAGCATTTTTACAGGAATCTGGACCCGAATCTCCTGCAGCTGCACAGGGATAATAATAAAAATAAGAAGCAGAAGAGATCTGCCATTTACCCCTTTATCCAAGCAAGGGACCTCCATGGCTTATGTGAGATCTGAGAGGTAAGCTTGATGCCAGAGAGGGTCATTGCTTGTTGTATTTTCATTAATAGGAAGGTGATTATTTTAAGAATATAAGACAAAAAAACCTATATAATTAATATACACTAAAGAGCTTGAGAGGATTCTATACAATAATTTAGATGTATTAAATAAATAAAAAATAGTAGCAGCCTTCTACAATGCAGGCTACACATAGGTTTACTTCGGCTTGAAGTACCCTGGTCTTCAGTACACCTACAGGAACAGACTTGCTCCACAAGTGTTTTAAAGAAACATATCTATAAGATACATACGTAAGAGTGTCTAAGGTTAGGGTAAACATTTTAAAACACACTTTACCACGGTCTCCACATATCTAATGAGCCCATTCTAGCGTTGTTATGGGAAAAATTTGGCTGCAGGACCTGTCTGGGAGGCGTAGCATCAGCCTGGCTGAAAACCGAGAGTGGCTGGAGCTGGAGGGAGTATTTTGAAGCCTGCTTGTTCTCCGCGGGGTAGGAGTGCTCCTGGGAGGGGTTTGTGCCTCGAGGGCACCCCTTAGG
Source organism: Hemiprocne comata (assembly GCA_020745705.1). Lineage (NCBI taxonomy): Eukaryota > Metazoa > Chordata > Aves > Apodiformes > Apodidae > Hemiprocne > Hemiprocne comata. The sequence continues at coordinate 5,892,275 of CM036594.1, read as the reverse complement.
GCTCAGGGGCCTTTTTGGCGTCAAGAGAGGCTGCTGAGATGGGCTCGAAGACCTTAATGCCACTTTGCAAGTGTCTTCACCAGACCTGGGTAATGATTTCAGCAGGTGGTTGAGCAGGCGTGCCCCAAGGGTCTTGTCCATCCACTCGCAGGTGAGGAGGAGATTGTGCACCTCGTGCATGCACTGAATGTACCCGGTGCTGTACCTCTGCTGGGCTTCCAGGCCCACTTTGGAGTCAGCTGAGTTGGAGGGGAGACAAGGGGAGTCGGTGAGTGGGTAAGAGCTGCCGAGGGTGTTCTTGCTTAAACACTTTCACCAGGTTTCCTGTGGGCACAGGGTCCTGGGGGGCTCGGTGCTGAGGCCGACTGGGCTTCAAAGTGCAATGTTTGCAGAGCTCAGGGGGATGCAGGGTGCGAGGCTGCAGCCCCCACGTCCCGCTGCCCACCGCCAAGAGCAACACTAGACCAAAATGGGCTCTAGAAGGAAGAAAACCTTCTGCGTGTTACGCCGTGCTTAGCTCTATCTCCCCATCTAGTGGAGAAAGCCAGAGCCGAGCAGCAGCCCAGGCCTCAACAGATGCTTTTGCCAAATTGCCAGCGGCTAAACCTGCTGGTTCCCTCCTGCCACGGCTCGCAGGGTGCGGGACCGGGCACTCACCCATCAGCTTGCTGCTCTGGATGTTCTGGAGGTGCTTCACTGTCATTTCGAGGATGTCTGCTTTTTCCAGTTTAGACTGCTGGTAAATAGAGGGTGCAGCAGTTAGAGGCAGCAAAGGATGCCCAGGTTTTCAAAAGAAGAGACATCCCCTTCTTCCCCCCCAAACCAGTCCCCCACCAGTGAAAGGACAGAAAGCAGTATAAAAATGAGCACTTACATCCAGGTGGAAGGCACCCACAACCGTCTCCTTCAGCTGGTCCAAGCAGTTATTAATCCTTTCCCTTCGCTTCCTCTCAATGAGAGGCTTCCTTAACTGGCAGGGAAAAGAAAAGGAGGAGGAAAAATTGCAGTTGATATTTTTTCTTTCTCTCCCTGCTGCAGTTCAGCGAGGGCAGAGCCTCCTCATCCCCTGCACGAAGACAGTGTGGGGTGATATGATGCTCTGCAGGGACAAGGGACAAGATCCGGATGGAGAGTGTGCCAGCTCCGGTCACAGTCTGGCCCTCAGATGGTATCAGCCCTCAATTCTCCCACTTCCACTCAAATGAAAGAGGGAGAAACCTTTATAAGCCAGAGAAAGGAAGGAGAAAATAACAGCCATGTGGCTGAAATTCAGGTAAAACACCTCTATAATAAGAGGGGGGGGGGAAAAAGTCCCCTCTCTCATTGCAAGAAGCAGCACCCGCAGCCCTGGCACCCGTCACTCCTGTGCCACGGAGGGGACCTACCTTCCTCTCCTCCTTGGTGCTGGCCAGCTTGTGGGTGCCGCTGGCAGTGGCTGTGGCCGTCATTATAATCCAGCCCGCCCGGGTGCCAGGAAGATGGGGACGAGAAGGAGGCACTCGGGCAGTGGGTCGCTCCCTTTCCCGAGACGGGCGCTTGGCTGCTGTATTTATAACCCAGAATTAGCATGTGAAAGGGGACTTTCCTTGGCGGGATTTCTTTTCCCACACAAGGGGTCGAGCCCGGAGGTTTGTGGCCATCAATCAAAGCTGACAGGTCACTGCTTCTTTTCAATGACCACGCCGGCCCCCCCAAACGGCGACAGATGTCCAGCCTCCGACGCCGGGCTTTGGAGGGCTCTTTTGTTAGGGAAGAAGGGAAGGAAAATGGGCGCACTCTGAGCAGCTTGCACGGCTCCTCGCTCAATTTGCACAGATTCCCAGGGAGGGAAACAATAGCTTGGAAGTGGTTGAGTTACACCTGGGAAAATGCTTTCTACCTATCTTTTTTCCCCTCTATCTCATTGAAGCAATGCCTCTTCTTACCTGCTAACCCAAGAGCCAGCCAGTTCACATCTTGAAGCAGACTCTTAATTTAATAATAGAATATTTGAGCTATGAGTTCCTGCTCCCAGGAATAATTATTACAAGGTAATGATGATCAATTAAAAACTGTTGACAGCAGATGCCTGTAGGAACATTGTTTCCATCACAGAAAACCTCTAGGGAAAACACAGGATCTTTGTTTACCTCTTGGGAGCCCGAATTCTTGGTTGCACATGGCTGGATGGAGGAAATACACAAATCTTCTAGTTTTTGGCTGCTGTGTAGAATTTAATATTAAATGTACAGGCTACTGCAGATGCAGAGGAACCTAGAGGTGAGTTAGTTCTGCGGGGTTTTTACTTCTTCGATTTTTTTCCCCATGCTGTGAGGAGGTTTGGGTGGCTTTGGAGGGAAGGGTGTTTTTCTGTTCGTTCCTCTGAAATGCTAGCACAGAAGCAGATGGGCCTTTGGAGGAGACTTGGCACAGGATTAGAATGCACCTTTATGCTTCCTCACTTCTGCCTGGTCTGGAGGGGAGTATGAAGGAGTTTTTCATGACTGTGCTTTTGCTTTCTGATGGTTGCTTTGCTAATGAGCAGGATTTGGCAGTGTCCTGTTGAGTCCCGCAGGTGAAGCCCTTTGGGTAGGTGTCAAATGTGTCACCTTCTTGAAATGGAGAGGAAGCGGCTGCAGCGGTTCAGAAGCCATCCCGACCCACCGGTGGGATTTCCCAGCACCCAGCACAAGGCTGGGGCTGCAGAACCCCCTCCTTCCCTTCCAGCCCTGGGTGGGGTGTACCCCAGCGATAAAAGAGATCGAGGACATCACGTCCCTTGCTTAACAGCCACGTGGGTGTGTGTTTGCCTGTGTGTAAACGCAAACATCCTTGCAGCATGTCTGTATGCCCTGCTGCCTGGGCTCATAATGAAAACATGTCCCCAGACACGGTATTTCACAGGCAGGTGTTGTTTGTCCGTCAAACACAAAGCTGGGGTGCAGTTATGCTGTTTTATAAGCACCCTACTTGGAAACGGCCTGAGATGGGCTGGTGTGGTGGTTCTGCCGGGAGAGGAGGGTTTGGGAGGGGAAGGTTTTTGATGTGTCCATTGTGCCAGGTGAAGGGAGCAGGGATGGGCTCCTTTATCTCAGGTGCTTTCCCCCCACCCCCCACAGACAGCAGAAGGAAGTCGCACCACCCTGTGCAGGAGCCCCTCATGTCAAACAACCCTGACTGCTCACCAGTAAAGACTCCTTTGGTTTTTCAAGCCTTTTCCAGCCCACTCGGGGGAGCAGAGCATTGCTGGTATTTATAATAGTGAAGCTGAGGTATCTGCATTGCCACAGGTCTCAGCAGTCTGGCGGGTGAGAGGCAGTGGGTGGGTTGGGTTAGGGCTCTGCCCTGCACATGGGTAGGAGGGCACGGAGTGGGCACACCCCTGGCTCTGGGCAGTTTGCTTGGATGGTTGAGGCTGGCAGCACCGCCTTCTTCTTGTGCCTTACCCTCCCTCCCACTGTCCTCTCCCTGCGAGGTGCCACTGAGCTCCCGAGCCGGGGGATGCTCTGCCAGAGGGTCGCACACAGGCTTCCCCTGCAAAGCAGCTTTCACCAAGCTGACCCCCAGGCAGGGGGATGTTGGTGACCAGGCGATGGATACTGGGGATGGACAGGTGTGATGGGGGGCTGAGCACAGCGTGGTGGCCCCTGGCGCCCAGCCATGGTTGGTGCCCAGCCCATGCAGGGCAGCTGAGCCCCATCCTCGGTGGGACGAGACCCCCAGCAGCCGCTGGTGTCCGCTCCGGGTGAGCTCATTTCAAGGTTCATTTGTAAGACAGCACCGCAGTGAAAAAAAAGAGTAGCTCTTGCTGTAAACAGTTATTTTACACCTCTCAGTCAGGGCAAAGGCCTTTATTTTTGGGGGAGGGGTGCGGGCAGGAGAGCTGCCCAGGCTTTTGGGGGGAGGCTGACATCTGTGCCAGGGATTGTAGAGACCCAACAGGCCAATGCAAATGAGCATTAAAGGGAGCTTTCTGCAAATTCCCACTTTCCTTCTGCATTGCCTGCTGCCAGGTTTCCCTGAAAAGGGGATTCTCCTTCATAAACAAAGCCTCCCTTTTTTCCTGGGCTTTGTGGGGAAAAATAAAAAAGGAAAGAGAAAGGGGTCAGTGCTGCTTGGAGTTTTCTTTTTTGCTATTTGTCTACATTTCACACCCTGGAGAAAGAAAACAACTTTTAACATCTGTTCCTGCACTTTTTAAGAGTGAAAGAAAGGCTCTTGAAAAGAGGGAAAGCGTGGCAGATGTTGGCAGGTTCCCTCCAACGCAGATGTCTTGCTCTGAAGAAAACTTTCTTTGGGGATTGGCGGCCAGGGCTCCTCTTTGACTCAGGACACGCGACTGCCAAGCGAACAGGGGGACGTGGGAAAGTGCCGGCAAACAAAAGGGCTTATTCAAACAAACCTGAGAGCCGTGAACAATCTAATAACCAGCAGAGAAATGGTCAGTGGCCCCCGGCCCCTCTCAGAGGGGTTCAGGGCAGCCAGGGGCCATGGGATGAGGAAATTTCACCTCGTCCCCAGGGCTGCAGGCAGGGGTGTGCCCTCCTTGCCTGCTCCCTCCGGGGCATCTTGGCCAAGGAATGTCCTTCTCGAGGTGCTAAATGATCTCAGCTGGTCCATCGAGCCAGCTGCACAGGAGCTGCAAGCCCCATGGCAGCTGGGCTGTCCCACATGCACCAGCCAAGGCAGCGGGAGAGGAGCAACTATGGGACAGCAAAGATGTGGCAAGACACAGCATCTTGCTATGCAAATTCAATTAAGCTGTTAAATTAGAGATTCTGCCAAGATAATGGTAAAAAACACCCCAACCCTATTGATTAGAACCAGTTGAAAGATTCTTGTGAAACTGCTTTTGAGGAAATAGGATTTTTTTTTAATGGAAAGTGATAATACTGAGAGAAATTAGTATTTTCTGTGAACCTTTTGTTCACCCTGTCCCCTTCTCTCCGACTGGTAAGATGAAGTAATTTAAAAGAAGTTTTTTCTGGTAATATTTCAGTTTAGGGACTTCACAAGATGAAAGTAAGAAGCCCAGAGAAAAGGGAACAGAGCCAAAAAATTCCCACAAGAAAGTAACTAGCTCTGTTTTGTTGTTAAAGCTGAGAAGCTTTGTGATTATTCCTCTACTTCTTTCAAGTTTTGTTCTGCCTTAACTCTGTCCCAATCCATTTTCTCCTGCTGGTGAGGCTGCCCTGTGCTGGGACTGCTGTGCCTCTTCCCTGCTTGGAGCTGGAGGGGAAAGCCTGGTGAGATGGAGCTGTATTACTTCTTTGGAGGTCAAGTGCTGGGGTGAGCAGCCCACACCCCTGCTGGGGATGTCCCCCATGTTTCTGCTGGCAGCTGGGAAGCAGGAGCTGAGGACCCCCATGCCACAGAAAAGATGCTGTGTGTCACCAGAGACCCACTCACCTGTCCAGCCTGGTCCCTCCTGCAACCTGGGGTCATGCTGTGGACACCAGCTCACAACCTGGCAGGACTAACCAGGAGGCCTGTGCGGTGCTGGGACAGCCTGTGAGGCCAACCCAGGCCCCTGGCTGGCTAACGAACCTGTCTTGTTAACTTGCTTGAGCCTTTTGCAGGGATGGATTTGCTGTGGGATGGGGGGAGCAAAGCACGGGTCTGGCTGAGTGGGCACTGCTGTGCGAGCTCAGGGCACCCTGTGCTCTCTGTGCTCCCTCCCTCGGGGATGGGCTCCGTGCCTGCCTTGCCCTAAGCAAACACTCACCCAGGAGAGGTTGTTTTTACAGGGGCTTTAGTCATCATGAATAAAGAGTTTTGTCTGGGTTTTTCATAAGGTCAGTTCTGGTTCAAGGTTGAGGTTTAAAAGCGAGGGGTAAAGCTCTCCTTTAAAAGGTTTAAATGTGGAGGTTTCACGATTGCTGCAAATCCCAAGCAGCCCATATTGAAGCCCTGTGTCACCCAGGGGTGGTTTGCTACCAAAATGTTACAGCGAGAGAGGAATGTGAGGAGCAGCAAGACATGCTGGTGTGGTGACTGGAGGTGAGGGTCTGGAGGGTGCAGGTGGTGCCTGGGCAGGCTGGCTTCTGGCACCTCAACCACAGCCACTCCAAGATTTCCCACTGCTGGGTTGCCGTGGGGGGGACCAGGGCTACGTCTCCAGGTGGCCTCGGTTTGGGATGTTGTACCCACAATGTTTCATCTCAGGTCAGTGCAGCAGGGTCCACAGAGGGACCACATGTCCAGCAGTCTGGCCAGGACAGGATAGCACTGGAAATAAGCTGGGGCAGAAAAGCAAAGGGTGGCTTATTTGGGCTTGGGGTGTGGAGAAGAGCATTTGCAGTCATTTGGTATTACAAGGAGAGTCTCCTGAGAGCACAGCCCCGATGCAGCAGACAGGACATGGGCCCGAAGGCACCATCCAAGCCTGCAGTGAGGGGAGCTGTGGCTGTGCTGGGGAAGGCTGCTCCAGTGACTCTCTGCCTTGGAAAGCAGTGCCAGTTAAACCCCTGGGGCTGGGGTGACACTGTCTGTACCAGGTCATGGTTTTTGGCAGGGGCCTGGGAGGTGATGTGGTTGTGGCTGTGCAAGAGTTGTGTGGCAAGTGGGGAAGGGGCAGAGGGGATCTGATTTTTATGGTCAAGTGGTGGCCTGTCAAGGCAATGTCCTATGCAACTCACTGTGCTGTAGACAGAAGTAGGGGGAGCACAGCTGGAAATTCACCAACCTGAGAGACACGTACAGGTGGAGAGAGAGAGCACTGGACACTACTACCTGCAGTATTTTCATCACAGGGGAAGAAGTCCAGCTCCACAAGTGGCATTGGACATTTTCTGGAAAGCTGTTGACATATCTCAATCCAGCTGCTTTACTGAGTGCACCAAACCTTGCTTGCCCCAGCTTGGATTCCTCAGTACCAGCTGGAGCTACCATCCTTGGGAGTGGACTCCTGGGATAGGAAATAATTACAAGGCTGGTAGCAGCTGAGTAATTCTCAGCTTTTCTTTCTCACACCCCTCCAGCCTTCCTGTGAAGGATCACCTGATGCTTCTGCTGTTGCTCAATCTGTCTCTTGTCTGGTGGGTTAGCAGTGCTCCCCCCAGCCCCTGCACACTCCTCACAGCCTGTGTCTTTGTAGCTTCTTGGTCCCTGAGGCTGCAGGAGGGTCTGGGTTAAGTCTGGCCTTGGTGAGCCATATCTCTCTTCTGAGCCTGTGAGCAAATGCAGCTTTCATCTTGCCTTGGCCAAGGGCCAGCAGCAGCAGCTTTCTTTTTATAGTATGTGTATACGTGTGCTGACACCACATCCTGACCCCCTGACACAAAATACCTTGTCAGCATGTCCGAGGCAACGAGGCGGTCACTGTCCCTGCTCTGGGGGGAGCGGCCGGCAGCCCCTCCGGCCAGCACCTTGTCCTGGGCCTGGGCCCAGGTGGGTGGGCAGCAGCCCGGCCGGGAGGGCACCAGGCTCAGCAGCAGCAGCATTTCCTACATGCTGCTCAGATCTGGTGCTGCAGGGCTGGGATTGCAGCACCCAAGGAAGTGAGGAAACACTCACTGGGGTTTTTTGGACTTGCTGGTTCAGCCTCGGCACAGCCTGGTTGCTGCTGGGACAGCAGAGAAAACAAGGGTTTAGGATGGGAGGGCATGAGCCATGGGGTCTTTGGTCTTTGTAAGCCAAGTGCATCCTGGATTGTACATAAAAGCACATCCTGCTCTCTCAGCTAATATTTTTGTATCTGTATTTTTATATCTAAATTTTTATCAATTAAAGCAAAAAGGTTTATACCGCTTTTTGTTTTATAAATACTGTCTGGTTTTAACCATCTCTCTTTCCTCTATAATTTCTTTAGTTTTTTCCCCTCTTCAATTGTATCTAGGAGACTGTGCTTTTTTTAAAGGGATGGGGATTGCTTATTCCTTTTGAGGAATGAAAAGGGTGTAGGAAGTCCTGCTAGCTCTTGGGGCACAGTCACTTGGTGAAAGAACTACCAGAGCCCCATGGGGTGAACAGCAGCCAGGAGCTGCAAAAAGGTGGTTGATGCTCCATGGGCTAGTCTGTGAAGGGGAAAAGCAGAGCTTGCACTTGCTTCAGCTTCTCCATAATGAGGCATGTAAAAATAATAACAAAACCCCCCACTGTCACAACCATTTTTTTCTTTCTTGTCTATTTTAACATCAGGAGCTGTGCCCTGGGTTTGCCATGACCAACATGAGCTCCCCAAGGATTTTTCCAGAAAAATACCTCTGATGGGCTGGGTGTTTTGTTGTGTTTTAAAGGTGGTGTTTCCTCCCATCTCCCTATTCCTAGTACATATGTGCAGACAGCGACTCATACATACATCTGCACACAGATTTTCAGAAGATACAAATTTTGATGTAGAATGTAAATTAATTTTGTAGGTGAATCTCACTGAGTTGGCAGAAAGCAGCTCAGCCTTTCTCCAAACCAGTGCCTAACTGTGAAGGCAGGGACAGGCAGAGCTCTGGAGTGTGCCCTCCTTCTCAGGAGCCAGGGATCCCATCAGGAGAAGAAGGAGAAGGAGAGGCACAGAAAAGCTTTGGAGAGTCTTGGGGAAGGTCTTTGCAAGTTATTTGCTGGAGTGGCTTGACACAGATTTAAGTATCCAGTGACGTGGCAATGGCTCCTGAGTTAGCTCAACCCCACAGTGACTGAGACTGAATCCAGCTGAACAGCAGCACTAAGCCCATGCTGTTCACTGCAGCAGTTTTCTGCTGTAAGAACTAATTAATTTGTTTCTGTGAAGTCCTTTGAAGGGGTGAAGTGCTAAGTAAGTGCACAGCAGTGTTATCCAGAGGGTGAGGGCTTCAAAGCTTAACGGGTGCTACTTAAATATGAAGCGACTTAGCAAACTTGGTTCATAATTTCTTTAAAACATAAAAGAATGGGGGAAGCATCTGAAAAAAAACACCTAACCAGTCATTTTGGTAGTGCTGAGCCTGAGGAAAAGTCACTGCAAGAAGCCAGATCCCCAGCAGATGGGCTTCCAGTTCCCCTTCCCTGACTTCAACCTTCACCTAACAGTAAAAGCAGGGAAAATCCTTTCTCTTTCAGTAATTTTCTGTTTTAGAACTGATTTGGTAGAAGTGGGAGAATAAAAGTGCTGAGAAGCAATGAAGGAAAAGCAGTCCTTAAAGATTGGTGGGTAAATTCAAGTTGGTAGAGATTGTTCCTGCAGTACCTCTAAGGTAGTCCAGCCTTTCTTCTCCCTAAGCCTTGGGAAATGTTTACATGGCAGGCAGCCTTTGCACAGGCACGTGGAGCCAAGCTGGCTCATGGGAAGGATGGTCCTTCAGGCATGTTAAAAGAACATAACCTAAAGGCTCCCACCAACATATGGAATATCCTTTTAATTGTTTCACCAGTGTTCACAGCCTCATGTCTTTCCTGCGTGACTTGGGCTTTGTTAGATGTATTTGCTTCCAGATCTATTGAATTAATGGATGTAGTTGACTGTTGTTTTTTTTTTCCTTCTTTTTTCAACTCAGGAAATACATTCTTCTACAGTGCTGGTTTTCAGGGCGACTTCTGTTATTTCCTTTCATATTTACCACACTGATGGAAATCTGGTTTGGGCTTTTGTAGTAGATTCTCTCTGGACTGGATGCTGTGCTTTATAGATAACTTTCAATTGTTCCAGAGTAATACAAAGTTTATTAAAAGGACACGGTTCTGCAGAATGACGTACTGCTCTTCTTGCTGTTCAGGAAAGGGATTTGCAATAGATTCTTTTCCTATGATTCCTCTGGCAATCTTTCTGACAATCTTTATATGCTACCCTTAGTTCTTGTGATTTGCAAAAGTGTTTTTTAAAGGTGTTTTCATTCTGAAATGGCAGCTTGAATTGAGGATAAGGTGTAACATCCCTGTGATTGGAGCTGTTGGTGAGAGTCCAGAGGAGACCACAAAGATGATCAGAGAGCTGGAGCACCTCTGCTATGGAGACAGTCTGAGAGAGTTTGGGTAGTTCAGCCTGTAGAAGAGAAGGCTCCAGAGAGACCTTAGAGCACCTTCCAGTACCTGAAGGGGCTACAGGAAAGCTGGGGAGGGACTTTTTACAAGGGCATGGAGTGGTAGGATGAGAGGGAACAGTTTTAAGCTGAAAGACATTAACCAGGTTGGACAGGGCTTAGAGCAACCTGGTCTAGTGGGAAGTTTCCCTGCCCATGGCAGGGGGGCTTAGAAATAGATGATCTCTAAGGTCCCTTCCAATCCAAATGAGTTTTTGATTCTATGATTGAGAAATAAGCCTTGGTCCCTGGGGATAGGGTGGGACAAAGACCCCCAGGGCTGCTGAGGAGAGGTAGTTGTGTCACTTCTCTCTTAAGGAAACCAGCCCAGTGTGCATGACATCCTGCAAATATGATGCTCTCACAGGGACACACTGGCCCAGCCTGGTTTTCAGCTGAACCTCAGGAGCTGGTGGTGGTCCTGGCAGCCTCCCTGCCTCCACCCAGCCTTGGTCTCAAGGAGAGCCGATGGCAGCTGGCCCTGGAGAGCCAGTTGCTGCTGTGCAGGACCTGGCATCTGCACAGGGCACAGGGGCTCTGCATAACGTACTGTCAAAGGAGGAAAAGAGGTAAGCAAAACAGAGGATTAATTTTACAGTGTGACATATTATTTTTCCCCACTTTGGCCATTTGTTGGTGCAGGATGGAGATGAGAGGAGCTGAATCTCAGCTGCAGGACACCCTGGGCCTCAAACCAGCAACAAAAAGCTCAGCATCCCATTCATGTCCATCCCTCCTAGCACAGCACCTGCACACTTGCCTTTCTAACTACCTTTTTTTTCCCCCAGTGAAGTAGCTTGGATTTTTTAATGTTTAATCACTTCCTAATCTGCAAGGATTAATTAATTCACAATGGATGTCTCAGTTGTGGCTGTCAATTAGCAAATTGCTAGTGTACTAAGAGCTCTCTCACATGCTGAATTTAATTCCTGCTTTTAAGAACTTAGAAAAATCATGTTCTCTCTGCTCAGGGATTTCCCTGCAATATACTACATGGGATTGGTAATTGCACTGAACCCATTACTTGGATGATCTTTTTTCCAATGGTCATTTTGTGAAGCAGTAGTATCAATTTTCCAGAAGCTGGTATCAAATCCCTGTACCAGTGCTTGCCTTTAATTCCTTTTTCTCTCTAGTCAGTTCCCTGAATATTATCTGTTTAAACTTGAATGTTTTAGCATAATTACAGGTTAACAATTTGGACATACACACCCTTTCCATGTTGGCTCTGAAAACAATTCTTCCCAGCTCACAAGCAGGATCTACAAACTGCCAGTTCTGCCAGCTGCACGCTCTGAGCCCAGGCAAGCTTGGCAAGCCATTCCCCAAGGTCCTGTCACCTCATGCAGGCAGCGTGTCCCCCTGCCTGCTCCAGCTCCAGAGCTGCTTCATCTCCTATCTTTATGTATGAGCAAGTACATATTTGGCAGATCCAAGCAAGTGTGTATATATGTATTTTTTTAAAAAAATAAAATACATATATATACACACATACCTGCTCTTAAATATTTTTAGATATACACTTAAAAAAATAAAAATATATATATACTTGCTTATACCCTTACGTCCTGTCCCATGAGGTGCTCAGCATGGCAGGGCTGGCTGGGGCAGGCAGCTTGGCACCACAGCTGCTGTGTGCTCTTGGCCAGCTGGGGATGGTGCTTGTTGTCTGGTTAGAGGACTGTTTTTGCTTATGTTTGAATTTTTTTGTGTGGGGTTTTTGTTTGTGTTTTTTTTTTTTTTTTTTGTTCTTGTTGGTTTTTTGCTTTGTTTTAAATTTGTTGACCTTCCATCCCGGGGGAAGGGAAGACCTGCCAGGTGTGGGGGCAGCAAGGAGGCCCTGTAGTCCCCAGGGAAATGCAGGTCCAGCAGCCTGTGCAATCCCATGGCACTCCTTCAGCTGTCCCCAGAGAAAGTGCTCCTGCTTTGCACCCACCCAGCCTCCTCCCTGGGAGTGAATTCCCACTCTGTATGCCATGAGCTCCTGTAGCTGTGAGTATGCCAAGGTGAGGAGCTCAGCCCCTCTGTGCCTGATCAGCCCAGCCAGCGCTGCCGTGTCCAGTGGTGTGTCCTGGCAGGAGCCCGGTGGCTGCAGGAGGCAGCTGGGCCACCAGCACCACTGGCTTTCTATAGGGCAGGTGAGGCTGCCTGGACACGTGTTGTTCAGGGCAGCCATGTGCTGCTGCAGGACAAAATAACAGCATAGAGACACCTGACCCAAGCCCTCCCTGTGATGTGACGGGGAGCGCAGGAAGGGGATGTGGAAACACGTAATTAGGGAGAAGCTGTCAGCGGGGGCTGCATTGTGTGGTGGAGAATGAGGAGCTTCAGGACATTTCCAGCAAACCAGGCCAGCAAGTCCCTCACTGCCACACAGCTGCAACACAGCAGGCTGCGGGGCAAGGCTTCACCTCATGGCTTGTTCCATAAAAATACATTTTTCTGCTTCAAAATCACATTGTGTATTACACTGCATTAGTGGACAATATCAATGTGATCTATGCTGGGAGAGGTTTGTGCTTGTTTTTATTCAGGCTAATCTGCATTTGTCACAGCAAGGATAATAAAATAGTATTACCTGCCAGGGACATGGGAACATCCTGGAGCCCTTCCACACCACGATGGGAACTAGCAGAAAACCTTTGGACTATAATTCCCTGAAAACCCAACACGTGAGCCTGGCTGAAGGCCAGGTCCAAGGCACAACACTGTGTCACAACCCACAGCTGAGCCCTCAAGAGGAAGAGTTTTCTGACAGGGCAGAGGGTGCAAAGGGTCTGCAGGAGGTTAGAGCAAAGAGGAGAGAGGGAAATAATGACGCCCTTGCACTGCTGTGTCCAGTTCTGGGGTTCCCAACACAGAGGGACTTTTTATCAGGGCATGTAGCAAAAAGACAAGGGATAATGACTTTAAACTGGAAGAGGGGAGACTTAGGTTAGACATTAGGAGGAAATTCTTCACTGTGAGAGTGGTGAGACACGAGCAAGTTGCCCAGGGAGGCTGTTGAAGCCCCATCCCGGGAAGTGTTCAAGGCCAGGTTGGACTGGGCTCTGAGCAACCTGGCCTAGTGGGAGGTGTCCCTGCCCATACAGAGGGGGTTGGACCTAGATGATCTTCAAGGTCCCTTCCAACCCAAACCCTTCTGTGATTCTATGATTAGTAACACAGGACGCCCGGGGCACGGTGCCTGAGAGGCGGTGGCGCAGCTGGGTCCGCCATCACCCATCGCAGAGTCCGCCTGACACGGGGTCTCACCGACTCCCCCCCTCACCGCGAGCGGGACGCGGCACCGCGCCCACCCGTTGGAGGACATGGAGCTCCGCCCCCCACCCCCGCCCCCTGCGCTGCTGCTGCGCGGGGGCCGCCATCGGCCCTCCAAGCCGGCAGGGGGCGCTCGTGTGCGGCAGCGGGCGGAAGCGTCGCCGCTCTCCGCAGCTCTCCGCCGCCGCCGCGCTCCGCCGCCGGGCGAGGGAAGGGCCGCTGCGACGCAGCAGAGCGCGGGGCGGGGGGGGGAGGGGGCCGGGCGAGCCGGGGCCGCGCCGCGCCTCTGCCTGTAGCCGCCGGAGCCGCGCCGCCAGCCGCCGGAGCCGGGGCCGTCGGGCCGCCAGGGGCAGGCCCCGCCGGATACGCCGCCGAGGAGGCGCCAGGCCGCGCTCCCGCACCCAGGTACCGAGGCCGGCGCGGCGGGGTGGGGGGAGGCCAGCGGCGGCGGGTCGGGCCCAGGCTGGGGTGTGAGGTGAGGGAGGGGCGAAGGCTTCCGGGCCCGGCGCGCATTGTCCGCCGCTGCCCCCCGCGCGGGGCCGGGAGGCGGCGCCGCCGCGGCCGGTGTGTGCGGGTCGGCCGCTCGGGGCAGGGTCAGGCCGTGCCCTGCGGCCCGCGGAGGCCCCCGGGGAGGGCGGCCGGGTCCGGCCGGTGCCCGCCGCGTTTCGGCCGTATCCTCCCACTCGGTGGCGGCCGCTGCTGGAAGGGACCGGCCGGGTCCTGCCAGCCGGGTTGTCCTCGGCGGTGGTGCTGCCTCTCCGGGGCTGGCTGGGGGCCCGGGGAGCGGGGCAGCTCCCGGCTGGTGCTGACCGCACCGGGGGTCCGTGTGTGTAGAGGTCGGGCGCAGTCTGAAAGGAAGGGCACGGAGCAGCGACGGTGCCTCGCTGCTGCGGCAGCGCCTTTTATCCCGAAGTTCCTCAAGTGCCATAGCTGGGTGACGAATTAATCTGCAGAACTGCGCAGGGTTTACCTCAGCCCGCAGGAACGGAGCCGCTTCGGGCTGGGAGGCGGCCGCTGGTGTCTGGTTCCTCTCGGGACGGGCGGTGGAGGCGACGGCCTGTCCCACCCCAGCGGCGAGGGGGGGCTGGCCTCCGGTCAGGGGGGTGCGCAGCTCACATCGCTCCTTTGTTGTGTCCTTTAGTACGTGAATCCATGGGAGGCGCGGAGCAGGCGCTGCCTCGCGAAGTGCTCTCCGTGTCCAGGTCTGAGGCCTCTTCCTACAATTGTTACTCATGTTCGTAGTCCTGATAGGCCTCTGTGCAGAAATAACTGTATGGGGGGGCGGTTAAGATCCTAATTTTTTTTGCAAGCCGCCCCATAGAATGCAGACACAGCGTGAGCTCTGTTGTCCTTAAAAGATAAGTTTTCGTTGTGTTTTCCTACGAATCTGTGAAGTACCACTAGGATTGAAACTAGGATATATTCAGTATTTGGAGGTTGTTTTTAATTTATTTTTTTTTTAAGAAAACTTAAGGTTTGGTAAGTAATCCTGTAGGTGCATAGGGTTTATTTAAAACCTATATGCTGTCTTATGAGCATGGTATGATTTAATTTGCATGATGAGTCAAAGATTAAATTACTTGACCTGAGCTCTTTAGTTTCAGTGAGGCAAGTAACAATGCTTGGAAGAATAGTTTAAATGTTGATTAGAAATGAGATGTGATTAGCATCAGAATATTCTAAAGTTTTGGGGGGGGGGGGGCGTGTTGTTTTTTTTTTTTTTTAAACTTACCTGTCAGAAAGTCCCAGTCAAGGCCCTGTGTTTTCCACTCAGGAGCATTGTTCATCTTCAGGAAACGTGTCTTCCTTTTTGATGCAATGAGCTCGTGAAATCATATACTGTCAGAGGAAATTTAACATCCTGAGCTTGGTCCTTGGTATCTAAGCTTTTAAAGAATATATTTTTACTCTTTAAAACACAGTGTACCTTTAGTTAATACCTCTTACCTAATACCTGTTGATGTGGCACATGCCTTTAACTGCAGAGGAAAAAAAAAAAGCCAAGAAATACTCTGTGAATTAGAATAAGTGTGGTATCTGTTGTGGGGTCAGAA
Source organism: Hemiprocne comata (assembly GCA_020745705.1). Taxonomy (NCBI): domain Eukaryota; kingdom Metazoa; phylum Chordata; class Aves; order Apodiformes; family Apodidae; genus Hemiprocne; species Hemiprocne comata. The sequence continues at coordinate 5,876,992 of CM036594.1, read as the reverse complement.
ATAACTTGTGGGCTTTTTTTCAGTTGTCAGGTGTGAATTGACACCTTACCTGATCTGTAGGAGTGGCATGATGCCCCATGGCACTGTGTCTTGGTAGGATTCCATCTGTCATAGAGTGGCTGTTCTAAGAATCCTGCAGTTTATGATGATCTTCATGATTGTTTTGTGACGTGAGAAACTATTGCATCGGCCAGCTATGATATGCTTGGCTTAAATTTACTAGTGTTTAAACTGTAATCTTGATGAGGGTGTGATATACATGTTGCTGGGGACTTTCCTCGCTAAGGCAGAAAAAAATACCTCAGTACGAGAGGAGATTGTGTCTTCTGGCTTTGAGGAGTGAGCTGGGTACTGTAAGTTTGTATGTATGGACTAACATACTCTGGAATATTTCTAAATACTGATAGCATTGGGGATTTTTTCAAGTTACTTGCATTCTCTTATGTTGATGCAGAGTTCTGAAACTTTGATGCATTCTGTAGGCGTTGAGTGCGTGATTATAGATGGAGAATTATGGAACAGTCTCCTTATTTATATAAATACATAAATCTTTAAAAATATGAATTCTAAATAAGAGTGCCAGTTAGGTAATACTTTGTGGCAATATGTGGTTGAGAGATAGTGATGCTCTTTGAGTATTATCAAGCACAGACAAATGTGTATTCCCAGTGGGGTGTGATAATATTAAGAAAACTCCACCTCTTGGAATTCCTTGATTGATTTTATGAAACATTTACTCAGGAGGGAATAGTATCTATTTCGTATTCTCTCATGGAAGCTAAGGCATTAATCTCTTACTAATTAATGGCCTGTAGTCAAATGAGACTTACTGTTGTGCTACACGTGCTGCACTTTCTAGGGTTTTATGGCATTTTTGTGAATATTGGAATTACTGATCAGCGTCCTCCCTTCTGAATCAATTCTGTGTTGAGTTTTGGCAGGGTTGTTTTTTTCTAATAAGATGTTTGCAGCCTTAATTTTTGTGTAAAATCTTTATGAAAGCTTTGATAATCCCTGTAATGCGCTTATGAAGCCTTAGACATGTGCTAAAATGATGTATGTTTTTGTGGAGTTTTGGAATGGGACACTGATAGTTGGAGCTGGTTTGAAGTAGGGGACAGGAAGGAGCCTAGATGACCTTTTGAATTTCCTTCTGGCCCTGCTTTTCTGTGCTTCTGACACTTTATAAAACGGTTTAATTACAAGAGCAACTATTAAAGTATGGTTACCTTTAGCTAATTTGAGGCATCTTGTAGCTTTCTGGAAGAAATATGATTTAACTCATCTGCTCCTTCAAAATTAATAGTACAACAGCTTTGCAGCCATTTATGTGAATAATGTGCAAAGCAAAAATATGAGTTTAATTTTGAATACCATATTTTCTACAGCTGAAATATTGTAAATTTAGCAATTTCTGGTGAGGAAACAGTGGGCTATGAGCACTGTTACCACTCCTTCTTAGCTACAAGTGGAAGCCAAATATTACCTACATTGGACAAAAACCTTTTCAGTTGTTCAGTGATCCCAAGTCATATGTGTTCACTGTAACTGTATAGCTGCAGATAAACCTCAAGCAAGATGAAAAATGCCTTTTGCTGTTAATATGCAAGTTTGTTCTTTTCTAACAGGAAGACTTTTAAAATGCTACAATTTGTTGTCTAATTTAGAGTGTATATTAGTCTGAATTGTTTGGAAATTCAGCTTTCATTCCCCTTCTGGGCTCTCTCTTTCCTGGTGTTTTCTCTCAATATCCAGCTTCTTGCACCACAGAATGCAGAGGTGTGAGCCATAAGGAAACTGAATATCTTGAGTCAGAAGGTGAAACTTCATGCTGACATCCTTCCCCACCCCCCAAGTGCAAACACAAAGGTTAAATTAGAAGATGATGCTGTCTTGAATTATTTTAACAGGCTGGAGCTAGGCTTTTAAACGCTGGCTTCGGGAGTACCTAAGGCTTAAACTGGTGTCATGTGGGTTTGGTCTTTCTTTAGCCTGAGCAGATTTATGTGCTTTCATTATTCCACCTTATGATAAAATGGCACATTCATTTGTCCCTATTTAAATACTTACTATAAAGGATTGAATTCAAGATTGATCCAAACTGCAAGCAGCCAAAATACTCTGTGTTTACAGGAATAACTGTGGTCATTCCTCAGCAGCCTTCATGGCCTTTTTTTTTTTTTTTTCCCAGACATTAATTTAGAAAGTAAATTGCTTAGGTTTAAATAAACAACTTCAATTTGCTTTCTAACTCCTTTGAGTATTCTGGTTAATACTTCGTATAGTCAAAAGACACTGTAAAAAGTTCTTGACTGTGGACTTCAAGCTAAAATTTTAAGCCTGTCCACTAGGGCATAAAATTCTAGGGGAAATCGCTAAATGTTGTAGCTAATCTTTCTGTTTATTGGCAATCTGCTACTACTAATAAAATACCTAGCTGCTTTCTAAAGATCCATTTGCTCTGTAATTCTTCAGTCCTCAGAGAATTTGTTGCTAAAAAACTAAATGTAGAAAGGCAGTTGAAAAATAGGTAAGTTATAAGTAGTACAGAAATGTAGTATTAGTGTGACATGTTTTTCAAAAGTTCAGAAACATCTTTGGATGAAGTTACTTAGGAGTTACTACTTGGGGATGTAGTAAAATGTCCAGGTATACTGACAAGTGTTTCCCAGTGAAATGGCTGCATCAGTGAAAAATTGTGTGCTGCTTTTGCTCTTAACCCTGTTGTGTGTATTTAAAATTAATTTGCATTGATAAGAAATCCATTTTTCTTACAAAAAGCATGCAACTAGAAGTTTAACTGCAAACCCTGCAAGATTTGGAACATGACACTTAAAATTAACTGAGCTAGAACTTGGCTATACATTAAATTGAATTAATATATTAGCTTTTCAAGGAGTTGAGTAGGCATGATTGTGAGAGAAGTACTTGTGTTCAGCTGTTTGTGTGTGTGAAATGTCTTATCTCCTTTGAAGTCATCTGGGTTAAAACAGATGATGAAAAAATGGAGAAGCATTCCCAGAAATGTGGAATGCATAATCTTCTTCTGGCTACTAGAAAGGTAGATCACTGACATCTAAAAAAATATCTTTTTGAAAAGTTCTTGTTATTCTATATACTGACCTTTAAGTCAAACACGCCAGTACATAGAAAGATGAAGAAAGCTTGTTGAACAGGCAGTTGTGGAAGGCTCCTGTCTCACCCTCCAAATCTCATCCCTGGTGCCACTTTGGATTTTGTCAGGCAAAAGCTGACTTTTCCCATAATTTTTCTGTCTATTCCCCAAGCCCATCCGGGAAGGTTTACTATAGATTGATACCCTTTCTTCCCAGTATTCATTTAGAGCCACACCAGCTTCCCAGCTCATCTGCTGAGGGAGGTTTCTTCAAAAAAATCTGTAGATACTGAATTATCAGTAACATCTTGTATGGTGTGGTAGATGTGTGCTGATAACACGCATTCAGAGCATCCGGCTGCCTTGGAGTCTCTGATCTTTTTCTCTGGGTAAGCAGTTTCAAGAGTTTTTGCTACAGTTGTAAAAATGAGGCAAAAGTTACTTGTGTCATTACATTTTACTTGGAGTACTGCATGTAAAGTGTGTGCTTTAGCAGATGTTGGGCCTTTTAATATATGTCAGAAGATATTTTTGCCTGATGTGTTGTAACAGTTTGTAAAATTAACCAGCATATAACATTTTGACTTTATTGAACATCATGTCTAGGGAAGGAAAAAGCAGAAGAACAGTTCATTCAGAGTAGTTAGATTTTAGGAAAAAAGGGATTTTATTCTACCTAAGTGAGACCTCAGTGCTAGACATGCATGGAGTGTTAGGCAGGTGAGCTCTGAGAAGCCTCTCCCACACAGTTTATGAATGCATCGTTCTTCTAACCTGTAACACCTGCTATTCAAGTCTTAAGTTTCTTCTGACCAGAGATTGGATGTGATGGAGAAACTTTACAGGGGAATTTAACGAGTTACCTTGTAGGGGAAAGAGTTGAGGCAGGGTACTTGATACAAAGGTTTTGTATATGCTCAGTACTACGTTAGAGAAGTGTTGAGAAAGCAAAGTTAATCTCTTGGAAGTTAACAGATACTCAGAACATCACTTCGCTTATGCTGATTTGGTACTAAAAGTTTGATGATGTGCTTCTTTTTAGGTTCCTTTCAGCAGCACTGGTTGTTCAGTTAGTGCACAAGAGAGGCTCAGTGAAGGGACATCCTTCTGATGTACATGTTTAGTCACGATGTACTATTTGGTCTTTCACTATCTTGAGTAAAACCTAGTTCTCTGAAGGCAGGAGGATTCAGGTCCTTGTGGGTTTTCCTTTGGTTCGCTTTTTAACCAGCGGCATCCATTTGTGATGTGAGATTCAGTTGCCTAAAATTTAGATCCTCCAAGGCAGGGAAGAGGTTTGTGATTTTCTGAAGGGGCAGTTGGAGACCAGCTCTGCTGTTACAGTGCATTTCCAGTGGCATTTGTCATTTAGGCATGTGAATTGCTACCGTGGCATTAGTTGTTAGCTTCAGAATCTCTCCCCTCAAAAGGGGACAGTTACTTAAATAGTGACCACATGGCAGACACTTGGGTTATGTGGAAAGGAAGATTCAGGATAAAATTCTGATATCCAGGGCAGTACTTGAGAGGCTTGATAAGGGACCTGGTTTTGCTGTCCTCTGCCTTGTTGCATGCTTTCCAGCTTCAAAATCAAATAAGGAACAGTTTCTAGGGAAAATTATTCTTTTTGCAACCTGGTATTGTTTGTCAGTGGAATGAAAAGGCTTTACTTGAAAAAAGTACAATTGAGGAAAACTAAAATAATCAAGATAATTAGAAAACCTTAAATCTTGAAGTGTTGGGTGTTGGACATGAGGGCCTTAGCTACTTGAACATAAGAAATCCAGCTTGTATGAAATAGGGTCTGACAGTAAACAGGTTCCATCCTGCAGGGCTGTGTTGGACCCCTTGTTGACAGGCAGCAAAGTTGGCACCTTCACACTCCAGCTTTCCCAAGGGCTTCCCACGGAGCTGGAAGCTCTCCCTGCACTGCCTGGTGGCACCTGATTGCACTGGATTGCTGAGTTGCTCAAGCAACCTGGTGAAATTGTCTTTTTCCATGGATTTCATGGATCATCATTGACGACAAAGGAAGCTTCTTGAAAATACTCTACCTTTTCTAAACAAGTGCTATTCTGGATATGATTAATTAGGTTTGTAATCTCTAAGAAAAGCAGTATGTTGATTCATCAGCATTGACTAACATAGTTCCGTTTTACATCTATAATTGACATTGGGCAATATTTAAAACTGCTCACTCTCTCATAGGGTGGAGCTGGAGTAAACAGTTTTTCTGTTAGGAGCTGCATCCATTCACAGAGCATTTTGGGCAGAGTCCTGGCATAGCTGTGCAGTCTGACTGGTGTGACCCTTACACCATGTGTTACGGTGAGGGAATTAATGTCCTTGGGTCCAAGAGAGCCCTTTTATTTCAGGTTTATGGAATGTTTTCTAAAAATGGCACAAAAACTTCAGGGTATTTGCGCATGTTGATAAACTTATGAATATATTGAAGTTTTAAACGGTGAAAGAATTGCATTTCAGTTTTCTTCATTCCTTTAACTTGGAAAAAACAAGTGGCCACCAGCTTTCTAGCTGATGGTTGTGGTTATTCCTTCCTACCTATATATATACTTTTTAATCTATCTTAAAGGGGCATGAACTCTGTTTAGTGAGCTTTCCTTCTTGTTTGGGAACTTACATGTATATATGCGTGTGTGTGTATAATTTTAACAGCCATAGAAGTGTGGATTTGTAGTGTGCATTCAACAGAAGATGGATTACATTTTTTCCTTTGAGACTAACCATGCAAGGCTTTTTGCATGCCTTAGGAATTGCTTTGGGTAGTTGCTGCAGTGGAGTTACTGGAGCGGAGTCTGAAGAGCAGTTCTCTGTAGACTGCACTGGCAGTCACCTCATGTGTTACACAGGTTGAGGACTTTACAGTATCAAATGTAGGAAGAAATGTCAAATCTGTATTTCTTGAGCTCCTTAGACAAGGAGAAGGGACTGTTGGCCGCAAATACAGAATCCTTCCTCTCTAAATGGGTTATTTTGAACTTTGAGAATTACTTACAAGCACTGAAAAGTCTTAGTAAATACAGAAGTTTCTACAACTTGTCACTTCTATTATTATGGTACTTTAACTTTCAGTGTTGTGGATTCACGCCTCTGAGATATACACCAAAACAGAAAGCCTGGCCTTTCATCAAGTTCCTAAATTAGATAACCCAACTAAACTATAATTTTAAAATCGTTGTGAATGGGAAGATTTAAAGTTTGTATTTTAGGAGGTAACAGGGAAATCTAGATAGTTTGAAAAGCAATAAAATATAGAGTCTTACACATTGTTTATATAAATCTTGTTTGACTTAGTAGTGAAGAAAAAAAGTATTTTAATAGATACCTGAATTCTGTAAAGTCCCCTGATTTACTTTTGTATCTAATGGATGGCTGACCAGTTTTTGTTATTGTCACTGCATGCATTTTATTTTTGTTATTTTCAGAAATTTAAAGATACCATTACAGATTACCTTACAAAATTTATAACCAATAGTACATTTTGACTGCAGTCAAACCTTAGGTTACAGTTTTAAACCAGAATCTTGAAAGCATAACCTTACCACTCATTTTTGAATTTAGCATTTTCCTAATATGTTGATTACTTTTGTTGTTGAAAATGAACTACAGCATGGGAAATGTTTTTGAGAATTACGGTTTCTTTTGGCTTGCCTTAGTAATTAGAATAAGTCTTTTAGCATCAAAGAGGTTTTTTTTTCAAACACTTAAACCTTTTTAGCACCTTCAGAGTTTACCAAGACTATGAATTTTATGTCTGCAAATTTTTACTTCTAGAGTATTTGAATGTTTGATTTAAGGGCTCTTGTTTGGTTGGAGACTTGGTGATGCAGAAATCAATGACATTACACTGTTGTAAATATCAAAGTAATTTTTATGATCCCTATTTAAATAAAATCATTGTTAAGCAGGTATACCAATTAACAATTTTAAAGGTGGTTGTTTTTTCCCCTGCATAGCCCTAAGGAGCAGAAGGGGTTGACAAGATACTGATGTAGCAGCCATCATTAATAATACACAATGTAGTAGTATAACTGTCAGCTAAAATGCAAGCCTTTCCAACTGGGCTTGGTGTCAGCCCTTTGTTGGAAAGGTTTTTTCAGTAGTTGCAGAGATGATGTATAATCATTCCTTGGGTAAACTTGGAGAGATGGTAAGTTTCTGGTAGTGTTCATGTTTCTCCTGGTAGTGTTACACAGTCATTGCATTAGAGGAAATTTGGGAGCTCTTATTTTAGTGTTGCAAAACAATTTGATAGTTCCTTTTTCCAGCCCAACTCTTCTTAGCAGATCAGATAAGGGAACTCTGTCCCTCAGAGATGCTTCAGTTTTTCCACTGTGTTAGTTGGCCTAATACTGTTGCTTCTTGTTACAAGCCTTATTTTTTACAGACTGTCTCTAGACTGGTAGCTCTCAAACGTTTTTGGTTTGTGAGACTTCTAGGTGTGTTGCAGCAGAGATGCTGACTCCTATACAGTAAATATCAACAGTCCTGGTTTTAGTTACCTTCTGTGAACTCTCTGGACTGTTCTGCCTTGGGTAATCAATCATATCTACAACAGTTACTGCTAGCTGCTTAGAAGTAAAATCAGTTGGGAAGTCTTCTTTTGGAAAGGTATCTTTCTGCTGTGGTATTCCCCCGTGCCTCCCCTTTTTTAATACAAAAATGCTTTTTGAAACTTCTGGGGCAACTTGTCTTAGTTCTAGCAAGTGGGACCTGTAAGGTATTTTGCCCTGTGTTTTGGTTGGATTAAATTTAAATGTTGAACTTCATATGAGGACCTTCTACCCACCTGTTCCAAGGTGGTTGTTTTATTGTATTGGTTAATCTGGTGGAAGCAGAGAAGTTCACTTGCCATGATGGAGCCTATCTGGAAAGACAGCTCAAGTGACCCCAGAATGGAAAGACAAATGAAATATAGCATGTATCTATATATTCTGAAATACCACCAGCATCTGACACATTTCTGTTCTGTTTCCATTTAGTGTACAAGTAACTTTCAGTAACTGGAACTCTCAGACAGTGTTGGGAGGGGAAAAAAGCTCTCGTGTGTTTTCAGGATTATCTGGCTTTTCAGAGTGTGTATGCTGACGTATCCTGCTGTATTTTAGATCTTTGGACTGGCATCTTATGAGTCATCAGAAGGACTCTTAAGTTGGCATGGAAAGAGCTCAGACACATTTTGGAGGGCAATCTCGATCATTCCTTTTTGATTTCTATGCTGCAGAGCTTAGTGTGGAGGTCTGGGTTAACTTGAAACCTCTCTCCTGCCTCAGAATGTTTGCTACAAAAGGAAAATACAGTGGCATGGTGTTAAAAGTTCTGGCTTTCGCCTCATCTCTCCTGAAGGTTTGAGTAATGAATAGTTCTCCTAGTATGTGTCATCTCTGCCCTTAAATGTGTCTTTCTGTGCTCTCTTGCCCCAAAGGAACACACCTGACTTGGCAGTTGAGGTGCCATGTAATTTATGAAGCAGAAATCAAGTCCATTAGTGACTTTGAAGATTTAGGCCAAACATGAGAGCTGGCAGGAGAAAGAGACGGTTTGAGGGAACTGTGTAAAGGACACTTTTTTTTACAGCTGCTTTATCTTGACATGAATTACGTGGCATTTCTGTAACGCCATGTTTGGTTCTTTTCTTGGGAAAATTGAGTAAATTACCCTTTAAGATTTGGTTTTGTTGGATTGTTTGTTTTTTATTATCATGGCATGCACTTTGATCATCAATTAGAGATGAGTTCTAGATTTAGTTGAAAAGGTAGTTAATATTATCAATGCATTTTCCCTTTCCTGAGCCCATGACAGTTTTGTTCAGGCTAAATTTCAACCAGCTGCCTCTCAGAAGTTAATTTGTTACAAGCACACTGGTGTTCTGGTAGCAGTGAGATGTACATCTGAATGGCACATAAGTGTTCTAGCCTATGAAGTGTATTGATTTTTTTGCCATTTCAAGTGGTGCCATGAAGCTAATGCTTGATCTTGAGTATTTAGGAAAAAAAGAGGAGTCTCTCCTGGTTAGCCTCTGATTTTGCTGATCTCTGCCCTGTTTTCCCATCTGCCTCATTGTCCTTGGTGCAGTGTACTCAGGAGGATGCATGGATTTTTATCTGGGGATAAGCTGGGTGAAAGTTTCATGCTAAAAGATACCTCCACACAGCTAGTTTGGGAAAGCAGGACACTTGATGTGGTGATACCACACCTGCAGAATGGTACTTGCACCAGTGGAGCCCAAGCACAGTTGCAGTATCGTGGTCAGAGGTTGTGTTTTTTACTAATATAAGCTGTATCTGCACTAGTAGGATTTGCCAACGGAGCTGTGTCAGTAAACCCTTTGTATTGTCCTGAAAACTGTGTTTTAAGTGCCAGGGACCATGGCAAAAAAGTAGTTTGATAGAAAGCAAATTTGTCAAATGGATAATGACCTTATAGATCAGCTCAGATACTGCCTGTACATCAGCTGCTAATACTTGTTAAAAGAGAATTTAAGGAAAAAAAAAAAATCAACTTTTCCCCTTTACTGAATGAGGATGTAATGATGTAGAAAGAAAGGATTGACAGTAATGGTAGGGTCATGATTCTGAGTCGTTTATTGATTGCCCCCTCCTGCTTTCTCTGTGACTCAGTACGTAACTCCCATAGGTTGTCAGGAACTCCCTTTCGCAGAGGAGATATGTCATCTCAGAATAATGTGCTGAGTTCTCTCTGTTTCGTGTAGCAAGAATCAGCTTGGATTGTGAGAGTTGATCTTGGAATAATTTACATTTTTATCTTTGTGTCAATCCAATGAGGTATCTCAGTAGACGTAAAAATGGCAGAATTGAGGAGTCATCTGTGATCTCAGGAATCTGACCTAATGACTCGAAATCTTTTTGCAGTGCAGCTCACTGTGCCTGGGCTTGGGTTTCTGCCCAGGTTATGTCAAGCTATTGCACAAAAGTGAACCCAGAGACATGAAGCTGTGCTTGATTGTATGTCATGTCAACTAGTTGCTATAGGGCTGTTGGGACTGGGTGAATTGTGCAGTAGCCTCCCATAAATAGTCTTTAATTGTGAACTCCCAAATTTATAATTTTGGAAGGGAAGCCTTAACAAGTGTAATAATGTCAAAGCAGAGACAATGTATTTTGCTACATTCTGCCTATGGCAGTGGCCAGTAGTGATCAGTTAGGGAAGATGGATACTCCTTCATTTATCTCCCCTTAAGTCAGTGTTCTCAGGATACTCCTGTGCTACATCATGATCCCTGTTTTATAGCCCTTATTAACTTCCTGCTTTAATATTGTCATTCCTTAAGTGATCTTGTTTCTTTTTAGGTTGTTTTTACTAAAGATACGTTGTTCTTCAGATAAATTAGATGAAGAGCTATGATGTGCTGACTTTAGATAAACTTCAGTCGAACATCAGAAGTTTCTAGCAGGACATGGAATTCAGTCTTCAAGGGAAGTGAAGGAACCATGGGAATAATGTTATTGATGTTCTTAATTATTTTTTTTTAGTAATACGGTAACACAGTTCTTATTGAAACTGTAGTTGCATCTTTATCCATTTTTATTTCTTTCCTAGCTTTCTTACTTATGCTTCTAGTGAATGGGTTTACTGAGTGTAGTTTTTTGTTTATTCTCTACATACTCTCTAAAGAAAGTTGCACCTTGGATTGCACCTGGAGTGATCCCAGGACCATTCTAACAGTTTAATTATTCTCAACTTCTTTTCAAAACAGATACTGCACATGCATTTCTCTTCCTGTCCTGTGCCTTGCATGTGCGGATTCTGGTGTTTGTACAGCCCTCTTTAGTTAACATGTTAACTGTAGGCCATATTGCACTATGTGAAATGATGTCAAGAGATTAAACTGCAGCACCCTTTCTGCCTCCCCTTTTACCACTTCTTCACTGTTAAAATTAACCCTTAGATGTATATCAGAAATATGATGCAAAGATAAAACCTCTGGAAAGAAATGAAAACAGTATATACCAAGGAATAGAAATAGTTAGGAGGATCTCTTGCTTTGCATTTTGCTTCCAAGGGTGGCTAGAATGACACGTACATAATTGCAGAGCCTTTTTTCATGTGACAAATACTCTGGGTTTTGTGATGATGTGGTAAAGGCATCTGAGCCAATGGGGGGTTGACTGTAATGCCAGGTTGGGAGAAAACTATTTGAGCTTCAGCCTGACTAGAAGTGGGCATATCAACTGGCAACTTTTCTCAAAGGTTCAAGTTCTTTTTTTTTATTATCTTTTAGATAATAAAAAATTAAATGAAAATTTTAGATTATTCTTTTTTTATTATCTTTTAGAGATAATAGTAGTGAAACTTGTGAGTATTATTTTTTTTACATTTAGCAAGGAATGGCTGAGGCATTTACATGCTAGTCTGTAAACCCTATTGCAATATAGCAGTAAAGTTTGTGGGGAAATGAATGGGTGGGGTAACTCCAAACAGCACACAAGGGAAAGAAGCTGAATCATAAGATTTCCTTGAATATGGAGAAGGAGCTGGGATCTAAAATCCTAAGCATTACTGTTAACAAACTTTTGTCCTTATGCTGTATCTCTGAAGCCCCTTCAATGCAGCAGCCTTATTTAAAAACAATTTCTACTTAAGTTTTGCAAAAGCTCTGTAGCTCTGTGTTGAACTGCAATGAAGAAAATAATGTACAAGTCACAAAGTATAATGTAGCTTTAGGAGGTTGCAGTGAGCTAGTAGAGCTTAGTGGCAGTAGCTGCCTGTCTCTTCCCCCAGCATGGTGCAGGTGTCTGCTGGAGAAGTAGGCTCTTGAAGAGGAAGAAGGATCAGTAAAGTGATTGAATGGCAAGAGAGAAGCCTGCTAAATTAAAGGAATCAGCTGGCGTTTGGTGCTAAAGAAACAAGCAGGGCTGTGAACTGCTGGGAATTTAATGTTTTTAAAATTTTCAGGAAGTGTTGAAGCTATCTCAAGTTACATTTCTATGTAAAAATGAGATACATATTTTCCAATTTTTTTTTTCTGACTCCCTTGATTTGATCTTTCTTGTTTATTTGTCATCTGTGTTAAAGCAGTTAATTTTCCGTTTTCATCTTTAAATGGGTCACACCACAAATAATTCTGTGGTATGGAGTTGTGAAACTGGTTTTGAATCACATTAAAGCTTGTGTACTGCAGACTTGATGGAATATATTAATAGTGAATTTTAAAGAAGATGCTAGTGTTCAGTGGTGAATGGGACATGCCAGGGATGAGATAAACATGCCTGTCTTGCAAGAAAATACGTGTGTGTATAAAAACAATATTCCTCACAAAATATCACAGGAGATCCAAACACATCATGGATTGCTTTAGCCATTTACTATGTCAAAAGTTTACTACTTAAATGTGAGACATTAGATGCAGTCCTTCTGTCCGTGTTTTAAAGTTATCTTGAAAGAAATTCTGAAAAGATACATGGAATTATTTAGAAGACAGCATAAATACCTTTGAGCTGGAGTAAAATCCTGACATTTGCCAGCTGGTAGTGCCAGTAATTATTATTTACAACCTTAGCAGTTCTGTGAATGGCATGCAGGTAAAGCCATGGTTATACTAAATAGTTTATGCTGGAGCTCTGCAATGGGTTGAGGTGTGACTTCTGCTCTCTATCAGTCTCGTTTCCTCCACGATAGGAAGGTTTTCCCGTGGGGCTGTATTAATAAATTATGCTATTTAGATATGTATTTTGGTGAGAGTGTTTCAGTTTGTTTAGCTTATCAAAAAGAAAACAGAACATTTACTTTGGTAGAATGCCGAGGCACTAGAATTAGTAAGCCACATATCCAAGAACCAGGGTACTGAAAGATGTAGTAGACAACAGCAAATGAAAAATGTGGAAGAATGTTTTAATGAATGTGAGTGCATAGTCTAAATAATATACTGAAGGAAATGATGGATGCTGCTTTTGGTCAACTATACTTCTGCAATTAGGAGTGGTAAAGCCTCTCAGGAAGACGTGTTGCAGCCAGGAATTTGCAGGGGTGAGCTGGCAGTGGCATTTTGAATGCCTCAGGGTGGCACCTGGCTGTGGTCCTGCCGTGCCAGCTGCTGCACGTGCCTCTTCTCACTAATGAGGTGCTTACCGAAAGTGCAGTCAGTAACTTGAGTTATGGCTAAATACTCAGATAACCAGTACAATTCTATAATCTTGTACAAGAGGGCTGAATACCTAATATGATATCTGCTTCTGGCTTTGATGTACTTGAATGTTCTTTTCCCAAGGAGCATGGGAGCTTGAACAAAAAAAAATAGTTCTTGGATCAAAGGAATGGCTGTCAGTCTTCCTTCTGGATGCTGGGCGTGCCAGAGAGTGAAGCAGTGCTTTTAAAAATGCGTAATTTCTTGTTCTATTTCTGGTTTTTTCATTCCAGACAGCCTGCACAGCAGCTGAATTGTAGCTGAACTAATGGCCACTTGTAACAATAAGACCTGATGAAAACTGATTTACATTACTGTCTTCAATATTGGCTTAATGGTTCTTGTTAAACCCAGAAGGCACACAACAAAAGAGCAGGTTCTGCAGGGAAATCAGTTCTATCAGGACAAACACTCGCTGCGTTACATTTTTAATACAAACGTGCGTCTCTTTAGCAAGATGCAGCATGTGCTTTCAGTTATAGACTGATAAATTGTCAATTAAAAATCTGTATACAGAGTAGACCCAACTGTTCATTGTGAATCGAGGTGTTTTGCCTTTATGGACTCATTAACTTATTTAATTATTTGCTTAAGTCAATCTCCCATGTGTTACTAACACTGTTGAAGGTAATTGACACATGATAGGATTTTAGGACGGAGGTTGGCAGCTTCCTTCTGCCTGGAGGGGGGGAATGTGATGTGTCCTCCCCTCCTGCCTGCCCTAGCCTTCTCATCTCCTCCTTCTTCCCTTGGGCTGGCTCTGGCTCACAGCTGAGAGTGCCTTGTGCTGGTTTGCCTGAAGAACCTTTCAGAAATATTTTTTTCTTTCCATTGTTTTCATTCAGACAAATAGCAGACCACTCAAAATAACTGATGGATGAACCTTCCCCCTTCAGTCTTACTGTTGATTCAGCTCCAGCCATTCCATGAAGTGCTGGTACAGTGAGGTCATGAGATGAGGGAGCTGGTTCAGAACTACTTGCCGGTCAAATGGATGCTTTTTCTATGTTCCCCACCCTTCTCATTGCTTGTTTTCCTCTTGCATGTTAGTTTTCTGGTAGCCTAGTGAGCCGGGAGCTGACCAGCTCCTGGCCTGGTCAGCTGGCCCTGGGGTAAAAGCAGGAGGAGCACGGTGCTGGGAGCAGAGGGGCAATGGGACCTCCTTGCCATCAGTGGCCAGCTGTTGAGTTGGCTCATTTGTCTTGGGGAACCTTATCATAATAAAATTATGTTGGATTTTTTTTGTCTTTAGCAGTTTCCTTCTTAAGTGCACAGTAGCTGAATGTTACATGTGCTTTTTCACTAGGTTTGAATGTTTTTAACATGTGCCAGAACGCTTACTAAAAGCAGTCCCCTTAAACTCTTGGTGTGCAAACAAGGCAACAAAATGTAGCTCAACTTAACATAGGGCAATTAAACTGTGAGGCCTACAATAGAATAAGAAATTGAGTTTATTGTATCTGGTTGTTTCACAAAATTGAGAATGTAGGGGTTTTTTATGTTAAGTAGCATTTTGCATGGGGGAAACGTCAGTATTTGTGCTCCTGAGCTGGAATAGTGTGAACACATGAATTCATTTGATGTCTTATTTAGGGTTTATACTTTTATGCAGAGGAAGAAAGTTACAACTTATTTATGTTGTAGTAATTCATGGTGTGTGACAAGCAGAAAAGGCTGAGTTAGCTGTTGTGTCTTTGCTAATACAGCTAGTGTCCCTTTACCTTCATTATAGCTTTAAAAGCCTGCAGCCACTGAGACTTCAGTGTCAGCAAGTCATTTGTCTATGGAACAACATTTTGCACGTCATCGCAGTCATGAGCATTACTGGACTATTTCTTGTACCAGTATTTTTCTTGGAAATAGTCAGGCAGGCATCTTACAATATGCTTTACTTAAAAAGCCACACCACCTACAACAAACAAACCCTTCTACTCTTAAGTAATCAGTTTTTACACTGTAGTACATGTTTCTGCTGTTACATAGTTAGCACATTTTCTCACCCTTCAAATAAGAAAAAGTTAACAATTGCAGGAGGAGCATACTCCAGGCTAGTGAATTTAGAGAATTATTAAAAGTGAGGGATTTGTTTATCTTGCTTCTGTATTTTCGTTCTTGCAGCAATTTTTTTTCTGCGAGAGAGCTGTCCTCACAGAAAAATCCTTTTAAATGTTACCTGCTGAATGAAAAAAACAATCTTGTATATGAAACACCTTAGTTTTAAGTTGGACATTGATTGTATGGTCAATGCAGTGAATAAAAAATATAAAGCCTTATATACATAAAGGAAACTGCACGGATGCATGCTGCATTGACAGAGCTGGAAATTATATACTATGTGAAACAGTGGGGCTACTATCTCTTGTTATCACAAAAGCCCAAATGTCCCAGTGTGCCTGAGTGTGTGTCAGCCACTCTGTGTCACTCGTGCTGAAATCTCTGGGTATTTGGCTACATGCCATGTTGTTGTTTGGCAGTCCGTTTGGATTTATAACACCATTTAAGGTTTCTAAATGTGGCCATGACACCAGTGCTTTGAGGACCTTAAATTTTGTTAGGTTTGGCATGCTTGAGAACTGGTGAAATAAAATGCATGCCTAGGAAAGCCTAAGTTTTGTGTATTATCATTCATGGTCTATTTAACAAATGGCTAAAAGCAGCAAGGGTGTCTGGGAAGGTCAGGTGAAATCGAGCAGCCCAGCCGAGCCCAGAGCTGTCCATGCACATGTTGCAATTTAACTCTTCAAGATTCCTATGGCCTCTTTCTTAAGCCACAATCAGTATGTTACCACAAATTTGCAAGGCAGCCAGGTGCAAGAAATATGAAACAGTTATCATTTGATGTGATGTAAAGTCTGTTCTTATTTACAGAAAATGTCATCTGATGATGTTTCCTTTTTTTCTCATTCTGCAGATGTGGGTGGCTGCAGTTCTTTCCGATCGCTCACAGATGTTGTCATTGTCTATTGTTTGCACAGTGCTGCTTGGGGTAGTTTTGCTGGGCTGAAAAGGGAACAGCCTGTCTATGTTGTCACTGCATGAAGTACAGCTCTGAGGGACAAAGCACTGCCCCTGCCTTTTTTTCGCAGGATGTGGCACAGGTTCTTCAGTACTAGAGTTTTGCTTCAGGGTTGGTGGGCTCTTCAGTCTTGAGGCCCCAGATGATGTTCCTGGCAGTGCCACTGCATTTCTTCCCCTAATAACATTGAAATAGCAGAAACAATGCATTTATTTTATTTTATATAATAAGTGAAATACCTTGAAGCAAAATGTCACCTTCAGTAATCAGTGATACAGATTTCCTTCTTGCTAGCATTGGCAGTCTTTCCTCATTTTTCTAAATTGCTTATGAGAAATTCATACAGGAAGTTACCTGAATGTTTAGAATAAATACATGCTAGTGAATTGGTATTAATTGATTGTTTTCTATTAGATATGCTAGTACTTACAGTAAAACTTGTGTATGACTTGTGTATGCATGTGGGTGTATCTGATTTATGCAGAACCTGGAAGGTTTCATTAATAAGTCAAAGTGGTAGATAGACTATTTGTAAATTAAAGAAGAAATTGAGCACTATCTGGAGGCAAATCGAGTTTTGCTATCCTAGACATTTGGCACATGATGAGGACAATTTTTTGTCCGTATTCTGTGTTTCTATATGTTATGTGTATTATCTGTGTAATGGAGTCTTTTAGTTTAGAAGTAACAGTTGTGATCCAGAAAATGACTGTGTGGACACATTTTCTTGGTTTTGATTTATTTTCTTTGTATATTGCTGTAGTCCCATATTTGTGATTCCATATAATTGTTTTATACTGTCCAG
The DNA here is from genome assembly GCA_020745705.1 of Hemiprocne comata. Classification (NCBI taxonomy): domain Eukaryota; kingdom Metazoa; phylum Chordata; class Aves; order Apodiformes; family Apodidae; genus Hemiprocne; species Hemiprocne comata. The sequence goes on along the minus strand of CM036594.1, from coordinate 5,859,891 downwards.
TAAGTTTTTTGATTCCTACTGCATTTTATTCTGTTTTAAGGCATAATTGAAGGAATTAAGACTAGCAACTTTTTGGGCCAGTCCTGCTCTGTTACATGGACATAGCCATCTTCCAGAATGAATATGCTGAGGAGCTGTTAAATACTATTATTATCAGTGATTATATGCATGTTTGAAAGAATCCAGCTTTGTTTTCAGGGCTCATCTTAATTTGGCAGGGGTAGTAATCACAGGGAGAGATAAAGGGAACATTTCAAATGTTGATGTGATGCTCGAGGTGTGTCATTTATGTTGTGGGGAAATTGTATGTATTTTCACACCTGTCTCTTTCTAGAGAAAAGAAAAATTCAGTGTGAAAATACAGTAGTTTTCATTAAATGTTGTTTTAAATGCCATTACATTTTCATTAAATAACAATAAATAGTCAGGCTTTTCTTGAAGGTAGTTTTCTGTTCCACTACATGTGACAGAGTCGAGGTGTAGAATTCTCTTGCCTAAGGAATGACGTGTGGGCACCTTTTTATCTGTTAGGGTAGCAGTTCTGCATTTGTAATTTCAGTGTTACAGCCTCATGTTTGTGCAGATAATGAATGAGAGATTATTCTAACGATACGGCTACTACGCTGCAAAATAGAAACAAGAGAAAGTCCTTGTGATCTGCTTAAGAATGGAAATGGCTGGTGGAAGGTTTTGTCTCAACCTTCATCCTGATACTTTTGTCTGAAATTAATCTGATTCAAAACTACCCACCTTATGCTTTTTATGAGCTGTGTTAGGTCAGTTGCAGGCATGGAACAGTGAAGGTATCATCTCTCTGTAGCTGGTTACCTGAAATACCTATTTATGGAAATTTTCTTGGCTAAAGATCTGAGTGTTTCCGTTTGAGGGACAAGGGAGGAGCAACTGATGTTGTCTACCTGGACTTGTGCAAAGCGTTTGACACTGTCCTGCATGACAATCCTGGTCTCAAAACTGGAAGGATATGGATTTGATGGATGGACCACCAGGTGGATAAGGAATTGGCTGGATGGTCGCACTCAGAGAATAGTGATCGACAGCCTGATGTCCAGATGGAGCCCATTGACAAGTGGCATTCCTCAGGGTTTGGTACTGGGACTGGTGCTGTTTAACATCTGTGAGTGACATGGACTGTGGGATCGAGTCCACCCTTAGCAAGTTTGCTGATGACACACCAAGTTGTGTGGTGTGGTTGACATGCTGGAGGGAAGGGATGCCATCCAGAGGGACCTTGACAGGCTTGAGAGGTGGGCCCAGGCCAACCTCATGAAGTTCAACAAGGCTAAGTGCAAGGTCTTTCACCTGGCTTGGGGCAATCCCAAGCACCAGTACAGGTTGGGTGGAGAATGGATTGAGAACAGCTTTGAGAAGAAGGACTTGCGGGTGTTGGTCAATGAAAAGCTCGACGTGAGCTGGCAATGTGCACTCGCAGCCCAGAAAGCGTGGCCAGCAGGTCAAGGGAGGTAATCCTGCCCCTCTACTCTGCACTCGTGAGACCCCCACCTGGAGTACTGTGTGCAGTTCTGGAGCCCTCAACACAGGAAGGACCTAGAGCTCTTGGAACAGGCCCTCGCTCAAAGCAAGGGCTCTGAGCAGCCTGGTCTAGTGGAAGGTGTCCCTGCCCATGCAGGGGGATTGGAACTAGATGATCTTAAAGGTCTGTTCCAACCCTAGCCATTCTATGATTCTGTGATTCTATCATTCTTCACCTTTAAACTGTTGCCCTTGGGCTAACTCAATTAGTTTGTGTTAAAAATAACTCAAAATCAGCATCAAATTGGTATTTTTAAGCCCTGATCAAAACATGATTGTATAAGATCAGGATTAACATTTTGGAGTTCATGGTGACTGAGCTGGTATTTTAATCAAGGATCAAAGTGCATGGTATTAGATAAGAAACATTACCATGTACTGGTTATGGTTGACTTGTTACTGACTTCACAGGCATTGTATGGAGGTAGAAATTACTAACTTTCAGGGTTATATCCTTTCTTTGTAATGGCAATGTAATCTCTGCTCAGTCAGCTTCAGCTGTCTTTTGTGTCTAGCAGAAGTAGCACTGTCAGCATTTTTAATGCAGGATTTCCTGTTCTTTCCTGTCTAGATTAGAGTTCTAGAAGTATGCTTTATGGAATTCACTTGCAAGAAGCATTTATTGTTGTTTAAATGGGGGGTATATGTGTTTAGTAAGAAAATCTGTTGTATACTCATTTATACTAATAGTACCTTCCTATTTTGTACACAGAAGCGAATATACCCGTGTGTATATGTATATGTAAATGTAAATATATGTATATTTAAATATACATATATGTATATGTAAATATGTATATGTAAATATACAGAGGAATGAAAAATGTATTTGATTCAAGAGCCAAAGATTTTTAAGGAAGGAAAATTGCTCCAGTAAGATGAGTTTTATCTTTTTGGAAAAGATGCGTATCAGATGTTGATGTTCTAAAGTGCTTTATTTATGTCCCTGTTATTGGTGACATATTTTGTTTCCTATTAAATGAGTGGGGTGAGACTGTGTTTTAGTATGAAGTTACAGTAGTATTTATTGATATGAAAAAGCCAGGACAGACCAAGTGCTTTGACAGGAAGAAGCTGCTGTCTGTAGCCTCGTTGTGCTTGTGGTTCCTGCACGAAGGTGCAGGCTTTGAGGTCTACTGTGCATTTGTTATGGAATGAATATGGGTGAAAGATGTACCAGGACAGTCATTGCAGAGCAACTGAGATGTGATGACTGGTGTGTAAAAGACCTAATATAAGGTGGCATTTTGCTTGATAGCATTAATTGGAATGATTTTCCTTGTTAGTCTTGCCCATATGTGGCATTTGTACACTATATAACTTCAGATATAATTAATGTACTCTTTCATTTGTTCCTGTAGCATAAGATTACAATCTTAATGTGAGTTCTTAGATTCTAATTTTGTGTTTTAAAAGACTCAGAAACAGAAGCATTTAAGTTTGCTGTGGCAAGCTGTCAGGGATGGTTATTCTACATACAGATACCATTGCTACACTTTCTCTTGATCTTCCTGTGTGTTGTTACACTGACCTCACGTTTCCATTTCTGACATGGTTTTTTTTTCTTCTCCTTTTCCAGGTGAAGCAGGAGCTGTAGAAGGAAGACCCTGTGGCTTGCAATCATGCCATTCCCCTTTGGCAAGTCCCATAAGTCTCCTGCAGACATAGTGAAGAACCTGAAGGAGAGCATGGCAGTTCTAGAAAAGCAAGATATCTCTGACAAAAAGGCAGAAAAGGTACAGTTGGGAATTTCCAATTGCTAAACAGTAATTGAAAGGGCAAAAGAAAAGAAGAAATTTACAGCTGTTGGAACTGAATCAATTAGGAATTAATTTTGGGTTTTATACTCTGACAAAGGGCAAAGTATTATGTATCTTTGAACAGGGATATTTTTGTATTGGTTGACTTTGCATTTTTATGCCACTGGCAGCTGATATGATACTTAAAATAATTTGGTTTGGAACTGTAGGATGTTGCATTCTTTAATAAGCAGCTCACAGCCACACAGTGTTCTGGTACTTGTGTCCACCATAGGGGCTTTACTACTGTGCAGTAGTTCTTCTGTCTGTGCTTGTCCCTGCAAATGTTTACAGAGGAGAGTGGCCGTTACTGAAACGGAGGAACTTGGTGTCTCCGTGGATGTCAGTAGAGGATATACTTCTACCTGTTCTTGCCTTACCTGCAGCCCACAGGGAGATGTGATGAAAAGTCCCTGTGCTGGTGCAGTTCCTTTAGATAGGATGGTTTGCTACTTCAGGATCTGACCCTATCTTTCAGGATCTGTACCTTATTACAGTCATTTACTAGTAGTCTTGAGAGCTTTACTGAAAATTGCCTTCAGGTTCAGCCTGTGTGCAGCTGCACCCCACCTAGTGACTCGTATGGCAGGAATATTTACTGTTTAGATGCAGTTTTTCCTTATAAACTCAGCACAAGGGCATTGGTTACAATAGTTCCAACCCTCCCCCAAATCAAACAAACAAAAAAAAAAGTATCTCCCTCCCCAGTCTACCAGCTTTTGAACCAGGACGTGAGATCTGCCTTTTATTTCCTCCTGACATTGTTTTCAGTGTTTTGTGCCATTCTTGGCATCTTCACAAAGTCACATGTAGGAGTTAGTCACAATCTTTTTCATTTTCACCAGCATTTTTAAGCAGAGTGTGGCCAGCCTCTCTACATCTAGGTTCACTTATATTTGGCACTACTACTTGAAGTGCAGCAGAATCTGGGTCTTAACTGAATTGCAGACTTTATCCTGATACTCTTCAAAATCAGCATCTTCTGCCCCAGTGCCAGCATGTTCCAGGTCTCTTGTAGTGTACCATAATATTTTTCCCTGATGGTTTTTCTTCTCTTTCTTGAGCTAGTGTTTTGCACGCCTGTGTGGAGGCTGGAGGGATTTTGATTTGCTGCTGCTTTTCTTTCTTTAATAAAGTCATCTGTCAGGAGAGGTGGGATAGGTGCATTCTGAAGAGTGTGTGATGAGACATAGCTCTGCCTCCTTCATCTCAGCCTTGTTATTAATTCCTGGAGATGTGGCTTGATCTTAAAATCTGTGCTCTTCCATGTCATCTTTTTCTTTTTGCTTAGACCTCTAATGGGGAACAGGCCAGCTTCATTCCTTTGTGCATAGCTGTGCACTGTATCATATGCCTGTGTTCCTGATGCTGCAGCTGAAGATTATTATGTACCATTTGTTTCTTGCCGGCCTTTAATCCTTTACCTCCATCTTCTTTAAAGACCTTGTCTGCTGCTCTGACAAGAAATAATATGCTAAGCCTGTAGAGTTGTTTCTCCTGGGTCGTATAGAAAGCAGCACAGTCTGCTTGAAGGAGAAAAGAAGGTAACCCATGTTCACTAGGTTAAATGTGAGGAGAGTTAAATACTGACCTTCACGGGGCTGGGTATGGTTGTGCTGGCCTGTGTCATCCTCATTAGTCACAAAGGAGACCAGGGGATGAATTTGAACATTTACGAGACCAGTGTCCACATCTCCTTACATACATTCTTCAGGAAATAGTTGTCATTGGCAAGCCAGGACTTCCATGCAGGTGACTGTGGTTGTAGCAGTTTATCTCAGGTTCTCAGATTGTTTGTTGGTTTGATAGAAGTTGTTCTTCAATATCTTATGGATCGGACATCACATCATTGAGGGTACAGCTCTGATTAAACACCCTGAATTCGTGCCCTCTTCCTGTCCAGTCTGTAGAAATGACAGGAGTAACTTTGGAGTTAAAAGATGTCATGGGTCTTAGCAGTAGCCATTATTAAAAAAGAAGAAAAAATTCTACATGCCTGTATCTCAATATTTAGGCATTTTTTTCTCTTTCACTGCTGCTTTCATTATTATGGTCCTTTCTGCAATATATCTTCCCAGCCTCCTTTGGTGAAGAATGCTGTGCTGATGAAAGGGTGAGTTCTGTGGCTGGTAGTGGAAGAGATATGGAAAAACTCATTAGACATAAAGCACCAAAATTCTGACCCTTTAGGAAAAAGGCAGAAGAATGGCAGGGTTTTTTTATAATTTCATTTTATTAGTGATTAGACTTGTATGAAATCTTTCTTTCTCAGTGATTTCTGTTTCATTGTTGCTGTTTCATCCAGCTTTTGTAGCCTGTCATAATAACAGCAATGAAGTTCCAAGGCTAAGCAGCGTGGTACATACTCAGTGTTGATTTACTATTTGTGGTAAAGACACTGCTTTGGGTGCAGACAATACTTACTTATCCTACACTACTTTTTTGTTAAGTACACACAGTTGCACATTTTCTTTAATCTTGAACATATGGAATTTGAGATATGTATGTAGATTTGACTAAAAAAAAAAATTCACACATGTTGAAGTGAAGTGAGTTTTTCAAAATTTAGTTTGAGTCTCCAGAGACAAACTAGTACTTTTCTACTGCAGTACCACAGTGGGTTTGTTTTTAATATGTAGTTCCCCATAGTTCCCACCGTGCAATGGCAGCTCAATGCTGTCACAAAAATATTGAGTTTGCTACTACGAAGAGGATGCTTGTTGACAGTTTGCCAAAACATTTGGAAATACAGATTTCTGAGAAAATTAGACGATTTTCCATTTAAATTATCCAAATTCATTCAAATTCATTTCCAAATTAACTATGTTTGAATAGAATACTTGAGTTTTTTTCAGTGTTTAGATTGAAGTTTAAAACCTTCTTTGTTTTGTGAGAGGGAGGAAAAGCAAAGGACATAAGAAAGATTTTTAAAGCTTGGACAGTGTGTATTCCTGTATGTTCTCTATAATCAAAATGGAGGAGATTCTTCAAAGCAGAAGATGTAAAACAGTAGTGGTCACGAGGCATCTTGTTCAATTATGAAACATTCTGCCCTGTGATATAGGAAAATTTGTTTTATAAATAAAGATCTGAAATTCAAAAAGTGAATTGTAGTTTCATGTTGGTCTACCTTTTCTTGAGCTCTGTGAATACTGGAGAAAAATTAACCAGGTTCTTCTCCAGGTCATTTGGAAACGTTCTTTAAATTTGTGGTATGTGCTTAGGAAGTGAGCTCTGAAGTGGCTGTGAGAGCTGCCCGGGGTGTTGCTGCTGACAGTCCACCCATGTACTGCAGCACCAGGGGCTTGTTAGCTGCAGCCTTTTCCTTAGGATAGAGGGGATGGCTTGCTGTCTCTTAGTATTTTTGAAGGGAAACTTGAAATGGCAGTGATATATAATTGAAAATGTATTAATCACATATGCTGTTAGTTTTCCATTACTTGTGTGTTTCCAGAAAGGGGGGCTAAAGGGAAGGGGAAGGAAAACTCTGTTCGTACAAATGAGACCTACCTTTGATCTAGCCCATTAGGTAGTCTCCTACTTGCATCTCTTCCTTCTCTTTGGCTGGCATCAGCATTTATTTTTACACTGCCAGTTCACTTGGTTTGTGGCACCTGTTTACTGTTTTGAAGGTAAATATTTACTCATGTAATAAACTTGTTCTTCCCTACCTTCTGACCTTGGGTTAACCTGCTCCTAACAGCTCTGGTTTTGGCTTTTGGATAATTGTTTCAGCCATGTTGTTAACCCATGGGGCTTGACTATTGCAGGCATGGTCGGTCTGTCTTCATGAAGTTCCCAGCTCTACACGAGGGACAGTGTGCTGCATGTATGGGATGGTGCAATATGCTATTTTGATTCAGCTGTCCCAGTGTAACACGATGTCGTGTTGCCACAGACATAGATCAGATTTCATTCCGTGAGTTAACGCTGTCATTTACAAAGCAGTAACATTTAAAATTTGTTATGCACATGTGTACAATTCATTAGTGGTTGGAAGAAGGTTAAGGGTTAAGTAATGTGCATGGGACTGTTACTCCAAGGGTACAGATGGGGCTTCTTCTGGAAGTAATGGGTGAGAAGATAAGCTTCTCTTGTAATTGAACTTAGCTTGTTAATGCTAGATGTCTGCTGAAAAAATAATGCTATCATTTTTGGTCTTTGAAATAAACTAGTGGTACTGCTGTAGATAATAATGTATCTAGAGAGTTGTATGATTTTGTGTTTTGAAATCCAACCAATTTAAATAGAATTAGCAAAATGGTGTTTGTTACTTATGATAGATACTTCTCTAGACTAATTAAAATATCCACCAAGTACAGACTCAAAATTATAGCTAGTTTACCTTTTTGATAGATGCTTTCATTAATAGTGCAATTTATGTAATTTAGTTATTGATGTGACAGAACCCATAGCTGTAGACCCACAGCCCGCTGAGCTCACCTTAAATACTTAAGGACTGATCATGTGTTCTGTATCTTTTTCTGCTGATTCTTGAAGTAAAGGCAAGTGTAAATACTTGGGCTGTACAAGTCTGAATTAAGTATTTGGTATTTCATCTGCTTAGTGTTTAATTGGGAGTATTTGTGAAATACCCTGCAGGCTGGAGTAAACCGTGGTGGTTCACAGCTATAAAGAGATGCAGCTGATTCTGGTGTGATGATAATATGTCTGGCTTCACGGGGGTCTAATTTTATTTTAAAATAGTGCCTTCTTGTCTTTTTTAAAAATAGGGAAATAAATACTTTATTTTCCTTACTTTACATTTCACATTTATAGTCTGACTTGTCTTCAAATGTTATCAGTTGGTTGGTACCACTGAATTGCGAATGTGACTTGTTACAGAATTTCTCTTTAAAACCCAAGTTGATCTGTGGTTGCTTCTTAGTATTGAGAATATAGATGTATACACACACACACATATATTTCTATTACCTATTTATAGGTACAAAAATGTTACCTATAATATATATATAGACTATAGGTAGATTATATATTATACAGTTTATATTCCTGTGAAAATATATATTTTGCATATATGAAATATGTCTTGCTTATATATTATATTAGAATATATCTTTTTCTTTATATATATGGTGTCTGATTGTTAATTCCACTTGCCCATTGATCATGTGTTTTTGGATGAAACTCATTGTGCATTTTGATTTTTCTCTAGGGACTATTTTTTTTTTCTAGGGACTATTTTTTTTTTTCTGTTAAAAGAAGGCAGCATATTAGGCAATTATTTAGCACTCAGTACCTTAGGAAATCCTGCAGGTAATGCTGGCTAGCTTTCTGTTGTCTGCCTTGAATTGTTTTTGGTAGTTTTTCACTTAGCTCTTAACACTGATATTTAATGTAGCACTGTATTTTCAGGTGCAAAGTCTGTGTTTGAAGTGGCAAAAATAGCTCTGCACATCGGGTATTTGGAATATATTAGAGAGCTCATGGAATGTGGAAGAGTAGAGAGATTGTAGAACAAGTTTGTAAGCATTGATTTCTAGTCCTTTTGATATTGAGTTTTAGAGCAGAAGAGAGGGAATATAAAACTCTCATATTTTAAGGAAGTGTGGTGCATCAAAAGACCTTCGTTATTGATATAATACTTTCAGAAAACCTCTTATTTCTGTGTTTATAGTATGTATCCAGAAATAATAGTTTGGCCTAAGTTCAAGTGATACAAGGAAGGCTCTTTTCATGATGAAGGTGGTCAGACAATGGCACAGGTTGCATAAAGAGGTTGTAGAGTGCCCATCCATAAAGCTGTTCAGAGTGTGGCTGAGCATGGGCCTGGTAGGACTTTGAGGCTGGCCCTCCTTGAGGAGGTGGTTGGACCCTGATGACCTTCTGAGGTACCTTGCAACGTAAGCTGTTCTGTATTTCTGTGCCTCTAACCATTACTTCCCACTAAAGCTCTGTTTCATTCCAGTTCAAGTGAGGCACATTCAGATGTTATTGACAGTTGTGAACAGCATTAAGTCCTGGTGTCTCTTCTTGAAGTTACTGAGTTGTATGTTCATGCTAGGCCAGAAGGCTTTTTAAAACAAAACATAACAAAAACAACAACAAAAAACCCCACCCCACTCAGTGTTTGGAAATCCTGTATTGTTCTGTCTGCTCTGTAAGCTTTTCCATTACTGGTATCTTTCTTGGGGTGGTGGTGAGGGAGGGAGCCTTCAGTCGTGATTATTAACATTTTGGGAAGATTGTTTTGTTCTCTGGGGTTTTGGTATAAAAAATTCTACACTGGCATTTTTCTTAATTGCAGACATACCCTCAGTATTGCCAACATCTTGCTTAAAATAGGTAGCTGCTTGAATGTCTGCCTTTCTTCCTCTTTCATCTTGCTTTCAAAATTAGTGTGTAGGGACGAACTGCAATAGAATTTGTATTGCTGCTTCCTCTTTTCTTGGTAACCATGCTTCAAAGGCAGTTCTTCAGATCTCCACATTTGACAGATGTTCCTGTTCTTTTCCTAGTAAAGAGATACTTCTTCTCAATTTTAAATAGAGCAGTTGTGTGGTGTAATACTACTACAATATGGTGAGCTGGCTTTCTCATTTTAGGTCTTCAGGAGCTGTCATGAATCTAAGTGGTCTTATCAAGCACCTGCTTCTTGATGTCTTGCTTACAGTGTGCAGAAAATCCTTTGGAATTTCAGTTAAGGAGGAGACAACTGGGACTAGGAGCACCAGTTAGTAAGGGGAGGGAGGCAGCAGAGAGTGGAAAGATGTGGAGGAGCTAAAAATGATATGGAGCCTCCTTAAAGGTCATGGAATCTTTACTTGCATACCTTTGGCTTTGACTTGAATAGAGTATGGGTCTTGCTGGTCCTAAGCCTCTCTAGATTTAATGCACAAATGAGAAGTCTTTTTAAATACCCCTTACAAGACAGGCAGTAGCCAGAAAGTGATCATTTTTTCACTTCATTAATTTTATTTGTGCTACCAATCATGAATACTTCACATTAAAGTGTATCCATACCTTGTTGGCAGGCTCATCTAATTACTAAAAATTAGTGCACTTACAAACCATGCACACTCGTTAGGCACTTGAAGAACTAATACAATATAATTAAACCAGTTATTTGTGATGATAATTTTCAGTATTTTGCCCCCATGCTACATAAACATATATTGAAAGGAGTAGTTGTTCTTTTTTCTCCCAGGTAGCTGTGTTTTAAGAGTCAGAAGTGGATGAGATAACTCTGTTTCTATTGCTAAATGTTGCTTTAGCACATCACAGCAGCATAGGAATTCCTTACTCTGGCTTCCCTAGGCAAGAGGTCAGACCTGTCTGTCTCCCATAAGATGGACTTCAAATGAGAAGCATTAATATTTTGATTTCTGTATCCCTGTGTTTTTATGAGTTCACCTCTTTCTGGGTCTAGTTGTCAGTTTCTTTTTGTATAGTGAGTTAATAAAGGAGGTTCTCTTCAAGGAATTGTTAGTTGGAAAGGAAAAATTTCATCCCCACTGACTGGAATGGGAGTCTTGTATTTGAGAAAATCTGATGAGTGCAAAATCAGTGGGAGGGTTGCATTTGGTCTCTCTGAGCAGTTCACTAGAAACAGGCATGTGTCTCCATGTCATGTTTTCCAATCTGATCCTGTGTGTACCTCTGTTTTATAGAATGGAAATTTTTTCAGGTTCTTTTTGTCACATTGCTGTTCTTTCAGGGATTTTTGAATGGGAAGTTTAAAGGCAATAAAAAGGAAGAGATTTTTTTACTTTTGGTAACTTGTCAAATAATTTGCCTGTGTCTTGCCTCTCCTTTTTTTTTTTTTAAATAACATATAACAGTCTTATTTGCAGAAAGATTATCCATTGTTTTTTAAACAAGTTGTCATTTCCTGATTATTTTTTCTTCCCCTTAATGGAAATTTGCAGAATACAAGAATAATGGAGTGCACAAAGACAAGTGACATTGTGCTCTGACTGTGTTTTTTTTTCCCATTTTCTTTAGGCCACTGAGGAGGTCTCAAAAAACCTTGTCGCCATGAAAGAAATCTTGTATGGCACAAATGAAAAAGAACCACAGACAGAAGCCGTGGCACAGCTTGCTCAAGAGCTGTACAACAGTGGTCTTCTTAGTACCCTAGTAGCTGACTTGCAGCTAATTGATTTTGAGGTAAGAGAATAAGTTTGACATTGCTTATATTGTATATGTTAAAATAAACACATCTGAATTCCTACCACCTCAGTTGGTTAAGACAGCTTTTTTTCTGCCTGGGACAAAACCACTAGGAAGAGAACTCATTGCTCCAAACTACCTAGAAAATTGAGATCATATAGAACATGAAATCCATTAATTTAGTCACATAAACCATACAAAATTGAAGCAGATAAACCTGTAATCCTGATGATACATTTCTGTTAAAATTATGGAATAGTTCTTGATTGTTGTGTACACAGAATTGTTAATCACTTAGTAATACCACAGTAAACACACACTGTAATAGTACAAGACAAGTCTATATTCTCATCTGATTACATTAAACTACTTGGAAAAGTAAGAGAATGATTGTAACATTTATGAAGAATTTAAAATATTTAAGGTAAGGCTGTTATGAAAACTAGCAGTTCAGTATCTCTTCACAAACAAGTGATGTAACCTGTTTTCTGTTTTCCTCATCTTTTTTCTGTTCATTAAAAAAAAAGAACAAACTCAAGTTTTGTTGATTACTTCAGAATAGCAGTACTTAATTAGTATTCACATGTATCTCTAGACAGACCTCTGTCTGGCATTTGTCACCACATCATATGGAATAATTTAGCTTCCCAGTGCCACAGTGAAAAATCACCCTATTTAGTTGTAATTGGGCTTTCCTGTTTTCCCTGAGGTCCTGCAAGAAGTGTGTGGTTTTCTAGGAAAGGAGCCAAAAAATCCATGTATCTCACTCCACAGCCTTGACCATAGAGACCATCCCACTTAAGGTTGCCTAAAAACGACCCTGTTCATAAACAAGTTGTTGATGTTGCAAACACAACGATTTAAAGCCCTATTGTAGTGTGACATTCCAAAAACAATGGCTTTCTTCCCTGTTCTTTCTTCTGTCCTCTACACCCCACCCATAACTCCCTCTGATTTGTCTTTAATTGTCATTATGGTGGTTTTTTTTTCCCTACCCACACAACTGTTTATACCAAACATAAAACATTCAAGTTGTTAAATAAGCAAGGAGACCTGGGAAAGCTGGGAGGGAATGCTGCAATTAAATGGCCTTTAATTGCAGAAGAAAGGAAACCATGAAACGTCATCTGGATTCTGCTGACCTCTAGATTCTTATCAGCTTGGTGTTTACTCAGCCCAGTTATTAGTGGAGGAAACCTTCATTATCTCCTGGTAATGAAGAATGATGATAATTTGTACAGGCTCACTCTCATTAAGGAGAACTATTCATTTTATTCTAAGGGGACCTGAAAAGATTGCAAGTAGTTTCCTGCTTGTGGACTTGCTTCTGCTTTGTTACACAAGGATATGACAGTTCCCCCTTGAGAGAGAACAGGTCATTCACACTGCTTTCTAGGCTGGACCAGGTCTGCTTTTTAAGGATAGAATCTGGCAGACTGTCCAGCTATTGTTGTTACCTAGAATGAATGTCAACATACCTGTGCTCCAAACCTGCAGTAGCTTCCCAGCTGTTACAAGGTCAATCAGATGTTGCCTTTGATATCACAGATCCCTGTGGTTGGGGGTTTACTGCATTGGAAATTACTTCTCCATTGCTGGTGGAGATATGAACTTGATTTCCTGTTGGCTCTTAAACTAGCATTTATTCCTTTATTCCTTCTGGTGCCCCACCACAGCTTGAGGTCATTCAATGATGAAGTAAACGTAATTTTTTTTTGTGTGTTGGGAACTTCACTCTCATTCCTGGAGGTTTCCTTGTAGAGCAGGAATAGGCAGGGACTGTTCACTCTGACTCTTCAGCTGTCTCAAACTTACCTGAATCTGAATAGTATGGTAAAAAAACCCAGAAAAGTACAAAGTAGAAACCAGGAATGCAACATGTAATATTTTGATTAAGGAACTGTCTTGACTGTCCAGACCTTGCTGTATGTAAAGGTCTGTTTAAAAATTATTTCCTTAACTGAAAGTTTGTTTTCCATGTAAAGCTGTCAACACAACCATCTACTTACCAGTCTTATAACCTGGTCAGTTATCTCCTGATAACATGCTGATTCACAGTAGTGTGTCTGTAGCAGAGGTGGTATTCCGTGTGGAACTTCTTTTGTTCTTGTTTTCTTTTTAATTTAAAACAAACAAACCCCACAAAAACAAAAAGGCCTTTTGCATAAGGGACCCTGAATCCTTCTGCTCGAAAAACAACACTAGCACAGTCTCCCTCTCACCTCTTGCAGTCGTGACTATTGGCACAAGGTTCAGTGTCTGTTTGCCCTTGTCAGGCCATGAGATCACTTCGTAATACGTCCTTCCAACAATAACTAGCTTTGGTATTACTGTGTACCACTGTCTGTTCAATTATGTGCATAATAAGGAAATGCTGTTCTTGCTGGTGAATCCAAAGCAAGTTGTGAGATCCAGTGCAAAATTGGCAATGTTAGTGAATGAGAGTTGATGACTATATTATCTGGAGTTTGAGTAAAGCAATTTCTGGAAACACTGCTCTACTCATTTCAGAACAAAGAATTCTGGTGTTGCTTTGGGCTGCCTTTCAATGGAATTGTAATTGAGAAAACAAGTGTTCACAAACAAACTCTCATATCCTGCAAACAACACTGTAACAAAACCATCCATGGTAATTCACAAACATGCCATTTGTAAAACTACAGTCCTCCTACATTTTTATAAACATTCAGGTTTTTTTCATATTCAATCCTGACTGATTAGAAAACTTAAATTTTGAATAATTGCTGTTGCTTTTTTAATTCTTCCTAATTAAATATGCCTTGCATTTTGCTCAAAAGCTTGCTGTTGTTCCTCAGGGCATTTATAATACAGCTAGAGATTTGCAACAAATATTATCTACATAAGGTTTTTTTATATAGCATTCAGGGAACCTTCAGGTGGAGTTGCTTAACGGGACTCTATTTGCAAGTCCAGAATTAGTATAAGTTTGCATAGGCTTTTTCTGGATTAGATCTGTTAACACAAATGAATTGTCTTTATGGCAATCCAAAATGGAAAGTTAGTTGCAGAAATCTGGCTTTTAAATGGTAAACGTGAATGACAGTGCAAAGGGCTTGTATTTATAATCAGCTTCTTGTTAGATGTCTGTGCCAGTTTGTAATCCTTAGCTATAGTCTGACAGGAGAAGTGAATATGAGCTGGATATAAATTCAACAAAGAGAACACTTCCAGGTCATTTTTTACCATATGGTGCTATCCTTGGGCATTGTCGTGTGTATAATCTGTGCTGAATTCCAGCATCCTCATCTTATTTATATTTCTTTTGTCCATTGAAAAATGCAACGCTTGCACTTTGGGTCAGTGGATGATTTCACTGTGTAGTTTTTATTTATTTCTTTAACTTCCGTAAGTTACAGTTTTAAGTTGGATGTTAAGACTACAGTGAGAGATGCTCTGCACACTCTGACTGGTGGCATGATGTGTCCCTAGGCAAGGGAGAGGATAATGGAGTATTGAAGAAACACGCTTTCAGGCAAGAGTTAAAAACTGGTATGTTATTAGCAAAAGCAAGTACAAAACAAGCCTAGGAAATTGATGCCACATAGAAATATCTGTTGAAACATCAACTGGCTTTATTTCTTAATGTAAATTACCTGTGATCCGGCTGCAACATGATGTAGTGTTCTGAATGCTTTGGAGTATTTGAAGTGGGTATAAAGAAACAAGAGTATTTGATCTGTTTAAGGTCAGAGTACAGAGGCTGACTGAACTGCAGTGCTCAGATGGTATGAATGCCTGAGAAGATGACAATGCTTAATTGTCACTTGCCTAGTAGACTTTTGTATATTATGTGTTTAACTGCTAATGTTTTTGACAGGGCAAAAAAGACGTTGCGCAAATTTTCAACAACATTCTCAGGAGGCAAATTGGTACAAGGACTCCCACAGTTGAATACATCTGCACTCAACAGAATATATTGTTCATGCTATTAAAAGGGTATGTACATTTGTGAAGCATAAATATGCTTTTACATTAAGTAAGAAGGTGTTGGTTTTGTTTGTCTTGGGGCCTGTAATTCCCCTAAGTAAAGGAAAATTTGAGTAATAAACTGCCAAAAATATACTTTTTATGAAATATGACTGAAAACTGAGAACTGTTAGTAACTTAAAATATTTTTACTGGGGTATTGTGGACATTTTCCTTTCAAAATACTATTTGATCCTATTTAAACTATTTTGTTGTGGACTTACTCCTTCATCAGGAGTTAAAGGCTGTTTTTTTTCATTAACCATTGTAATTTCCAGTTTTCCACCCTACCCCCTGTTCTTAGTCTGGTCTTAGACTTCTTATTCATAGGGATTTATATTCCTGTAGTGACACACATGCACTAACTCAAACCTGACCAAACAAAGGAATGATTTGGGGCATATGGTGCATGCCAGATGGCTGTTTTCTTCCTCTATTCTTGTATTGTCTGGTGTGCTGGATGTTGGAGAATCATGCCATCTTCAATACGTGGTTGCACATGTAGAACTGTGGACCTCAAACGTGAAAGCAAAAAGGTGGTGTTAACATTTTCATGTTAAAATAAGATTTAAAAAAACCCTGAGAATGTGCTCTCTCCATTTAAAAGTAATTGCTCATGTTTCTGATAACATTAACTAAGCAAGTCCTGAAAATTGCAGTTCCAGTGTGTTATTTTGGGATAGAAAAGTTCGTAAGCATTAATAAATCATTTAAAAATACACCTATTTCAAATACTAGTTTTATAATTTGTGTCAAAGGTACTGAGTAAGCTTACTGCAATTGATGAGTACTTACTCCAGCTACCGGGATTGGCTAGAGGAGATATAAAAAGGTCCTGTTTCCCAGCAAGATTCTTGCCTGTGTTATGATGGTAGCATTGAGATGTGAGGACAATCAAGTATATTTTAAATATTTAAATAGGAAGCTTTTTTTTTCCTTTTCTCTTGTTAATAGTTCATAGTTAGTCAATTAGAGATGCTGACTAACCTGCCTGACACACATGCTGAATTAATCTATTTTGTTTTAATGTCTCCACATTTACCTAATCTTGGCCATTGTGTAAGCCACTGGAAAGTGGATCATACAAGAAACTTCTCTGTGGAGAAAGCAGGAGTTTTATATCTTTTAGTTTCCTGCTGGCTCCAAAGGCTTAGCACTAGAAGCAGTATGGCATATTTGCTTCAGCTCATGAGTGGAAGGTGTACACTTGTCTGCCAGAAGTGCTTTGTTGGTTGTTGTTGGTTTTTTTTTTCCCCTGCATTACAGCCCTGATTCTGGGAGGAAGTCAGATTTAAATATTAGAGGGACAAAATGAATATTAATTGTGGCATAACACGAAAAGAAAATACTGATTCAGTATTTCTTAAAAATAAGTTACAAAAGAAGGCAAAGACATTTGAGGTGCAGAGAGATGAGACTACTTTCTCAGCATGCTGTCTTTGATACGTGACTGAATGAGGCTGTAACACATTTGTCCTCATTTTTAGTCTGTGTTTGTCATTCTTCAGAGAGCATTATTCTGACAGGGATTGTTCAAACACATATTCATAAGTCAGGATGTTTGAAGTGGGCATTTAGTTAGCTTTAGTGACTTAAATGTTACATCTGGTATCCAACTGAGTTGCAAAAAGTTCAGCAGATTTCAAATCTCTGTGACAGGTTAAATGGGAAAATATTGCAGGTTTTAACAGGAAAATCAATAAGAAAATGTTTTTATATGGTAATATAGTTAGTGCTTAGTATGCACAATGATACTTTGCTCCTGAATTATTCTAGTGAATCTAAGTTAGCTGGTGGGAGGCCAGAAGGTACGTAAGAGGCTTTGACTGCTCCAGAGTCAGGTAGGTAACAGCAGACCCAACTTTTGTGTAGACTGGGATAGCTTAGATTGCAATGTGCTGAAATGGTTTGAAAATGCAGTCCCATCTTTGTTCAGGTTCCAACTAGTAGCTTGCTTGGGAAAACAAGGAGCTAGTAGCAAGTACAAAGGTGCATTTCTGTCAGATGTGTCTGAAACACACTGTGGTGAGAGTTTGGCAGCTGCTGTTGGTGTATGCTAAATCAACTGAGAGAACCCTGTAGTATTTCAGCAAGAAAGCTTGCCAAGGAAGTGTAGTGACAATTTCTAAATGAAGCAATCAGGGATGGCTTCATCACTTCCATCAAATCAGAGATGGACATGTTCCAGGGGCCTCTTGCAAAGTGTCTGCACCTGCTCGCTAGGGGTGATGAAGACTCAGGTGCAGAGATGATGTTCAGTACTGTCTTTACAATCAGAGGACAGTTTCCAGTTTTCAAGCTTGAAGCCCACGTAGTGTAGAGTAGCCAGTGATGCTGAAAAATGGTTTCATGAAAGAGGAGACACGAATTTTTGTCCAGTATTGTTAACCCTTCATGCTTATATAGTGGGTAGTTTTATGTAAA
This sequence comes from Hemiprocne comata, assembly GCA_020745705.1. NCBI lineage: Eukaryota > Metazoa > Chordata > Aves > Apodiformes > Apodidae > Hemiprocne > Hemiprocne comata. Next base: position 5,841,997 of record CM036594.1, on the reverse strand, counting down.
TTGCTGTCATGTTTGAGCAAACAGCTTTGAAAACAGAAATCACTTACTGCTTTCCAGATGTCTGTAATCCCACCAATATGAAAAAAGAAAACTGATTTTGAGTGTGAAGGAAGTATGTTTATTTAGCCTTGTTTCTCAGTTGTGAAAGTCATTCGTATTGGCTATAATTTGGCATTTAACTGGCAACAATTGCAGTTCTATTTCATAGAAGTATTTAAGAGTGGAGTTTATGTAGAAATAAGTACCTCTAATGTTTCGCATTTTTATTTACTTGATAGTGCTCAAAATAAATCGGCCATGTGGTGTTCCACTGTTAACTTGTGCAAGTATTTATAAAGAGTCATTGTGTTTTGTTGTTGTTTTTTTTTTTTGAAATAGGTACGAATCTCCAGAAATTGCTCTAAATTGTGGAATAATGCTTAGAGAATGCATCAGGCATGAACCACTTGCTAAAATAATCTTGTGGTCAGAACAATTCTATGATTTCTTCAGATATGTGGAAATGTCAACATTTGACATTGCTTCAGATGCATTTGCCACATTCAAGGTAATTTACATACAACATTTGAATTATTATTTCTGTAGTTCTTTGCTTAAAGAACCCAGATATTGTTTGTTGTGGTTTTGGGAGAAACAAGCCTGTGGGGGGGCGGGGGGAAAGGTGTGATGGAAATGGGTAAGCTGGACACTGTAATTTCTTATTTCTCAGAATGCAAGACATTCCTTTAAATAAATATATATATATATACATACACACACACACACACAGTGTTCCAAATAACTTCTGTTCTGGAAAGCAAGATTTAAATTACCATGCATTAGCTGAATACATGTGCACTTCAGGGACTTTTAAATTTGTGCCTCCAGCTCCTGAAGTGAGCAAACTCCTTTTCATCCTCTTATGATCCTGAGTATTTGATGCTCACGCTTTGGGGAATTTTTTTGTTGTCCTAAAACAACCAGTTATGGGACTATAAGCATAACATTGATCAGTATTAAATAAAGGGTCTTAATCTTGGTTGTATACAGTTCAGTGCATAGAGCATAGCCTTGATCCATAAATGACATTTTTCAGTGATGATTCCACAGGCTATTTACCTGTGTTAATTAACATAACACACAGCAGACCTTTCCTGAAAGATGCCAAGATCCTTAGCAATCTCCAGGTAACTGCATTTATGTCCTGAATTTCTTCGTTTAATGAAATACCAAATTTTTCTATTGGTTTCCTTATGTGTACTCAGTGTTTAATGAGAATGTATATGTAAGTTTAAATATGTTAGTGACAATATTGGTTTTGTGCTCTTTTACAGGATTTGCTTACAAGGCACAAGTTGCTAAGTGCAGAATTTTTGGAACAACATTATGATAGGGTGAGCAGATATGTTTTAATATTCAGAATTTTCTAGTGCTCTGTATCTTATTTGAAGAAATCAGCATTTTCATTCCTTGTTTAGCTTTCTTTTTGGAAATTTACACACAATATGAAACCAGTTGAACTTACAGTAATTTCTGCCAATCACGGAATATTGGCAACAACCTTATTGTTGAATGTAGAAAGGTGTAAAAACGAGGTGGCAGAAATCTTGTTCTGTGGAAACTAGATCTGATTTTTCCGCTAGAGGGAACCCTTTCCTTGTCTTTTTCCTTTGTCTATTACTAGCCCGTAACAACCACCGAGTACAAGATAGCCCTTATCCACCTGCTGGGGACTCCTGAGATTAATGAGCAGTGTTCAGTACCAGGAACTATTATAATGTAAGAAATAAGGAGATAACTACTTCCACCATATCTCAGTCTAAATATTAAAAGCTCCTAAAAGAGCACACAATTTTTTTTTTTAAAGCATTTATGAGGTTTAGACAATATTGACTTACAGGAGCCTACTGAGATTTCAGATTTTGTTTACACTTTTGGTATGGAATTACATCTCCTCCAGTTTGTTATAATCATTTGGAAGAAGAGCATGTATGATGCTTGGAAACTTCTTACCCTTCTCTTTGTTCTGTGTTTAGTTCTTCAGTGAATATGAGAAGTTACTTCATTCGGAAAATTACGTGACAAAGAGACAGTCACTTAAGGTAAGGCAATTTAATTTTCTTCTTAAATGCAAAGTTAGGGAATTCCTTTAATTTCAAAGAGGGTTGACTTTAGTTCAAATGGCTTCAGTAGCTGCCCTGGATAGTGCTTATTTCAGTTTTTCATGTGTTAATTCTTGGGATCAGCTCATTTTCTTTAGTCCAGTCCTTCCATTATTTAGTGTCCAGCACACACCAAGGCATTTCTCTCCCTATTCAGAAACAGCTAAATGCAAGTGCAGGGTTTTTTGGTGAATTCCAGTGCCTGATGACCATTTAATTAAATCATGGGCAAAAAAGAATTAAAATGACTTTTCTATGAGTTCTAATTTATAAGGGGGGGGGGGGGGTTGAAGGAGGGGAAGGTGATTTTTTCACTTGTTGAGAAAAGGAGAAGCTGTGTCATCAAAATAGCAGTAAAATGCCCTTAGAAATTTGGGACATTTGAGTTCTATTGTTACTATATTTACAGACTGGTGTCAACTACTCAGTGTGTTTGAAAGCACTTATGAAAAAGTTGTTTCTCATGTCCAATGTCAGTAATTTTTTCATTTGGGCTTGTTTTCCACTTTTAGCTTCTTGGTGAATTGTTATTGGACAGACACAACTTCACGATTATGACAAAGTACATCAGTAAACCTGAAAATCTCAAGCTGATGATGAACCTTCTACGAGACAAGAGTCGTAACATTCAGTTTGAGGCCTTTCATGTGTTTAAGGTATGTTTAAAAAGGCCCACAGTAAAATAAAAACCGAAAGGAAGCCTACCAGGAGTTGTTTAGTTAAGTAAACTACTCAGCTGAGCCTAAATAAGTTTATCTTGATGTTTGCTAAGTTGTTAAATAGAGAGTGCTAATGTTTGTCTTTATTATGATCCATCTTTATAACTGTCTGTGTCTTTTGAAAATTGTTTAGACTTATAGGGATTTTCATAAGATTATCAGTGTTATTTATCAGAAAATTTTGGACTTAAGGAAGGTGAATTGCAGAAGGATCAGGAGGAATGCATGATTTCATGTGAAATCATGAAGCATCTTGGAGTTCCAGTGTTTTCATCATGCTTCATGATCTGTGAAGGATAGCAGTATCTTAGTCAAGTCACCTAAATTTCAAAGCCTAAATTGTAGCTTTCACGTTACAACAGATACCTTCTGACTTTGCAGCAGACAGGCAAGTAGCTAAGTGCTTGGAGATACAGTTCGAAGTATAAAAGTTTTCTGTGAACTTTAGGATGCTGTATACAATCTGAAACCATGCATTGCTACATGATGTAACTGTGAGAGGTCTGTAGTGGTTTCTGCAGGGAGCGCCGTGGCTGATCACCTCCCACACATTGAATTTACTTTGGTACTGGCGTTCAGCTTCTATTCAAGTAAAAAAACAGAGTAATTTTTTTTAAAAACATGCATTTACTCCATTATTTTTTCTGTAGGGGTACTCGAATACGGAATAAATGAAACGTCATTTTAGGTTACAATCATCACTGTTTTGTTGGCAAGGTTTTATTTTTGGTTTTGTTTTTTTTTCTTTTAAACTTAGCCTTCGGGTTCCGACTATTATGCTAAATGCCTTTTATTTTCTTGCAGGTGTTTGTAGCCAATCCTAACAAGACACAGCCTATATTAGACATCCTTCTAAAGAACCAGACCAAACTTATTGAGTTCCTCAGCAAGTTTCAGAATGACAGGACCGAGGATGAACAATTTAATGATGAGAAGACCTATTTAGTTAAACAGATCAGGGATTTGAAGAGACCAGCACAGCAAGAAGCTTAATCTCCAATAAACCTTTAAAATATTATACCCAAATTCAGCATTTGCTGTTAGATATTCAGCATCAGGCACTCTTATCGATTCATGAGGAACATTACTGCTAATCTGCTGTTCAGTGAACGGTTTTTTGTTTTTCTCTTTTCTTTTTTAGTCCAAGTTGAAAAACATAGCTGCTGCTTTCTTGCACAATGTGGACTTTCTTGATACTTGTGTCATTTCAGAATTCAAAGACACTGCTTGTTTTAGGAGTCCTGAAAAGAAAGATTCTAGGTTCGTGAAAGCAAACATATAGATACTAGTTTGGTTTAGGGGAGAAGGTGTTAATGTAGTTAAGTAACAGGTTGCATGCTTGCAAATCTGAATAAATCTGTATGTTTGCACTTACCTTGTTTGAGATATGAGCACAATGTGACCTGTGCATACCTGGCACCATAGTATAAGATTATATGCCTTGATTTAAAAAAAAAAAGTGCAGTGCTTTATTTGTAATCAAGGGGAAATGTATCCAAGATGTGAGCTTACTGGGATAAACAGTTGTCTTGCAAATAAACTGATATTGAAACTTAGCAACCTTTAAAAGAGTGAAATCTCAAGGTTCATAAGGAAAATGTATATATGCCTTTCACTGCTTTATAGAATTTTTTTTGACATGATTTGATTTTTCTGAGAATTTACTTGTAAACTTGGAAATATGTTCTAAGGGTTTTTGTTAATTTTACTTTAAAGGTATTTCAGACAGTAGACCTAGCAGTGACATTTTGCATTTCATTTCAATGATGCTTGCTGGTTTCTTTTGTATATAACTCCTAGGCTGCTCATTTCTTTAAAATATGATTTAATTTGTACAGCAGAGGAATGTTATTGTATTAGTCTGTAACTATTACCTAATATTGAGTTTTGCAAAATGAATGCTCATATGTAATGAATACTTCAGATCACATGGAAATGCTGATTTAACAATCTTGAGTACTGCAGCATTAAAAGGAAAAAAAAAGCCCCAAACAAATTCTTTGTATTCACTTATCTAATGGGGTGCCATCAGTTAGGGTTGGCTGAAATAGAGAACTGGAACCCTTTGTGCTACATTCTTACTGGATAATATTGGCCTTATTCAATTAAACTAGGATTGTGCTCACCAGCTCTGCAAATGGCAAAGATTAAGCTCAATTAATATTGATTCCTTTTACTTCTGAGGAGCCTGCAGTGCATAATTTCTTTCTTACAGTAAATAGTACAGTAGTTGTGCCAGTGAATGATTTAATCCCCTTCAACTTCAAGACACAATTTTAACGCCCTAGGGTGACAAAATAATTTGATTTTGTTCTTTAATGCTGCAAACTATCAGTATTTATAAAAATAAAAAAACCCAACTGATTTTGCACCGTGTTTTTGTTACTGTGACCATACAGAAGGAACCTATTAAGGACAGCTAAATTATGTTACTAAAATTGTATCCATCCATCATATGGTAATGTTAAGATCACAACCAAACAAACTTACGGATTGGAGTCTGAAAGTTCAAATTCTGCATGGCTGAATCTGGTGAGAATGCTGTAGAAAATGTTTGTTGCTTCCTGTCCTCTTCCTAATTAAAATATTGTGCAATCAGCAAGATTAAACTCCTAAGTGATGTTTAAGCTGATCTGAAAGCCTTCACAAGGCTTCAGGTGGCTCCAGAAAATTGAGTGTTTTCACTCAGTTGTTCAAAATTGCTCTTAACATTATAATTGGTCTTTTAAAGGTTCTTAACGTGTCCTTTGCAAATCGATTCATTTTGCCTACAGGAAAGAAAAGAGCTTACTCTTACTGAAGATCACTTAGGCAGAATTGGCCATGAGGTGGCATTGTAGTTCAGTACTAACTGCCTGTTATATTTTGATTTATCGTAGCTGAGTGGAGGAAACATTATTTGCCACGTTACTCACCATAACATGTAAGGCTTCCTCTTTAGAAAAATGTAGACGTGCTAAAGATTTCTGTATGTAAAGAAGTGAAAACATGTGGACTGGGATAGAGGTTACTCTATATTAGGCCTTGGAAACAATGGCTACGGTGACTTTTTTAATATGTGGAAACATTTGAATGTTGGCTTTCGGAAAGAAGTTGTATTTAAATTAAAGCTCATTTGATGTGCTCTTCGTATTAAAAACTGTTGTTCTGGAAGTGGTTTCTTATCTGCTTGAAGGCTTGAGGGTATTACTAAAAGTTATTTAAATGTGAGCGGTTTTTGGTTTTGCTTTTTTTTTTTTTCTTTTTTTAATAAGAGATGTATACAATTGTAATTCTACTTCCGTGGTAGCATTTCATTTCTCCTGAGGAAAATGCATTTCTTATCAAAAAAATCTGGCTGGCCCCATAATTTAAATTGAAATAAAATTTTGAAGAAAAATGTGTTCTTTACTGTGTTACTGAAGAGTTTTCTGTGGAGGTGTGTCTGTTCTCCTTTATTGCCTTAGAGGAGTTCACCTTTTTTCCTTTTTAATGTGAAATAATTTTAAATCATTAAAGACTCTGGCTTGCAAAAACATTTTTAAGGAATTAAGACAAAGTGCTGTATTAGGGAGGTAATAAATTTTAATTAATTGTTAGTAGTCTCTCTTGCCTATTTGTAGCATTACTTCTGCTGATTCTCTTCCTGTTTTGCATGACCAAGGGCAAAGTGAGGAGATGCCATTTCCTGAGTCATGTCTAGAGACAGGACCTGATAGGATTGATTGGAGTGAATCCTTGATGTTTTTTGGCCCTTCCCTTCTCTCTGAATTTCAGGAGCTTGAAAGTGTGTGCAACTGGTAACTCTTCCCTTACGATACCCTGTGGTCTCTTTAGCTTTGAAGCTGTCTGACTGGTTTTCACAGGTAACACCCCAAGTTATGTGGGTGGCAAACACCCAGAGAGTATGTTACATTAAAAAAAAACACACCAAAAAACATTCAGGAATTTCTGATGCAGATTCTTCAGATGGTTTCATTTAGCAAAATGACTGGTTTCCTGCCAGGAACATACTTACCTTGCAGGCAAAAATACTTGCTCTGTATAGCCCCTACTAGAGGCTACACCTGTTTGAGCCTTTATATAAAATGGATTTTCTCCCTCACTGACAGTAAGATCACAGGTTACAAGGGGAAGGAGTAATTTATACTTGCAGTCAAATAAATTGCAAGTTTTAATTAAAGAATGTTCAAGTTGGGTACTTGACTTGGTGTTTGAATGACCCGACCCCAGTGGGGAGAGGCATGGGAAATGCAAGGAGGTGTTGCACTGATTTCTTAAATTCTGCTTTCCCTGTAGAACTGATGAGCAGGACCTGCCTTAGGAGCTGCCATCTCTAGGTACCAGAGTGGAAGTTGCCCATGGGAGCAGGTCATGGACAAAGCTGCTTTCAGTAAGTTGCTTCTGTTTGTGGCCAGCCAAGTCTCATTCCTAGTCTGCAGACTTCATCAGTCTTCCTTTTGCTGCCACCCCTTTTCCCCCTTTATTCTAGACCTTTGTTGGCTGCTGTGTTGAATGATTTTGCTTTCCATATTGCTTTCCTTTCCATGGCTGTTCACTGGAGCTGCTGCTATCTCGTTGCATCCAGTACCTTTATTTTCTGTCATCATTTTGGGTATTTCTCAATGTGTATCTGTACTCCTTTCTCCAAGGATTTTGGCCTTTGCAAGACTTGTATGAGTGCTGTTTGTTTTTGCTTTTCAGCATACTGTAGCTCAAGTTGATGGCTGGTATAATGAGGAAAAATTAACCCTATATTTTTTTTGTTACCTTTTAAAAAAAAAATCAGTGTTCAACTTAATCTGAGCACATAGAGCTCGTGAAGAGTTGTTTCCAGTGTATGTATTCTGTATTCACAAGTGTATCTGGGTAGATCCAGTTTCAATCCCATGTCAAAATATAAAAAAAAACAAATTAGGGAAAGAAGTTAAAAGGAGGAAGGAGGGGGACCCTTCCATATTTTGCATTCTTTGGAGGAAATTGGGTATTTCATGAGAGAAAAGACCTGTTCTGTTTCCTATCTAAAGATATCTTGACTCATCTCTCTCTTGAAAAAACACCACCACAAAACCCTGAGTTATCCAGCCAACATATAATTAGATTTTTAGTAAATATGGTGTATTCACAACAAAATAGGAAGGCAAGCTCTTCTTTAGGGCTTGTACTGGAGATTGTGCTTTACACAAGAGAAGTATGGATATTTTGTTTTCGTGCTCAGAACTGTCATGGCCATGGGCATGTTTGGAGGGGAGGAAGATAAAGACTATGCTGTAATATAAAGATACCTTTCAATATGTTTGAGGGTGGTGGTGGATCTGTTTGGCAAAAACAAATGATAAATATATATGCTACTTTTTGTATCTATAGGAACAGCTATGTATGTGCTAGTTATGTTGAAGGATGCCACCACTTGAAGTTGTCTGTTCCTGCCAAAGATAAAAATAACAGTAGATGTTTTTCTGTTTGTCCCCCAGCAGGTTCCTCGCACTGAGCTATCATGGAGGACCTGGTTACAGTTCTTGTTTCTTCCCCTTCTGGCAGACCTTTGGGAAGGCCTCACATCCCACCATGAAGAAACCGAGGGTGATAAAAATGTGAGTGTTGCTCAGCAAGGTTCTACTGTTAAAACAGATGTTGAACTGAATTTAATATTGCTTAGTGTTATTTAGAGACTCGCAGGAGAGGATTATGTTTGCATTTCATTTGAACAAAAAGAGGAATAGAAGCTATAGGGTTTTTTACGGTTGTTTTGGTAAGTTTAAGAATGCTGTGTGTTTTAACATAAATAAGCCTTCGTAACTATAATTTGGGGTATCTCAATAAGGCATGCAACATACATAGTGCAGTGCTTAAACAACTGAGGGGTGAGCAAGCCAAGTTCTTGGCCTCAGCTCTTTAACAGCCTCTACAGATTATACGGTATTAAAAGAAAATGTGTCTCTAAGAGAAATTGGACTGTATTACAGGCTTCTGGCATCTAGACAGGTTGAGAAATATAATCTGGAGAGACTAAAAAGGTGCAAAGGCTGTAAAAGGTACCTTGCAGCAGCTGAATTTCCTCATCGTTTTCCATCTCTGGAATTACAGAGTGCTGGCTTATGCCACCTAATATCCAGATAATTATATGAAAACAGCATTTACAAATGTACAGTAATACTACATTTTTACATAAAACATTTTTGCTCTAGCAAAACTAGGAGAGCAATCTCACAAACAAAACCAGTGGATTGTCAGAGCGAGGCTTTTCTGGTGTTTCTTCAGGCTATTTGAACAGTAGGGAAAATCCTTTAAGCTTGACTTTGCATTGCTGCACATTCTTAAAGTTTGAGGAATCCTTACAAAACACAGACATGCAGATCAGGGTTGAATCTTACTTGTAAGTAATACCAGAGCAATGTTTAGAAAGAAAAAAGGCACAGATAAAGCTAACATAGCAAACATACAGACAAGCATAAGATTAGTTCACTGGAGATTGTGAATAGCTTGTCAATATCTGTTGTTAAATTTAAAGATGAAATGTTTTCCCATATTAAATGTAGACCATCAGTGTACAATATATGTAATACAGTACACAGGATTGGAATTTTGGCTTCAGTTTATCTAATGTAAAAAACAGGTATTTTATTAAGAACAAAGCATGAAAGAGCTATGATGGACAGTGACTGCAAGTATTCCTGCTTCTTGATGTTACCTGGGAAGCTGGAGCCCAGGTCTCCAATTTCTAATGCCAGTCTTCCCTTCTCTTGGATATTCACCTGCAGGTGGAAGAGGAGACAGAAACAAAATGATAAAGTATCAGGGGAAACACATCTCCTTACTGCTACTTGACAATTTAAAAATGTTACTCTTTATATCTTTACTACAAGAATAAACTGAAAGCTAGCATGGGGTAGTTTAAAGTTTTGTACAAAAACTTTTAGAAGAGCAGTTAAGTTATGAGTTCATTTCTTTTAGCTGAATATTTCTTCTGAGCTATGTTTTTGCTTTTATTCTTGACTGCTGTAAATTAAATTTCCCATGGCTGCACGTTGTGCTTTTCATAATTAGTAACTCTGACAGCTGTGCACAGCTGATTTTGTAGTTTGTAGTGTGCTCTGGTGTAAGGTTCATATGGGAAAAAGGAAGTAGGCTAAATTAATGGGTACAGTGAGTTATTGACAGTTTTAGACATCCTGGTTCCAAAAAGAAAGTCCTCCTTATTTTGCCAATAAAGATGTACAAAACCTAGGAATTGCTAATAATTGTATGGATATTGATGTTGCTGGTGACTCTTCAGAATGAGCACTAAACTGTTGTCTAGTTTTGAAAAACATCTGCTGGGCAGGTGACTCCCAGGGTGAAATAGTATGGTGTGGCTTGTGATTTCAGCACAGGCTCTGCTGCCAACCCCCTGGGCAGGAGGGAGCCAGCACTGCTGCTGGGGCAGCTGCTCTTTGCAGAAGCTTTCTGCAGGCTCCTGCCTCATCCACAGGCTTCTCTGAGGTTAGGTGAAACCTCCAGGAAAAAGAACATGGAGCAAGATAGGGTCAGAGAAGAGCCCGTTTTGCAGCAGAGCTGTCAGCATTCTCGTAGCACAGTGTTGCAATGTGAACAGCAGTTTTCTGTTACTTGTCTTTGACTCGGAGAACCATGTTTAGTCAGGCACATGAGCTAGTGTTTCTGGTCTGGGGATAGGACAGTTTGTAGATCTTCTTTATCTCTTCCAGTGTTTCCATTCCTTGCTTTGTAACTTCCAAGTCCATAAAGGATATTTTCTGCAGCTCTGTTTTCTGTTAGTCAATCTCTCTCTTACTGAGTCTGATTCTTCACTTAAGAAATCTGAATCCTCTTGGCAAATCACTTCTTTCCACTCTTGCCCTTCCCTTCCAATTTCTGCCATTTGTCTTTTCAGTCCTTTTTCCAAGGGGCCCTTTTAGATATTTTGAGAAATGACCTGTAATTGCTTCTTGTAAGAAGTGCAGTTATTTATGTCTAATCATTTTTTTCTCCAGTTGTAAAGAGTTTCTTATCCAGTATCACTGCTGCAGGCAACATGTGGTTCCCTATAGGCCACTGTTTGTATATCATGAGGAAAGAGTGAGTAGGCAAAGCAAGAGTAGAGGGTGAGTACAGCACATACGGGGCTCACAGCCCTGTGTCAGGCACGTGAGGATTTTGCTGGTGATGTGGAGAGGGATGGGAGCAGAACTGGTGTAGTTTGACCAGGGTGAACCTTACTAACAGTTCAGGTGTGCCACACGTTTGGCCTTGGGGATTGGTTGACAAGGTAATGTTAGGAAGCCAGATGCTGTCAAACCCACACACAGCTGTGTGGGGCACTAAATACCTGGAGCTGATCACAGATTTATAAAGCAGCCAGTGTTTCACCTCTGCTTTCAAAGTGCTGCCTTGTTTGTATAAACCCTTATGTTTGGGTTTCTGGTGTCAATGATGGGCTCTGCCAGTGAGTGAGCTTTTGCAATCTTTCCTGTCACTTCTGTGCTGTAGGTAGGTGGCTGGGAGAGTCTCCTATCTCAGGCTAGTTTGCAGGGTGTTATTACAGGTGAACCTTGCTCTCCAGACTGTCAAATGGCATCTGTATCATCCTGTGGCTAGACAGCAGTCTGCATTGAATCTTCTGAACTCAGCGGAAGAGATCAGATCTTTGATTTCCTATTCTCTCAGTTCATTAGTCCATAACAGACTGTTTCTGCTGCAGCAGTTTGCTTTGCTGTGCCTCTACCAGAAGTGACAGGTTTAAGGACTAATCTCTGCCCCTGGTGCCCAGGTTCAGACTGACCCTTGCAATTTGCATGCAGCGTCAGTATCCCAACCAGATCCTGTTGCCCTCCACTGCGCTCTTACTCATTAGCACACTCAGGATTAGGAAAGGGAATTGCAAATCAGACAGCATTTAAATTGGTACACCAAAGGGATAAATGAGCTTGAAACATTGCCCAGACAAGAGCTTCATGGCCTGACATGAAAGCTGTTCTCAGGACTGGCCTGCAGCCTCTCTTGGAGAGCACTGGGTGATAATACCCGTGTCGCTGTTATTTGTTGCCTGAGTGAAACTGCTTTTCCTGCCAACGTTTCCACACCTCTCCAACCTTATCCTCTGGCACAGTTAAGAGCTGTTTGGGGGCTGCTGGAAATAATGCTGTCCGGAGCACCCTGCTGCAGTGAGGTCCTTCAGGCTGTAGGTGCTGAACTTCCTAACATGCGTGGTGTGATTCTGAGGGGTCTGTAATATCTGCATGTTTACATTCACAGTACAGGAAGGTTTTGCTTTCTTTGGAGTGGAAAATAAGTCCACAGATGAAAGGGTCAAAAATCCTGTGACAACCAGGAGACGGCTTTAATTTTATTGTCCTTATCTTACAGTGTGGCCTTTTACTTAGGAGGCAGAAGATGAGAAGGTATCTCTACCCCGACAGAGTACTGGCAGTTCTAATCTGAGGTTCTCCACACCTCAAATAAAACCTCTGTGCCAAAGTGGGTAGTTTCTGTCTCTTTCTGCCTCCACAGCAGCAGAGGGCACTGAGCAGATCTGGAGCAGACACTGGTTGTTCATGCTGACATCAGTTTCAGGTTTTGGGTCTGGTTTCCTTGATGTTTCTGAGCATCCAGAGCCCACTGAAGCATAAAAGAAGATTACTGGTGGCTTGAAGGGCTTCAGAGCTGGGAGCAGGCCTCTAGGACAGTCAAGGCATTCCTGATCAGTGTTCGGTGGGCAGAGGTGGGCCTCCTTGTAGCCAGGAACATAATGCAAAAAGAAACGGATTAAAACCAAGCCTTGAGAGCATTCCCAGATGTAGGAAAAACATTTCCTCTATGAGCAGAAGACTGGAGGGAGTTTGCTTTCGAATGGATTTGTCTTCCATTCATGTTCCCTGTAACAGACTTACAAGTGGGGAGCAGCATGGAGGTGGCCACTGTGGCCCTACATGCATCCATTGCCCAGTTTACTGGAGCCAGGCAGAGTTTGTGGCTGTGTGTGGGGTGAAGGCAGCCAGCAAAGGAAGTGGGATGGGAAGGAGGAGGAGGCAGCTACAACTATTCCCAGTGTCAATGCGGAGCTGCCGAGTGGCAGCAGCCAGCAGGTACATTACTTTAATGGCTTTCATCTGGAAGAGGGAGATTAGGTTAAACAACAAGAAGTTCTTCACTGTGAGAGTGCTGAGACACTGGCACAGGTTGCCCAGAGAAGCTGTGGATGCCCTATCCCTGGAAGTGTTCAAGGCCAGGTTCGATGGGTCTTGAAGCAACTTAGTCTAGTGGGAGGTGTCCCTGAAAGTATCCAAAATTCATGTGGATTCTCAGTGGCATTGTGTAGTTTGGGTAGTCCAAGTCATTCAAAATGAAATACTATGTTTCAATCCTCTTTTCAAACCAAGCTTTAAAAAAATAATTTGGCAGAAACAACCTTTTTTCCCCTCATGGAAAATTTCTGTTTCTCGGAAACAGAATTCTCTTTCAGAAGTGTTCCCTATGGAAAATTCCCAACCAGCTCTAATTCTAAAACTTGATGCCAGGAACCATCTAGCAGGCATTAGCAGAGGGTGACTTGGGGTGTAATGTATCATTTAATCCTAACTAGGGCAACAGAGCCACATGAATTTGAGAAGACAAGCCAGCACTCAGCATCCCTAACTCAACGTGCAGTAGGCAACCCACCAAAAACACATGCAGAACAGGGAAAAAGAGTTACATTATTTTTTCAGTTTTGAAAGCTCAGTTCAACCCTGAGAAAGAAGCTGGCAAAATGTCATCAGATGCACCATATCTGCTTCCTTTTACTGGCTTCCAAATCCAAAGTCTTCACTTTATAAATAAGATTATACTTCTTTTTTTTTTCTTTTTTATTAGCAGTTTCACCAACAACCATTCAGAGAGAGAGAAAGATCTCCTCCTGTAAGAAGTCTGCTGGGGAGAAAATTATCTGGCATGTTTGCAGGCACAACAGACTTAAATGTTGAAGTTTGTTCTGTTGATGCACAAGAAATAGTAGTCTTCAGTCCTTCTCCCACAGCTCTGCTGCTGCTTTTCTACTCAGAAGAGAGACCAGCTGAGAAAGTACTGTTTCCTTCAGCAGAAAAAGGATTTGGGGTTAAAGCCTGTCACAAAAGGTAACTTAAAATCCCTTTGTGGAAGCTTTGGTATACATCCTAGGAAAAAAGCAGGCTTCTGGGCAGGAACCATGGTTTGGCATTGCAAGATAGTATCATGTTGGGAAGGAAAAAGGAGTGAGAAAGGCAGGTGAAGTGCCTCAAGATGTGGTAAAGCTGAAGTGTCCTTTCACTGTGTGTTGATGGGTCTCTTTGTTTTCACGTGGACCATACAGGCTCATATTTTAGGGCTGAGCTCACTGTGATCAAGTTTCTTAGCCTTGTGTCCCAAACATGGACAGTTAGTGTATGTTAAGCCTATGCAGACACTGCAGTACTTTTCCTTCTCTAGCTTCCGTGTAAACTGCTGGCTTGCCTGCCTGCCTGCCTTTGGTATGAACTGAGCAAAAGGAGCAGCTCTGGGTCAGGTTTGGAGAAATGGTGTCATGGGCCAGCTCTTGGTCTTTAGCAGCAGCCCAGCACTGTTCCATCAGCACAGCTTAGGGCCAGAACTCCTGTTTTGAAACATGTGTGGATGCAAGTTGCCTAAAACATTTCTTGGAGCCTGAGAACAGGCCAAGCCATTCTGCAGTCACTGTCCCACTGCTGCTCACTGTAAGTCCCAGTAGCACAGGCGATTGACTCCACAAAATATTGATTACTCCTTTTCCTTAAAAAGGACCTCTTCCAGACACACCTAGAGAGACTGTCTACAGACCAAATTGCATTAAATATCCAGCCACAGACTCATCAATATAAATTGTTCTCAGAGGCAATGAAAAGACATTTTATTTATCACTAATTTCAATTGAAGTATGAAGAACAGGTTTCCTTTCCCCAAAGGTGAATTTTTGGAGGGCATTATTTTTTTTAAAGCTAAACCATTAGCAATTTCAAGATGTTAATGTCTCGAACTTTTAAAAATATTTGGTGCAACTGAACTCAATTTGGTTTAGTTTGTTTTTCTGGATCTTCACATTTGTTGACTTTCATCTGCAGCCTTGAGAATCCAATGCAAGATGGGCACTAACCCGATGTCCTTACCAATGTGCTTCATTCTGACTTGTGCATGTCTTTGGTGCTGTTTGCCTCAGAGCCTTCAATTCAAGGCAAGACTTGAATTTTTAATGTAAAAGAGAAGCAGGAGCAGAAAATTCCTTTTAGAATAACAAAGAACTACTGAAAAACCCCTTTCATGTCCTCTATGCATTAAAAAAAGGAGCAGTCCAAATGTTCTGTGCCCTATTCCTTTGAGGTCTCCTTTCATGATTTGTTCAATCAGTTCTATCCTGTTTTTTGGGTTTTCTCTAGTGTGAGCCTTCCCCACAAAGAAAAAGATGAATAAAGTTTCTCTTGGTTGTCATTATGTAAAATATGGAGCTTTACACTACTGCCTTTCAGGTGCCATCATGAGCTGCCCATGCACTTTGAAACAGTCAAAATCCTACTGGCTTTTCCTGTTGTTGCATCTTGTTTTTGAGATTGATAAAGATGAAAGTCAAAATGGGCTGACAGCATTTAGGATCTGTTTCATTTCTCAGAGTTGCAGAGTGAGAAGCACTCAGCATTTCACTGCTCCTGCAGGGAAAGATCAACCAAATGCTTAATGAAGGAAATCTTGTTTCTGAAGAGTTGAGCATCGTTGCAAATCTCATAATGGCAAGATTTCCACCTGAGCAGCTGTTGGCAGTTCTGAAATGTTCAGTTAGCCTGGTGTCTCTTCTGAATATATAAATACAAATATGTATTTAAAAAGAAAAAGGTGGAAAGTAATAGGAAGTTAAGTCATGCAGAGTGATATGCAAACCCCACATGTTCCTTGTTTATCTTGTGTCTTTGCACTGAGTGCAGTACTGCAGAATGTCACAAGTGCTGAATACTTTCTCTAGCAAGGTGATGCATTTTAATTCGTTTCACTCTTTAAAGTTCAGTTATTCATTAAAGGCACCCAAATGTCCAGAAAGACATGCTGACCTTGGATATTATGTTAATGATATGAACTACAAAAACGTTATTTCAGATAATTGACACACAAAAAGCCATGGAGAGTTTCTCAGCCAGTTAACTACACAGGTATTTATGGTTCCCCTTGGCTAGTTCATCTGAAAATTTCAGTGTGATGCTGTTCATTGTCTGATGTCAGCACATCAGGGGGTGTGTCCTTTGGTTCTTCTCTCACAGAATCTGGACTTTGCTGCTGCTGTTAGTTGTCTTTCACAGCTGGGGCTGAGCCTCAGCCCCCCAGACAGCTCCAGCCTCTCCTTTGACCAGGGTGGGAGCCCTCAGGCATTCCCAGTTAGTGGATCACCTCTGAAGGGTGTTTGCATGATAGAAGGCAGCAGATACAAAAGCTTTGCAAAATTAAAGCTGCATTTATCCACAACAAGAAATGTACAGTTCCCAGCAAACAATAAAACATTTATTCATTTCCATGCTCTTATTTTTTGTTTTCCAATGCTCAAGTGTTCTCTGTGTTGAGGTTGCATCTCTCAGGGCCCAGTAGCCCTCTGCCAGCAGATGTCTTCTTTCCTGAAACAGAGGCCCTCTTTTTTACTAGCATCTTGTGCCCTTGCTTAGCCTCAGTGTAAAATATCCTTTGCTGTAGAAACATGTTTCTTCTTTCTCTCATCTGCCCAAGGCTCTTTATTTTGTCTTTTCCTTGATCTTCTCAGGTCCAGCACTAGTTTGATCTTGTTTTCCTCTGCTGATGTTATCCCATCGTCAGCCAGTGAGAGAGACAGACAAGAAAACCAGCTTTATCAGGAGCAGAGTTACAAAGGGCTTGGCCTCTAATGGTCTTAGCTCAACCCATGTGTGGATAAGCAGGTATAAGACACTGTGGTCTTTACTTAGCTTAGGAACATGGGGCAATGGGCAGGGAAAAATGGTCAAAGATAAGGAAGCAAAAACTGAAGTTTCAAACAAATAAATTTCATTCAGGAGGCTGCCTTACCTACCAAAGTGTCAGTGAAGCTGTAACAGTTCACTCTACTTGTGAAAATTGAGACTGCAGCACAAAACCCAAGTGTGCTTCAGTAAGAGTGAAGGCTTGAAAACATACGGCATATTTTTTGGTTCTGTCAAGATAATGTTATCTCCTACTATCTAGGAAAGTGTGATCAAAGAAACCCTGTCTTTGGGCGTTGCAAGTGTCTGCTGAGCAATGAAGTCAGTGATGTTTAAAGGTCACAGCAATCTGTTGATGAGAGAGATGTATTGAAAGGGCAGAAGAATCACAGAGGACTTCCTGCGTCATTGCAGCAGGTGCTGGATGAAGTTGAGAGAAGAGCTGAACAAAGCAAACCACAACGGTGACAGAATATTTAAAGCAAAATGGGGAAATAGTGAGTCATCCTGGTTTATTAAAGTGGAGGAGGAGAGATTTTTGTCTCAGTTTCTCTATGGGATATAAAGGCAGCCTTTAACAAAAGGGGGAGGAAAATACTAATTTAATTCCCTTTAACCTAACCAACCAAAATCCCTGTAGACTATGTAAGTTACCAATTATGTAATGTTGTTAAGAAAAAGTGAGTGTTTTTCAGGAGTCTTGGGTTTCATCTTTATTTGTAACTGAAGTGGTATGTCACTTGGTTGTAAACAAACACGTCTGTCCTCGTAAGTGTGTCTCAGATATCCAGAGTTAAACAGTTTTAGTGGAAGCACGTAGCTGAGGGCACGTCCTCAGCCATGGCCAGTGCTGTATGAAGACACCCAGACTCAGAGAGTGATGCCACAAGTCTGATTGTCTCTTACAGCTCTCCTGGTCTGTCACCCAGCTAGTGGTTCAGGGCAAGCTCAATAACTGCTCTGCTGTGTTTTGCTCAGAAGACTTGCTTGCAAAGCCTTAAACAGATAGCAAGCACTGATTTATTTGGAGTAGGTCATCCCCATACAATAGGTAATGGGTTGAACTGGGCATTTATTTTCTTGGGTTTTATGTTGCTTGCTGGAAGTTTGACTTTGAATGCTTATTTGGTGGAAGGCCCTGCCGATGCTTTTTCCAAGAGGTTCCTGCTGGTTTGTGCAGATTTATACTTCCAACCCTCTAAGTACATACATAGACACAACTGACCTCTTTGTACATCTGAAGCTTTTCCTAATAACTTATATGTAAGTTCTGTTGCTGCTTATTACTCTGATAGTAAATGAGGTTGCACATCTTGGATGCCTGTGGTGCCCAGCTCTGACACAGGTGGTGCCCTCTGAAAGAGTCCTCCTTAACAAGGCAGGCTGGTGCTGTCAGGAAGGCTCACTCATGGAGACTGTCCATATGGTCTGTTACTACCCGTCTGCTGGTATGAAGACAGACATCTTGCAAGAAATGAAACTCTGATAATGTGCACAGTGTGAGTGTGGGGATAGGTTAATGTTGACAGCATTAGTGCTTGGTCACCTAGGTGATGGGTCGTGCTGCTATAGTAACCTGGAGGCTACATTACTCATCAAATATTAATTTTAACAAACAGGAATGTTTTAAGATGTTTGTATCTTGTGTCCCCCTGGGACTGTCTGCTGCCCTTTTAAAATATTTACAGGAATTGTAAAATGAGACACTTAAGTAAAGGTTTTGTTCCCCATTTTTTCCTTGGAACTGTGTCTTAGAAAAGACCTCAAACTCAGGATAGAGATTTTTTGAAGAAAAGTAATGCTATTTCTTATGCCTGCTGAACTCTTGCTTCTTAGGACCATTCCTCACTAGAGAAGCTGGTATTTTGACATGCACCCAGGGGAGTTTGAGCCAACTCAGTAAACACCTTTAGCCCTCCACATGCATCTTTCATATACTTGTGCCATCATGCATACCTGCAGCCATGTGCTGGTCTGGGGTCATGTCTGGAACATGGATATTCTGGGTATGGCTTGTGATAGATCGTGGGATACCGTAACTTCTTTTTCTTGACCCAGAAAATAAGCTATTTTAATACACGAGGTGCTTTCAGCTCATTAATAGCATAATATGTTCATTCAGGGATGCAACCTTATATGCTGCTGGGTAAGAGATTTTATTGGATTCAGACACCAGCATGTTTTCATGTGTCTCTGAGATCTGTGAAAGATGATTCAGAAGTCACAAGAACATGGGGTGGCAGATCAGCTTGTAAGACTACTAATTTTTTTCTTTTTGATAACTAAATAGAAGTGGGCTGTGTGTTTTCAGGAGCTGCACAGTGTGTGCCCTCTGTTACCCACAGTGTTTTATCTTCTTCACTTGGACAATAAAGATGGTAGGATTTTTAAAATTCCTGTATGATGAATACTTTAATGCAAAAGAGGTTTTTAGGTTAGATACACCAGTTTTTCTCTCCACTAGTCTGACCTGGATGACTATACGTTTTGCTTTTTTGGAAGGTTTTACAGGGGATGAGTAAAAATCTGGAAAAACACTAATGAAGTCAAACCTGCGAGTGATTAAAAAGGAGGCTGCCAGCTTCCTGTCCCACTTACACTGGGCACTCTGGGCTTACTAAGAAGATGGAGCAGAGTCAAAATGTGCACCCCAGGACTTCACCAGCACAAATCTCAATGTAAATGGAGAGCCATCGAATGCAGCAGCCCATTCATCAGAAACAAATATGTGGACATACCCCAAAGGGTAACCCCAGTCATGCTTGAAATGTCCAAGAGGGTGCTCTGATGTCTCACCTTGCAGAACTGAAGCTTTGCCTGCTCCCAGAACACCTAGCTACGTGGCTATTGATGCAGCTGTGTTACATGTTTTGAAAAAGCCTGAGAAGAATCTGTGTTCATGGCTCTCCAGCAATAATAAGCCTGAAAATACTGCCTGTGGGTATTAAGATGACTCTGAATGCTCTACTGACCAGCATTTCACTGGCAGAACAGGGCCTGCCTGTGTTCACATGGTCTGCTAGCTGATGGTAGGATTAAAGTAGAATACACAGTCCTGGGAAGGGGGGTAATTGGTGGGGAGGGATGCAGTTTAATAGGCCTTGAAGGTAGAAACTGGGGAGTGGAGGATGTTCTGTACATAAAGTCACCTGGATTTACTATGGCTATGCTACAAAGACAGAGTGGATAGAGAAAGATTGCAGTGTCGTTAGGGCATCTACTTATAGTCTGGAGCATCTCCTTGTGGGTTGTCCCGGGTTGTCCTTATTCCTGGGCAGAAAGTTTTCAGGCAGTGGGGGGGAACAAGTAGAGAGTGTGGAGAGCTTGCTTTAGCTGCATGACTATTGGGCCCATGGCATTAGATGGATTAGAGGTAATAAATTTTTCATTGCTTGTCCATTGGCACTATTGGCTTCTAATTCTGTTGGAGTCCAGTTGACCCCATGAAGCACTCTCTCCCTAGTGTGAGACTAGCCTAGTTTTCAAAGAAACAACAATGAACAGTGAGGTGGGTGTGTGTTTGAGAAAGGTTTCACAGAAGCTTGTTCTTCTGTGTTTCACCATTAAATATTTCTTCATCAGTCTCTTAGGAGGCAGACTCTGGCAGAAAGAATTTACCTGTGGCTCATCAGCTGAGTCAAGATGAAAGTCCTGGAAAAAGTCCTTCATGACTGAGTTCTGCAAGGGGCCTTGATCTTAATCCCTGGTCTGTAAGCTCACCAGGCTGAAGTGCTGCTGCCATGTTTGTGAAGCTGGAGCCCTGTGGTGAGTACCAGACACTTTACATAGGAGTGAGTATCTACAACCCTTTTTGTACCCCAAAGGAAAGCCAGCTGCTTTTCCTCAATCCCTTCAAAGATAAACCAAATTTCCAAGTCATCAGCTGAATTTCAGGTTCTACCTCTCATCTTAAGTAGTCAAGGATAGTTAATAGTAGTGAAGAGGGAGCAAATAGGTGGGAATAGGTAATGCTTCTAGCCCTATATTGAATTGCTTATACTTTTGTAGGGCTGAAGCAAAGAAAAGTGGAAGATTCCTAGACCAGGTGTTTCCCTTCAGCTTCTTTAATGCTTGAACATGTTTCAGCTGGTGAGTGCAAGGGGAAGTGGACAGATCATTCTCATCACTTAAGACTAAGAATAAATTTTGGTACCCTTTTTCTTCTCAATAATATTCATCTATCCGAGTTGGAGTAGTGCTCATGGGCAGATCTGCCAACAAAGCAGTTTTATTTGTTCACCAGAAAAGCTGATGGGTGAGCGGGCCAAGCCAGCTTAATTGGTGGGAGCAGTTGAGGGTGAAGGTGGAGCTGATGAGGCCCTGCTTGGTGCTGTGCAGAGGAACCTGGCCTTGGAGTAGGAGAGGTTAGAGAAGTCAGTTATCCTAGATATAGACACCCATGATCAGGGTTTGAACAAAACCTGGTTTTGGTAAAGGTGGTCTTAGATGTCATCTTTGTCTCTGGGACCTTCTGAAGAGGAGCATGGCAATTGCTAGATGTGGTCAAATTTGCTTGCTTTGGCTTTTATTTCATTTGGGCTGTGAGGCAGAGGATACTGCCGTGGTAAAGACTGATCAATTTCTGCCAGTTGCTGAGGCTGAGCTTGCTTGAATTTGTATAATATGTGCTGATGCTATAAATAAAAGCAGCTCTGTCTCCTGTGCTGAAAACTCTGTCAGCCATGCAATGCTGAGACTTTGTTAGGTATTAATGAAGTGAGGGGTATGTATAGGGTGCGTGTGCTGCTAGCAGGAATGGCAGATTCTTTCCATGTGACCCAGTTTGCAGTAGGTTTGGGGATGACAAACGAGGTGCCTGAGCAAAAGGATTTCTCACTGAGCCACCCTCCCAAACAGAAAGCAAAACTGCAGGTGTCCAAGCTTAGGTTCTCAGTGACACATTTTTATCTACATGTCTGTCTTGACATGTTGTCCATGGTTTTGTTGCTTTTTCTCATCTCTTTGGTGTGCATTTTCAGTGCTGCATTCAAGGGCAAGGCACCAAACAGAAGTACCAAACCAAAGGAGCCAGGGCAAGAAGGAGGGTGCCTGCTGTGCAAATGTTTTGGGCAACAACCAGGTGCCAGGCTAAAATTCCAGTAAAGACAGAGAGGGCAAACAGGGGGAGAAGAAATTCAGGCTCTTTCTTGCTCAGTCCCCACAGCCAGTCTCCATCTGCTAAGGGTTATTATCATTTCCACAGTGTCCTGTCATAAGTCGTCCCTCTTGGGTTCAAGGTAATGGTAGTTTTCTAAGTGTGTAATATAAAAACCTGAGATATTCATCAAGATCTGCTAATTAAAGAGACAGCAGACTCATTTAGAGGATGTGGCTGTCCCGAAACACCACAGCAATTATCTCTGAGCTTTGAAAACCAGTTCTTCAACAGTCCCAACTCCTGGAAGGAGACCGCTTCTTCCTTCCTCCTTCCCTGAGTACAGTGTTTGGGAACTAGGGAAGCATGCTGCTGAACTCTGGGGGGGCTCAGACCTCCCACCTCCCTTCTCCCCCAGTCTAGTCCCACGGCTTTTATATTCTAAAAGCAGCATCTCCCCTACATTCCCTTTCTTCTGCTTTTGCTCCTAAGCTGTTTTTTAACATGTGCATTCATATGTAAAGGTTAGGAATAGGGCCTTTCCCACTTCTGGGCTCTCTTAGCTTTCAGGCTTGTATCCGGTTCTTTTCAGCAGTGCTTTCCCACCACCTCTAATGCCCTCCCTGCTGGTCCCAGCCTTTCCAGAAGTGATACAAAGTATTCTGCGCAAAGTTTTCCAAAGTATTTAGATTTGTGGAACCCCTAACATGTTTCCAGTTGAATTATGGATACCTCTATAGAAAAACTCCCTCAAAATCATAAAAAGTATAAACTGTACAACAGTTCTGGCGATTTTGTTGTCTCTGGTATGCTCCTTGCTTATCCTATGACATAAAAATACTGATTGGTTATTTAGAGTACTGTCTCCAAGCTGCCTTTTTCCTTCCTTTTCTTACCATCCCTCTTCACTTTTCTGCACATACCTGTTTGGGGGTTTTAGTGCCACAGCAGGCAACCAAATGTTAAGCTTACTGGCTGTGACTTACACCAGTCCCACCTCCAGTGGTTAACTGAATGTAGTGGTTCCAGTCAGATCCATTGTACATCTGGTCTGTATGTACTTTTTGAAATGTGGATACTTTTCTTTTTAATACTGACCAAAGGATGGTAAGTGTTAGATTTTATAGACTGGAGTTTATTAAAGAGAGATAACTGAGATACCTGGAGCTTGATAGTTTCCAGGAGGGAAACTAATCCAGGATAATTCTTACTATTAGGAGAAAATTATTCACTTGTTATTTTTGAAGTACATAATGGTAATAGATTTCCATTTACCCCCTTAGGTGGCCCAGGGCGTCCTGCTGCTGCCTAACCATTAGTTTTGTTTCAAAGAAAAAAGAAGGAACAAAAGATGTGATCCATGATAGCTGTAGTAGGGATCGACATGTTACCCTGGCTGGTGCAGCACTCACACCCAGGAGTGACAAGAAATTCAGCTCAGTTCAGCTGCAGATGAATGCTGTACTTTCTGTGGACACTACTGGATTGATCCTCTCTGCCTTTGGGTACAGGTAGTTGCTTTTCCTCATGCAATTATGTGAGGTAATTAGAAGTAGATTATACAAAGAATAGCAAAAAACATCAGTGCATCCCCCACGTTTGTGGTCTGTTCCTTCAAGAGTGATTGTGATTTATTTATTTTTTAACATTTTTTTTTTTTTTCAGCTCAGCCTGTCCCTTCCTTTCTACCCAGCTGATCAGTATGGTACAGGAAGGGAAAACAGAAGTACACACTCAGCCCATTACTGAGTTCTTCTCATTTTTACAGCACGCTATCTCGTACAAGCCCTTATTTGAACAGCAGTGGAAAAGCAGAATGATTTAAGGACTCTAAAATCCGCATTTTCTTCCAGCCTGTTAGAGTGAGGGACTATTAATGCACCAGGCAGACCTCTGAAATAGATGCAGCTCAGTAAATGACAAACACATTTTGGTTGGCTGAGGATATATTAAGGCATTTATCTTGTGCTCTCGCTATAATTTTTTTTTTTTTCTACACCAAGTGGTACTTTTTGAGAGGTGAAATGTGGCAAGGTGGTGGACAGTGTCTCTAACAAAGGTTTCTAAAATTCCCACTGATCCATTACTTGAAGTGCTGTCGTGCTGCTGTGCTTAATGAATGATCAGTCAAGTAAATTGTTGCTGGGATTCAACTTAATTACATGCAAGAGAAGGAAGCTTTATTACCAAAGACTAATAATGTATCGGGGGCTTTAATGAAGTCAGTAAGGTGGCAGTTTTAAACTGAAACCTGCTTGCTTAATAATAGAAAAGACAGTAGATTTGAGCAAGATGTTTTATGAGCAGCGTGTCACTTCTCCAGTGCAAGGCAAGAGACAGGTTTTTTTAAGCTGCATTAGCAAGAAATGTTGAGTTCATTGTCAGTGTTTATCCTCTAAGCCCCAGACTGAAGGGCCTATAGCTGGAGAAGATTTGTTATTGAAAAATGCTCTTAGTCTGAAACTCAGTGTATGACTAGGGTGATTTTTCTAAATGCTTGCAAAGCCATTTATCCAGACATGTAATTGAAATCAGGAGATGCCTCAGAATGACACGGCTGTGACTGATACTAAATTTTGAAATGTTAAATAAATAAAGACACTTGATGTTTTAGACCTTTAACGTTGACCCATTTTATAATACTTTGGAAGTTTTCCTATAAATTTTTAAAATACTTGTTTTTGGGTTCATTGTTATGCTTCCTTGCCAGTCCTGATTTTTTTTTTTGTGGCAGTAAAATTAATGCAAGTACTCCAGTTGTATTCACAAATGCTGTAAACTGGTAGGTTGTTGGAGGCACTTGTGCATGTTTCCATTAAAAAAAGCATTTTTTTATAAGTGCATGGTAACAATAACAGCAATTGGTTGTTGTACTCCAGAGAAGACCCACGTTGTCAGTAGCTGACTGCCACAAAAAGGGCAGAGCCACTGTCACTGGTGGCCTGGTGTGGTGTGAAGCTGTGGAGATCAATAGACTAGTTTCGTCAGGAGCCTTGATGAACACCAGCAGCCTCATGCTTCTTTCTCTCAATATCTTTCACAAACGACCAAAATATTAGAAGATGATCCTTTGCTCTCCCAACTATAGGCTTGTCCCACCAGTCACACAGACTGACTGATTTGGGGCAGGGGGTGGAGGCACGTTGGCCACAAATGGAAAGAACAAATGCCAATTTTCTACAACTTCTGCTTTTGAACTAAAAATGTTTGTCATGCTTCTTCTGCCATCTATCAGATGTATTGAGAGATTTCATATCACTTTTACCCAGCTTGCATCCTGGCTTTAGACTTCTCTGTGGTGAGAGTTGCCCAGTGAGCCGTTGGACTGGAGACAAAGGAGGTAACACAGTGTTTCTCGTACAGAGAGTGTAGCCAAACAACCTAAAAAAAGGCAGGGCTAAATCTATGCCCCAGAGTGTTGAAGGGGGGGTAGAAGGCAGGATAACCTGACGTATTGAGAGGACTGGGGAACAGAGATATCTGTCCCCCTGCTCCTGATCTGGACACTTCCTTGCTCTAAGGCTACATGTCATTCAGAATAAACATTATTAGTTAGCAGTTGCCTTATAGCTTTTGCCAGGGAAGATCCTGATGGTGTCTCTTGGTTTGCATGTTGAGTGTGAGATGCTTGGATCTGGCTATAAGCACTCCTGATGCCAGAAAATCAGGACCATCTTGTCTCAGTTTGAGCTCCTAAAATTAGAGGCTGTTCTGGGAATGTTGCCCCTTGTCTCTGTGTGAGATAAAACTTGCAATCCTGATGTAACTTGCACCCACATGGTGGGATGCTGGGAGGACTGAGCAGCTCTAATACTGAACAATGGCAAGTGAGCACTATGAGCAATTGTTGTTGTGAGTCAACGTTGAACCTCTGCCAAAGATGCCTTTTGCAAATAAAATTTCGCCCTAATTTATCAATGGCTTGGTTCATAACATGATGTAAAGCACTCAGTACATAATGAATCCTCCTGGATTGAAAGAAAATGCTCATAACGACTTTATAATAAATACTAATTTTAAGTGGACCAAATCAATGTAGGGGTATTGCTGTGTTTCTCCACTGAGAGTTTGCTACCCATGGCTGGCAGAGAGGGTTTTGTTAATGTTGTTTTTCCATCTTGTTACCTTAACAAAACTGTCGACATGTGTTTTTTACTCCTTGCTGTGCAAGTGCTTCAGCGCATCCTGCGTGCAGCCAGGTAGTGCCCCGCTGGGCCTGGCGTGCCGAGAGCCTCCGTATCCCTGCTCCCTGCTGCTCTCCAGCCAGCATCCAACGGCACAGACCCAGAACCAGTGGCACAAAACAACGTCTGAATTCTGTCTGCGTGCCACCCTCTGCTGTTGACAGGAAGGTCTTTTTCTAGGTCATTGTCCCCACGATTAAGGTAATCCATCTGTTCTGCTGCCCAGAGCTGATCCTGGGGGAGAGACCACCTGAACGCTCTCGGTTCCCCCATGGATTCTGGTCTCAGGCCTTGAAACGAACAGCAGCTGGATTTTTTCCATATTTCCCCAGAGCACCCTCAGCTCTCTCGGTGCATCTGCTCCCAGCTGATGCATCTTCAGGCTCAGTGGGTTGTTTCGTGTTGTTTTATTTCATTTTTTTTTCCCATTTGCTGGCCTGATTTCAGCAGTGCCACTGAAAATCTCACCCTGTGAGCAGCCCGGGTTTCTTGGGGCTGCTGCTCTGTGTCCTGTATCCATATATACACATCCTATATCTATATATATGGATATGTACATATCTCCTATATCCATATCCCCAACCTCCAGGAGGGCCTGGGAGCTGCTGAAGCACGACCCGGTGGTGGGAGCACACAGCTTTGTGCTGGGGGAGCGGGTGCAGGCACGCTGCCTGAGGATCGGGAGGTGCATCCGCCCCCCTCCCGCCGGCCAGGGGAGGTGGAGCCCCCGCTGGGATAGATCCACCTCCCCCCGCTGGCGGGAGCGGGGCGAGGGCGGCCCCTCCCCGGGGCGGAGCCGGTGCCGGCGGCGGGGAGCGGGGCCGGGACAGCGGTTCGGAGCCATGGTGAAGATCGGAGTCCAGCAGCCGCCGGCGGCCCTTAAGCCGGAGAAGGAGAAGGCGGGGGCTGATGGGGCGGTGGGCGCCGTGCCGCTGCCCCCGGGCACTGTGAGTGCGGGGCGGGCGGGAGGGAAGGAGGGCGGGAACGGCCAGCCTTGGGCACTGAGGTAAATGGCCAGCGTGGGCAAGTGGCATCGGAACTCATCCCTTTCGTCTGGGTGGTTTTTGGCCTGGAGGGTTGTAATTTGGGGTTGATCATTCATGGGTGGATTTCATATTCTAACATCTCTGAAGGCTTAGGGTTGGCATGGAGAAGGGGTGAGAGGAACAGGCTGGCTGGTACTGGAGCAGGATGAGAAGCAAGGCGTTAAAGAGTGTGAGAGCTCTCTGGATGCTTAGCAGTTTTCAAGTGGGAGTTGACATACTGAAGTTGAATTACTCTGCTGGTTTCAGGTGATGGGTATCAGAGGGGAACAAGCGCTCATCCTATGGAGGCTGGGACCCTGCCAGGGTGCATGAAGACATTTGGGTATCCCTGGCAGGTGCAGAGCATGGCTGAGGCCCTGGAGCAGTTATGTCAGGTCCCATCCAGACTGTCTGAGTGACAGGCAAGCAGTGCTGGGCACGAACCAGTGGTGGTGTGGCTGGTGCCCCTCTCGAGCAGGGGATGGTGAAATGGGCACTGTTGTCTTTGGCCAGGAGTGGAGTTTTTCTGAAGCCTGTTGTGCTAGAGAAGCCCCAGCTTGCAAGCCCCTCTGTGAGGTTGGACCTGCTGAGGTAGATATCACACTGTGTAGTGGGAGAGAGTTGTCCGGAGAGGTGGGCTTGACCCACAGCATCAAGTCTGCCTTGTTACAGTGCTGTTGTATCAGAGCAGAAGACTTAAATGGCATTTCTGTATTCCTTGTAAATACCTCAGACTGTGCGTGCAGCTTGATCATTTATCAAACCCTATTATCTCCCAGACTTAAACTACAGGGGAGCTGTGGTTTTGCTTCATTCCTGCAGCAGTGCAGAGCATCCCTCCCCATGTGCCTTACCAAGTGAGAGGGAATTACTTGCCCTGGAGAGTTGCTCTGCAGTAGGGGCTTCAGAAGATCACTCAGTTCTGCAAGGAGTTCAGGGAGTCATTTGTATCATAATCTCTCATGTCACACATGGTTGTGCTCGCAGCTCTCAGCTGTGCTGTCAGTGTCTGAATGTGCTCTGTCTGTCATGATTGCATCTATTAATCTAATGCCTGGGAGCTGTATAGAAATGGGAATGTGGCCAACTGTGATCTCTCAGTGATTTCCCAACTTCATCTTTCCTAATTACAAACAAAAAAAGGTGGTAGGTTTGTTCCCACCTTTGATATCCAGCCCTAAAACTTGACTGTCACACTGGACTTCTACCTCATGCTGCCATAAAACCAGCTTCTGCGGCTGGGAAACTCAGTTGTTCTGCTGATCCTGCACCAGCTCAGGCAGGATCTGACTCCTTCTTACAAGTACTATGAAAAAGGGGTTTAAAAAATAATGAAGTAAAAAATAAAAGTAGCAGAAGCTGATTTCCATCATTAGTGCTGCCAGATCCCAGCAATCAAAATTATTCTGATTCAGGTCCTGTCAGATGAATGAAATTTGCTGAGGTAGCAAATAATAATTTTTGTGTTCTTTATGTTGCCTTGGACATTTCTCTTAACTCTTGGGGGGCACCATGTTATTATTTTAAGCCCATGTGAGCTACGAAGGAACATAAAAATGTGAATGTAGAACAAAGCCTCTTCAACAGTCTCTTGATTCCAGCAGACAGGCATGTAAGAAAATCAGGCTGAGACCTATGACAGAAGGGCAGGAGCAGGTTGTGGTGAGTCAGGGCAGCATGAGGGTGTCCACGGAGCAGCACATCTGCTGACATGGGGGTCGCCTTTTCCTGATTTTCCTGATGTTGTTTTTCAGGCTATCTATGACTGGATTCTTTGGTAATAGTCTCTTGGTACTTAGCTGGGCCGAGGGGGTGTGTGGCTTGTAAAACACCCAAGCTGTGGAGTTGGGCTTTCCATAGCCAGGTTTTCTTGCCGTGCTCTCTCTCCTGCTGCCAATAATTCCTGTCTGTGTGTGCCTTGCTCTAGCTGCCTTGCAGCAAAATGGCATTGGTGACATGCAAACAAGATGCTCTGCATTCCTTTCCTCTTTGATCTCACAATTCAATTCCAGTGATAGGAGCCAGAGCTGGGAAATGATTCAGCGGCGGCTTCTGCAGCCTGTGAATTTTGGCAGGTGTTCTGTGAATGCAAAGATGTGGCAGGCAGGAAGGTATCTGTGATGCTAATGTGCCCTGAAAAGTAGTAGGTGAGGAGTCCTGACAGCAATGTGCTGAGCCTTGTGTTTCTCCCCTGTGCAGCTTAGTTTGAATCGGAAAGAATATGCAATTTGAACTCTGTCAAAAAAATCCATGTGATTTTGAGGCACTTGCAACATTTTAAGGGCATAGAAAAGAAACTTGTTGTCATTAGTAGGAGCTGGGAGGATGTAGCAGTCTCGAGCAGAAGGCAGTTTGAGGTTATGCAGTCAGTAAAATAATTTATTGTATTGGTTAGAAAATATTTTCTCAGATGCAAAATAGTATTCAGTGAGTTTTAATTGTATTCCAGATTTACAGTCTAAAATGGAAATAAATACATGTGCTGTGTCTTTAGCTGCTCTGTAAATATGCTCCTTGCATTTCTGATGGTGCTGAAATCCACAGGAACTGAGGAACACTGGTGGCTGGGAGATCTCCAGTCAAAATTTGGTTTTAAGGTTTTTTTGGATTGATTCATTGTAAACCCCTCTAATACTTGCAGCTACTCATTTTGCAGAGACAGCACAAAAGCCAGAGAAGAAGGGGTTTCTTTAAAGTCTTCTGTTTCATGCGGGGTAAATGTTAAGAGCTGGAGGGAAGAGGTGCCTCTCATCCCCCTGATTCTGTAGGCAGCAGAGACCAGCTGCTCAGCTGCCCTGGCCAGGGGCTGGGGCAAATCCTGCTTTACAGCAAATGCTGCAGTACAGACCAGGTGTCTGCAGGGACTGGAACAGTTCACAGAGGAGGGGAAGACATCTGTGTGAGTCGGGGGATACTTTCACAGAAATCTTTGAGGAGAGGAAGGAGAAAGCAAAACCTGTTGCCCTGCACCTGGGAAGGGCTGTGCTGAGACACTGTGTGCGATCATGTTCATTCCCACAAGGAGCTGCTTGCTGCCTGGCACTGGACCCATCTCACCCTTTGGCCTCTCTCTGGTCTCTGTAGGCTGCACCTCAGCACGACAGTCTGGTGGGTGCTTCAGCCTCCTGGCTGTGGGGCTGCCTCTCCCTAGGGGGCTGATGGCCAGGCTGTCCCAGTGTCCTCCTTTCTGCCAGCCCAGGGCAGTTGGCGGCACCTCCCACACCAAGTGTGTTGCCCTATTTGTAAAGATACAGCAGGGAAAAGCCCTGAAGCCCCCAGGGACTGTGTTCCCTGAGAGGGCATCTGCCTCTCTGGTGCCCAGGGAGCTCCCTTCCCCATAACTGCCTCTCCAAAACTCCACAGTGAGGAGCAGGTCCACTGTGGATGTGGAGCTATTTGCAGACAGGGTGTCTCACTGCTGGGGCTGATGCTGTGCCCCTCCTCCCCTGCCTTTTCCTGTGCTCAGGCGGGGAAGGTGAGCCATGGAATCACAGAATGGTTTGGGTTGGAAAGGCACCTTCAAGATCATCTAGTTCTAACCCCCTACCATGGGCAGGGACACTTCCCACTAGATCAGGTTGCTCAAAGCCCCATCCAACCTGGCCTTGAACACTTCCAGGGATGCAGGCCTCCACAGCTTCTCTGGGCAACCTGTTCCAGTGTCTCACCACCCTCCTAATGAAGAATTTTTCCCTAGTGTCTAATCTAAATCTCCCTTCTTCCAGTTTAAAGCCATTTCCCCTTTTCCTGTCACTACATGTCCTTGTAAGAAGTCCCTCCCTCCCCCATGACTGCTTGGCATCTGCCTGAGCAAGCCCAGGAGGCAGTGATGTGATTTCTGGCCTTCCCAAGGTACTGGTGCATCCCAAGCAGTGACACTCCAGACCTTGGTGCTGGGGCAGGCAGAGGAGTGGTGGCTCTTACTGTCTGTGCAGGCAACTCTGCTGGCCCTGAGAAGCCGAGTCACACCAACTTGGTGGTAGCAGCTGCTGTGCCAGTGCAGTGCTGGGCTTTGGGAACGGCTTCCTTGCAGGATGCAGTGAGGTGGAAGACAGATGGTGAGGGAAGGGGATGTGAGGAAAAGTCTTTTAAACAGATTTTTTCACAAAGCAGGCTGTAAATACAGGGAGCAGGAGAAAAACTAGCTGGCAGCGATGTGGATTGATTACACTCATTGACATGTTTGCAGGATTGAGTCCAGGCTTGATGCTCCAGAGTATTTTCACCACTTGAGGTTTTGATTTAGGAATCTAAACGTAGTAGATACTGATTTGAAGAAGCTGCCTCCTGTAACAGAAGGTTAGTCCTGGCCTTTGTCCAATCCTCCCATATCCACATGGGCTGAAGTGATGACTTTTTTTTCTGCCCTGTATGGAGTCATCAGCTTAAAAATAAGTGTTGTCACTGGTTCTCAGTTCTCTGTGGTTTGGGGATGCCTTGGAAGAAGAGAAAAAAGGCTGAATTGGAAAAAACATCTCCAGGCCCTTACAAGGTCTGCTGTAGTGAAATACTAGTCTTGATTATCTTTCTGGACTCTGGACATGAATATTTGATATTCCGGCTGAGCATGACAAAGGATCTGGCGAAAACTGGCAGGGGGATTAAGGAGAGGGAATGGCTGTTTCTGGCAGAAATGTTATAAATGCCATTGAATTTGGAAGCACAGAGCTCTCTTCACCAAAGAGATGTAGACTGAAGAAAAACTTGAAATGTCTGTCTAGAGATGTGCATTCTCCCAAAGCTGGAGGAGAGCTGATGCCAGTGCAGGTTTGCACATAGGTGCCCTTTATGTGGGAAGAACCTATTGCGTTTACCTGCCTTGGGCACAGCAATTTATTTGGCAAAACACAAAACTAAGAAATATCTTTTCAAAAAAGCTGTTTTAAAGGATACACTGAACCAAATGTAATTTATGACCCAGAAACTTCGCTGCACGCACTGTGTACATTAATACTGCAGCACTATAGGTGCTTCTTGCTCTGCTGTGACAAGCCCCATACTGTCAACGCTGGTTTTCCCCGTCGTGACACCCTGCTGGCTCCTGTGGCTGTTCAGGGAGAGGTGGCCTGGCAGGTGGCTGCATGGCAGCCAAGAAGAGCTCCCCCACAGCACAGCACCACTTCCAGGTCTGCAGAGAGGATGAGTTGTCCTTGTGTCCAGCTTTGCGCTTCCTGCTTTTCAGCTACCAAACCTTTGCTCGTTAATGGGTTTACAGGAGATGGAAAAGGCATTTTCTTTCACTTGTGGATGGATGTTTTCATAGAATCCTAGAAGGTCTGGGTTGGAAGGGACCTTCAAGATCATATAGTTCCAACCCCCTGCATGGGGCAGGGACACTTCCCACTAGACCATGTTGCTCAAAGCCCCATCCAACCTGGGCTTGAATACTTCCAGCGAAGGGGCTTCCACAACTTCCCTGGGCAACCTGTTCCAGTGTCTCACCATCCTCACAGTGAGAAATTTCTTCTTAATGTCTAATCTAAATCTCCCCCTCTTCCAGTTTAAAGCCATTACCCCTTATCTCTCACTACAAGCTATTGTAAAAAGTCCCTCACTAGCTTTCCTGTAGGCCCCTTCAGGTACTGGAAGGTGCTATAAGGTCTCCCCTTATTTTATTCTCAGGTGCTGTGTGGGAGCATAGACGTGCTTTGGTTTTCTTAATCCATCTCTCCACACTTGCTTTGCAGAGTTTTATTCCTTGCTGCCTGTCAGTTTGAACAATAAAACTGAGAAGGGTGAACTTGCCTCCTCTCTCTTGCTGTTGTTAACCTAGACAGCACTTCTTTGTGGTGAGTTTTTGAGTGGGACTGACAGGGTTTTCTTATGCTGCTGCTGGGAGAAGAGATCATCGCTGTCAGTGTTTCTGAAAGGGAGCAGTGGGTTCATTTTATGCTGTGACACTAAGTCCTGATTTTCAGGGAAGAGGCAAATGTAACCTGAAATCTGGTTCCTTGTTAAGATGCTTCAGCATGAACTCTGGGAAACGCTGGATTCTGACCCCTCTGCTCAGAGCGAACAGTATGGGTTTATAGCTTGGATGTCCCCTCCCATCTGCAGAGCCAGCAGAAGGCAGTACCTTGACTGTTCCAGCTCATGAACATTTTATGCATGGCTGTGTCCTTCTTTCTACCAGACCTTTTGGCATCAGTCACCCCTAGTGGAAGAGTGACATGAAACAATGATGGCTTAATTGGCCACAGCCTGATCAGCAGTGCTTGGCTGGCCTGTAGTGGCATCCAAAATGGCTAATTTGCTCTTTGACATCTCCACCTGCCTGACTGTAGAAGCTCAGAGTTGGGTGTTCAGATTTTAAACTGTACAGTTTTTTGGACTCAAAACTCTCTGGACATAGAGCTCTGTGGGGGGAAGCAATGGTTAGATCCCAGTAGCAGTGTTTAAGCGACTCCTCTGCTCTGGTGCTTCATCAGGATCCAGAGCCATCACTGACAGTGAACAACTTCAGATGAAATAGAGTGAAACGTTTTGAAGTGTCTGGAGGTGTTTTCCCTGTCACATTTCCGCTTTTGAGGTGGCACCCAATCCTTCACACCTTCTGCAAAATCAGCTGCTAGCTCTCTTGCCTTGTGCCCAGACCTCCCTGGGCCTCTTGCACAGGTCGGTAGGTGTGTTCGTTTTATATTGGAGCAATTGTACAATTGTAGTCTGAAGGGAAGTCTGTCCCAGCTCTTTCCCAAGCGTATGGTCCCACTGTCCTGCCATGGGACAGCTCGTCACTTTCGTGGGCAATCAAGGTTGTGACTTGCCTTCTTCCTGTCCTCATCTGAGTCAGCATAGAACCAATTTTATTTCTAGCAATTTTACTTTTCAGTTAGGTCTCTTCTAAGTAGCTGCAGTTGCTGAAATTAATGATGTGTTTCTCAGTCAGTGTCTGCTTCTGTGATTGATAATGCTCAGTGTCTATGGTTACTCCTGGGGGATGGTTTGCAGAGCCAAGGCCACTTCTTGGTTCTGAAAAACAATCTGCTCCAGAACCAGAAGGGAATGAAGGGGTCAGACATTTGACCCTCCTGTGGGGAGGAGCAGACCAGACAGGTGACCAAAACTGACCGAAGTATTTCATCCCATACACATCATACTCAGTATAAATCTGAAGGATCAGAGGGTCAAGCCCTCTTCATCCATGGCCAGTGTCCTAGGAGGATTCTGTCCATTCCTCTGTCTTCGATCTCAATCTGTGCATTCATGAATCCATGCATTCCTACATCCAGCTCCTGTCTGCCACTGACTCCAGGAGTCAAGTCCAGGGCTTTTCCAGGGCCTGCCCTGCAGCCTTGGTGGTGATGTGAGCGTCATTGGGGGAAATGTGATACTGCTTTTGTATATCTTTATATCTATTTGTACAGATTTCATTATTTTCCTTTTCATCACTACTGTTTCATTACAGCTGTGCAGTTCAGTTTCCAACCTGCCAGTCTCTCTCCCTTAATCTCTCTTCCTTTCGCTGTAGGAGAAGGGAGAGAGAGGGGTTAATAGAGAGCATCTATCATTTAATTGCCAGCCCAGCATTAACCCATGACACTTCCCAAGCCACGTGTGAAGGCAGAAGCAAGCAGGCTGGTTTTGTGGGCAGCTGGTAACAGCTTCTCTTCACTTCATCTGAGTGGAGAAGGAAGACACTACACTGAGAACAAGCTGAAAGCTGTTGGCATTTCCTAGCATCAGCTTCTCAATGTTCTTGAATACTTTTGGCATTGGTCAAAGGTCTTTTAAGGAGTCGGGTGTCTACCCACCTGCATATGTCTTTACCTTTGAATCAAGTCTCTCTTTAACTTTGCCAATCCCTCAATGTAAAAGCTTCCCCTATTCCCGGAGCAGCCACACTGCTTCACTTCTGCTTGTGCTGCCTTTTGTCTTTTCCTCTGGGTAGGTTTTGAGACCCAATGCCAAAGCTTGATTCTTCTTCTGGGGAAAATTCCCTTTTAATGCCACCTCCCACTTCAAGTTTGCAAAAAAACCCAACAAACACACGAACAAGAAACCCAACCCTGGCTTCAAATTGGCTGTGTTTGCTCCCAGGTGAGGTGTGCCCACATGCTCCAGAGCCTTTTAGCTGTGGTGGTGGAGCTGCCCTGGGGCAGGGACTGATTCTCCCTATCGTCACTGTGAGTGCTGCAGCTCATGTTGATTTCTGGAAATCAGGCCATGTTTATCAGACTCCATCTGTATTTTGGCAGTCAGGGTGTTAAACATCCAGGTTAGGACATTTTTTGCCTCTTTATCACAGCTGTTTATTTTTTCTCTGCCTGCCTGTCTGTTCAGTACCATGCTTGGGGCTCTAGCTGTGTGCTTGGTTAAGACTAGCTTTATTTTTACAAGGGGCTTTGTTGGCTCTGAATGGTTTTACTCCTGGGAAAGAGGAGAGAGAGGCTGGAAAAACTCCAGCTGGAAGTTGTTGTGCCTCTGCCAAAAAATAATAAAAAAAAAATTAAAATTAATTCTTCATCCCTGTGCAAAAAGGGAGAAGAAACAGCCCCTTAGTTCCAGAAAGGGATGGAAAAAAAGAAAAAAAGAGGGGAGTTTATATCTCTCTTGCTGACAGAGGAGAAGGAAAATATGATCACTGAGTGATTAGGAGCTCCCACATGCTAGGCTGCATTTTTTAACATCCTGCTGTTTTTGTCGTATAGCAACAAAGCTGGGGGTTTTAATTAGCCAGGGGTTGGTTTTGATATTCCAATATTCAGCGCTGTGAAGTGACTCCTGAGACAGGTGGCTTTGTTACTAGTCACGTGCTGTGGAGTCATTTAAAGATGTGATTAGATTCATTTATTGCAACCTTTTTGCCTTTGGCTGTGATAGTCTCTTAATTACAGCCTTTTTTTTTTTTTTTTTTCCTTCCATGGCTTCCAGGCATCTTTGAGGCCAGAAGCCATCAGTTGTGTTCTCTGTGGAAATGCTGCTGCATGGCCCTGCACGAGCATGCAGGGAGTTTGGTTGCCTTGGAAACTGTGCCATATGTATGTGTGTATATATATCTCCGTGCATGCACACATGATTCTTTTTTCTGACCTGAAGCATTAGAGCTGCTGTCCAGCCTGGAAGGGCTCTGTGCCCAGGTAAAGGGCTGCTTCAGGGGCCTTGCATTATCCCTGTGACTCTGCCAGGGCACTGGCCCAGCTACTGGTCCCCCATTGATGTCACCTGGTATTTCTTGTCATTTCAGTCCCTCTCTTCCCTCCAAGTACAACTGCTCTTGAGGATAAGACTTTTTTTTTTTCCCCCCCTTCATCTGGAAGAGAATCCTTTTTGGAGCGTGGGAGGTGCTTTGGTGGATGCAAGGGTGAACTGCTTTTGCTGTGATTGTTCATCTCTCTCTGTTCCTCTCCCCCTTCTTGTCTCCCTTTGTCTTCCTTTTCCCTGTGCATGGTCACTCACTTTCCCATCTCCAGAGCTCTAGCTTGCCAATTGCTCCAGTCCCAGACCCTGGCTGGCCACCCCTACTTGCTCTGGCTGTCCCTAGGAGTTCTTCACTACCAAGCTCTCCTGCATCTGATTGCCTAACTGGTGGTTGTCTTTGGGAGGCAGGTCTAGATTTTCTTGCCCAAAGTTTATCCCACAAAGTCTCCACTGCTGCTCACCATGTGCCAGGGCCAGCAGTGCCCAGCACCTGCAGGTGGTAGGGATGCTGTCTGTGGGGTGGGTGGACTTCAGGGAGGGCTCTGCTGTGCATGCAGGAAGAGCAGGCTGCGTTGGTGCTGAGATGATGCTCAAAGCTAACCCCAGTGGATCAGAGGACAGGTCATTCCATGCCAGCTTGTACCCACTGTGGCAGCACTACAATTTTCCAGCAGTTGGCTGTGAGGTTTTTTCCATCTGAAGTCAATGGAGGTGTTGCTACTGCAGGTCCTTATATTTTGTAAAGCAATAACTGATTTTGACTGTGAATATGGCACTTGATATGTTTGAGGTAGAGACCTTGAACTTATTTTTTTCTTTTCCTATAGTCTATATTGGCCTTTGATTTCTGGAAATGAGTAAATGGCGAGATCTGTTAAATTTTCTGATGTGGGTTTCTTAGGTTTCAAGCCTGCTTCCTTCTAGGAAGCTGTGGCTGCCCATGGCAGTGGCTGTAGCTACATCAGTACATCTTCTACGTCAAGAGCTAAGGCTGCTGCGGCCTTGAAACAAGCAACCTCCCAGAGAGGGGTGACATATTTTGCTGCATTTCAGATAGCACTCCTGTCCAAACCACATCCCTTTGAGCATTTACTCTGCATCACGTTTCTCTTCTCACTTGTCGGTCCTTAAAATCACATCTGCTATTTTTAGTAGCCCCAAACTTCTTTGCCTTTTGGAGGTGTATATTTAGACGCTTGCTGAGCTGTTTGTCCTGTTTGTGAGGCCCTGCTACACCTAAAATGAAAGATTTCAAACCTGTGTGTTTCATAAATGCAAGAAAGAATGGTTTGTGGAGAACTCAGAGCTCTTTCCAAAGCTGAAGAAGCAAGGAAAAAGGTGTGAGCTGAGCCCATCTCTGCCAAGGTTGTGTGTGGTTCAGGAGGGAACAAGGCATGATGTGACACCTTTAATTTCCTCACTTTTGTCATCTTCATCAAGATGTTGGTGAGGATGGAGTGATTGAAGCAGATACCTATTTTTCATAAGTCTATACTGTATTTATGAGAAATATCAAAGGTGACACTGCCGGATATGGTTTTTGCTAGCAGCTCTGACTAGTGTTGTGTTTCTGAAGGCTTGGGACATCCAAGGACTTTTGTATTTTTTAAAAAGGATAAGCTCTTCAAAAAGACAGAGGACACCAGGGCATGGCAGTCACTCGTGTAGACACTAGTCCTGCTTTTCAGCATGGGGAACGATGCAGAGAGCCAGCGAGGTGCTGTGGAAGCCAAATCACTAGCACTGGGGAGTGAAGTTTCCAACTGGGAGCGAAGGTTTGCAGGCTCTTGTCTTCCCCAGCCTTGTAGGGCCGGAGCTGCTGCTGACCTGGGGCTGGGGAGCTCTCCCCCAGGCTGCAAACTCTTCTTGCCCCTGTGTCTGTGGTGCTGTGAAGCCAGGAGGGTTTGCTCAGCAGTGGGTGCCCTCAGCAGCACCTGACAGGTGTTGATGGTTTCTCTGCTCTGTCTTACTTCTGGCCCTTGGACTTGATTTCCATGCTATGGACTGGACATCACACCTGTAAAACACGGCCATGCTTCTGTCCCACTCCTCCTTGTAGGAGAGATGCTCCTTAGCTATTCAATAACAAATAGGCATAACAGGACACCAGCCATTTTCATCATGTCCTCAGTGAGACCTGAAATTCTGAAGAAAATCCCTAAATACTGAATTAGGAGGGTTTTTTCCTCCCCCACGCTAATTTCAAGCCTCTTCTACCAAATGGTCTGTATTGTAGCTTCATCCTCTCCCATCTGGGTTTTTGCTGCCTGTGCCATTCCCGCGCTGGCCCCTGAGCAGGCGGGGCACTGAGGCATAGTGAAGAGCTTGTTTTATCCAAGGAAAGGCATTTCTTTTTATATTCCAGTATCCTGTCTGCTGCCAGGCGCTGGGTTGACTGTCTGCTAAGCAATCGTGCCTGTAAACTGGAGCCAAGTCAGCTCATCTGGTTATTCAGCCTCAGTGCTGGAGCTGCCTTTGTGTCTTGCCCCAGTGGGATGAAGTATTAGCACAACAATGTGTGGCAAAAAACCAAGAAGCTACCCTTGGGAGGTGGGTGCTTTCCCCCATTGCCCATCGGAGGAAGATCAATCTCTAACCCCTCAGGCTATGCAGGGGAAGGAGCTCTGCCCATGACTTCTCCCAGGTTTCCCACTGGAAAGGGAGTGGCCTGGCACTGTCTGTAGGGTCAGCAAAGTGGTGGCCTCCGCTGCCTGCACCAGTCCTGGGGCCTGTGGTGGTGCCAAGAAAAATGGAGTAAAGAAAGGATAATCACGTGGAGTGGCAGGGTTTTCCTGCCCTGAAATCACAGTGGGATACTCTGCAGAGCTGTGGATCTGTCTGTGCATTCTCCTCATGTGTGCCTTCATAGTATCTGGACCATGGACATCATGTTCTGCTACTGCTGCTGTAATTTTCCATCCATTCACAGAGAAGAAATTAATGTTTGTCCCCTGCACAGCTCAGGGTGGGGAGGAAGGACCTTACGTTGATTTTAATGTAAAATATGCCCATCTGTTTAGAATACTGTTTAAAACAAGAAAAAAAAAAAAGCCCATTTACTGAACTGAATTATTTGTTCCTGCCTTCGTCCAGGGATGGTTTTGACTCCAACCTTTCTCATTTCTTACGGCCAAAAAAATCCCATAGTTGTTTGAGGCTTGTTGCAAGAACAACATCTGGTTAATGAATTCATCTGGAAAAAAGGTTAAATGTCTGGTGAACATTGTTAGACAGCATTTTTGCTTGTTAGTGTTTTGACTTTTGTCCTCAGTGAAAACGCCTGTGTGAAGGCATGATCTGCTCTACAGCTGAACCCCACTGCTGAGTCTAATTCTTCCCCCCCACTGCTGAAATTCTTGGGGATTGGCAATGCTGCCAAAGCTGCAAAGTCTGCTGTGCAGCATGGACACAGCCCATGGTTTGGTTTGCCGTTTGGTCCTGGGGGACTTTCTGGTGGGGATGGCTCTTCTGCAGCATGCTGCTGGGGCTGCCTTGTTCTCTTTAGGATATGATGAGTTTAGGGGAAAACTGCTCCTGTGCCGTGGAGCCAGACATTCCTATGGCAAGAACAGATGGAAATCAGCTGTGATGAATTTCCTGTTTTTTAAAATGCCCAAATTTCTACTGCAGGGAGTGGTGGTCCTGTAGGCAAGGAGGTATGTTACGGCATTAGTGGGGCAGCAGCCTCTGAAAGAACCTCAGTGGATTCTTCCAGCCTAGTGAAGATTTGTTATCCTGGGTGAAATGCTGTTAAGGCAGGTTGTGCACTGCTCCACGCCTCCAGCCCAAAGCTCGGGTGCTGACTGACATGTAGTTGCTTTTAAATTGTCATTTATTCATCGTGACAAAGGCTGGTGCCCTTTTAATCTGCTGGGCTGGGGAAAGAGAAGTATGTTTTAGTGAGGATTTGCACAGGTGATTTTTCCACAATATTTTGTTCCCCTTGGTCTGGCTGGCAGCATTTTTAACTTTGCTGCTTTAAACTCTGCTCCAACAGAGTGGTTGCTATTGAGTTTCTCTCTTCTCCCTAAATATTGGAGGATTTTTTTCATTTTTGCTGGTGTTTCATAACTTCTCCCAGCACAAAGCTCTGCTTAGCTTCCCCCACCTTTTCATACAATGCAAAACTCAGTCATTTTTCCTGAAGGCAGGAACGCTTTGGAGGGAGCTGAACTCATCTCCTTTGGTGGTGAGGGGTGGGATGTCTCACTATGTCTTTGGCTGTGCAGAGAGCACAGAGCTGCTCTAGCAAACAGCAAACCAGCAAGAGCCTATTTGTTCCTCCCTACTATTCTTCAAACAGTTTTTCTTTTTAGTGGGTGTAATTTTTTTTTCCTCCTTTAATTGCTGTGTCCTTCTGAACACTCTCCTCAAGCTCTCTTGCAGCTCACCAAGGAAGCAAGCAGCATATTATCCATCCTGGGAACCTGGCACCTTTTGGACATAATTCACTTGCGGAACGTTAAACATTCTCTCAGCTGTGCTTCCGTGTCAGTAGCAGGAGAGCTTTTCGTACCTCCTCACCCTGTCTGCACTCTTTCACTGACCTATCAGTGGAAATCTGTTTTTGTGAAACACTTGGCATATAGCATGACTTTCCTGTCCTATCAGTTCATGTCAGAGAGCCTTTTAAACCTCCTCTAGTAATGTGATTTTTTTTTCCCCTTTTTTCTTTGTTGCTTGTCACAGTTGCTGCTCCTCACGGGTAGGAGAGGAAGGGAAAGATTGGAACTGAACTTAAAACGTGGTGTTTTTCAGTTTGCTCATCCCTTTATTTGCTGAAGGAGCAGAGACAAACTGATTAAACACTGGTCCTTCAGTGTAGGGAGCTGGTGGTGAGTAGAGCTGCTGTGGATCTTTCAGCAGCTGGGATGAAGGAGAAATAAAAACAGATTAATTTCTCCTGGAGGCATGCTGGAATTGCAGCTCTCCCAAAGCAATTTGGTCTTTGCAGTTACCAGTCTGAATGTGGCTAGAAAAGAGTCAATAGCTGGAGCAGCCTGTGTTAGCTAACAGTAGAGCAGAGGGGCTGCAGGACCCTGGTTCTGCTCATGTTCTGTACCTCGATGGAGCTCGGGTGCTGGGGAGGTGGGGAGGACCCCTGACTGGTGGGCTACCCACAGGTGCACCAGGGATGCTGGGGTGCTCTAGTCTTGGGGCTGGAGGGACGTGATGCCTCCAAGCCCAGGACTGAGCTGCTGCTCTTGCAAGGGCTACTCCATGGCAGGGAAGGGAAAAGAGGTGTGGGTGGCAGGGACCTGGGGACATGTACCCCTGCACCACCCCTATTACCTGGAGAGACATCTCTGCCTTTAAAATGTGATGCATTTTAGAAATGAGAGGCTGTTGCCTGCTTTTAAATCTGTTCCTCCAGTTTGTTCAGGTCTCTGGCTAGCAGTGCCAAGAGGGTCTTTCCGATCAAACCTGTCAGATCATGTACCGTGGAGAGGGAGTTAATCTGCAGGAGCCCTCTGTGCTGCACCTCCTCTGCCTGCCTGCTCAGCTGAGGGCAGCTTGCAGCTCTGCGGGGTGGAAACTGGGCCATCTCTGAAACAGCTTCTTTTAGCTTATTCTGAAAGGCCTTACATCCTCCTGCTTAACATTTTGGAGGGTTATTTTTGGCAGTAAAAACAAGAGCATTGTGGGCTGGGATGAGTGGAAACCAGGAGGTAACCCTGCCTTTACACAGCCCTCCTTTTTAAGGGCTGTAACAAGGTGAGCTGGCTCCTGCCTATATAGATTGGGCAGCACTCTCAAACCAGCAGATGTTTTCTTTTGATGCTCTGGCAATATTCCTGGAAGGTGTGCAAGAATCTGCTTGAAAATGAAGTTGAGGTGATCAACACAGCCATTTGGGTAGGCTCACCCCAGCAGGGCCAGGAGGTACCTCTCAAAGACCAGTAATTTCCACCTGAAAAATGCTGCAACAGTGGCAGCATTTCAGCCATTTTTTTTCAACAATACTTAAAGGCTGTTACGTTCAGTGGCACTGTTAGTTCCTGACTTCCCTTTTGTTTTCCTTCCCCCTCTAGTTAATCCTTATCGCCTACTGAACCAAAACCTGAGTTTGTTCTGAGCAGCTGGTAGGAAGCAGAGTATACACACACATGTGTGTATGTTCACACACACACACTTTTTAATATATGTATGTTATATATATGGGGGAGTGGGAGAGGAAAATGCACAAGGAGTGTTTTATTCCTGCCAGAATGCTGTCAGGTGTGGAGTTGCTTTGCGGGACGGTGCCTGCCCTTTTCAGTTGCACACTACAGACCTGTGTTCAGCCTTTACATACAATACAGTTGTTTTTCTGATCCCTTGCAGCAGCAGCTGAGCAATGCTCTCATTTTGTCTGGCAGGAGGAGCTGGGAGCTGTGGTGCCAGGCCGGAGGTCATCGCTCAGCGGGGTCTGCTACCTGACCATGGGTCTGCTTGTCCTGCTCCTGGGCTTGGTCTTTGCATCGATGTATGTGTACAGATACTTCTTCATCACCCAGGTAGGGGCGAGTTGGGAAGGACTGCTGGCTCTTCACCTGGAGCAGCCAGACAAGCTGCTTCATTCAGCCTTTGAAGGAGGTGATGAGATTGTTTATTGCTTTGCCCTGTGGTAATTCAGGAGCCACTCCTTGGGGCACAACTGAAGTGGTAGGCTCAGGCTCCCCTCCATCCCAACTGCCAAGAATGGCCTTCCAGAAATCCTCCTCTTCCCCTCCCTTGTAATTTTGTCCTGCTTTTTCTTTTTTTAACTCCATAAAAATACCCTGCCAATTCTGCCTGTAAATCCAACACCACTGCT
The DNA here is from genome assembly GCA_020745705.1 of Hemiprocne comata. Taxonomy (NCBI): domain Eukaryota; kingdom Metazoa; phylum Chordata; class Aves; order Apodiformes; family Apodidae; genus Hemiprocne; species Hemiprocne comata. The sequence goes on along the minus strand of CM036594.1, from coordinate 5,798,986 downwards.
GTCAGGAGTAATCCCGTTCAAAGTATGGCCAGTTGTGAGGGGAGAGCAGGGAGAAACAGGCAAGGCAAAGCAGCTTTTTGCAGTGGGTTTTACTGGCCCTAGCACAGCAAAACTCTGTAGGCGTAACAAAAATAGGTGCTGCTATTAATAAAGCAAGTGGAGAAGTGAAAAGTAAGTGGGAGAAAGTATGGAAGGTGAGCCCTTGACCTGCATTAAATACAGCACCTTGTCTTCCACACACTCTTTGCAAAGCCTGGCCTAGTTGAGGCGCGGGGCCGGCAGCCTTGCGGTGGGTCAGAGCAGGAGGAATGAGATGGGGCAGAGCTGCTTTTTAAGGAGGAAACTGCTGAGCTCTGTGTCTTGCTGAGTGTTTAGCCAAGACACCCCAGAGCATCAATTTGTGCTGAAGCCTTCATTCTGCTGTTAGTGAATGAGTTCTCCCAGGACCACTGGCTGCCTTTGTCTGTGGCCAGCACTTATCCACTCAGCAATGTAAGTAATATAGTCTTCTTCTACACTCCCTTGCTCCATAAATTTTCTTGCTGTCAAATCAATTTGCAGTCTTTGTTTTAAGATACATCAGTGTTTTATTAGCTGTGCTCATTTATATCTGAACTGGAAACCCTGTGACAACTGTAGGTCTGCTCACCCCTCACACACACCGCTGTTAGTGTGGTGGCACCCTCTTGCTGGGCTTTTGGTGTACACACTTATAAGAAGAAGCCCCTGATGCTAGGTTACAGACCAGGTGATGGACAGTGTTCTGACTGTCACTGGTCAATTACCTATCCTTGGAGCATGCTGAGATGCTGAGACCCTCTGGGAAATGCCTGCTGGTCCATTTGAGGCCACCCATTGTCACCCCCCTGTGATACCAAATGGCAGCTTTGATCCAATTCCACAGCAAAGCTCATTCAGCATGGTCAGGGATGCTTTGAGGACGAGGCCAATGTGGCCTTTATGTCTCAGTCTCCAATGGCTGCAGTTTGTCCCTGTGATCTTTGTGCTCAGACTTCATCAGGCTGTGTTAGCTCTTTTGCTGAGAGCTTGTGCTTCTGGAGCCCTGGAGAGCAGCAGCTCTTGTTACGCAGTGAGATGAAGCCACTTTGTTGTGGTGCATTTGCCATATACAAGCTGCAAATGCCTTTAGAAATGATACTCTGTTGCCCTAAGCTTATATGCCTTATGTAGAAAAATGCAGTTACTGGAAGCCATGTCTATGGAGGGATGTGAACAGCTTGGTTATGAAATCTAAGAGCCTACAGGCAGTCAGGTTACTTTTCTCAATGACCCCTTGTGCAGTCATACACAGGGAATCCTTTTTTCCCTTTGGACCTGGCTGTCAGGAAGAGAAGCCTTGTCATTTCACGAGGGTGTTTTGTATTGCCATCATCAAGAACTGTTAATGGTAAGAAGACTGATCTTGAAGTATTCTCTAGTGTTTGAAAAGGGTGTTTTTACCCAGAATGGGTACATTTCTTCCTGTGTTTGCTGTAGTTGTTAGTGGGGTGTATGAGTGTTGTACCTCCACCTGGATCTCGTCCCTGCAGCTGCCCCGTGAGAGCGTGTTCCACTGTGGTGTCCTGTACGAAGACTCGCTGTACTCGCCGTTCAAAGGGCAGCTGGAGTTGCACGAAGATGTTAAGATTTACCTGGAGGAGAACTATGAGCAAATCAATGTCCCAGTGCCCCAGTTTGGAGGGAGTGACCCAGCGGATATCATCCATGATTTCCAGCGAGTAAGGAGCTCTTGGGGTCTTTGGTGGGTGTAGCACAGGGCAAAGCTGGGGTGCACTGGCACAGTGCTCATGGCCTAGTGCTGTCACTGTTGTCACTGATGTCTGTAATGACCTTAATATTGAGCTGTCCTCCTTCCCAAGGCCCTCTCTGAGATTTTCAAGCCCACTTCTCTTGCTTGGTGGGGAGGTCCTTGGAGACATTTGTTGCTTAAAGCAGTTTCCTGTCTTCCCCGAGTTCCCTCTTTTCACCCACCTTCACTGCCACATTTCATTGCAAAAGGCTCAACTCTTAATTTTTGTGCTTGGAACACAGGGTCTGACTGCTTATCATGACATAACGCTGGATAAGTGCTACGTCATCGAGCTGAACACCACTATCGTGATGCCTCCTCGCAACCTGTGGGAGCTACTGGTTAACGTGAAGGTACAGCTGCAATCCTGCTTATTTTGTATGCTTTTCTTCAGTTGGCTCCTGGGTGCCAGCTAGAAGCTCATGGGAAACCAAAACTGCTGTGTCTGTGGAAGTAAGCCTTGGCCCAGACAGAGCTGAGGCTTTACATAAGGCAAAGGCTTCAGGGGATTTTGCTGAACTACTCATTTTGCAGACAGCACAGTAACACTGGCATGATGGATCAGCCTGCCCAGGGTGATGCGGAGAAGCAGCAGATTCCTCCCCTCTGGTGTTTACCAATAGTAGGAATCAAGGAAGAAAAAAAAAAAATTCCCACCTTTCACTCTAGCTGTGGTTACCACTGCGAGTTGCCATTTGCAGAGCTGTCAGTGTCCCATGGAGAACACCAGCCTTTGGCTTCCACCCTTTGGGTGGGGAGGGGAGAAATTGGTGCTGCCCTCCCTGCTGCCCTGAGGGCTGCAGCAGTGGACTTGTGCTAATGCAGTTTTGCTCACAGCAGGCGTTAATTTGGTTTTATTACCAGCAGGTTTGTTCAGTTCAGAAGCCCCTGCTGCTATTGCAGTGGCTGAAAACAGTCTTCTTAAAATAGAGCTCTATTTAATCTTAGCAGCAGGAAAAAAAAACACAGGATTTTTAAGACTATGGAAGGTGCATATCTATCTCAGTCTTTTGCAGGTAAAGTAAAGCACTGATCTTGTCTCTCTTACTCCTATCTGTAAGGATATATTAAAGAAAAGAAAAAGCCCCAACAATCTAACTCTTACTCTTTCTTAAATTCCTTTTACTCACTTGCTGCTACATGCAGTGTGATGAACTATGTAGGGGTTAAGCCCAGAGACAAAAGGTTGTGTTTTGAGAGATGCTTGATCTCCTGTCTTTGTCAAATTCCCAGTTTGTCTTCACTTTTTCATGCACTGTGACCACCTGGTGAATGTGCTGGGAACCCTGCTGGGATGCAACACACATTTACCCACAATTCGCTTCAAACCAGCCACAGCTTCTGACCATGGCAGTTGACCAGTCCTGGGGGCAGAGGAAAATGGAAAATCAGGGTTGCACAAGCTGACAGCAGAGCCCCAGAAAAAAACTGAGAGACTGGGGATGCTGGTCCAATCTAAAATAAGAGATATAAAATCACAGCCAATGAAAATTATGCTTTCTCTTTATCAGAAGTCGTATTTTTATCCCCTTGTTAATTCAGTCAAAACAGTATTGCATGTTTGATTCTTCAAAGAGACCACAAAGCAGATGTGGGTTTAAATAATTTTCTGATTATTGGGATGGGTAAGTGTCCAATCTGTCTGTGGAGGTTTTTAACATACACCTTAGGGACATTGCTTTTAAGTGTTAATCTTGGTCTTGAACTCAGAAAAGGTTCTCTTTCACAAGGACAGAAGTAGTAGAAGAGGTTGCCCAAGGAGGTTGAGATTATCAAGACAAGACTGGACAAGCCCTGAGGAACCTGGTCTGATCTCATAGCTGCCCCTGCTTTGAGCAGAAGGTGTGACTGGTGACCTTCTGAGGTCCCTCAGCTGAGTTCCCCTGTAAACCTGTGATCATCATGTCCACAGGCACAGCCTTGCTTGTGGCTTGTGTCAGGCAGAGAGGACAGATTACCTCCTGTGAGGGATTTTTATCACCTGATGACTTGGCCTCCTGCTCTGAAGTGTTCCTGTTTGGATGCTGGATGACCTGCATTTGTCCTTGGACTTAGAGGCTTGTGCTTTACTCCTCCTTTTATCTTTTCCGCTCCTCTGAATCCAGTCAAGTCCTTAATGAATGAGACTAGTTTCCAGCTGAAGGTCTGATTTTGAAGATGTCCAGTGGCTTCAGTCCTATTTGTAGGGCCAAACCTCAGGCCAGCAAATAATGGTAGAGGTTTGTGCCAGCAGACTGTGGCAGCACAGGGAGTCAGTGAACCTCCTTTGCCCTTCCTCCCCAGCCAGCCTAGTGCCCGGGTGCTCCTTTGTGGTGTGGCTGCTGCCTGCTCTGCCATTCCTGCTGCGCCTGGGCATGGCTGTGCCCAGACCCTGCTCAGGTCTTTGCCCTGCTGTCACCATCTAAGTTACCAGGCCTCTTGTGTCTGATTTTTTGCCTGGGAATGGCAGACTTTATTATGTATAGGTGTAATGGTTCAGTGAACAAGGCTGCATAAGTCTCTGAGAGAAAAAGGTGGAGGGATGCTCCCTCTGTGCAGCAGCAGGAAGTTGGAGGTGACCCAGTTAAATGGTGGATCTTTTGCAGAACCAAAGATGCTCAGTGCTCTAGTTTTCTTAAAGCTATTGGTGGAGAATTGAAGGTATTGTGCTTGTTGCACAGTCCTACACTGGAGGAGCAACGATTCCTGACTACTTCAGCTGCCACAGATCTTTAAATATAGAACAGCAAAGAAACTGGATTGTGTGCGTGTGTGTGTCTCAGGTATTAACATGACAGCTCTTGCCAGTGACAGCACGTATCATATGCCCTCTCCTGCACTATCCCACTGAGAATCAATAATTGAATTTCTCACAGAACTATTGTGTTAGTGTAGTACAAACTTCCACTAATAGTCTGGTCCTCCAGCATTAGAGGAGAGCTTTATCGATCCGGCAGGCTATGCGAGCCCAACAGCACAGCTCATGTTTCTGGGTACATCTCTGTGGAGATAACTAGTCCTGAGATGGAAATTGAAGAACTGATATTTGAAGTTGTGCTGTTGTTGCTTTCTTTCCCCCTGATTATATTGGCCCTGGGATCTGCTGGTTCTTTTATTTCTTTGACTCTTCTAAAGGAACCAGAAGTGAGTCTTTGCTTCATGGCCTAGATCATATCTAGTCTGCTCAGAAGTGTCCCCCTGCCCAGACTGTACTTGTAAGACAGCTGCTTATTGTCACAATTGTGCCCATACAGCTGTGAGGTGGCCTGAACGCCCAGGGATCAGCTTGTAGAGATTCCTCATTGCCAAGCAGATCTCTTTCCTACTCCCAGGTGCCCCCTTTTCGCTCTCCCTGTTTTTTCCAGCCCCTGGTGGCTTTCTGCCATGTCCCCCCACTCATCACCCTGGTCTTCACAGCAGCCTCTAGCCCAACAGCAGGGAGCTCACATGTGCTGCTTTGCCGTGGCTTGGTCCCTGGCAGGAGCTGCCACCACATCACTGGATGATGTCCCTGGGGTGATGCAAGTGTGCCAAGAGCTTGCTTTCTCCGAGCACCTCCTGCTACCACAAAGGGCAGTATTTCTGGAGTGTGGTGCCCATGGCCCATCTCTAGGCACTGCTCCTGTGGGCTCTAAGGGCAGGAGATCATTGTGGCTGCATTGAATGGACCAAGGAGGAGGAGGAAATGTGGAAAACTCAGGAAACCCTTGGAATCTGAGCGGGGCATGGGGCAGTTTACTGCAAGGACAGAGAAGCATCTTCACTGACCTTGGTGAGTGGAGTTTGCGCCTTCAAACAGTGAATCTTCTGCAGTTTGGGTAGCCTTGGCACTCTGCGTGAGACAGTTTGGTTTGAGGAGGAGATCGTGGTGCTGACTGTGCTTAATTTTGGTGTAAACTGTATCATTCCAGAAAGGAACATACCTGCCTCAGACATATATAATTCAGGAGGAGATGATTGCAACTGAGCATGTCAGTGACATGGAGCAGCTCGGCTCCTTCATCTACCGCCTCTGCAGCGGCAAAGAGACCTACAAGCTGAAGAGGAGGAGCGTGAGGAGACGTAAGAGCCTTGCTGTGTTCAGCTGTCCTAACCTGCTTGCCCCCCATCACACTCATTCTTTCTGCTGCTACAGCCATGCTGGCCTCTTTGTGGTGAGCAGGGAGTTTCCCTGTGGGTGTAAGCACACAGGAGGTGCTTTGAGGTGTTTCCCATCTAATTAATCCAAACCCTAATCTGGGACGATGCTGCTGCAAACAGGTGCTGGCTGCTGTGTTTCTGTCATCCCTCAGCCTAATAGAAACACAGAAAATGGTTGCAGGAGCCAGCAGTCCATTTACATCTGGGCTCCTTGGGCTGAACTAATAGCAGTGATGTTGGGAAGTGTTTGGAAAATTTCCCTAATGGAGACACCCACTTCAGTGGCAGCTATTGAGAACAAATTAGATCTGCAAATTATTTTTAATTAATTAGGTTCCTAATAATATGGAAAAGGTTCTGAAGAGGTAGCATTGGATTACCTTAAAATGATTTCCTGAAAATCAGTAATATGTATCTTCTATGCAAATGCTAGTGTTCCTGCAAAGAACTCCTTAATTTCAATATTTGTGTTTATTTGGCTTTAGATAGTGGTGTACTTAAAGGCTCTTCTGAAACATGAAGCTGCAGTCAGTTTGGGTTTGGATCTCTGTGGAAGCTGCAGAGTGCTGAGAACATTTTGTTGCAGAGGTCCTCGTGGCTGTAGTTCGTGGCTGGTTTCCCAATGGGAGCTGCTGGCATGCTGGCTGCTGCTCCCATGGAACCAGGGTTGCCCTAAGATGGGATTAGCTGTCTGGCAGAGCTGCCCAGAGCTCAAAGCCTACATTTAAGGGCATGGGGAGCATTGTTTCCCAGGGAGGCTGAGGCCATAGCAGGATCAGTGCATGTGGGGATACAAACAGCCTGAGGGGTGGTGATTTTAAGTCCTCCTTCGCTACATTCAGAGCTGTGCTCTGTACCATCCTGTGACTTCTGCTCGTTTCATGGGGCTTTCTGGTCTACTGAGATAACACTGAGATGCTGTCAGTTGAAGCCAGCTGTTTCCAAGCATCTCCCCCAGCTCATGGCACCTCTTATTGCAGGACCATGGCCTAGAGAATATTCTTCCAAAAACTGGATTATGCTGCTTTTCTGTGTTGTCCCTGCCTTCCAGTGTTCAGCAGTTGCATATCACCTGCTTTTCTTTCCCCATTTGCTGTAGCTCTTGTAGATTATCATGTGTTGAATTTCCCCTCTCCTCTCCTTCAATCACTTCTAGGTATCAGTCGACGTGAGGCTGGAAACTGCCATCGTATTCGTCACTTTGAAAACACATTTGTGGTTGAAACTGTTATCTGCACAAGGTCATGAAGCCACTCTCCCAATGCAACCTTCCTTGGCTTTGCTTGCACACACATGCACACACATGCTCTCAGCCCTCTCTTTAGACTTGGTAATCTGTCTTATTTTTTTTACTCCCTGCCCTGCTTATGCAGCTCTAACCTCTTGGGTCCATTGTGGCCTCACAGTGGATTCTCTTTTCTCCCTGCTACCTACCTGAGACATTTTCTGGGCTTAAATTTACACAGTGGTCAAAGATAACCTGGGAGTAGATGCAGCTTCTTCCACACCACTGGATAGGAATCTCTTTTGGGAGCAGTTTTTGGGGTAGAAGGGATGGCTGAGAAATGGGAGTGCTGGGAAATGGGTGCTCTTCTGCTGTCTGAGCCATTTCAGGCTGGTGCACTGCTTTGGGGCTCCCTTGACACCAGAACAGGAGGTGTATGTCCAAGAGGAGGGTTACCATTTTGATGTTGATGTAACAACCAGAAATATGTCATGAATATGTGCACAGTTGTGAGGCTATGGATAGGGTGATTCAGGAAGCTCAGCAGAGGGAGGGTTTCTGCCCAAACCATACTGTGGTTGTCCCAGCTTGCTGTGTGCTGTCCCCCTGAAGACCAGATTTTTGTGTTGTTTTTATGCTGGCTCCTGGACTCACCCCTCACCATGTCTCCTCCTGAAAACAGCGAGGCTCAGAGTGATCCATGGAGCAATGCAGGGTCTCCTAATGGGTGTCCAGGGTAGGCAGGAGGCCAGGGCAAGGGGCAGTGAGGTGGGCTGGGAATTATACTAGTGACACAGCATGTCTCTTCTCCCCAGCCTAAAGCACAGGGTGAAGTACAAGGCTGTGCAGCATTTTCTCTAACACAGTCATGTCTGCCTGGATCCTGAGCAGATCTGCTGTCACTTCGCCCAAGTAAATAGAGGTGGATCTTCAATGCAAGGTGCCAAAGCTCCACTAATGTCCCATATATAGGCTGTGGGTGGAGCAGGGTGGTTTACTCCAGCCCCATGTCTGTCATGGCCAGTTCTGCTTGCCTGGGAAGATGGGTTATGTTCACACAGGTCTTTCTTCCTGAGTTGTTGAGATCCCATCTGTGTGCAGATGGGGTGCCATGCCTATGTATGAAGTGGTGTCAGCAGCAGAACTGGTAGGTACTGGCAAGTGCAGAAAAAGAATTTTTATTTATTTTAATAGAGAAGGCAGAGTGGGGGTATTCTTGTATAATTCCTCTGATGAAAGCTGTTTTGAGAGCAATTACTGTAGCCCAGCCGTGTATCAAATTACCTTCAGGCACTGTTGTAGTACAGATATTGATACAAGGCAAGATTCAGCTGATCAATACACTGCAGAGAAATTGTGTGAACAAAACTGTATTTCTATTGATCATCAGACAGAAGAATTCCAGTGTGATTAAATATTCTTCCCTCTGTTCCATAAATATAGTTAAAACTAATTAGGTTCTTGAAATGCAGGCAGTTTTTTGGCTTGAAAGAATGGGGTGAGTTTCAACTTGGCACATTGTTGTTAATTGGTTTCCAGAAAATCTGTACTTGTTCACCATCTGTTGAAATGAGCTTGTTGTTTTAGAATAGGAAGGGTAAAGTAAATGCAAGAACAATCATTAACTCAGCAGAACCAAAAAATAATTGAATTTATTTTAGAATAAAACTTTTAAGTAATAATGCTGTGAGCTAATTATGTGAAAACAAAACAGGATCTCAAAATGGTCATGTAATGCAATAGCAATTAGCATGTCCTTAGAGGCTGAGAATGAATTATTTTTTTAATAAACATTAAGTTTTAACAGGTAGAGGAGGACACTGGTTTCATTCTGAAGAGGTCTGCAAGAAAGCTGGGGAGGGACTTTTTACAAGTGACCAAACAAGGGGTAATGGCTTTAAACTGGCAGAGGGGAGATTTAGATCAGATATTAAGAAGTTCTTCACTATGAGGGTGATGAGACACTGGAACACGTTGCCCAGAGAAGCTGTGGAGGCCCCATCCCTGGAAGTGTTGAAGGACAGGTTGGATGGGGCTCTGAGCAACCTGATCTAGTGGGAAGTGTCCCTGTCCATGCAGGGGGGTTGGAACTAGAAGGTCCCTTCCAAACCAAACCATTCTATGATTTTATGGTAATTATGTGCACTTCAAGTCAGTAAGGAAAATTTCCCATTGCCAGAGGGGTATTTGCTTTTCTAGTGTTGTGTTTTTCCAGCAATAACTTGCTACTAGCCCTAGCCTTTCATTACGGAGTGGGTGACAAGAAGGGTCAGATCACTGATGAGCTTAATGGAAGTACTGCAAGCTGGTAAATTTAAGCCCCATGTTTCTCTTCATTTCTAGGGACCTAAGCCTGCACTCAGGTGAGCACACACACCTTTTTCCCCTTCCTTCTGATTCTGCATGAATTAACTGGTCATTGAATATGCTAACTCTGTGCAATCCCCCAGCTGTAAAGACAAACCTTGGTTCTTTGAGGTGAACTAACATGGTGACTGTTCCATAGGATGAGAATGCAGTTGTCTAGAAAGAAAACATAAGGTGCTTTGTATATTTTGTCTGGTGGGACTCTTACTTCTTAGGAAAAATCCACGGGATAATAAAATCTTTTACCTCTCATATGTAAAGTGTGTTTTTGTTGGGAATGAAAAGAAAATGTCCTCCATGAAGCTGTCACTTGTGGGAGGCAGCAGCCAGATTGCCTTGCAGGGGCCAGCTCCATGACATCCTGGAGCTGGGCAGTGGGAGGATGCTGTGGTGTGGAGGCCTTTCCCCATGGTGATGAGGGAGCTGCATGGGGATGTGGCTGAGCCCCCTGGGTCAGAGCCCACCTGTGCCTGCAGGCTCTGAGGGGCTTTACTGATGCATTTCAGTAAATCTCGTTACCTTTAAACATAGCCACCTCAGGAATTGTCCAGTGTGAAGAAAACTGGCCTGTATTGTGAAATTTTGCATTTGCTTTTGAACATTCGCTCTTGGCTCAGTTTTTCATTTCTTGAGTTTGTATTAATTGCTGTTAATTGCTCCTTGGCTGATAGGAGACTTGGAATAAGTCAGTTCTACTTCATAATCTTGCTTAGACTCTATGGCAGAAGGCTGCTTTATTTGATGGAGCAGTGGCATGTATAAAGGCTTAGCAATAGAGCCCGCTTTAGGAGGACTTTGTGGCAGAGATGCAGTTGAAACCCTAAGATACGGGTGACTGTGATGGCAACTCGCACCTTCTATAATTCACCTTTAATTCTTAGTACTTACATATTGCAGTGAAGCTCAGGGGTTGTTATTTAGCTTTGCCAGGCAGTGCTTAGTAAGTCAAAGTTTTAGTTTAACTAGAGAATCATCTGCTTCCAGGCTCTGTTGAATTTAAAAAAAATAAAGGTACTGGAAATGTATTAAGTTCGCAGTTGAGAGGAGGGACTTCAGTGTCTCTTTTAAAATGTAAATGAGCTCTTGTTTTGTCACAAGTCTTTTACAGCTACATTCACAGTCTGGTCCCATCATGTCAAGTGCAACCCATTGGGATTCCTGCAGACTTGGGATGAGGAATGTTTCGACTTTGATGGACCACACAGGCTCCTGCAAGGAGGCTGAAGGATTTGTTTTTTCACCAGTATGACGGGAAGCTCATTTTTGGGGGAGGCAACAGCTGCATCTCTTTGATGTGTCAGGCATGCTGCTGGGAAGGGGCAGCCAAGCATTGGCAGTGGGCTCTGTGCTCACCCGTGTCCCAGGTGCCAGTTCTGCTGGGGGTTGGCCACCCACTGCCAGCACAAGTGTGGGGTGGCTGGTCCACAGTGTCTGAAGGGCTGTGCTGCCCACACTGCCTTCGTATGAGCAGCAGGAAGCTGCTCTCCACAAACCCCTTCATGGCTTTGTGCATGGAGTGAGTTTGTTGGGCCCCTTTTATGATGTGAAGAGTGAAAATACCCGTCAAATGTTACCCTGTGAAGTAATGGCTCCCTGACGCATGTATCTGAAAATTGAGCAGTCCCCATTTTGTTATGGTTTATAAGACTTTCAGTTGTCCTTACTGGGAACTGACTAACTGCCTTTATAGCTCAACATGAACAGCTCTCTTGTGTATTATGTTGATGACAGGCTAATGAATGCCTGTTCTCACTCTTCTACATACTTATGTATACTCTTCTACATACTTATGTATATGCTTTAGGATGTACACATTGTTCCTGAGCATTTTGCTGCCATTGTTCTGATTTCCACCCAGGTTGTTATAAAAGTAAGTATTATGGACGCTGTCACAGCTTCCCACAGGAAAAAGGGCATATTTGGGCAGCTATATAATCAGACAAAAATAGTTTCCCAAGTCGATGTCCCAGGTAAATGCCCATTTCTCCCTCTTCTGGTAAGTGTAGTTCCTAATGGGGGCATTCACGTCCCAGGGAAATCAATGAGGTGCTGCAGCTTCATCAGAGGGAACATTTTCTGGCTTAAGTAAATAAGCAGAATTTGAGGGGAGAGAGTTGCTAACAATATTGGTTGAGCTTCAGTGAGGATATTCAGCTGAAAAAAAAAACAACATAGCATAAAAAGGTCAGTGAAAGCAGCTAAACTTCCTGATGTTAAGCTTGAACCATTTGTTTTCATATTTTAGTAATGAAGTTATTGGTTTTTTTGTTTTGAAACCATTTTTATCTAAAAAAATGCTGAATCAAAATGGTAAATTAACAAGGGAATAAAACAAACACTGTTCATTTTGTGTTAAAAAAAGTAATTTGTTGGCCAAACTGTCAACAAAACAAGACTTTTAAATTGAAGAGCCTGAGATAATGTAACTTTGGTTCAATCTGCATTTTTTCTTTTTTTTTTTTAATTTGCTTCATACACCAAGAGGAAAAGTCCCTTATTTTGTCTTCAGCATCCAGCCTTACTCTCAGCAGGGCCCAATGAGGCTGAAAATGGAACTGGAGCTTGAAATGGTGTTTGGACCATCCACTTTGTCATATTAACACTGGGAGCCCTTGCTTCCTGGGGAGTAAGGAGATCTCTACTGGATGATTTTGAGTGGTCTATTTAGGAGTTCCTGCATACTTCAGTCTCTGCAGCTAGACAACGTGGACACCCTTGTGTGCCAGGTATTTTTAATGACTGGTAATTTACAAAACAAGACCAGCTTTAGGACAGGGTGATACTGGCTCTTGAATATCCTGGTCACTGTGTGCACAACCACTTGTATGTACGACAGTTCTGCTTCTCTGCATGAGGGCTAGACCTGCTTGCTCTGAAATGCAGCTGGCTCTGATTTGCTGGGTCTGCAGGTAAGGAGGTAAGTGCTGAGCAGAAATACCACTTGGGTGTCCCTGTGTGTTGGCTTGTGGTGCTGCTTTCACAGTCACTGTTGTATTAAAGGAAAAATCTCTTCATGTAGGTTGGAGCTGCCTCCACCGCAGCTCCAGCTGATCTCTAAGTGACCTTTCCCATCCCCACAGTCTCCTCTCATCTAGTCCCTTTTCCATGGGGTCCTCACAGCTCCCAGGTGGATCTTGTGTGGCAGAGCTCTCCCCAGCACTGTGGCATGGGGCAGTGTCCCACCCCAGGGGATGCTCCCCAAGAGGCATCTCCAAACAAAACACCTGCAGCCGGGAGTGGTGCAGTACAGCCCAGAGCCCCAGCCCCAGTCCTTAGCCCCTCTGTCACTGGGCTGGGACTAATGGCTTGCTGGAAGCAACAGGAGGGTACTGCAGAGATGACAGTACATGCAACCTTGCAACTGGGACTGATTATATAGGCTTACATGCCTCTTCTGTAGGCAGGTCACATCAGAGGACTGGTCGGAGCTGGGGGCATTGGGCAGGCAGGAAGGGCACATGGTGCAGGGACTGATTTTCAATTCCCAGCAATTTAACTCCTTCACTCTTGCTAAAATCTTAAAATAAATGGCCTATTTGAAGAGCCAAGAATCAGCTGTTTCCTTAAGTTTGCTGAGAATATTTGCTCTGGGAGTATTATTATTCATAGTGAATGTGGAACGTGTTTGTGCCAGCTCTAATTAACCATTCTTGCTAGCACAAAAATGTTCTCCAGTGGAAGCCAGTATGTTATTCTGTTCATTTGGATTAATTATTCTGAAAAGGCCAAGTATGTAATTTCATACTTGAACTTTTAGATCTGTATTTTAATTGAATTGAAATAATGTTATGCAATGATTGAAATATTCTCATGGTCTGACTGGGGAAAGAAGTTTCAAAAAAGACAACTTAATGTTGAAGAAAACCTCTCAAAGTTTGTCATCTTTTAAAGAGATTTCTCTAGGATGTCATTCTGTTCCTCCATTTGTTATTCATGAAGCAGCTTGTTCTCAGTTAAATAGCAGTAAAGGCTTTGTATGAGGCCCCAGCTGATTTCTCCCTCTTGTCAGGTGATGATTTTGTGTTTGTCACTGCTAGAATGAAAAATCAGTCCTCATGGGCTCTTGTCCATTCTCCAGAAATGGTTGCATGTTAAAACTCAAAGAAGCAGCTATATAAGCGTACTTGCTTTGGTCTGTGGATACCTAGGCCTGTCTCCTTTAACTGCCCCCATGTCAGCAGTGGAGCACTGCCCATTGCAAAGTCTGTGGAGATTTTGAGGAGTGCAGCCTGCCACTGGCCCCCAGGTACCTTCTCCTGCTGGCATGGCTGGGTCCAACAGCACTGAGGAGGCCTGTGAAGTGCCTGTGGTGAGAGGACAGTGATGCACATCATTAAGAAATTTGGCAAGCTGGATTCGAAAAACTGAAGAAAAATTGCAGCTCAGTGTTTTTGAACCCATAGCAGCCTCTGTGGTTATTAAACCAGCAGCACCTTGTTAACGGTCTGTGTGTGAGGGAGCACTGGAAAATACAGACCAGTGGTGTTACTCTTTAAAGAAAGACCTGACACAGCTGTGGTTTTGAGTGCTGAAAGCAGCATTTGACTTGGCTGAATTCAGTTTGGTCTCCAAATAGACTGATCATTTTGTAGGTCGAATATTTGTGAGTGGTCTAGTAGACTGATGTGCTGTTTTTATACAAACTAAAAATAAACACTGGAGGTTGATAGAAAAATGTAAAAAAAAATGAAGAAAATAAAAAGAAATGCCCAGGGAGGAATAAACAATTCAGAGTCATCTACATCTACAGGCTGACTTTAAAATTGTGAATGGCTTTGCACAGCCACCTGCAGCCCCAGCTCCCAGAAGGGTAGGCTATGTGGGTCGGCAGCCCTGCACTGCTGCCTTTTTCATGTCATGGGTTGTGAAGCTGATTGCTTGTGGTTTTGTAATGATTTTAGAAAGATTCCTGAGTGAGTTAGAGCTGTCAGACTAGCTGAGGGGCAAGGGGAGCAGGTGGCTTGGTGTGGGGGGAGCCTGGATGTTGGCTCCAAACCTTGGAAAGTGCTCCCCATCCTTGGCCTTCTCCAGTGCTACTGAAGACTCCCGGCATTAGAAGTGGCTCTTAATATATATTTCAAATGCCCCACCAGATGTGGCATGGCACCTATGCATCTTGCTGGGGGCTCACATCACTTTGTGAGGCACATACTGCAGAAGGCTTGAGCACACTGCCTTTCAGGCTGCCCACCGGGGTCTGATGTGCTACCACAACCTCCTCCTTAAAAACTAACAGTGCACCCACTTATTGAGTAATGCTGGAAAAATCCCACAGCACCTCAAGCAGCACCTGTTTGTGCTTCACAGCTGTCAGTCCCAGGTCTGCTTGAGCCTCCGACCTGAGAAGGAAATGAGGGCAAATTAAGCATATCCTGTCTCCTGCCCCATTTTGGTCTCTTTTCTCTGTTAAGTTGAAGACATCCAGGTCCACTGCATGGCCAGGCTCCTCTCCTGGCTGTGTTGCTGAGCAGTGGAAAAAGAATTGCCTGATAAAAGTGCTTTGGGAAGCATTTTGCAGTATTTGGAAAGGGGACATTTAAAACTGATGCTCACCCACCTCTCCAAGGAAAATGAGAACTACTGAAGTACAGACCATTGCAGTGCAGTTTGTGCCTCTCTGAAAACATGAGGCAATAAGCATTTCTGAGCTTTATAACAGCTTTAAACAAAAATATAATTAAGATCTCATGGATATAAAGGCTTTCTCCTTCTCCCTGCCCTAGTATTTTACTGTTAGCCGGTGAAATGCATGAGCAAACAATAAACAAACAAACTCAAATCTAGTTGTCTTTGTAACAGTAGGCACCAAATATTGAATGGGCTGGTTGAAATGTTAAGCTGGGAGAGGAAGGCATGTCAATTCTGTAATGAGGTTTGCAAACGAAATGCACTTTGCTTTCATTCAGTGCTTTTGATGAAGTTGTTTAATTGCACTAAAAGGTAAATATTTGGTATCGGTCTCCTTGACAATTTGAATTCATCCAGTGTAGCTGTCTCTGAAACACCACCTCTGCCAGAGCACTGCTCTGAGCTTGCCTGTAAGGACTTGGTGGGTCTTTACTTTCTCAGTTCACTTCTTTCACCAAACTTTTCATTACCAGCAAGCGCTCAGCTATTTTTATGCTATGACTGATGGAAGGGTAGTTCCACATGGGGTTGTTTGCAGAAGCTGTAAAATTGATTAATGCCTTCTAATATTTGCACCTCTCAACCTGTTCAGTTTGTTAGCTGTGAAACCTGCAGGCAGTGTAACCTCAGCTCCGTGCAGCTGTAACAAGGCAGGGTGGCCACTGCTTGTGTCCACCGACTCGGCCAAAAAGAGTGAATTTCTCCAGCAAGGAGATGGATCTCCATGTCTGATGTCTGCCTCTGAGGGCTTGGCGGCCACTGCCATCCCAGCTCTGGTCTCAGGCAGCAAGCAGGGCGGAGGGCTGCTCGGCACCAGTGCCGTGCGCGGGGGGCTGCAGGCGCGGGGGGCTGCAGGCCCGGCTGCGCTGCCCGCCACTCGCCTCAGCTGGCCGAGGAACCCGCTGGAGCCACAGCTCATGGCAATGCTGGGTAAGCACTCCATCCTCCTCACATTTGCTTTTATATTCACTTGTGTTAATGTCCTGGCACTCACCCTAATCTGAATTAAGGGAGGCTTAATGTCAAAAAACACATTGTTTCCTCACAGAAACGTGGCCCTGTGGGCAGCGTTTTGTCACTGGAGCTGTGACTGTTTCTGTGAAAAATCCTCCCTGTTTACAGGAAACTTTAACAAGTAATACGGATTTTCTGACTGAAACTATTATTGAATTTGGGAAATAGCTTTGAGGAGAAAGAAGGTAAATTCTTTGCTGCTCATATTGAAAAGAAATCCTCCAGCCACTGGGTTGAGGCACAGTCTGCTTGCGGCTGCACTGGCCCTCCCTGTCCATTGGTCTCTTGTCAGGGACCATAACAGAAACAGAATCCCTGGGACATCTCATGGAGGTTAAATCCCAAATGTGGTGGTGTATTTAGGAAAGCATTTGAGGGTGGTTGGGCTTGTTTTGTTTTGTTTTAAGCAAGGCAAACCATCTGTGGCCCAGGGCAGCAGGAGGAGAAAGGGCTGGTCCTGTGGCCTGCTCTCAGGATGTCTGGCACCACCAAAGGCACTGTGTCTTTGTCATTCGTCATCACTTTGTCATTTTAAAAAATGTGGTAAAAGAAGTAGCTGGCCTGTGCAGAGTCAAACACTGGGCAGCAGCAAGCTCTTCCTGATGTGGGCAGTGAATGTGACTTGCCTTTGCTGTGCTCTGATGTCAGTGGTGTAGTTTGCAATGAAAAAAAGTAAAGAACAAAAAAAAAAACAAACCAGGAAAAAAGCTGTCTTATGTCACCAGGGCTTAACGTGGAAAAAACTTCAAGGCTATTGAGAGAAATACACAAAAAGTACATGATTTATGGAAAGACCTGTCATTGTATATACCTTTCGTTGGCATTTTTCCTCTGTGGCAGTTCATGGTTGGAGTTTCCTCTTCAGATATAGCAGTGCTTTGCACAGGGCCTTAAATCTTTCTGCCTTCTGCTGGTGTTGCCTACTGCTGCCTGTGACCTGTTGCCACTGCCTGTAACCAGGCTGTGCCTGCTCTGGGATGGTCCTCAGCCCTCCATCCACTCCCACCACCAGCTGTCGCTTGCCTTGGGGCAAGGGTGATGTTGCCAAGATCTTCCAAAGGAGCTTTTCACAGCCAGCACCTGTTTGGGACAGCTGTTGTCACTTGCCACCACTCTTAATTTTTTTTTTTACTTATTTTTTCCTTCCTTTTTTTATTCTTTCTTTCCTATAGTTTCTTCCTCCTTTAAAAGTGTGGTAACGGATGTTGAATATTGTTTCCATCTGAGGGTATGAACAGGAGCTAAGTGACAAAAAGAAAGTTAAAGCAAATCAGACACTTGCTTTTGGTTGCATCTACCAACTCCCATCTAGGGATGCAAAAGCAAATCTAAAAAAGATCTGAAATTTTGTTTACAATTTAGAGAGCAGCTGATGCCTCTTAACAAATCTTCAGCCCAGAAGGATTCTGTTGCTTTGTCTCTGACTTTTCTTTATTTCTCCTTCATTACTCTTCCAAACGAATGCTATTTGCATGAAAATGGGACCTTTTGTTTCTCAAGAGCTGATCCATCCCTATTACTTTTTCCTCATTTGGACATTGACTATTGGAGTCCAAGTCAGCCCAGGGAGTGCAATTAAATCAGACCCTCCAGACTAATCCTCTGCAATACTGGGCTCACTTTGACAGCAACTGATTGTGATATAGAAGTGTTTCTATCTTCAGGTGGATTAAGTATGCAGAAGAGGTTGAGTGAACGTGGTTGTAATGAGAGTGGGGTACAATAATACTGAAAATGTAAGTGATATTTATGAACAACCTGTCTGACAGGGATGCTTCCCCAGAGTCCTCCAAGGGACAAATGTTGAGGAACTGAAATCTGCACGTGCTGTTTCCGACCATGTTTGAAACTCCACTTCTTCCCCCAAAGCTGTGAATTCTGGAGCTGTGGGTGCCTGATCTGCTGTCTATTTGCTCCAGTGGGACACCTGCAACACAGCTCTGCTCCATGGCCAGTTTCTCACCTTGCATAGGTGATGCTGCTTCTTTGTCTCATTGGATTTTGGAATCATGCCTAATGGTACTTTGTGTTGTCTTTATTAATGCTCAAAATGGTGCAAGACTTTTCTAGGTGTCCTTGATCTGACCAGCAAAGTACTTCCTTCTTCTTGGCTTCTTGTCAAGATGACCTTCAAGCTTTGCTGCTTTGACATTTTGTGTTTATCCAAGGAAATAATAATTTGTACCCTGAACAGTTTTGCCAAAACTTTGAATTGTGACCTATGTGGTTCTATTTACATCTACGTTGAAAGGACATGTAAACATGAGGTAGGAGCTGGATTGGAAACCTAATATGACTAGGAAGAATTTTGGAAACGAGGTTCTTGCATGTATGCAGTTGAGTTCTGGAGAAACAAACACTTCATCTGATGCAAACAAAATAGTATGGGAGTCTGGCTGCCTTGTTGTGCAAGTTAGACAACATGATAGACTAAAAGTTAGAATGGGTCTATTTACCCATAGGATGAGATTTTTTTTTTATTTGCCAAAAAGTGGGGGGAGAGCTTTGGGATGTCTTTTAAAGATGTTTTGTGATAGGTGTACGTGGGCATCCCAAGGCAAGTGATACAGGCTGATTTGAGAGAACAATAACCCATAATAGCATGAAGTATAATAATGATGTGAGTAGTGTGATTAAGTCCAGAAGTGAAATCTAGGATAAGACCCAGTGATACTGCTTGATTTCTGCCCAGTTGTTCCAGAACAAAGGAACATATTATTCTTATCTCTGTATTTTGTGGTGCAAAGGCTGGGGCCATTAAAGGTCTCACTGTTGCTACTGAGTGTAGGGTTGAGTTTTGTCTTGATATTATAGCATGGAGTTTGTTACAAAGGCAAATATGTTCAGCCCACTTCAGAATGAATTGAAGAGCATTTTATAGCTCGGGCTTTCTTTTATCTTCTCACTACTCATATAATTTGTCTACATTAACATATTTATTATTAATACCGAATTATTTTACTCTGCATGAGGAAAACAAATCTGTCTGAAGGGTTTTTACAGCCATGCCAACCTTGGTCTTTTGGATCCCCTTCCTTTATTTCTGCCCCCTTCCAGCTGTGACGTTTTTGAGCCACTGCAATTCCTATTAGCATGAATGAAATCAGACTGGTCTCTGCTGTCTGCAGCTTCTCGTGGTTTGCTAAGCTCCTCTTTAAACAGAGTAAACCTATTTCAAACAGAGTCCTTCATTGTCTCAGATACAATTCTGGCCGAGTGGAATCAGGTTAGATGCTGGTCTCTGGGAAGTGGCTTTACTTGTAGTCACAAGGTTAATACTCAACAGGGAATGGTCAGGATTGTGTTGGTGTACTCTGAAGTGTAATCTAAACTGGATTTCCTGGGTTTGTAATGCTTAGTTTTGGATTAACAATTGCCTGGCAGTGTTTGTAACTCTAAACTGCTGATACTTGCTCTCAAGTATAATCCCAGTTTAATGCCTTTTTTGTCTTGGAATAGAGAGAAGGATTAATAGGAATCTATGGCATACAGCAGATGTGAGATTTTATAACCTTTGGTATCTGCAAATGGCATTGAACTGGCTTTTCTTCCTGGCAAACATTTCTGATTCCTTGTAGATTTTTGGTTGTACCTGTATCCTGCAGCAACATTTTTATTACATTAGATGATGTGGTAAATGTCATTCTTATGGAGTGACAGTGTGTAAAAATCAGAATAAGAAGAATAAATGAGATAAAATGAAGGAGGCTGTAGGTGTCCTTTGCCTTTCACAGTAGCTAAAGACACTGATTCATTGGTTTGTTGCTATGGTAGAAGTTTCTCAGTGAGCAAGAAACCTGACGGGGGGAAAACTCTCAGCTTTTCTCAATAATTCAGCGTCTCTAAAAGTCTGACAACAGAGGCATGTGAAAGGGAAGGAAGGATGGAGACAGGACTCAGTAAGACAGGCCGGAGCATTTGATTGAATTGTAGCTTTGCACTGGCCAGTTGCAAATCAAAGAGAAGCTGCACAGGATGAATCTGAGAGTCAGAGCATCCTCCCAGCAAACCAGACATGTCCAGGACTCTGCATGTCTGTCACACCAAGGTCAGTAATGGGAATGCTCTGTCACTATATTGTGTCACTTAGGACAGTTTTGCTTCTTTATGAGGCTTCCATCTCACACGATCAGTAAATGCAGCTGATGCAGAGAGTGCACAAGCAGCTTTGCTGTCTGGGGAGTGAGCTGGGGTGTGATTTCTGCATGGGTTTATTGTAGTAGTGCACTTTCACAGCAAAATGAACCACTTCATACTTCTTGTTGGTGAGAGTTTTCTTAGAGGTCTTCTCCCTAGCACCTAGAGTGCTACAAATTAATCTTTAGCTCATGGTGCTGTCTTTCTGCAGAGAAAACAAAGGACAATTTTGTCCCTCTCTAGTGGCAACACAAAAGTTACAACCACTTTGAGAGGACCATATGTATATGAAAATTTCTGTAATAGCCTAAGCATTTCTCTTGAGACTTGGTTTTCTGAGGTTATCATCATTATCAGAGATGTGGCATTGCTCATGGTAGATGCTGTGTTCCATTCATTGTATATGGACATCTTTCATAAAACGGAAAAGGCGATAGTGAAATCTGTAGCAAATAATGCATGTCTGGTTGAGTTTTTCTTTCTGGGAGATAAATGCTTTGGCTGGGATTTCTGTGGTTATATGCAAATATCTTGATTGACATTTTCTTACAAACCTTTTTCCTTCCCAATTCAAACAGAAACTTCCTGAGCCTGAAGCAGAAGATAAGCAGCTGTATTAGACAAAAATATATATGGAAAGCAAAGGACAGATGTGCAGAGTTAGTGGATACCTAAGGTGGAACTTCACTGCTTTTCCAGGTGAGCAAGGCTGCAGGAAACAGGATGTTTGGCTTGTTTAAGTGTAAAATATCAAAGCTGCTGAAACACATGCCCAGTCTTTTAGTCAAAACTGCTAATAAGGGAGTAGGAAAGTTACTTGTGTGAGCGCGATACAGGCATGAATGCCTGCTAGACAAGCCTCTTGGCAAGAAATTTGGCAGCCTCAGAGTGCACTTTGTGACAGGTCTCTCAAATGAAATGGGTTGGTAGGCCCAAATGATGACATTCCCCAGCAGAGCAGCTTCCCCACCTCCCATGACCTGCTATGCTTTCTGTGCTGATTTAAACCCTTTCCCCTTCGTTATCCAAATGCAAAAGCAAGTGCAAGTGGAAAAAGTGCTTCATAACAACTCTCTAGCCCCCATTTTCATTCTTTCAGAAAAAACTAATAATTTTTAGCTCATAACTGTGCGTTAGGAATGAGTCCTCAGTTCTTAGAGGTGAATCACTTCCAAACAAATCCAGGGGTTTGCTTTCTTTTTTTTTCCTCACATGAACCATTATCTGTATTCTACAACCTGTGATGGCTTTAGGTTGCAGATTTTCAAATTTTTTTCCCTTTTATTTCTTAGCACTCTCTCTGTCTTTCTTATTTTCTTGGTGCAAACAGAAATCTCTGTAGTCTCACTTAGATATACCCAGTGTCATAATTGGGATATAAAGCCCAACAAATGAAAAAGCTGTTTCAGATACTCACCTGAGCAAAAAGGATGGATCTGACCACACTGGATTGACTTGGAAAGTGAACATTTAGTGGCCTAGAAGCAGTAAGATCCAGCAGTGAATTTTTTAGTAGACAGTGTTGCCTTTGCAAAATTATAATTTCCTTGAGAAATCTCGAATGAAAGTTGCTACCCTGCCCTGATAATTAGTGCTCTCTTAGAGCTGGCAGAGGTTCTGTGAGCCAAGTGTAGAGGCAGGGAGCTCAGACAGTGGTTGGCTGTACCATGTCCCTGGGGAGGTCGTAGTTTTTCCACACCTCAGCCTGTCTGTTTCCAGGAGAAAATCACTGGCTGTAAATGCTGGAGAAGCCTAGGGAAGAGGCTTGGGAGAAGAAGGAATGCCTGAAGGGCTTTTAACTTGTCCTTCATACAGTTTTAACTATGCTTAATTTGATGAACCTCTGTGTCTCTTCTAAGCAGCATGGTATTGGTGAGCCAAAAAATTCCTAAATTTGATGTTCATCTCTCTACTGTCTACTAGCACTCTAAACGAAATTACAGTGTAACTTACTTTATGATCTGTTGGACTGAAGGGTAACAAAGAAATAAGAACAGGCACATTTAAATATGAAAAAAAGCTGAGTAACAGGAAGCATAGAACTTCTAGCCTCAGTGCTAGCAGCGTAAGCCCAAATTTATGTCAGTAAAACTAATGGAGCTGCCTCGGGCTATAGAAATGCAACAGAGATCAGTCTCCTCATGTACTTCGGCATTTTGTGCCTCCTGATGTGCTGGCAAAATCCCTGTTCCCTACGGCAAAATCCCTGTTCCCTAAGTTCAGGCATTATCAGTTAAAGTGGAGGCCTTCTTGGCATGGCCCGCTGCTTTGAAATGTAAAATACAACTTTGGCATCAGTGCTGTTTTCTTCTATTATTTGTTAACTCTGCTTCCAGAAGGAGTCTGAAATCTCAGTGGTAAAACCTCTGTGTCTGCTGAAGTGCAGTTAGTTAAGGGATAAGTTATGAACACGGACGTGATGAGGATTCAGTGTCTGCTGGCAAGGAGGCTAGTCAGATATTTGGAATTTACTGAGGGAGTCAGTGGAAATGGCAGTTGGTACAGAGATTTATTGCTGGAATATCCTGGTGGGTTTTATTTTCCTGCACTTGACCATAATCAGGACAAGGCTAGTGTAAATGCACAGCCCTTGTATCCTCAGAAGTTTGGCTGAACACCAAAAGGTCTCTGTGAACACCAGCACACACATCTATGTCAAGTCAGTGTTTCCCTCCTCAGCGACTGGACTTCTTTGATACAATTTCATACTTAGATATAGTTGCTTCAAAAAAAATTAACTTCTACAGAGTCTCCACATGCACAGCTGCTTGCTAAGGGAAGAATCATTACATGGTTTGTGAGTTATCCTTCTCAAAAGCAAGCAAGGGAAAGACAGTTCAAAGCCTGGGATTAGTATTTCTGCCTAGAAGATATACTGCAAGGATCCAGCTCAACATGAATAGGAAATGGCTTTGGTTGTCATCATCCTCATCACTCAGGAAAATGCCAGCTGACCACCAGGGTAGGGGTGGGGGCAGCAGTGGGGGCCTCCCAGGGCAGTGAGCTGCCTCCCTCCAGGCAGGATGCCTGTTGGCATTCAGGTTATCTAGTGCCTAGTTTATCCTGGTACCTGGGAGCACTGATAAGAAGTAACTGACTGGCAAATTAGGCTCCTGCTGGTGGATTATTTTTATTGCCTTGTGTATTTGGGAAGTGGTAGTGCTCAGCTAGCTACAAGGTCCAAAGGGTTGCTTTCCCCTGGGATCCTATGTTGCTGGCTGCTGCTTCTTTAGGGATCAGGGCTGCTCTTATCTTATCCCCCAGTAAGGTGGAGGTTGTTCCTTCAGGTTCTTGTGTTTGCCACTACGTTGGACTTGGGATTCTTATTTCATGTTCTTGTTTGATTTTGTTTGTGTCAGTTTGTAACCAAGCAGAAAGGAACAGATATGTGAAAATCCTACAAGCAGGAGAGGAGCTGGTGAGGAAGCCTGGAACTGGGATAATTAATTAATCTTGAACTATGTGGTACTTGAGTTAGTGGCAATATTAGTTAGAAGTGTGATGGGGTAGGCACAAGACCTGTCACTAAACCAAGCATTCCACCTTGTAGAGCAAGTCAGTCAGTGGAGGAATGGCATGGAGATCTTGCTGTACCCATGGTAACTTAAAGCTGCCTTTGGATTTAGAATTACAATCATTTTATTTTTTTAAACAGCACCTGCAAATCTAAACCTGACCGGTGTGTATGTATGTCAGCACAAGCACATGTGATCAGGGCAGGGGAGGCAACAGAATTTAGTCTGAAGCTTTTCACTATAAGTCTCTTTCTCAGCAGCCCAAGTCTGTAGTGACTAATGGCCTGGGGAGGTTTGCAGGTGCAATATACACAGGGAGGCTGAAAGATGCTACCATACATAAGTAAACAAATTTTTTTCAAAATAAAGAGGAGGCGAGTCCAGAGAGATATGCATCACCATTTATAGGAAATAATTCCATTTCTTTTTACCCATAAATGCTAACACAGAACATTATGGAAGGAAATAAAAAAAAGTTAGGAGCAGTCTCCTGGGAATGGACTTAGCTTTGTCTTTTACGAAATATTTTCAGATCTGAATATTTAAAGTAAATTGCTTAGGTAAGTAGTTCTGGACCCTGTACTTT
This sequence comes from Hemiprocne comata, assembly GCA_020745705.1. Lineage (NCBI taxonomy): Eukaryota > Metazoa > Chordata > Aves > Apodiformes > Apodidae > Hemiprocne > Hemiprocne comata. The sequence continues at coordinate 5,774,585 of CM036594.1, read as the reverse complement.
CCATGAAAGCATCTTCACACATCATCCCAAGTAACGTGCAGCAAGCACATGGATCAAGGCTTTCACGTGGCTGTTTTTTCACTGTTTTTTTTATGTGTCTTCCAAGGACTCCTTTGAAACAAAGTAATAACACACTCCATCAAGACAGCAGTTCAGATTTGCCCAGCAAAGTGTGACCTGAATGGTATCTCGTAGCACTTGCTGAAAACTGGTGTGAATTATGTTATTCTTCACCAAAAAGTACAGAAAGTATGCCACGTGGTAAGGCGTGAAACAGACCAAAAATGCCACGAGGTTTGTCACCACTATCTTCTCTGCTCTGCTGGTATGTCTTTGGGGATCGTCTAGTTTTCTGTGCTTTCTCAAACACCTGATGGTCTGAACAGTGCAGAAGGTCATGACTGCCATGCTGCCAAAGAAGGTAGTCTCCAAGGCACACAACAGGCCTATGTTTTTCCATGTGCTCTTGGAGAAGTTATGGAAGCAAGATGAGATGTTGTGGCCCTCTCCATGCAGTTGGAAAGTAGAAACTGTCCCAGCTGAGGTGCCCAGGCAGATGATAGCACAGACCATAGCAGCTTTCCTGGTGGATCGCAAGGTGGGAGCTGTGAAAGGGTGCTGGATAGCGATGTACCGGTCCACACAGATGCAGAGGGAGATGAGGATGCTGCCGTACATGTTTACAAAGTAAAAACTCTCCAAGGTGGAGCAAAACACAGACCCCAAGTTCCACTTGTCCTGACGGTGGTAGGAAATTATTTTAAAAGGAAGAGTAAACAGCAGCAAAGTATCCAGGATGATAAGGGCTATCATGTAGACTGTGGATTCTGACAGCTTTTTAACCTTCATAAAAATGAAGGATAGAGCCATCACATTGAACAGCAACCCCAGGATGAACGTGGGGGTGTATATGATGAGCTGGAACAGTTCCACAGCAGCGCTGATATTGCTGCTATTGCTCTTGGCATGGGTGTCATTCATATCTCCAGGTGTGCTGGAAGAGAAGAAAATCACCTTCACCACAAGGAAGGATGCAGATCACATTTAAGACCCAGTACAAAGACCAGTGAGGTCTCTGTGTCCGTGAGGCTTCTTCCTCTTGGGCTGCTGTGAACTGCATTGCAGCTCCCAGTAACATGGAGCTGCTCAGTGCCAAGGCATCCTGGGGCAAGGTTGTGCCTCAAGTTAGAGCAAGGCTTTCTGAGGTCCAAGCCTCACCTGCACTGTTACCTGTTCCCCCGAACTGTGCTGCCCTATAATTTAGGCTAGGCAGAGTATAGATGTGACTGCTCCATCCCCTTGGAGTGATGCTATCTCTTTGCAGAGCCAGGGTAGCAGCCTCTGATTGTAGGGTTACTTGGATGGTGGGGATGGAGGCAATTAGTTGGATGAGATTTCCTGAATCAGGCTATTGTAAGAGACCTTGGGGAGCCAAGAGCATGAGGGTCCCCCATATTTATTACTGTGAAGATCCCAAATGGGTTGTTGCCATCCTGCACTCTCTCCCACCGCCACTGGGCAAAGAGGGGCTATGATTACCTCTGGCCCTTCTGACAAGCTGTCACGTTTGACTCAGGATCAGCAATTAAACCAAAGACAGCAATGCTCTCGATCCCCTATCCCTCCCACCCAGGTAGGGAAGGAGAGAGAGAATTAGGAGAGAGACTTAGCTGGATTGAAAACTAAACTAGACAGCTTTAATTATATGTACAATTATATACAAGTATGTTCAGGAATGTGCAAAAGCCTCTTGCCTCCCCCCACTCCCAGCAACTCCCCGGCACTCTCCTTAGCTGTGAGCAGTCCTGAAATGTCTCAGCCCGCAGGCAGGAGATAAGGCAGAGCAGAAAGGGGTTGGGTTATGAGGTCAGAGCCTGGGGGTCGATGGTGATGGATGGATGGAGTCCTCCCCGGATGTCAGCCATGGACAGAAGAGAAGGGAAGAAGAAGCAGGAAGGAAGCTGTCTCCTGTAATCACTGACCTTCCTCGGAGCTTACGTAGATATATGGAATGGAATACCTTTGGTCAGTTCTGCTGTCTGTCTAGTCCAGCTCCCCTATGGGGGGGGGTCATAGATGCTCTCCTGCTCTCAGTAGCATCTGTAGTGGCAGATTCACTTAGTAGAACAAACTGACCTTCGCATCTCAGCAGAAACATAAACATTCCAGTGTTACCAGTCCACTACCTGGAACACTTGTTGCTAGTTAAAAGAGGGCTTACTGAAGGAAAAAAAAAAAAATCAGTAAAAGGAAAATTAGCTTCATCCTGGCTCAAACCAGGACACAAGCTTGCTGAAAGGAGTTTCAAAGAGGCTTTTTCTAGCAGAGGTTAAATCTTTAGAAGAAGAATGGGATTCAGGAACCCAACCTTTTGCCTAAATTAGCCAGACTTATCACAGTGGATAAATTTGTATTTACAGATACACGAGTTGCAGAAAACATGCAGCTGGTTTCTCCTGCACAAAGAGGGACTAAAAATGTCAAGGTAGGCACACTCTGAGCAGGGGTAATGAATTCTCTTCTTTAGAGGAAAGGTGCTGCTTTGATCCTGCCCTCAGACTCTCCTGACAAGGACCAGGAAGGCTCTCATTGGTTTCTGCAATGCTGGTCTCAGCTGGAATTGCTTTAGTATGCAAGTGCACAGGGATACCTGGGCCTTTCTTCCAGCCAGTTCTGTCATAGCAAGTGTAACGTGTAAATAAAGGTTTTTATGTCTGCCCAGATATTCTTTTCATCTGCTGTTCTGTAATTGTTACTACTTAGACCAAATGCTTTTCCTACATGAGTTACTGATCTTCATGCCGTTTCATTTCAGATTTATCAACCGGTTGTCAACTGTGCAGTAAATGTTCCTGTTCTGCAGATCAACTTACTCCTCCAGTGCTTGAGAGGTAAGCTCTCCTGTGCTGATGTTTGGGAGGGATCAAGATCTCTTTGAGAGAGAGTGCCATTGGCAAAAAGGCAATTTATTTCTTACTTAAAAACTAGCAATTATTGTTAGAATGTGAGAGCAGGTTGGCTGTTTGCTCCTTAAGGACACACTGATGCCAGGCAAATGATCCTGTAAGTTACTATTTTGTGTTAGAGAAGTGAGAAAACCATCTCTAGAAACGCTGATGAAGAGAGCAGGGTGCTGGCAGGGCTGTGGGTGCAGGCAGCAGTGGCTCTGGCAGGGTCAGATGCAGGCATCCACCCGCAGCTACTTGGTCCGCAGTGGGGACACCACATGACAGCCTCCTGCCTGGCAGAGCAGCGCTGCCCATGAGGCATGGGGGGATTTGGCCCAGGGGGCTGCACCCTGGCACCAGCGCCTGCTTTGCTGCCAGCCATGAGGGGCTGAGGGAAGTCTGAGGGGAAATAATAAAATTCCCTCAGCCAAATAAAGGGACTGAAAAGCCTGAGCTTGTGAAGCACTTCAGGATCTGAGTGGCTGCAGGGGAGAAGCACCCTGGTTGTGCTGCAGGTTGGTCACTCCCTGGGAGTCAAACCCACCTGCGGCCATGGGGCTGGGAGCTTGGTGGCAGCTGGGCTAGTCCCCTGGACTTCTGGGTTCAGGTGGCCTGAAGCAGATGAGGGGTTCCACTGGTGACCTGGGCAGAGATACTGCCTGGTACAAGAGGGTGGCCTAGGCTGGCAAGGCAATGTGCTGCTCTCCTGATGAGTCCCCTTCAAGTGAAGCGCTGCAAGTCTAACCCTGAGAGGGAACCTTTTATTGACGGTCAAAGGGATGAAAAGTTCATTAAGGAATTACTGAAAAGTAATAAATATTACAAAATTCTTTACTCTATTGCCTCTGGATGAGATTTACTTAGTGTCCCCCCCCCTTTCTTTTTTTGATAGTGTATCTAGGAAATCCTGGGTCTAGAGAAATAAAATGTCAGCTTCTTACCAAAATTTCTACCTGAGAAAAATCTAGTTATGATTAAAAAGCATTTTATACTAGAATCTGTTCTGTTGACTTATAAACAAAACAGAAAAAATTATTTAAAGCAAATGCAAAGGGCAGCTCTGTTCATTCCTAAAAAAATATGTAGATATGCTATAAGCAAAACAATTTATGTAAAATCTACTTAGTTTTTAGAGATTGTAGCAAGAAGAAAGCTTTTAAGGCAAGGTTTCACTGCAAATACATAGTCTCTCTTATCATCTTACCTTTGGGCTGTCTCTAGTTCAGGTTGTTGCCTTTTCCTTCTTCTCAGCTTGTAGAATTCTCTAGTCTTGTGTTTTCAGGAGGTGGAGTGAGCTGCATGCAAAGTAACTGCTGGTCAGGATGTCAGGAAGAGTAAAGTGCTCACCATGCTGTGTCTGCATACACACACTATGTACGTAGTTGTCACACAGAGCTCATTTAAGACTGTAAATAGATGGTTTTGTGGGGCTAACATCCCTGTGAGTCACCCATTCAAAACAGGCTTCAGTAATAGAGAAGAAAATTCTGGTCCTACAGACTTTTCCCTTGATGTTTTTCCTATAAGACATGATTTTATTCATTGTCTGAAAAATCTGTGGGTGGAGTGTTAGTTGCCAAAATGTGCTTTAAGGTAAATCCTGAGCATAGTTTCCCTTACTTTTTGTGCTACCAACTGTCATTGCTTCCCTTACTTTTTGTTATATCAAAAAGGAAAAAGAAATAATTGGTTTTCAGTGGTGACCTTATATGTTCAGTTCAGGTTGGTATTTTAAAAAGACAAGAGTTACTCTTAAATATATTTATACTCCTAAGAGCAGGGAATATACCCAGACGCTGATTTAGTTCAGGAGGGAAGGTGAAAAAAATATTTTTTTGCCTGTTGTATGTGTGATTGCAATCTTCTTACCAAAGGGAGAAAGAAAGACCAGAGGAGTAGTTTTGCTTGGTCCTCTGTATACCCCTTGAGTGTCAGAACTGAGGATTATTTTGGCTGAATTCAAACTGTGCATCTGTGAAAGAGAAAGCACGTAGGAGACCAGAGAAGAAGTAGTACTTGGGGTTTCCATGTGGTATTTTAGTTGAAATCACTCTACTTCGGAAAAAAAAAAAAGAGCCGCCACCACCAAGGGGAAAAAACAAGATCAAAGGTCGGAGTGAGCAATACCTCATCAAATTGCTCAGCTAGGTTTCACTTCTGTGTATCTGGTGGTGGTCTTGTGACCATGACTGCATTTTGGATATTAACAAAAAACTTCACATAACACAGGCAGGCACTGCTACCATGAAGAAGCATTTGGGGCCTGGCCTAGCCTGGGTGGTGGGAACTGAAGCTGCCGTGAGCATGGGATGTAAGCCCAGTTGCCAGAGTCTGTGCTCCATCCCTTGTCTGGCGTTTGCACATGCCAGTTCTGGTACTGCCACCAGTGCTCAGAGCAGATACTCCCTCTTCCCCACACAAGGTTTTCCTCTCACACACTTGGAGCTTTCTCTTCTCTCATTTTCTATTTGACACTCACATGCTCATGCTACCTAAGCGCTGCCCACCTTGCCAGAGAAGCACGCCTCCATGGGTGTGCTTGCTGCCCAAAGCCCTGTGTGGCTACATGCCTGGAGAAAGATGCTTTGGGGAAGGGGAAAATGAGGAAGCAGCAATGCCAGGTCTGGCACACATCATAGTCTAGCCATCATCAGTGGTTGGTCTGCTTTTTATTCCAGCAAACATCCTGGTGAGTTTTTTAGGGAGGGATCTGAGGAGAAATGACCAGGAAGGCATGTACCAATGCACTTGGGACAAGGTGTGAAGGCTCCTCTCCCTTCAAAATCAAGAGGGCAAAAAAGGATGATGAGGGCTGATGGTGAGAGAACAATGAAATGAGTGAGCAGCACAATGGAAAAGACAGGACATTCCATGAAGGCCTCTCAGACTTGATGAATAGCTTAACTGATGATGCAGGGGTAAGACAGCCCTGGGCAGCCAAGGTACCTTGCTTTTCTCATCACAGGCCCTACTCTGTCTTAATGGGATGTGACTCTTCAAGAAGTCCTCAACACCCAAGTATGCTGTCCCTTGTCTTGCAGACCAGGGAGAAGAGGGCTACACCCTGCAAACTGTGCTCTGCCCTTAGCACCTCTGTGCATGTCACCAGTGCCACCAGCACCTCCTGCTTCCTGCAATCTCAGGTGCTGAGTACATCATCTTGTTCCCTTTTCCTGACAAAAGAGCTGTTTCACACATGTGTTTTTGTTAGTATTGGGGACTTCACTGTATCGCTGCTGCCACACAGACCTTCCCTTCAGGCCACGCATGTGCCCCTGGGTGGCAACCAGAGAAGCTCTGCTGATTCCCTGTGCTTGCCATTGGGGCCAACCTTCCCCTTGCAGTGCCAGGCTGTGCCCTGACATCACACTGCAGTGCCATGGTCCTGGACCTTCAGCTGCCAGTCCTGGGTCTTAGCAAGAGTGTCACTACGGGGCTGGTGCTGCTGACATCCTTCCAGTTTAGGGGCTAAATCAGTAACCATTGCACCACATGGGGTTGTGCAGTGGGGTTGTGCATGGTGGGTTTCTTCTTGATGTAAATCAGAGTCTAACTGGTGAGAAAAATATTTGCTCTGCTGGAGAAAAGAGTATCTACTGCTGTGATCGCCTTGCTTCCTTCCTTGATTTCCCCCACATGCTCTTCTAGTCTTCTTCACTTTTCAGTTTAATTCACTTCCCCCCTGCCTTCCCATGTCCCCAGGCCCCTGGATTTTCTCAGTTTTGAAGGGCTGCGCTAGCTCTTACTGGGTAGGAGGCTTTGGAAGCCAACCAGAAGGAAACAGCAGAAGGCTGAGTGACAGAGGCCACAACAGAGCAATGTGTAGAGCCTTGGAATAGTTCCAGAGATGCTTTTACTGCTAGATTGTGCTTGGTTGGGGTTTCCCTTGGGGCTAAAAGCATGTTTGACTCCTGGGTCCTGCTATGTGGCCTCACTGGATGGCACCCAAGAACATCAACCTCTCCCTGTGCCCACCTGGGACATGGCCCAGGAGGCTATTAGAGCTTGTTCCTGACAACCCTGGGCTACACACTCGTCTCGGGCCATTGCAGCATCCCACCAGGACCTCCTGCAGCCTCGGTGAGCCAGAACTGGGATAAAATGTCCCAGCACTGGATTTATGCGGTAACTCTGAAGGGCCGTTTCTTATTGAGTTGCTCCATCTCGTGGCTGCAGGAGAAATGAGAAACACGGCTTCAGTCCTGTGATGTCTCTATCTGTGGTTGAGAACCAGCAGGAACAGCTGTAGCTCAGACAGCTTATTCCACAACTCTCCTTCACCAGCCGAGCACTAGGCTCCTTGTCTGTACGGGCCTTTGTGTTCGCTTCACGTTCCAGACCACAGATAGCCAAGAAGTGATGAGAAAATTGAGAGCCAAAAGCTCTGATGGTGATGGGCAGATGTTTCAGCACAGCAACAGCTGGAATAGAGCTTTTTCTGTAGAGAAAGTGACTTTAAGTACTGCCTGTGGGTTCCTGGTGAGGCTGAGAGGCCAGGGCTAAGAAGCTTTTGTGCTGATACAGAGGTCTGACCCCAGGTCTGGAGGCCTCACTGGCATTTTTTGTCCTCTGGAAGGACTCAGCAGCTTGAGGGAGACACCAGCAAACTTTGGCTCTGCACCAGGGACAAGAATGTCCCAGCAGGGAAGGGTCCTTTCAGTGCTGGAGGAGCTAAATCTGCTGCTTGCGAGAGCAGGTGAGCTGATCTTTCTCTTAAGAGTTCTGACACGTGTAGTTTTAAAGTGATCTGGTATTTGTTGAGAGGCATGTCTCAGTTTCCACAGAGAAATCATCTGAGAATGCTCCTATGAGACTCCAGAGGCCAGGTCAGCAGGGTGGGTATTTTCTGTGCCAGTGCTGTGAGACTGGTGAAATTTGAAACCAGTGAAATGTGAATAAATCCAAAGGAAAATAAACCCTTTTCTCCCAGTCTTCTACTACATTCTGATCTAAGGCCAAAGCAATTCAGGCATTCACTCCCCAACATCCTCATTCTGTGAACTCTCTAGCTGCAGCACCGATGGCAACAACTTGGTGGAGATCTCTCTCTGTCTCTTGCACTGCAGCTTTTTTCACTTTCAGTTCATCTCTGACTGTGCAGAGCAGGCCAGGCGTTCAAGCAGGGCTCTGCCTACCAGATCACAGCCTATGCCTTTTTCCAGCCTAACGATTGAGTCATTTTCTCACTTCTCAGATAATTGTATATTTTTTTTTCCTACTCAAACCCTATCTACACTTATCTTCAACTCATAATTACCTTTGAAAGACCTGAGGCAGTATTTTCATAAATCGGCTATTTCCCAAGAGGTCATATAAACCTCCAAACCATAAGACACCCTTCCTCCCCCCAGAATGATGAGACAGGCACTTCAGCTGTAATTTTGCTAGGTGAGAAAAAAAAAAATCAGTTCCTGAAGGTGTTCAAGGAGATCATATTTTGTTTTTCATAGTGCTGAAGTGCACGTACAGCTCCAGGACTAACAGCACAAGCTCCTTTCCAAAAGGCTCTTGTACACATTTTGAGCCAACTGGGCTGCTCGTAAGGCTGAGGAACTGCATCCTGCTGGGGTGCACCCCATGGTGAATGGGAGAGTCTCAACCAGACCCCACATAGCTTGTGGCTCTGGTTTTTTTTTCATGGGATAGTTCAGTTTTCCTTGCCTCATTTCTGGGGTCTGTGAAATGGTGCAGTGCGTGTCAGAAATTTTTAGGCATAGATATGGCAGCTCTCACAGCAGGGAGGGAAGTTTGTTGAATGTCATTATGAGAAAATAATGAACTGAAGAACACAAGAGTCATTTTAGGCAAGAGAAAAAGTGTGTCCAATATGGCATCCTGTATTTGACTGAAGCCAGCAGTGGATGTTTAGGGGAAGAGCATAAGAAGCTGTATTCCCGTTGCTGAGAGTGCTTCCCCAACCAAATTGTATGGTGCTACAACTTAAATTTTCCAGTGTTTAGTAGAGGTAGTTTATTAGTTAGAATTGCTTAACAGAAAAAGCAGGTAGGTTGCCAGCTGAATCATGGTTTCTGGTCTTCTTCAGGTAGCAAAAAATGAAAGATGGCAACCCTCTGAGTTTAGATAACTAGTACAGAGAGATCAACTAGAGATGCAGTGACAGCAGTTAGAATTTGGCAGCACTGCTTTCCCCTGAATTTATATTGATAATGCATTCCTCAAAGGAAACATTTTTACAAAACGATGCATTACTAAAAGACATACTTAGAGGAAAAAAAAAATGGAAAGTTTTAAAAAATTACTAAAATTCATTTTGTTTTCTCTGTCTTCTGCCCTATGACTTCATGATGTAAATGGTGTGTACCATTATTGTGCCAAATGTCAACTCGTGGTCTATAACATAAACAGGCCAGCAGCACTGCCTGTGTTTATTATATCCTGACATATTAGTAAGATTTAACTTTGCTGTCACCAGAGGTAGAGTGTACAGAGGATTTGGCTGTTAATGAAAATCCTTCTCTTCTTCCTGTATGTATGTACAAATGCTTCACTAACCTTACAACTTATCAACTATTAGCTCTGCTGATCATTGGGCTGAAGAGCTGTGGTGTTTGCTGTGCCTAACCACACCACTTTTAGGGTGATCTGAGTGTCTGCAGAGGACATCAGAATGCACCATGGCCGGCTGCCTGCTTGACACTTAAGTTTGGGTTTTTTTGTCCTCTGCTAAATGTAACTGTTCTGGTGTCATCCTGCTGGCACAGGTAGGGTCTATTGTCTCTTCCATTTTACATGTGTGGAGTCAAAGCAGAAATAAGCAAAAGGTGATACAAGATACCTGCAGTGGAGTGTGGTTTCCCAAATCCAGGTACCTCCCACACTATTTTTAGCCTGTTCCTTCCTGGGACATCATGTCTGGATGTTCACACCCTTTCTCAAAGTCCTGCATTCCTCAGAAACAATTTGTACGTCTGCCCCTTAAAATTCAGAATTAACTGTTCTCAGTCGGTAAGTGTTGAAACTGTTGAACTATGTAGTAACATGCAAAAGAAATCATCAAGAATATGACAAACTGTATTTAATGTCATTTTCCATATATATGTGATCACTTAACTAATTGGAATCTTTCAGTCTTTCTATTTAATTTCCGTAACCTTTTCATTAGTGTGAGACTGTGTATGTGTGATAAAAGCATGGTGTGTCTGCCCTTATACTCTATACAGGTTTCAGCAAGAATTAAGTGGAGAATATCTTCTCCCTCCTTTTTTCTATAGCTGAACTCAGGAAGTGGTGGCCTTCAAGCAGATCTTGCACTGTTTCAAGTGAGTTGATGGTACAGCGTTTGTGTAGAAGCACTTACCATTTAGTCACCTAAAGTATGTAAATTTGCTAAGCACTCACAATTAATAATTTCTTTTCCTGTTATTATTCCTTTTAAGATGATACAGCTTAGAGAAAGAACCCGTACTTCTAAATATTTAGTTTCTTTGGCCAAGTGTCTTTTGTGCATTTAGCAGAAGGCTTTCTTCTTCTTTTCGTGCCTTGCCAGGACAGTTTTTCTCACAACAGGCACAGATGCTGAAACACCAGTTTGGTTATGCTGTAGCCCATTGCGGTGCAGCTGATGGTTTTTAGACTACTGTTAAGCAGTGGTGTTAAGCATTTTTTTAAGGTGCTGGTGTATATGGCTGTGGTTGCTAACAGTGAGAAGTTTATGCAGAAGGAAGTCCTTTCCTCATTCCTTTCATGTTCAGATGAAAGGCACAGGAAGACTTCTGCTACCTTTGTGTCCCTCGTAATTGTTACCTTTTGGCATTAAGTACCTTTGCAAGAGCTGGCTCCTCAGCTGATCTCTCCGAAGAGCTGCTGGGCAATAATTTCACTTGGGTGCAGAAAGGGAACTCTGAATTTCCAGCCCTATTTTTAACACCAGTCTCTTTAAAAGCCATTGACTGATAGACTAGAATGTTTCAGTTGGAAGGGACCTACAATTATCATCTAGTTCAACTGCCTGACTGATCCGGGGCTGACCAGGTAACAGGTGTGTTACTAAGGGCATTGTCCAAATGCCTCTTTACCACTGACAGGGTTGGGGCATCGACCTCCTCTCTAGGAAGTGTCTTCCAGTGTTTGACCACCCTCTTGGTAACGGAGTGCTTGAAGAAGCTGATCAACCAGCAGACCTATGTTTTGACAGTGTGAATAATCTCCTCTGTGTTGGTTTACCAATAAATAGAGGAATATGCAAGGTTTAATGTTTGCGGGGCAAAAAGTACAGAATAGTTTTGCTGTCATGTTGTCCTTAGAAAAGCATGTGTTGAACTGAATTCCGAACAGAACTGACAGACTTAAAAGTATGCTCAGAAAACGACTCAGCAGGTGGCATGTTTAATCCTCTGGGCCCCTCATACAGCAGAGACTGGGGAGTGAAAGGTTTAAGCACTGTCTCAAGAAATAACCTGTAAAACAACCTGATTTAAGGGAAGCAGTTCTTCCTAGTACTTCTTGTTCTGCATCTTTGTATTATTCCATTGAATTATACTAAGTTCCTGGCTTTAAGAGAAGAAATGCAATTTATTAGGATGTGGGGTTTTTTGTTTCATACACTATGTGGTTTTTCTATCACATTTGCAAGTAAAGGCTTCTGTATAATTGCTTATGCTGATATTTCCGTTACGCTTCCTCGCACCCCTATTGTTCAGTAGGTAATTTTTTACTAATTGTTCTAAGACAGAGCCCTTAGAGCTGCAGGAGCCTGGCACAGACAGGAGCAATGGCGCCTCTGCTTGCTGTCTGTCTGCACACTTGTGGGGAGAGACAGGACACAATGGGAGGGAGACAAAGATGGAGGAAAGGCGTTTGATGGCCTTTGCACAAGGATTCAGCTGGTGAGGGATTTTTTTTGTCCTCTCCTTCACACTATCTCCCCCCCTCCTCTTTCCCCTGGCCAGCTCTTGCTTTCCTCAGGGGGTTGGTGTGTAGGCGCTGAGGCTGCACCATTCTGTGCCTTTTTTTTTTTTCCTGCACATTCAATGAAAGGTTTAAAGGGCTTTTAGTGGACAGCATTTGCTGTGGGTTTAAAAATGTCTGTCTTCCTGCCTGAAAACAGAACTTTACTGCTAATTTTGTGCCCTGATATGCAGACGCTGCAGACTTCTCACACTTATTAATTCTTAGTGAAATCAAATTCATATGAATAAATATGACACTGATGGAGTTCTTACAAACATTTATCAGGCCACATCCTTTTCCTGTTGTTTTCCTGGTAAGCAGTTCTAAAGTCAAGTATTTAAACATTTTAGCATAAAATTTCTCTGTCTTGAGCATTTCTTTGCAAATAACTACAACCACAGAAGCAAAACTAACTAGGGCTATAGCTTTGATGCTGATTTAGCAGTCAGGCTTGTGATCTGAGTTAAGAGGGGAGAAAGAGAAAGTTTTAGAATATATTTTTCTTTAACTACAGGATTTTTTATTTTTAAATATTCCTACCACAGTTCAGCTTTTGCAGAATTGACCCTTGGTTCATGTTTTGCAGTGTTGACATCTTGTTCTTCCAAGTAAATTGTACCAGGATCTAGAACATGGTTTCTTCCATTCCTTGCGTATCTCATAAACTCATGAAAAGTTAAATCAAATTTGAGATCAAGGTGAGTTCAAGCTTCTAAAACTGCAGTCTAATAGCAAATACCTAGACTGCCATGGTTGAGGCAAATATCTTCCTGGAGCTGTAACTAGTGGTTTAAAATTAGTTCCTCTTGAGTGGGAAGAAAGAGTAATAATCCTAAAGTAACTATTGTGCTTTCTTTCTTCTTCTTTTAATCTGACCTGGTTTATCAAACTAAGAAGTATTGACCATTTCTGTTTAGGAAAATTGCTTATGATTCTAGATTGAGGAGAAGATAAATGTGTGCTGGTTTTGGTTTGGCTAGAGCTAACATTCTCCATAGTACCTGGTAGGGGCTGTGTTTTGTATTTGTGCTGGGCACAGGGTTGATAGCACAGGGATGTTTTAGCTACTGCAGAGCAGGGCTGACACAGAGCCAAGGCCCTTTCTGCTTCTCACCCCACCCCACCAGCAAGTAGGCTGGGGGTGCACAAGAAGCTGGGAGGGGACACAGCTGGGACAGTTGATCCCAAGTGACCAAAGGGATTTTCCACACCATATGACATCAAGCTCAGCCTGTAAAGCTGGAGGAAGATGGTGGAGGAGGGGACGTTTGTCTTTTCAAGTAACTGTTACACATGATGGAGTCTTGCTGTCCTGGAGATGGCTGGACATCTGCCTGCTGCTGGTGGGGAGCAGTGAATGAATTCCTTGTTTTGCTTTGCTTATGCAGCTTTTGCTTTAATTATTAAAGCTTACTGTATGTCAACCCACGGCATTTCTCACTTTTACTCTTCTGCTTCTCTTCCCCACCCCACTGGGGAGAAGTGAACAAGTGGTTGTGGGGCTTAGTTGCTGGCTGGAGTTAAACCACAAAAAACATGTTTGGAGGAAAATCCACACATGCTAATTTGATCGTAGTCCCCCACAAACAAATGGACACGCTATATAATTGTGGCTCACCACCCTTCTGTTCAGTAGCACCTTCCACACGGATGTCCTGCTGACCTTTGGTACAGGACAGAGCTTTACAGCCTGGTCCTAGCAACACATAAGCAACAGGCTAGAAACAAAAAAAGAGGCATGTGATGCCTTTGTAAAACGGGTTGTATTTGTTAACTCGATGTTAGTTACACCATGACACTTCTTTTTGTAGACACTGGAACCACAGAGTGCATGTGGCATGCACAAGACCTTCAGGTCTCCCAGCTCACAGAAATGAGAAGGTATGTGACTCAGTCCCACACCTTTCAACGTACAGGAAAAAGCAGCCTTTTCTAACTGCTGAGGGAAATCTGGGGCAGATTCTCTGAAGAGTCCCAGCTGTGGCTTTCTAGCAAGTGTCAAGCCTGGGGACGAGCCCCACAGACAGATGACTTCCTGAATGGGCATCACGAGGTGCAGGGCAGGAGGAGGGGGATGCTCGGGGGTGAACACCATGGCTTCAGGAGGACTGGCTTTCCTTTTTCCTGGCCCAAGGAATAACTCCCTACCTTAGATGGAGGGCAGAGGACAAGCAAAGCAGCAAAGTTTGGTAAGGAACATTGTTCAGTTTAAGCAACTGAGCCACAAACCAGTTTTTAGGACTGAAATGTAAGGTTAAGGAGCCAAATTTTAGGCACAAGGCTCAGGAATGGAAGAGGGTTTGTATGTCAGCTGAGGCCCTGCTCAAGGACAGAAACATGTTGCCTGGATTGTTAAAATTTGGAGTAACTGGTGTTACCTTAGGACCCGAAGGAGGCTTGTGATGTCTTTGGTACTCTGGATGGTACAGCCACTTAAAATATTAAAGAAAGTTTGTTTGCAGAGCATAACTAGCCCAGAATTTGTCCCATAGGAAGCCCTGCAGTTGCTGAGAGACTGAAAATGCTCCTGGGATTGCTCTACCAATGTGTGTTGGTAGCTTGGCTGCCTGTAGTGATGGGGAACAGACAGTGGTTTATTTACATCATTTTATAATATATGAATTTTTTAGTTACTGACCTTTGCAAAGGGGGTGTTTGATGCTTTGTGCTAGGTCTTGTCAATGCAGTCACTGTGTTTATGCACTCTGGCCTTTAGGGACTGGCTTTCAACATGCCCCAACTGCAGTGCTGCTCGCCAGACTGTGCTGGTGTTAGAGAAGTATGCAAGCACATCACAGAGAAAGAGCAGGGTTGAAATCTTTAATATTTTGAAAAAATGTCAATACCCTATGATGCATGACAGCCTGCAGTAGGGGAGGTTTCTGGCCACAGAGGTGAGTCACAGACAACATCACCTGTATGATGCACTAGCAGGCATGTTTCAAAGGACAAGGGCACAGCTGTGAGCAGCACTGTCATGGTTCTGAGTGCACCAAGGGGCACTTAAACCTCTTCTTCTCCAAACCTGCTCTTCTAACAGGGCTTGGCAGCAGGTGCCTGAGGTGAGCTGCAACCCAAAATCAGGCTGCTGTAGAGGAGCAACATGCAGCAGAGTTGGGGGACACTAGCATCCAGCCTCCTGCTTTGCTGGACCCGGGGATCCAGCCTGGCTGTACCCCTGCAGACTTGCAAGGGCATGGGGGCTTCAGCTGAGCACATGGCACAGGCACCTCAGGATGCACCCTTTGGGGAGGGTATGGCCACTTAATGCTCCCAGGTGCCACCCTGCTGTGCCTTACAGCCTGTCAGAAAGGAAACAACCTCCCCATTTCATGATGATGCCTAAAATTTGGCTGTGACTTCATGTCCAGCTACATTAAAATGCAGAGTGACACCTTCTATCTTGGTAGGTGATGTCTGTACATCTTTGGGCTACTGTTTTAGTTCCTGAGTTCTAGTTACAGTAAGAAAAAGGAAAAAGCCCAGTCCTGCAGGTACCCACTCTTAAAAAATAATTTAAAAATCAACTATTTAAAAAATATTTTAGAAATTACAATTTTGAAATTACTTTGAAGCTCATGTGCCCCTTGCTCATATATTTCTGATACTTAGGTATTTACAGATCTCACTGGAGATTGTGGGTGCCCTCTCCACCTTCCAGTCAAATGAACTGAGGAAACAGCTGACTGTTCCTTGTTTAGTGACAACTGAAAAAACAGGGACCTGACTACTAGACTAGTGATGCTGAGTCCCTGGTGTGGATGCTGACTCTGGCATTGACAGAGATGGGTGGTAGTATCAGCCACACTGAGCTCTAATTCATTTTAGAACACATTTGGTGTTGGCATTGAAAAGGGTTTCCATCAGTGGGTGGACTGGGTGTAAACAGGATGAGAGATTTATAAGGTCACAACTCTTGATTTGTACAGGAGTCAAACTGTAGGAAGAATGCAGCCAAAAATCAGACACAGCAGCTTAAATGCAGAAGGCAGAAAAACCAAACCCTGACTGTGTGACCAAGGATGTTTCAAGGGCAGAAAGCTGGAAGCAAGATGTAGCTGAAAGTGAGGAAATGTCTCCTTGCTATTTTCCACCTACTGGATGCTGGGAGGCAGAGCATGGTGTGTGTTCTGTGTTAACAAATTGTGTGTTAAAATACTGTATGTTAAATCTTGTCAGCTTTCCATAGGGGAGGATTCTCACTGGTCCTGTGCTGGAGTCAGGCTGAAGGTGGTGATTGGGAATTCTGTCCTAAAGATCAACCTGAACCCTTTTTCGGGCCGGGGCGGGGGGTTGGGGGGGGGGGGGAGGTTAATAGACCTGGTGCTTTGTGCAGTTAGAAGATATCAGAATTCCTTTTTTTAATGGTAGGACTTTTTTGCTTCTCTTTCTCTCCTGTCTGCAGTTTTGAGACAACACAGGGGCAATTCCCACTGAGTTAGACTGAAATCTGCAAGTGATGACACTCGGAAGCATTAGGCTGTGCTCCAAATGAATAATGGTGTGAGAGCATGAGCATGGAAAGGGAGCAGGTGCTTGTTCTCACACACCATCAGCATCCTTCCTGGTGAGGTCCTGGCTGTAGCATCAGCTTTGGTCCCTTCTTAGGTTTGTGTGTTGCCAGAAAACAGCAATGAAATGGACTTGTACAAAGCTTAGCCAGCACGGAATTTGTTTGACAGGGATATATAAATAAGAAATGATCCAGCTGAATTCCCCAAGCTGAATTTCTAGTACTGGAAGTCAAAACAGGAGAAAGAACATAATGTTTTGCTATGTAAATTGGGCAAATGTGGTTTAGATTCATTTAGAGAAGTATGTGACTCAGAACAAATCATGCTATCTACTTTTAAGAAAAAGATTTAATTCTCAGGATGTCTTTGTGGTTCTACTACAAAAGTCTAAAGTGAAACAGATTTTGAAGTTCCTGTAATAATTTTACTGCTTTTATTGAGCTTAGTGCTTGGTGTTATGTAAAAAAAAATAAAAATAACACCTGACATAATTTGGATTTTGGTAGTTTAACCAGTCAACTGATGCCCTGTAGTTTCAAGGCCATCATGTCAGAGGGCCCTGTTTTGCAGTATGATCTCAGTAAGTTTGGAGGAGGGAGCTGGAGGTATGCAGAGTTCTCTGATGTCCCTGGAACTGTAATGTGCTGGGCACACTTAAGAAGATACAGTGCAGTGGAAAAAGAGATTTGCAGTTAATTCAGTGCAGTTATTTTGATGACTTTACAGTGTTTCAGCATATTTTTTCAACAGCTTGTGAGTCTTGCTTTCGCTGGATTGGAATTACTTGCCCTTGGAAAAGACTTGGTGTAGGAGAGAAAAGACAGTGTTCTGTAAAAGGACAAAATCTGAGGTATTAGGATTTTTTAAAAGAGATGGCATATTCCACATGCATTGAAATTATTCTAGGAAATACTGAGGAAAATTCCCCAGCCAATATAAACTTGAACAAAGTTATGTTTACTCAGTAAATAAACAGATGGAAGTTTTCAGAAAAACTCCAAAATATATTTTGTCCTGTAACACCAAGCAATTAGTAGATTTAATACAGATACTAATGACTGTTTGATCTCTTATTGACCTACAAGGGCAGTCAGGCATGCTCTCCTTTCCAGAGCTCAAGTAGCTTCTGGTCTAATTATTGGCTGCATCTTTTTCAGTAATGAATTGACTGGGGTGGCAGAGATGCTTAATAAGCAGCTGTATGGTTTCATCTGCAGGATACAGACATGTGGGTATCTAACAGGCATGGAGTACACAGAGAGGTGATCTGAGAGCCCAGATGTCCTAGCAGCCTTCTGTCCTTGAGGAGGATGGACTGGCTCTTGTTGAGAGTGATCCAGATATTAAAAAGTTGAATTGCTGGCTGAAGATACCCAAAGCTCTTCAGTGGTTGTTGAGGGAGCCCAAATAGTTTCTTTATTTGACACTGCAGTAGGGTGATCTGCTTGAGGTGGGAGCTGTTGCTTCACTTGGGGGAGTGTGTGTCATATTTGTAGTGTGGTAAAATGCAGTTAAGAAATAGACCTGCTGAGAGGACCTCTGGGAAACTGAAAAGTGACACTGAGCCCTGGCACTGCTGTAGGGAGCTGAAATGAAATCTTACTTTCATTTCAGCACATTATACAAAATATTATATAGATATAATAAATATATATCTCTCATTTGACCAAACAGCCTATAGCCTTTCTCTGCTTTCTGTTACCTGTAACTGGGGGTGTCTCGTCTGTTCACATAAAGCTGCGTTTTTTAAAAGGAGAGCCATGGTTTTGGTGTGTGAGCTTGATGTGGTGATTGTATGCATCAATGCTGTTGTTTGCAGTTTCCAGAACAGCAACAGGACTTTACCCGTTCACTGGATGAGGTAAATGCAGGCTTGGTTGCAATGAATATTAGCTGTGGAACGTCTCACTTACCTACAAGTGTAGTTTGCCAGGTCTCAGGAAATATGAAAAAGGAAGAGGTGGGCTAGGGCCTTAAAATTGAACACAGTTTTCCCCTTATTCTTATAAAATCGAAATCTACCTGTCCTTGAAGTTGTTATGCTTCAGCAAGTGGGCTGAGGGGGGGGACTGAGTGGTTTTTCAAGCCTCCCACAAACATAACGGCTCCCAAGCAGCAACCTGGCCTTGGCAGCTCTGCTGGGCACGAGCTGGGTGCCCTGGAGCTGGCTGCGAGGGGGCTGCTGTGATGACAGCCTCTGTCTGCCAAGGTGGGATCTGTGGGATGCTCCTTGCCCCAGGGGAAGTTGGCCACTGCATCTGGGTTCAGGGCTGGGGCCTGAAACACTGGCTGATAGAGGACTTGCAGAAGTGGTGAGCTGGGGAGAAGGTAAATGGCAGGATATGGTTGCTTCAAAACACCAGGATCTGGGGCTTTGAGACTTGCCACCAGGTGTGCAAGCATGCCTTCAGAACAGGCAGCGTGTGTAAAAGCAACTGGACATGGTGTGGAGGAGGTGCCAGTTGATGGGTGAGGTGGTTTTTTTGCAGCAAAGTGTGTCAGATGGTATTAGACCAGACAAGGTAAATGACATCCTGGTACCCCAGAGCAGATTTACTGCAGGTCTGTTTGACCTTGTGGGTGCAGTCCAGGGTTAGCTGAGTTCACTCACTCCTGGGAGGATGAGTCCTCACCCTAGAGCAATGGGTGCTGGGGAAAGGAGTGCCATCTCTGTGACCTGTTGGCAGCAATTAAAAAAAAAAAGTAAATTAAAAATCCATGGTGCCAGCATGAATTTAGCTCTGGTAATCCCTCTGCCATGCAATATGCTGCAGTGAGTGCTGCCAACATCCTTTTTATTTTATAGGTATTTTAAAGTGAAATAAATGAGAGCAAAATTTCCAACAGGGCCAAAGACAATTAATTGTGCCACTCCAGGGACACAGAATCTCCTTGCAGGACCTGAGCTACACCAGCTGCTCAGCTACTGCCTGTGGGGTTCACCCTTTTTGTTTCCCATGTTTCTAGCACTAGATGGAGAGCAGTCCGTGCAGCAGAGGATCATGTCTCTCATCTTCAGTCATTCTGACTTCCTCAGATGAAAGACACTATATAAATGTGACTATTCTTAGTCTGGTGAGGTGTGCTTCAGTGCTAGTGCTTGCTTTAGTCTGTGTGTTGGCCTGATGTTAAAAGGATTGGGTTGTGGGAACTTGACGTGTCTGGGCTGAAGGGACGTTTTATCTCTCTGGAGCTTTCTGGCTAACAGTGAGGTAACAGAACTGCAAAAACTCATCACACAGTGATATTTTGCAGCAAGCAGTTCCTAGGACTGATAATCCGACGCAAGTAGTTTTCTTGCCAACAGAAACACATTTCAATTATGTGTTTAGAAGCACCTAAAATTCTCCATAGACTAATGTTTCCTAACTTAGAAAACCAAAACCCACCTATTTTTTTTTTCATTTATTTTCTTCTCTGCCCCACACGCCTTTTCAGGAGAAATAGTTTTAGCTGTTCTTGAAAGCAGACACTGTAGCTGAAGGAAGCCCCAGCCTGTGCAGACACATCTCAACATCCATCCCCATGACAGTGGCCGCCTCCACTGAGTAGGAAGATGGGCACCACATGGTGTGCCCAGTGCCCAGTTCTGCCCTGCCACGTCCTGCCTGAGGAGCAGGGTCTGTGTTCTGTGCAAGGGCCAGTGGGAGCTGCCATTCAAGATGCAGGGGCAAAGGGCATGACTTTGGAGAGTGCTGGGCTGGCACATGCAGACAGCAGCTTGGGAACACCTGTGGGCAGATAGGCAAAATCTTGCCTTGGGCAGGAAGAGGTGTGCCTCCTGTGGTTTTTATTCCAGGAGCAGGTTTGCATCTTTGGACTGAAGCCACCTTGTGCTGGCTGCAGATCCTTCCCATGACAGCAGGCTCAGCCACTTCCCACTGCATGCTGCAGCATCCTCTTTTTCTCTTCCTCTGGGCCTTTCTTCCCCCCCCACAGAGACAGTGGGCTAGAGAGCAAGTGAAGAAGCTGCTGCCCCGTTTGGTAACTGAGCTTATAAGCTATTCTCTCCATGCTCTGTATTTTGGCAGCTGGGAGAGCCACCAGAGCACAGTGTGTGTGCAGCTTGTCCCTGTGTTTTTGTACATGCTTAGCAAGCATGCTAACTTGAAATCTAACCGAGCCAGCTTTCTTGTTTGTACTGATGTGTAAATAAAAAAGACAGGCAGGTTTCTTTACAGTTTGCTCAGGGCAAGCAAGTTGCTGCCCCTCTTTGTAAAGACAGTTCCCCTTGGGAAAAATTAAGTCCCTTTTGGTGTGTGGCAGCCAAGGTCTCATCATCCTCCTGGCTACATAAGGGTTGTCTGAGCTACTGCTATTTGCTGCTCTGGTGCTGAGCAGGTCCCTGCAAGCTCTCATTGCAGCTGTCAGAGTAATCTCGGGAGGTCTGTCCTCAGGGCTGATGGGCTCTTTCCTCTCTATTTTCTCCTGTTAGACTTGCCCATTCCTCAAAGGATGCTGCATCTCCACAGCTCCTCTCCTTGCGTTTGGGTGGAAGAATGGAGACTGCACCAAAGACTTGTAGGAAGGAATTTGTGTAAAGTGGAAAATTATTTGAATGTGAGGGGGAAAAGCCTCCAAAACCATTCTGATAGAAGAGGAAGAAGTCTGTGCCTTTAAGTAGCATTGGTTTATCTCTCATTTGTCTGCATGCATTGTGGACAGGTTAAGTTGTGGTGTTGGAGAATAACCTTTGAGTGAAATATTGCTTAGAGCAGCACACAGAGATGTGAGGTTTAGGACAGTATCTCTCTGAAGATCAGTTTCGGTCTTCAAATGCATTTCAACTTCACTTTGTGATCTAGAGGCTGCCCTAGGCAGTGAGGTTGCTGCTCTTCTAACTTTACCGTTCTCTGAATGCTTGAAATTACTTTATCTGATACACTGCTAGGCTGACATTTATTAGGCTTTCTTTGTGACTAAAGCTCACAAAGATGAAATGGTGGCTGGTCATTCTCACATGGAAAAACTGTCTGAATTACACCTTTTTAACAATGTATTTAACCAAAATGAAATTATGTTGGCCTGCCTCTACAGGGTGCGTGTCCACCTGTGCTCACCACAGCCCCTTGCTAGAAGATGGGGGACTGTCAGTGCTTTGAGCTGGGCTCGGATCCTTCCTCAGATGCCTTCCAGCTCATGAATCATGTAGTGTCATACAGCGGTTTTATGAAGGCTATAAAAAGAAGTTCCTTATTAGATCTTCTACTTCCTATTAAACCAGTTGAATTTACATTAAAATTCTTTTAGTTAAAAATAATTCAGAAATGTTATTTCAAAGGGACCTCTGGGGCAATGTCACTTTTCAAAAAGTTTGGCATTATTCTGTACTTCCATAGTATTAGAAATTACTGGAGTGGTGCTGATCTGAAATTCAGTGCTCAAGCAGGCCTGGGAAATGGAAGATGACATAACCCATCAGGCAAAGGGAGAAGAAAAGAACTTGGAGACAAAACCCTGGGTTTGGTTTGGGTTTTTTGTTAGATTTTGTTTTTTCTTTTCTTTTCTTTACTTTCATGCTTTATGGTCTTCCAATTGCTGTGTGATTCTACAAAATACATCTCAGGGGACCACATTCACTGTTGAACAAATAGCAATTGTAGGATGTTGGTGGAGTATTGTACCATTGATAAAAATGCCCTCAAGGGCAGCCAGACCTCTCCTGTGTTGTGAAGACCTGTGGGGTTTGGCCCAGCTGGAGAAGCTTCACTGAATAAAAACAAAATTGCTTTTTGTGAATAATCTTACTTGGGTGTCCTGAAACAGCCTTGCCCAGAAAAATTATGGTTAAATACAGCTGCTTTTTAAGGACTGTGGTTAATTGCATTGGTTTTTGTTCAATTCACGGAAGACAGGAAAAGTAAAAATGTAATTTTGAAATGCATTACTTTGGGCAGTTTTGGTTAGAACATGATTTTTATTTTAATTTTTTTTCCACTAGGACAATGCTGTTTTGATTTGCAGTACAACTGAGTCCCTGGGAGAAGAGCTGGGTGGTGAGAGGTTCAGGTTCCTCCAGTTTTTCTGTATATTAAAAATAACATGAGAGAAGAGACCTCTTCTGTTGTGCAGTCTGAAAATAGAAATTGTGAAGTTGTGTACTGACTCTGGAAGGATTTGGTTTTTAAAATGTAAAATCCTTTTCAGTTTTATTCATCAACAAAATTGTTGTGCACCTTCTAAAGCTGCACAAGGTTTTTCATTTCTTTTGTCCTTGTATAAAAATACAACCAACTGGAGATTCTCAAGAGTTAACAGTAAAGTTCATAGAGGAGCCTGGATGTAAAATTCTGCTTTAGAAAGAACTGCAATCTTAGCTACAGGTCAAAGATAGAATTTAAGTGTAATATTTAAGTTCTTCTTGAAAAGCAGTGAATTGAAAGTGACACCTTGCTCAAAAGATCTGCTCTTTTTCTGATAAAATATTTGACTATTGCAATAGCCCTGTAAAATCAGCACAGCTGGGCTCTCTTCCTTCTTTTTTTCTTCTTCTTTTTTTTTTTTTTTGTTTTCAGAAATTTCAAATGTGCTTAGACAGGCTGCTCTCATTTACATATATATAAGGCAAAATTTAGACAAATGGCATTACATATAAAACCACTTTTGGTCAACAAAGAAGTGGCACCAGTGGCAATAAATGGGAAGAAAGTAGTCCAATTGAACTTTCAGATTCTGTGCTCTGAGTTTGCTGCCACATATCACACGAGCAGACTGAGTCTGCAGACCAGTCATACATAGTGGGTCCCACCATGCTCCTTTGTTACAGCTGCTTTTCCTAAACTGACTTCTGTCTCAATGAGAACATTACATGGATTTATTTCAGGAAGTGGAAGTCTCTCCCTGCCTGAGTGTGCTGGGACTCTACCACCGACAGACATCAGAATGAGTGACTGTTGTCTCCCTAGCCCCAGCAGATCTCTTTTCTCCTCCACCCATGCATGTGAGAGTTTTCCTCTCTGCCTACTGCTGATGTGCACTTATTCCTTTGAAGGTTAGAAAATTATCTTTGCCAAGTGATAAATGAGTCAAAGATAAAGGTACTGCTTCATTAGTCGTGACTTTAAATGTTATAGCCTTGTGTGCTGGGTCATAGTTGCTGCTGCCTAGTAGTTTTTTGACAGTGAGTGTATTTCCTCAGTCTTGTGCTGTGCTTGTGATAGAGCTATTGACAACCAGTGCTATAACATCAGTAGCATCAAGGCTTTTTTGTTTTGGAGGAGAAAAAAATAAACAAATGAGAGTCACGGAGCAGTGGAAAGGGACCTCTAGTTTCCTTCTCCAACACTAGATCAGATCAGCCATGACTTCAGCTATGTCTTGGAAACCTCTGTGGGATGATAAAGCTTCTCTGGGTAACCCCTTCTAGTGCTGCATTGCCCTCCTGGTGAGGAAGTGTTTGTCAATATTGAACCTGAACCAAGGGCCATCACTCCTTGCTATGTTGTTGAGAATTACTGAGCAGCAGCTGGCTCTGTCGTCTCCATCACTACCTTCCAGCATCCTGGATGAATGCAGTCAGACCCTTGACCCCTCCTTGCAGATTGGTGCCCAAGATCCCCAACCATCATGCAAACCATCTGCTTGAACCTATCTAGTTTCTCCCCATCTCTCTTGAACTGAGAGGTCCAGAGGTGGACATCCTATTCCAGTGAAGCCTCACCCACTCTAGTAGACGAGGTTAATAACTTCATTTGGTTCCCTTTTTTTTTTTCTTGTTTTTTGCGCTGACCCATTTTTTTTAGGGAGTCGTGGTATCAATTTTGCCATATCAACACAGAGAGGGCATCACTGGCTTATATTGAGCCTGGTGCCTCCTGTTGCCTTTTTGGGAGGACATCTACATCAGCCCTATTTTCCCAACCTCTGCTGGCCTACGGGGCTGCACTGCCCTCGGTGCAGTACTCTTCAAGTTTCTCCTTGTTGCACTTCAAGAGTCTTCTTTTCCCCTGTCCTGGAGTTCATAGAGCCTCTGGCGTGAGGCTCTGCCCTGTTAGCCACACATTCAGAGATCTCATTCTTTCTGGAATCTTGTCAGAGATTTCGGTCCTATGGTGAAAAGATATCAAGGTACTTTTAACCCCTTTAGACTTAGCTGAGGCACTTTTGTTAACATGCACATCTAAGTGTTTAGTTACTGGTTTAGTGTTGGGCACAGGCTGGCAGAGGGAGCAGGCTCTGTCCTCACCCATTGCCCCTGCATGAAAATCTTTGAAGAAAAAGGCCAGTGCTACACTTTGTCCGGGAAGTGCTGTGTTTTTGCAGAGTCACAAATTGCACCAATGGTAATGTAAATTTTCAGACAGTTGGCTAATTGTAAAAGCAAGAGCTCAGACCATTTTGGAGGAAAGATTGTAAGGTATCTAGTGGGGGATTTTCAAGAATTTATGGAGTGGGTTTCCACAGGAAATACCTTAAATATCCAGACTTCTGCGTGTGATCATCTTTCCTGTTTTTACTTTTTCTGTTTGTAACTGTTTATTCGGTTGTTCTTGGTTGCTAACCTGAAGAAGTTTCTGGGGAGAAAAATCTCCAACTAAGTCTTGGAGCTGTTTTAAGGAGAAAATGGTAAAAGTTTATGATGAAATAGGTAGGCAGGAATCATACACTGCTGTCATATTGGGGAATTAAAATGTATTTTAAAATAATACACTTCATATATACAGTTTATTTATTATAACATGTTCTTTCTCACACATATTTCATAAGCAAAGTAATCTGAAAGGTGCAAAAAAAGAAAAGTTAACTCATATTGAAAAGGCAGCAAGTTTCTGAATGATTGAGGCAGTAGCAAATAATGTTTTGAAACCTACTGTTTTGGAAAGCTCTTCCTCTTGCACCTCTGAAGATTATGATAAAACCTTTCTTTGCCTCTGAGTTTCTTGTGTGCTTCAGCCGTGGTCATAGTTTTAGTACTAACAAGTTTGAAAATGCTCCTACATTAGGGCTCAGTATTAGACATGGGCAGCTGCCCACTTGCACAATTGATCATTTCTATGAAAATCAATTGACAGAAAATTGCATTTTTGCAACTGCCCCCCCTTCTTTTTAATTTGCTTCAGACAGACGGTAATTTCTTCTCACATTTTGAATAAGAGGGATATCTGCCCCAGAATAAAGACCAGATTACAACCAAACTTAAACAACTTACAGCTGTTTTTAAAAGGCACAGAATGGATTTCTTGATGGGAAAGTGTTTCTGGCTAGGAGCTGTTGTAATGGTACAGAAATGGTAGGCTTACATTGCAACAAGGAAACCTTGAGTTTAGGCTCAGAGCCAAACTTGCAGATGGCATAAGGGTGGTGACATTCCAGAAGTGCTGACTGAGAGGGGTTGAGGCATATCTAGAGATGTTTTGTGAAGGGTACAGTACAGGCTAGAAGGACTTCTCTAGGGAATGAGGTGGATAGACCTGTTCCAGTCTTCCAGCTGGGAGTGAGGAGTGCATCAGACAGGCGGTCCCTATTTTTCTGGGATGCAGGGCTTGCTTCCCTAGTTCTCCTTCTCTGAGAGTGAGAAGCCAGGCAGAAGAATTTAATACATAATTCACTTTATAGCCTTTATAGAAATGTGCTGATGTAGAAATACAGTTCATCACAAACAGTCTTTCACTAAATGCCTTATTTGAAGGGGTTCTTTTGGTTTTTGTGGGCAAAAACAGTTTTAAAAGTGCGGGAGAAAGTGGTGCTGATTCCTCAGCAAAGATAATTGGAAATGTTTGATGCTCAAGGAGTTGCTGATACTCGAGATACTCCATTGGGGTTGCCTACTGGGCAACCTGTCCTCTATGGAAGACCAGGGGCTGCTGCCCTGTGTAGTAGCCCTGACCAGTGTTTAATGCTTACAGGAGGAGGATTCACTCTTATCCCAGGCTGACCAAGCTGTTCAAAGCACATGAGCTCTGAGAGTGACCTTCTGTAAGATTTACAGAAGGAAAGAGCAGAGTCAGACTTTGGGCTGGATACTGCCTTTTAACTCCCAGATACCTTCTAAATTAGAAAGAAGGTTTTGAATAGTTATTTCTATTTTTGGCCCTTAGTAACAACTTTCTGATCATGTTGGCAAAAGGAAAACTGGTGCAGCAATGACAAAGGCCGATTTTAAGCGACTTTTCAGTGATCTAAGTAGTTTTCCTCTGGCAAGCCAGTACCTACATTTAGTAGGTACTGTCGAGGCCAATGCTTCTTGTGGTGTCACTCCATCACTTTGCTGATGCTGGTTCTTTTTTCCAACATTTTTTCCCCTTTCATGTTTATAGTGAAAAAAAATATGGAACGGGTTCACATTCTCTGGAAAAACATTGCTCTCCTCCCTCCTGTGCCCTCCCTGCCATGGCCAAGGTGACCCTACTGCCACATCAGGGATAATGCTGTCAGTGTCCTGTGAGGCAAATGGGAGCTGAGGAAGAGGCGTTCTTCAACTGCAGGTAGTCCCGTCATGCAGCACAAGGCTTAAAGGCAGGACATAGTTCAAGAACCTTTTTCAGGTGTGTTTTCTCACGGAATTCTTTTGCAGCAAAGTAATAGAAGATGGCATCCAGGCAGCAGTTCAGGTTGGCTACTATCATTGACAGCTGAATGAAGAGGCTGATGGTTTTTTTCAGACTGCAGTCCACTATCACGTGATGCCTTACCAGGCACTGCAGGCAGATCGCAAGGTGGACAGGTGTGAAGCACACCAGAAACACCACGAGGTTGATGATAATGGCTCGTAAGGAGCCACTGCCTTCTACCTTCTTTTTCTTTTGACTTCTGTGATTCAGAAGAATCCAGATGTTTTGGGCAGAGCAGAAAACTATCACTATGAGTGGGATCAGGAATCCAAAGATTTCCACAGAAACAATGAGGGGGATGCTCCAGGTCTGGTCTGACATGTTGTTAAAGCATGTAAAATAATTTTCCTTACGAATCACATACATCGGGCTGCTGCAAAGCCAAGCTACTCCCCAGATGAAGCAGCAAATCATGATAGCCCATCTGGGAGATTGGTTTGCTCGACCTTCAAAGGGGTGCTTTATGCCAATATATCTGTCCACAGTAATGCAGACAATGATGAAGATACTGCCATACATGTTGACGAAATAGAGAGACTGAATGAACGAGCACAGGAGTCCCGGTGCTTCGGTGGTAGAGTAGTACAGCTTGAGTGGGAGCGAGAGAAGCAGCAGGACATCTGCGAGTGCGAGATTGATCATGTAAACAGAGGTTTTGGTCTGTTTCTTCCAAAAACAGCAGAACACGGAGAGGGCCAGGGTGTTGAGAACCAGCCCGAGAATGAAGGTAGGGATGGAGATCCCCAGCAGTAGGGTCTTTGCTAGTCTGTCAATGTCTGTAAAATTGCATTCCCTGCTGCTGTTGGTCATTTCTCCCCTAAAACAACAGAGAGAACAGGTTAGAAATGTGTAAGGTTCTCAGTGCCTTGGTACATCAGAGCAAGATACACTGAAACACAGCTCTGGGCTTTTTTGGTCTTGAGCTATACACTGATCAGTCTTCGGCTGTTATTGAAAGTGGATCCTCATTTCAAGCCCAGACCTCTTTATTTCCAATTTGAGTGGCTTGATCTGTGACAAAGGAGCCTGATTCTCAGTGGCAGTTAGTCAGTATCTACTGACTACCATGCCTTTTAAGATAATCCCATTCAGATATCTGAGGCTGACCCATTCAAACATGTTTTCAAACCCTCTAAAATGTACTGGCTGCCTCTGGTAACCCATACACCTATTGAAACTTCCATCACACTTACATCAGGTTCCTGCACTACGCAGAAATTAATGAAATTACTGTTCCATATTAAGGCAGTTCAAACTGATAACTGGGTTTTTACTCTTGTATCCATGATTCCCTAGGCATGAGTAGCTTCTGCTGATGTGCTTTTACTCCACCTGCATTTACATGGATTTTTAAATTTCATATAGTGTGTGTATCTGATGTAGTGTTTTAGAAGGTCAGCTGAAGCAGACTGGTTTTTTATCTAGATGCAAATTGAGTAAGTGCGTTTTCTAGCATGTATTTAAGTTTCAGCATTGGTTAAATTTGGGGTTTGCAAGTACTTTACGTTTTAACTGATTATCTTAGATAATCTGGTAAAGATTAGCAAACAGAAGCGAGGACATTTTAATACAGTTCTTTTTAAAAGTATAATTCGTGCAAAATAAGTGTTAACACTGTTCTTAAAAATATACATATGCTTTAACAAACTGTGCCTTAAAAGTGCTTTTTGATAACCTCTTTAATTTAAAGTCACAAAAAATCCTAATGAAGGAGAAGAAATTGTTAGTTAAAGTTTCCAGTCCAGCTCAGCCTAGCAAGTAGCTCAAAAGAAATTTTAGGAGTAAGTGAAGAGGTTTTAAGAACTTGATCAAGAGGGGAATATCTGCTTTGGAGAACAAAAAGTTACAGTAGCTCGTAAGTACTACCAAATGGAGCTGGACTTTACTAAATAAACAAAAAATAATTAGTGAAAGATTTTTGGTTTACATACCTAAAATAAAATATTTTTAAAAGAGAGATAAATGGAGAACAAGTAGATCTGCTAAATATTAACTGAGACAAATCTTATACTTCTGCTTTTTATAGGGATGCTGATATTGTGCTGGAGGTCAGACATGGAAGGACTTGCAAGAACCAGTGAGTGATAACAGGAATACCTCTGTCTGAACACAGAATCCACTTCGAGATTAGCGTGCTTGCATTAGCAAAAATCCCGTAAGAAAAAAAGTTTGTTTCCAGCTCAGACAACAGAAAGAAGAGGCACATAAAGCTGAAGGTCCGACCCGGTAATTGTTCTGAAGTATGTATTTTATTAGTGTGTCTGGAAAATGATAAATCTAGTCAGTCTGTTGAAGGAAAGAATGTCAAACGTGATTAAAGCAATTCTGTAACTTTTGAGTCATTGCTTCATACACAGTTTTAAAGAAAACTGAGGCTTAAAACTGAGGTTTTAAAAAAATGAGGCTATGACAGATCTTGCCAGACCATTATCTGCTTTGATGAAGTGTCTGCTTTTCCAGATACGGGAAAGGCTGAAGATTGAAGGCAATTGCATTTCAGTGAAGTGTACTGGAAATAACTAAATAACACTAAAAAAAATGGGGGTTAGAAAAAGGGATGTTAAGTAGGTGAGGAAATGGTTGCAAGAAGCTGATGAGGACTACAAACGGGCTGGATGCAGGTTACTAGGGGCATGCACATATTCACTGAGCCTCATCCTCCGCAGTTTTTCCCCCACTGTAGGAGTGAGTGTGACCTATGGGAAGGTGCTGCTAGTCAAAGCTGGATCTGGCTGCCACTTCCAGAGAACTGGACTGTCACAGTGATGTGAACTTAGGAAACAGCAAAAGGAAACCTGGTTGCTATCAGTGGATTTATCTGTCAGAAGAGAGACCAAAATGGTTTGTTTGTTACTCAATCTGAGATTGAGCCAAACCCTTTGAGCCAGCAATGCATGGCAGCTGCTTAGAAAATCATGTGATTGTGGTACATGAGAGGTGATACAATTCCACCAAAGGTGGAGGTGCCTTGGTGCCACGTGTACAAGGGATTGCTGTAGGCAGATGTTGTTGTCACCTGCACAGGTAAGAGAAATAGGAGGTTGGGTTGTTGTGCGAACATGCGTCTCCTGTCACCAGGAGCATCCATTTAGCTGAGGAAAAATCAAATTACATTAAGCATTTTGAGGGAGTGACAACACCTGTTAATCCAGCACTTTGTGTGTTACATCAATACATCAGAAAATTGCTTGTGACTTCTTTTAAAAGTCTGAGTTTTGATTCTACTTTCACTGGGTTTCTACTTCACTGAATGCCTTGTCTTTAGAATTTGTTAGTACAAAATTATGCATAGCATTACTCCTGAAAATGGTTGATTCAAGAATATATTAGCCAGCCTTTAAGTGGGTAATTTCAAGTACTCGAATGGACTTCCTAATTCTAAAAAACTTATTTTTTACCATTTAGCCCACCCTCAAATTTAAATTTTGTATCTTGAGTAATCCAAGGGAATTGTTTGCAAACAGTTCATACTAAGTGATATGTCTGCCCAGAATTATTTGAAGATTCATTTTAATTGACAAATAACCTAGCAGTCGGTTCATAAACATAGTCCTTACTGCATTGTGCAAATTATTAATAAAAATACTGATGATACTGACTCTCAAAGATACTGAGCTGTACAAAACATCTTTCCTGTATGGTAGAGACTGATTACTATCTCAGTAGGTACTCACTAATCATATAGAAGTTTCATACAGACCATGTTTCCTTTGTTTGCTTATGAGAATTTATTAGAGATAGTGTCTGAAGGCTGTTTTCCCCTCCTACACCTTGTCCCCCAGTGCAGTCAATGTGTCATAGAAGAAGCCAAATTACTTCCATTTCAGTCATTCTCAGGTGAATCTGTGCAAATTGGTACTTACCACTGTGTTGTCTTCTGGCTGCTTGCAAACAGATTCTTGGGTGGGTGATTCCAATATTTTTCCAAATTCTGAAGCCAGGTTTAGTGATCTGCTTTTTCCACCTTCCTGAGAGACAGGCACCACATTTGCTCTTTTCCAGTCTTCTGAAGAAATGTTGTTTCAGACAACTTCTAGAAGCCAAAAGATAACGCAACAGCCTGTAATTAACACTACTCAGGGAGAGTCTCTTAGCTGGTCCAGACCCTTTGTCATCACTGCTCCATTTGTTCTCTGTCTCCTACTGAGTTAAGATTTTCCACTTCCTATGGACTAGTTAAATGTGAATTTGATTTACTGATAGCATGAGCTTGTGGTTAAGTGAGCAGCAAAGGTGCCCTGACCTAGGACAGAGAACAGCAAAGTTTTACAGTAACAGCTTCACTATGTGTTTTGCAGCACAGTAGGATGCATGAATGGTTTCCTCTTTGTTGCTCGGATCTGAGTTCATCTGTCTCTAGTTGGGATTCACACACTATGTTAGCACAGATCAGGGGTGACAGATTGAGGATGTTCTTATCCATCAAAGCTTCATTAGCAGAAACAGCCTAATCATAAACCCCATAATTTACTGTAAGTGTAGGTGTAGCTTTAATAGTATGGAAATGATAATCAGATAACAGAACACAGCAAACCAATGATTCTTAATCCAGCTGTACTACAAAAGAGGAATGAGGTAAATTCAGGTCACTGCTTCAGCAAGGACTGTTACAGCATGTAGTATATTTACTTTCCTAATCAATACAAACCAAGTAATGTTACTGCTATGAAGCAGGCTTTGTTTATATCTATTTTCTAGAACATTATTCATGTTACAAATAAATCATTCTCTTGCGGATGCACAGGGGAAGAGTAAGAGAGCTTAGTGCAATGAAGAACAGTAAGTCCCGCATCTGCCATACATTTCATCTGTAGCTGAATAATTTATCATTTTATTCTACGTATTTTTATTGCAACAGAATATATTTATGCTTATCACTAAAGCAGAAATCTTTCTGCTCTAGGCTAAGCAACGCTACATGTTTGGTCTTACAGTTTGATATTCATAGGAAATAATCATCCAACTAGCTTAAAAATAGTGCTTTACAATCAACATTGCTATTAAAGAAAAGTGATTAGTTAAAATAGGAATTACTTTACCTGAACCCCAGCAAGTAGATTGGCAGCTTTGCTTCAGTCCAGGTTGTTCTATAGAGCATGAGAGCATTTGCTTACAGACCATACTCTACCAGTACTGTTACTAAATGGCATAACCACATCCTTCTTTTCTTCTCTTTTTTTTTTTTTTTTTCCTATTTCAAAACACCCTCTGTGTTTCTTTATATAGACAAGTGAAGGTGAAAGAGTGTAAAGATTTGAATCCTCAGCTGTTTCAAATTTATGGTGGGGAGCAGCTTGCCTCTGAAGCCAGGGTTTGTTTTGGACTGGACTGAGAGCTTTTATTGGTTTGTGGTGGCCACCCTGAAATTTCCAAATATTCCATGAGCTGGAGGGTAGATGGGGAGGTGAAAAACTGTAGAAGAGGCTGTCATAGAAATAGGGCTTCTTCCCCCAGTTTCTGCTCAATTTGCATACTGGCAACCAGTAATTTAGCACTCAGATGCTTCTAAAAGATGCAGCTATTTACACACATGCAGCTGTTAAACTATTTAAAGGGCATGTGCCAGTTTTAGCCAGTTC
Source organism: Hemiprocne comata (assembly GCA_020745705.1). Taxonomy (NCBI): domain Eukaryota; kingdom Metazoa; phylum Chordata; class Aves; order Apodiformes; family Apodidae; genus Hemiprocne; species Hemiprocne comata. The sequence goes on along the minus strand of CM036594.1, from coordinate 5,742,084 downwards.
AGGTGTTTGATTCATAACTGCAAGTTGGCAAACAAATGCTCAGTGGTGAGAGGAGAGAGGTACATGGAGCACTAAACTAGTGCCTTATTGGTGAGTCATATATAGTAGCCAGGACACACTTATCTTGAAATGAGCTTTCAAGGCTTTTCCATCAATAGCACTTTCCTGGTGGAGTCTGAAGCTCTTTCTCTGCTCTGGGAGGTGTCATGCAATATGCACATTTTGGAAAGGTAGCTGTGCTTCCAAAGAGTGCACAGCAGGATTATGGGGGCATTCATCCATTGCTGTCTTCAGGAGATAGTGGGCAAGGGGTGGGACATAGCAAAGGACCCAAAGCTCCTGGTCTCCCCAGACTCTTGTCAGCTGTGGCTTGGTTGGGACTGGCATCAAATGGATGTCCTGGCTACATAAAGTGACAAAATTCACTGGGGGGGGGAAAAAAAGAGAGTTAATTGCTGTGCTTTGACAAGGTGACATTCTCATACATAATAATTCTATCTCCAACTTTGGACACTTCTAAGATTCAGCTGGACAGGGTGTTGGGCCATCTTGTTTAGAATGTGTTTTTGCCAAGTAAGGTTGGACCAGACGATTCTTGAGGTCCCTTCCAACCTGGTATTCTATGATACCACGAAAACTGGTAGAAGAATAAGATGTTAAGTGGAGGCTCATCCGTGAATGTCATGTGGACACTTCATCCAGATGGGTGCAAATAGTTTCCCTCTGGAACCTCTCTGGCTAAAGTGTGTAACTCACTCACTAGTGCTGAGAGCCACTCTTCAGACTTGGGGACTTACACACACTTTCCCTTACACACTGCAACCCTTTGCAGTGGCAGTAAATAAATAAATAGGAAAAAAAATGTCTAAGTGGCATGTTTCAAATTGCTACCTGGCTTTGGAAATAATTTGGTCTTTCTGGGGAAAGTCTGCAATTCCTGCAGAAAAAGTAGCACCAGTATTTGTATCACAGGCCTTGGAGAAGTAAAAACTTGCAATTTCTTAACACTTTTTTTTTCCTACCTGTCTTCAGGATGCTGGTTGGGAGAGTCCCTTGGGAAGCAGTCCTCAAAAACAAAGGAGCCCAGGAAGGCTGGGCTTACTTTAAGAATGAAATTATGAAGGCACAGGGGCAGGCTGTCCCTGTGTGCTGAAAAAGGAGCCGGCGGGGAAGAAGACCAGCCTGGTTGAGCAGGGAACTACTGCAAAAACTCAGAAATAAAAAAAAATAGTGTATCAACTTTGGAAAAAGGGCAGGTGAATCAGGAGGTATTTAGGGATATTCTAAGGTCACATAGGAAGAGAATCAGAAATGCAAAAGCTCAACTAGAACTTAAACTAGCCATCTCTGTAAAGGATAATAAAAAATGCTTTTATAAATACATTAATAACAAAAGGAGGGTCAGGGAAAATCTTCATTCCTTATCGGATGAGGAGGGCAACTTAGTAACGGAGGACAAGGAAAAGGGCGAGGTGCTTAACACCTTCTTTGCCTCAGTCGTTAATAAAAAGACTAGCTACCCTCAGGACAACTGGGCTCCTGAGTTGGTAGACAGGGATGGGGAGCAGAATCCCCCTCCTGTAATCCAGGAGGAAGTAGTTAGGGACCTGCTGTGCTGCTTAGATCCCAATAAGTCCATGGGTCCAGATGGGATTCATCCTAGGGTGCTGAGGGAGCTGGCAGAAGAACTGGCTAAGCTGCTCTCAATCATTTATCACCAATCCTGGCTCACTGGGGAGGTCCCAGATGACTGGAGGTTGGCCAGGGTGACACCCATCCACAAGAAGGGCCGGAAGGAGGATCTGGGGAACTATAGGCCTGTCAGCCTGGCTTCAGTGCCTAGCAAGGTTATGGAACAGATCATCCTGAGTGTCATCAAGTGGCATGTGGAAGACAACCAGGGGATCAGGTCCAGCTAACATGGGTTTAGGAAAGGAAGGTCCTGCCTGACTAATCTCATCTCCTTCTGTGACTGGGTGACCTGCCTAGTGGATGAAAGGAAGGCTGTGGATGTGGTCTACCTCGACTTCAGCAAGGCCTTTGACACAGTCTCCCACAGCATCCTCCTGGAGAAGCTACCAATCCATGGCTCCAACAGGTGCACCCTTCGCTGGGTCAAAAACCGGTTGGATGACCGGGCCCAGAGAGTGATGGTGAATGGAGCTGCATCCAGCTGGCGTCCGGTGACCAGCGGTGTCCCCCAGGGATCAGTACTGGGCCCAGTCCTATTCAATATCTTTATTGACGACCTGGATGTGGGGATTGAGTCCACCCTCAGTAAATTTGCAGATGACACCAAGCTGGGGGGGAGTGTCGATCTGCCAGAGGGTAGGAAGAGGCTGCAGGAGGACCTGGACAGACTGGATCGATGGGCCGAGGCCAATGGAATGAAATTCAACAAGACCAAGTGCAGGGTCCTGCACTTTGGCCACAATAACCCCAGGCAGCGCTACAGGCTGGGGGAAGAGTGGCTGGAGAGCAGCCTGGCAGAGAGGGACCTGGGAGTGCTGGTTGACAACAACTTGAACATGAGCCAGCAGTGTGCCCAGGTGGCCTGGAAGGCCAATGGCATCCTGGCTTGTATCAGGAATAGTGTGGCCAGCAGGAGTAGGGATGTGATTCTCCCCCTGTACACAGCACTGGTGAGGCCTCACCTCGAGTCCTGTGTGCAGTTCTGGGCCCCTCACTGCAAGAAGCATATTGATGTGCTGGAGCAGGTCCAGAGGAGAGCAACGAGGCTGGTGAAGGGACTAGAGGGAAAGTCTTATAGGGAGAGGCTGAGGGAGCTGGGGTTGTTTAGCCTGGAGAAGAGGAGACTCAGGGGGGACCTTATCACTCTCTTCAACTACCTGAAGGGAGGTTGTAGTCAGGTGGGGGCTGGGCTCTTTTTCCAGGTAACCAGTGACAGGACAAGAGGGCACAGCCTGAAGCTGCTCCAGGGGAGGTTTAGGTTGGATATTAGGACGTACTTCCTCACGGAGAGGGTGATTAGACATTGGAATGGACTTCCCAGGGAAGTGGTGGAGGCACTGTCCCTGGATGTGTTCAAGGAAAGGCTGGATGTGGCACTTAGTGCCATGGTCTAGCTGATGTGGTGGTGTTGGTCATAGGCTGGACTTGATGATCTTAAAGGTCTTTTCCAGCCTTGGTGATTCTGTGATTCTGTGATTTGAAAATGAGGTTTGAAGCAAAAAAAAAAAAAAAAAAAAAAGCCAACCAAAAAAATGCAGAACCCAGACAAAGTTTGGGTAAACCTGCTCAGAAACTCACATGGCAGAGGAAATGAAGGCAACAGGATTTATAACATTTGGGGAAACACATTATAGAATTGGGAGGTTTCAAGGGCTTTTCAACTTCTGTCTTCTCAGAGCTGTGGGCTAGCTGCAAGTCTCAGCAATAGACTGCAATGAATCTGGAGTCACAAAAATAAGAGTGCAAGTAAATTTTAGTTAAAAAACAAATACCCTACCATTCTGTATGGCCTGTGAATGAATTATTCTGTGTCTTGTTGCAGCTGAAATGGGGTTGCTGCTTGATTTCTCTCACTGCAAGTGTATTTCAGACTTAGCTTGAAAATTAATGCTTTGTGCTGGCTTCACTCTCAGCACTGGGTTAATTCCTTGTGGCTCTACAAACTTCCTACTTAGTGTCACTCAGTGCAGCAGATCTGAACAAAACATTAGCATTTCTGCCCACATCAACTGCAGGTTTGCCAAGTTGGCAATTTGCTTGTGATAGGTGTGGGTTCATCAGTTGTAGGTGAGCATGTAATTTGTTGGTGTTCAAATAAGTAATTCTTTTGCAGGTTAGCCTTTTTGGTTTCAATTAAGGACAACTTTTACCTGGAGCATATTTAATGAGGGCAAGTTATGAATGAGTCGCTTCCACACCTGCAGACAGATTATTGGCCGAGAAATTAGGGCTTATTTGCCCTGTCTTTGGTGCCTGCTTTTGTAATTTCTCCCACCAGGTGCTACACATGTGCCTGCAGGAATTGTTTCAGTGAGTCCTTTCTGCTCCTGCTGCCTTTATCACCCAGCACTGCTGCTAGCTAAGTGCTGAATTCAAGGGACGCAGGCGGCTGCATGGCTCTGAGGTTTTCAACGGGAAGGAGAATGGCTTTGTTTGTTTCAGTTTTGGGTTTTATTATTTTTTTAATGAATCACAGAACTGTGCTGGTGTTCCAGCTAGCAAATGAGTAGTGGCTGGAACAGCCTAAATGGAAGCCTAAAGCCTAAAGGAAGCGTGTGAGCAAAACATTTATAATGCTTATGGCAAAGATGAGTGGGTTGTTTTGTTTGCTTGTTTTGTAGAGGTTGGTGAGCTTTCTCCATTTTTTATCTTCTAGTTGCAGTAAGTGCTGCTATTGCTGTCAGGTAACAGCAGGCAGCACTTGTCATGTTTGAAGAATCAAAATCTGTTCTAAAGCAAACATGTTCATACAGTGCAAACCCACATTCATTTGCATTACAGCATCATGAATTCTGCTGTACTTCTTTTTTAGAGGAAAATATACCAAAGCAGCTTTGTAGTTCAGCTTTCACAAATGCTTGTGCTTGATGGCTAGAATGGAATAATTTGGGTGTCAAACCTAGAATTAGGATGCTTAAGTGCAAATTAATCACATTTCAAAGGTGGGGTCCAATGTGTTTCTGTGCCATTCTGAAGGCATGTTGTTCTCCAAGAAAGGTATAAAATATCATCTCAGATAACAAAATTTAATCATCCAGAGAAAAAAAAGTCAGGAAAAGGTGTTGCCCAGTAGAGAGCTAGGAGGTGAGTGAACAACTGTTTTTGTTCTAGTGAAGAGTGCTGGATGCAGTGAGGGTATAGAAGGCTTATCTGCCCATACCTGAGACTAAGTTACCTTTTATGTTGTGCTGACTGGTTTCTGATACTTCAGTGTGTGTTTAAAGGTTTCAAAAACTGCATGGCTGAAGTGAGTTAAGCTAACAAGTTGTCTTGTTCTGAGCAGGCTACCACAACTTGCTACCACAAAATGAGCTGGCCTCCTTCTTTTCAGAGGGGAGATGCTGGAGACTTCATCTAAGTCAGCTAAGCAGCAGCTCACTCCTGGAAAGCAGAACTACACAAGGAGCTCGTGATGCTCTCACCTCCCTGAAGATCTACCTTGATGCTCTCTCTGTCTAAAGAACAGGTAAATTAAAGTACAAGCTCAGTTTTAATTGGTGACTTAGAAATTGTTGTCTGTACTTGGGTTGGAATGCAAACAGTGTTTTCTTTATCCGGAAGCCTTTCATTTCACACTAGCGCCCTTTGGGTTGCTCAGAACTCTTCTCACCTTCATGAAGAATTAAACCTTGTTATCTTAATTGCACAGTTGGGAACTTTGGATGGATAGGGGGTTGTGTTTTTCTCGTATAGCCACTTTTTTGCAGCAAGTGTGGGAGACTCCAAAACTGGAAATCAGGAAAGCTAGCAACTGCTGTGTTTTATGGGGAACAGCCACATTCTGTCTCTCCAAGATGAGGCAGAGACCTTTAAAGGCAGGCCAGGATAGCAGAAAGTGCAGTTTTTCCTGGAGCTGGGCAACTATTGGTAGAGATTTGCTTCTGACTGCATTTGAGAAACCTTACAAAGGTTTCTTAGGGTTTTATGTTGAGAGGAAAGGAACTGGCCAGTCTGGTGAGCAGCCAGTCTCATGCTAGTATGGTTGACTGAGCAGAACCGTGGGAGTAATATTTTAAGGTACAGAATATCTTCAGCTGTATCTGATTTAGAAATCAACAGGACACTACGCAGGCACGGTGGCATCTCCTGCATAACTTCAGAGACTCAGAGTTTACAGCTGAGCTGAAATTACCTAATTCACCATAGTTCATTTTGGTCTTCCAGACCCCAAAAGGCCAGTTAGACACAGCCAGTGTCAGCCACATGCCAGGGAGGATGTGCATTTCATGGGCAGTCCATCCCTCCTCCAAAGCAGGGACAGAGCAGCTTGTGTCTGGCCAAAAGCAGTTCTGGTTGTGGGTGTACCAATGGGCTATAACTTTTTTTGAGTATTTTTTGGAAAGAGCAGCCAGTCAAGCTGTGAGCTCAGCTTTAGTGAAACTGTGTAAGAATAGACACAGAGCTTCCTGCACAAATGTGCTTTGCCATCTGCTCCACGAGATTCACCAGCACACCCCACCCGTGCCAGCTGGCCTGTCAAGAGGGTTTGTGGCTGCTGGGCATAGCTGGGCTGGCACTGCCAAAGCAGAGCCCACAGCAGCTGCCATCCACCAAGGCGTGTGCAATTCCTACAGGTGTTTCCACGGGACAAACGCAGACTCTAACTTTTGAGGAACATCCTGGAAAGGGAAAAATGCAGGGCTGCTGTATTGATCTCTTAAAACAGGGAACAGCTTTTTTTTTTTCATGAAGATGCTGTGCTCACTGGGCAGTGGCACTACCAAAGGAAACAGTAGGTGTGCATAAAACTAAGGTTTTAAAGAAAACCACCATCTAATTTCACAATCATCCAGTAAAAGGAACTAATAGCAGATGTGTGGATCTGTGTGATCACCCATGACCAAGCAGGGAGACCACATGGCCTCTTGACAAGCCTCCTGAGCACTCGGGCTTCTGTAGGTTAACATCATGTTGTGGTGAAATAGGGTATTTCTCTGCTCTGTCTCACCACTCCAGTTGGCAGTGTCTGGTTATTGCACACTGTTCTTTTTCCTGACACAGCCAGTGATCAGATCAGAGAGTCATGTTATGCTCACCCATCTACACCATATAATATAATACTGTATGTAAATGAAGTATCTAGGTTTATGTTTTTTCTTAGAAATTTTTTTCCCCTCTCAGCCTTTGCGTTGCAATAGGTAATGAAACACATAATGAAAAGTATTTCCTTTGCATTTTCATTATACCAAGTGTTACCTGAGCAGTGTTGACTGGACCATCACCATCTTCCATCCACACTGACAGAAGTCTGCCACCATCACTGCAGCCTGGGGCAGAGGGACAGCAGTGCAGGAAAGCAGCCGTACCCCGTGCTGCTCACTCATGCCTTGCACAGTCATTCCTCTACCTTCAGCAGACAGCCCTGCACCCAGGGGTGGGAACTGCTTCAGCTGCAGGGTTTATGCACTCTCAGTGCTTTGACTTTCTGAAAGATCCATTTCTGCCCAATGGCTTGGGCTGAAAAAGAGCTGACTCATGTGGAAACTGCCTTTTTTCCATTTCCTATAACGTTTACTCATCCACCTTTCCCCAGTGTAGGGGCTAGCATTTCTGGGCAGGATGCCCTACACACTCAAGCCTGTAACTGCAGTGGATTAGAGCCAAATGAAGATCCCAGGTTGGGCCTAAAAGTAATATTTTCCAGCTCTGAGATGTGCCCTGTTTATTTAATGCACACTATCTTCGCACTCTGGGTCTTTCCCACTTTAAATTATGTATTGCCAAGTTTCCACTACCTTTTATTCTTTTCTGACCAGTGTGTATTCAGCTATTCAGCTGTGCATGAATAAGGCTGATGCAGGATGTCTCAAAGGATTGCAGAAAAGCAGGACCAGCTCTGGCCCCTTGCAGTATGGCCAAAATGAAAGTTGCTGTCCCTGGGACAAGGCCATTTGGGATATGACTTGGGGATTGGTTCTCATTCTGGTGTTGTCTCACCTGGACGATGGCAGTAAGCATGCCCATGGCCGGCAGGATTGCTTAGCTTGCTGTTTTTATTGAGGTTTCTGCAGATGATAGCACAAATTGCTCCACCACAGCGAAGACTACTGGCAGGGTGCACTTGTCAGTGCATACTCTCCAGCCTGTGTCCCCTCATCTTGGCACTTAGATCTGAGGGTATGAGAAGTGCTGTCAACCAACCTGGCCGCTTCCATAAGGTGTCCTGACAGATCCCAGGGTACCAAGGTCCCAACTTGAATCACTGTGTAACTTTACATGCAGATGCTGTGAGTGTTGCTGAGAAATAGAAAGTGCCCAAAAAGAGCTAGTCAAGCAGACAAAAAAAAAAAAAAAAAGAGAAAAAGAAAGTTTAAGAAAATACTCATAGGGATCCCTGCTATTACTTCAAAGACAGTTCTGAGTGGCTGCCGGTGCTGGGAGAGGAAACATTACCCCACAGTGCCATCTTGGGATAGGTTATGTCTGTAAGTTGGACAAGAGGCATCAAGGTGGAACTTGACTTTTCAATTGTGTGGTACATATATAAAAACATATATATAAATAATTTTTTGTGTGTCTGTTTCTATGTGTATCAATGTCATAATGACATAAACAGTGATTATGTTGTGCATGTGGGTTGCATGCATGCTTTCCTTTCTGTTTGGCTGTGTTTTTTTTGTTTTATTTTGTTCTCATATTTCCTAATCTGTCCTGGCCTGACTGCTTTTTATTTTAATAACATAGCCTTTGAGAGAGAGAGCTGTGTTTTATGCTGCTGAGAAAAATTCTATTTATGAAAATATGACTTTGTCTGTTCTTCCTTGTAAAGGGCAACTGAGCAAATTTCCTTATATGTTCCACTGCAGAAGGGATCTCTGCCTTGAAAAGAATTGCCTAACCTGGAATCTGGTGTCTGAAGAGGACAGCAATGGAGGTAAATTCAATCAGCTGTAGCTTGTTTCTTCTTTATATGTAGGTTATCTGCCCTTACTATCAGCATATGGTCAGCATTTAAAATATAACTGGCGGGTCTTGGTCGCTGGATCTTGGATGCTGTGGAAGGGGGAGCAAGGTGGGGGTGCTGCAAGGTGCTGCCAGCCCAACTGGCTCCCAAGGGGGAAAGGCACTTTGGCTTGTTTTCCTAAGAGTGGGAATTCATCCTCCTTTGTGCACAGCGAGGTTGTGGTGTTTGAGCCTAACAGTGGCTAGATATTTATTTCCTTCTGATGTGTAATATTAGTCTAGCTGAGTTGGTATGGTTGTCCTTTTTCTGGCTGCCTGCCATAGCCAAGTGTCTTTACACATGAGTTAGAGTGAATTGAATGGCTTTGGAAACAAAACTGCACTTCATTTGAGTATAATCATGTCCCTTACAAGGATAACCTTCTAGCTTTCCTCTTCAAACCAAGTGCTAGAGATTTATGTGAAATGCTGAAAAGGTCCCTTCACTTCAGCACAGGTGCATTCCTATAAATAGCCTGTACAGAACATGTTATGAAAGGGATCAAGAAAGCAATACAGGAAAGTGAAAAACCTCAAAGAGATGAAAACGTCTGAAATTAACTAACGCTAGAATGGCAGAAAATATCACACAATCAGATGTAGACTTTTTTTTTTAACAAAGAGAAAAGCTAAGATTTTAAAAAAACCTTAGGTGACAGATGTTTGGCGAGTAACTTTACTAGGTTACTGAAATATCAGCCTGAGAGATGACAACTTTTGAATTTCTGTGGACACAGCCTCTGAAAGACCCAGCAATTAGCTGAAGCCCAGAGTCATCCAGCCTGCTCGCAGAGGTGGGAAGCATGTGCTTAGGTGTCTGTCTGTTTCTGGCAGCCAGGATGCTCTGCATTTTAAAAATGCACTTTTATCACTTTGCATCCAGCTATTGGTGTGTTGGCCTGTGCTAGGTGTGGAGGCCAGGCACCAGCATGGCTCTCTCAGGGAAGACTCTTGTATCTTATTAAGGTTTTGTTGTGCTGCAGTGCCCTTGGCATGGGGGCCTTCGAGGAGGCAGATAAGAGGCCCGGAACACATGCTGACTAGCTAGATTTCTCCAGAAAGAACTGCCTCAGTTTTTTATGCTACAAACCCAGATTGTCCTAAGGGACTGCCTCATCTGTCTGGAGTAGGATGAAGGGTGTGTGAACTGAGTGCAAATGCCAGCCTCTACTGAAAAAAACCCTATTGTGCTGCTATAATGGGCTGCCCCGAATAAACCCCATTTCTTCCTTGTTGGGTGGGAAGAGCGATTGCTAAGACCAGGGTAGTTGTACAGGGACTGTACTAAAGTGGCTGAGAAACTTGTGAAGGTAGGCTATCATGTAGGGATTTAGTTGTATCATTGCCTTGAAGTCTTGGGCTTTTGGACTCCTCACTGATCCCAGGGATTACCTTATATCCATGCACCAAGCGTGATCTGTTTTGATCTTTGCAAAGAGGGGCTTCAGATGTGATGCTGGGCTTCAGTCTTCTAGGCCAGTGGAAGAAGTTCCTTTGCAAATAATTTCATTGAGCCTAAAACTCTGATTCGGATTGCTCTGGAGCACCCAGAAAGACAATGGCAACTGGCCAGATATGCAGGTATTTCTCCAGTTCCACCTTAAATCTGCAGTATTCCTCAAACAGCAAACCTTTCCACCCTGGATCATCTCCCAGTTTGAAAGAGCAATGCTTCCCTGGAGATGCCCTCAGCTCGTGTGAGCTGGGGCCTTGCAGCCCACCAGGGTCCAGTCACTGCTCAGGCCATGGCCACTCTGCCAGAGTGGGTGCTGGGGGCTTCTCGGGGTCAGCCCCTGTGCTCCCTGGGATGGAGCTGCAGCCTGCAGTGCTGCCCAGCCTGATGGAGCCCCAGAGCCCAGCTCAGGGCTGTGGTGCGAACGGTTCAGGGCCTGCTCTGGTGCTGAGCAGCAGTGGGCAGCTGTGGCCTTGGGCATGTGTTGATCAGTCACTGGTTAAACATAAAGACACAGTTTAGTCGTCACTTCAGCCCTGACAGAGCTATCCTGTCAGGCATGGAGTGACATAGGGGCCCCAGGGCGCCTGGCTGTGACATTCATTACACTGCCTCTCTGTGATGCATATCCTTCCCACTGCTTAACAAAAAAACCCTTAAACTGAGGTTAACGTAGAACCAATCCGTGTTGCCTCTCAGCTTCGGTATTCTGAAGCACGGCAGCAGTAGTGCCTGTGTTTGCATAGCTCACAGCTTGCAGGGCTGCATCTGCCACATCTCTCTGATTTCACCCAGTTTTGCAGCCAGTGGGAAGGGGTTTGACCTTCATACTGCCTTTCAGAGACCTCTGGCAACTACCGAACCAAAATCGGTGCAGAAAACAAGAGTTCTTGCAGGAGAAAGCAGTAATATTGGCAGATTTTTGTGTTGGCTCTCTAATAATAGGGACTAGAATAATTCATAATGGTACAAAGAAAATTACTGTTGTTTGACTGCACGAACATAGTCTTTTAAACTGTAAGTGTTACAAAAATTATGTAGTCTGTGACCTCCTAAGACTTAACTCTATTTTCAACATGATTAGTTGTTGCAGGAAGGAGAGAATCTACAAAACAGTGGAAGTGAAATTCAGTATTTTGAAAGGTATTGACAAGTTGAATAAATGGTTTGGAAAAGAAAGCGTTCAATGGGGCATAAAGACATGCAAAATTTTGCATGTATGTGAGGTATGGGTGAGCTTGATATGCTGCAGGTCTGAAAAAGGGGATCCGGGGCTTAGGGTAGATTGCAAGTGCAGTATAACTGGAAATGAAACTAAAGATTATGCTGTTGTAGAGAAAAGTCAACATTATTATGGGGTATGTAATTGTTTAAGGGTTTAGAAGAACTACATTGTCTTGAATGTGTCTCTTAAAAATGAAAGAAAGAAAGAGAGAAAGAAAGAAAGAAACCAGCTCAATCCAAGAGAGAACCTAGAAAATGGGAGCAAGCACAGTGAGCTACACCTGAAGCACAGAAGTAGCTGGGTGTATTTAGAGCACAGATGTTGAAGTGTGGAGGGCACAGATAGGTCTTCAAATACATAAATGGTAGCTATGAAGGGGAAGGGAATAAATAGCTTGCTATATCCACTGCAGATAAGAAAAGAAACAATGGATTTACACTGCTCTGCCTGGTAATGCAAATAAACCCTCCTAATGCTGAAGATGGATTAAACTAGAAATACCCCTTGCTGTGAGGTGTTACTAAAAGCAGGTTAAACAAAATTCTGCTAGGTATAACGTGGGAATACTTGAGCTGGCCTTTCATTTGATGATCTCTTCCTGCCTTTTCTGCAAGCCTGGCCTCTCACTTGAAAAGATCAAGACATTAAAAATCACCTTGGATAATGTGACCATTACATGTGTGTTGGTATTGAGGGGGTGACATGGATGCAAGAGGAAGGTCTTAAGGTTGTGTAAAGACTTATCAACAAAGATATCAGGAAAAGGTGATTGTAATATGAAAGTGTGACTTAACAGAATTCAATGGCAAGGTTCACTCTATTACTTATTGGGTGGGAAGGGATGTGTGTGGGTTAGAATTGGAGGGATTTACACAGGGATTCGGGGAAATTACTTGTACAGGGATAGGGGAGATTGACTCAGGATCAGGTTGGAGTGATCTGCACAGGGATCAGGGAAAAGAATGAGGAAGGCCCTTCCATTGGGTCACAAGGGCCAGAGTGGAGCCCCCTGCTTTCTAAACTCCTCTTCAGAGAGGAGTCTGGGTGTGGCTCAATCCAGTCCTAGTCCCAGACTTTATCTGTAGTTTACAGCTAAGGGGTGTAAGTGCAGGGATTTCAGTTTAGTGCTTTAACACACAGTTATGGGGTCTGGTGTGATCTAAAATAGCAGTAAAGTAAGGTTGATTATTATTACAATAAATCACAAAAATGGATTATATTAATTTCTAGCAATTTAATAATCAGGAATTTGTTATAATTAAAATGGAGATTCAGTGAAAAATCTGAGAAACTATCTAAACTGAATTGCTTGCACACACAGATACAAACGTTAAGCTATATTAAGAAGTTAAATTTTGGTACCTAAAGATCCTTGAACTGCACAAAAAGAAGTTGCAATATACTGCTGATTAATCCACGAGATCAAATTATAACAAATTAATAAAATTTGACCTTCTTGCTTTATGTGTGAGAAGTAGCTAGCTACTTACTCTTTCCAATCAGATGGACCAGCTTCCTTCATAAGACGTGGTGAAAGCAGCTTGGTGCAATCCCAGGCAGCTCCAGAGAGCCTCCCTTTCGGGACCAATATTTATAGGGTCACAAGATGATTGACTTTGGTCAGTATTTTTCCATGATGGCCAAAATTTGAATTAGGTTATCTTTGGCAACTTTCAGAGGAGGTTTATGATCCGAGCAGGAGGAGTCTTGGGTGCATTTCCCAGGCAACAGGAGTTCCAGGTATGGTTAGGGTGTGCCTGGTTGCCCCAAACTGCTGTATTTGCAGTAGGACTAGAAGGTACCCGACTGTTTGAACTTACTGCTCCAGCAGGCAAGATCAGAAAGTTAAGTACCAGGTCGTCTCAGCCTACTGCACTTGCTACTGAAACAAGAACAAGTCTAACAAAAAACACCTTTTCCTGCTTTCTATGGTGACCGTCTGCCCTTCCTCTGCCATGTGTGCAAGAGATCTTGTTGCAGACAGAGGTCAGGCGTCCCTCTAGTGGTCTGATACGTTCTGTGCAGACCTGTAGTAAAACGGGCCTTTCTGGAGTTCCAAAGCAATCTTTAGCTTTGGCAGCTCTAGGTGGGTGCAGATTTTTTTCGTTCAGAGCAGTATCCAGCTCAGGATTTGCCTCCAGCAAGTGCAGTCACATGCTGACTAAGCTGCAAAAGCTAGATGTTGATGGTGTAGTTAAATTTATAATTTTAAAAATAATTTTACACTTATAAAAAAGTGATTCTGTGTGCTTGTGGAAGGCAGAACAGCCTCTGATGGGCCATTTTCCATAAAGAAGCAGTCTCTGGTTTATGAGGTTCCTAAACTACAGGCTGCAGTGACCTGGCAAGGTATCTGGTGGGCTTCCAGCCTGGCACAGCAAGGATGGTCTGCCAGGGCCCTGCAAATCCAACCTTCTCTGGACTTGGATGTTGTATGCACTGCAGCTTCAACAAGGGCTGGGATGGCATGGAGTGTGATGGATTTCTGCTTCCTACCAGCCTGACTACAACTGGAAAAAACTTGTGGGGAGGTGACCTGTACTGCAAGAGGCTGATTTCCATGCAAGGCTTTTCTTCGTGGCACATGGGAGAGGCAGTGAGTTCATGCACCAGTACTTTTTCTGTGGCTGCCTACAAACAAGACCTCTGTACTGACAGGGGAGTCCAGGGGCTCACAGAAATCATTAATACTGTGCAGCAGAGGTAAATCTGAGCCAAAGGAAAAAGCTGTGACTAACCTGATGATCTTTAAGGTCCCTTCCAACCTTAACCATTCTATGATTCTACAGCAGTGGGGCACCTGGTGGCTGGGCAGCAGGTGGTGTTGCAGAAAGGACAGGGCTTGGCTGTGGTTTCAGCTTCTGTCCTGGTGTAAATTCATTGTGATGATTCCAGCTGTCAGTGTGCTTATGCCTCCAATATGTGTTTGACAGCTGGAGTGGTAGGTATGCAGGGCAGCCAGGACTTATGGAAAGGTCCCTGACTTTGGTCCTTTTTTGTAATAGATATATTCTACTTGCTTTAGATTAAGAATATTTTTTCTTAAATAAGGCAAAGGCGTGTGAGAGAGACAATGCCAAAGAAGCAGATAAGAGTCAGGTACTTCTTGCAGAGAGGTTTCGTTGTTGTGGTGGTGGTTTTATTTGTTTGCTTTTTTTTTTAGTGTTATTTAATTCTTTACTTCTATCAGATCATTTTTGCTGTAGTTGATAACACACAAAAAAATGTCCTGGGCAAGGACAACTGGGCCATACTGGGGCTGAATGCTCAGTACTGGTCAGGATAGCTCAAAGTGGCAGTAACCAGCTTTGGCCACCAGAATGTGCCTCTACAACTGCAGGAAAGGCTGAGCTGCTCTGGAGGCATTTACAGGAGAAGATGCTAATAAAAAAAAGAAAAAAATAATAAGTCCCCAAGACCTGGAAAGGATGAGTCCAAACGGCTGATGGAAATAGCAGCATGTTTTTCAAGGCAAACCTCTTTCCTCCCCATTTGGTGGCCACATCTCGGCACACCCAAGAATTTGTCATGAGCAACCTTTTCTGTGGCCAGTAGCTTGGTTAGTTTGCTTCTTGTTGAGGTTTTTAGGGTTTGGGTGTTGTTTTGGGGTTGGTTGGTTGGCTTGTTTGTGGGTTTTTTTGTTGTTGTTTTTTAATTTCTTTCCCTCGTTTCCTTGCATTTATGGAAATTCTTGTTGTGCACATGCTTCCCCACTGAGAACTGTTCTGGATACTCTCAGGATGGTTTCGGAATACCACAGGGCTTGTGGAGAAACTTGCCCTGCGGGCATGGGACCTTCCCCACCTCCTCCAGCCATGGTAGCTTGTCCTCTCTTATCCCCTCACTTTGGACATGCTCAGCCTTTCCCCAGGAGGGGGAAACCTGTTGTTTGTGCAGCTGCTGGCAGGAGCAGCCAGGTGGTTTTGGGGAGCAGCTGGATCCCATTGGCTGTTTGCAGATGGGCCAGTCCAGCTTGTGGCATTTTGCAGTGACATTGGACAGCCAGAGCCATGGTGTGATCCTGCCAAGGACAGGGTTTTGCTGAGCACAGTTCACTCACTGGAAAGGGTAATTGCTGATACAGCAATTTCTAAAGCTAGATTTTCATGGGGCTCGTGTACTCCCATTTTTTTCCTCTGTCACTGCAATATTAGGCATAAAGGCAGTTTCCAGTGGCAGCAGAATCCTGGGGCAGGCTGGGCACAGGCAGCAATGCTGGGGTGGGGGATTCCCATGCCAGAGAGTCTGGAGGAGGAAGGGGAGGTATATGGACACCTTCTGGAGTCCACGGAGGGCATTTCTTGCATCACAGATGGGCCTGAAAGACTCCTAGAACTCCCCTGTGCATCCCTCTGGGGAGGACAGGTTCAAGGGATGCCTCCAGTGGAGACCCAGGTACAAACCATGCAGGGGGAGAGGACAGGCCAGGCCAGTCTCTGCTCTGGGGACAGGGCTGGCAAACCAGCACCTTCAGTGCTGAAAGCCCTTGAGCAAAGAAGGGCAACTAGAGTAACATTCTGGGGCAGTTAGGTGTGCTGCACCAGGAAGCTGCATGGCCCCTTTGTCCCTCTGACAGTGGCAGAAACCTTCATGCCACCGAGGCATTTGCCAGTGCTATGGGCAAGGTTATAAGTGCACTAAAAAGCTCTTGTGATTTCTCTCTTCTGTATATGCTGACTGATGTGCTGCTGGAAATTGAAGACACTTGGCCAAGCACAAAATTGATGCACGCTCTTAAAAATGTTTAATTTTTTTGTAAAAGTGACTGAGGGAGGAACTGCTCTTCTGCATAAGCTCTGCATTTTTAAGAGTTAAGTAGGGAAATGTTTCAAGGGAAACTAGAGTAAGATGTGAGGGGGTTGTGTGTTTATGAGGAAAAGGAAAGTGCTGAAATGTTATCAGTGGAAATAAACCAGCCTGGCATTTACCAGCAAAAAATAAAGCCAATGTGCTGGATTTCATAGATGGTTTCAGTATCATCACCTCAAATCTACCTCACAGTGATTGTCTAGAGTGTCACCAGCAGCAAAGTCTGAACCTGGGGTGTGCCTTTAAATGCAAAATGTGGGAAACTCTGTTTCTAAGAGTGCTTTTTAAAAAAAAAAAAAAAAACAAAACAAAAAAAAAAACAAAAAAAAAAAAAAAACAAGCAGCAGGGGATGCTACCTGGTAAGGATCCCTGTCCCAGACAGGCAAGTGGTGGGATCCACTCCCCTTTTGCTGGGGGGAAGGCAGTGGGTGTCCAGGGAGGTGGGTGCTGGTGTGGCCCTACCCTGTGCAGCCTAGCAGGAGGTGGGTGCCTGGATGCAGTGGACCTTTTGGGCAGGGCCTCCATTTCCTTGACTGTGCTTTTACCAAGCAGGAAAGTTGGTCAAGCATCTGCCACTACTGAGACCTCCCTGCTGGGACTGAAATAGCTCTGAGGCCCCAGATGTAAGAGGTGAGAACAGAAGAATCTTAAAAAAAAAACAAACATGCATACCTAAAGCAGTGCTGCTGTATTTGAGCTCCTCTGTCCTTTCTTCCAGGGCTGGGACTGCTGCAGACCACCATCCCTCCAGGAGGCAGGAGGTGAGATCCCCCCTTGCTGCTTTCTGCCTACCGAAATATTACCTGCTCTTCCAAAAGGGACAAAATCCACCATTTGTGTTCAGCCAGCTAGTAAAAGAGAAAAATTCCAAGTATGTTACTAAAGTCAGATATAGCTCTTATCATTGCACGGTTTATTGAACATTTGAAATATTTCCAAGTTCTGTTTCTTTAAAAGCAGAAGCCAAAACCCACCCCCTCTCTAAAACTGCTAAAACACTGTGAATATAGCAGTGTGACTTGAGATGGAAACGTGTACCAGTAGTGGCAGAGAGCAAAGATCCCAGTGCTGGTGACTATGGCTGGTGGGTGTGCTCCTCCTGAGCACTGAGCTCATCCTGCCCCTGGGCACAGGGTGGCATGGTGGGTGGCTGGGGGCTGCCTGGCAGCAGGGGCTGGGAGCCAGCCCCTAAGGACATGGTGAAGTCCCCTCAAGTCTGATATGGTGAGTGCTCAGGACATGAAAGGGAGCATCTTTGAAGTGATAAAATAAGGTCTTAATTCTTCATGTTTATTGAGTTGCCATTGTGAGAGCAGAAAGGCATCAAACATCAGCCACATTCTTCCATTCACCAGAAGAACAGCAAGGAAAGGAAGTCAGCAGCACTGAAAGATCTGATGATTTAATATCATTAAATGATAGCTTAAATAAGAATCTCTTCCTTCCTGCCCCAAGATCACTCCTGATCTGCCTGCCCTGCCCATGGTGGCTGGTGAGCAATTGTCTGTTGCCTCCTCTCTGCTGTGAAACCAGATAAGGTTATGCAGTCCCTTTCCTTCATCCACCCAGAGCTTTTCTCAGAATAAACTGTTGAATAACCTTTGGGACAGGCAGAAGTGTAAATGTGATAAGTTAAGCAGGTTGTGAAATACCTTTGGCAACATGGAAGAGCTGTGTGACCCACATGGTATGTGTGAGATGGTGTCCTACCCTTCTGAGATGTGATGTCTCTGTGGTGGAGACATGATGTGGAGTCTCTCTGCTGGGGCACTGGGAAAAGCTGGTCCTTCAGTCCCTGGTTGGTGCAATGTGACTTTTGGTGGAAATGTGATGTTTCTGGAGCCCATTTTTATACAGCAGTATAGGGCTAAACAAGTGACTGCAGGCTGTGGCACCCACCAAGGGCAAGAAACCTATAGTCTTGCTGTTGCAATTTTGAGGCTAATAAAAGTCAGGCTTGAAATATCTGTACCAATTTTTTACTGAACGACTGCAGAGAGCCTAGCTTGAAAGCCAAAGGCTGGAAAGACAGAAGTATGAAGTGTTCATCCTGGTAGAAAAATATCAGCAGATTGAAGTGGAAAGGGAGTTTTGAGGGTAATGTAGCTGCTGGCAGACTGCTGACAGGGTTTCTGATGGACAGGGTTGTATATGCTGCAGGTTTTTAGCACCTTTGAGGATGAGGAGCGCATGGTGTCAGACTCTGTCCCACACAGGACAGCTCATTCTTTTGGAATGACTCAGTGTTTCTCAGCCTGCATTCAGAAACTGAGATGTATATGAATGCCTCTATCTCAAGCTCATGAAAATGAGCCACCCTGATTTGCACTTCCCCTGAAGTGCCCTCTTTTTCTGTCTCTGATGAAAGCATCTTTGAAGTATGTCACAGTTTTTTGGTGGCAGCTTTCACACTTTCCTTCCCACACTTGACATTCAGCTGAACTCTCATTTTTTGGTCAGCTGCTCTCGTTCAGTACTTGGCAGCAGGGTTCAGTTAAAGTGTGGCAGCAACAGCAAATGGAAATCCCCAAGGAAGAAAACTGGTGTGAGACATTACCAGACCTCTGTGAGGAACAGCATGAAAGTTAGAGGGAGGTTTGGCTGTGTTCCTACACAATGTGTGTGTCCTGCCTGTGCAGCCACCTCCAGTGCGCTGCAGGAGCTCCACTCATGCTTTCAAGTGATCTGTGTTTTGTAACAAGTCCTCTCAGTGCATGTGAAGGGTACCAAACTGCCTGCGTCCAGCTCTGTCATCAGTTCATAGAATAAAAATTAATATAATGTAGGAGATGGCAGTGCAAGATATTTGTGCCTACTTGTGTCCTGCAGCTGCTGGGGAGGTGGTGTGGCCTAAGGAGGGCAGGATGTGGTCATGCGTGGTGGGAGATACCTGCCTCCTCATCGCTTGGAAAGCATGAGGTTGATGCTGTCCAGGCTTGGCTCCAGAGAAATCTGGGAAGTCTGGAAGACAGAGCTCATCCTATAGTAATAAAGTGGAGTTGCACATATTGAAAAGCTTGGCGGATGTGATGAGATAGCTAGGTTTTTGCAGCAAGATCAAAGCAAGCCAGGCAAGGCCTGCTCTCGATGTATAGTTACAGTCTGGCTGTGTGTGGGGTGGGGGCTATCTGCCTTCCGGATGGTGGTGGGAGACTTGTTATCTTGTTGGCAAGTGCTCAGATCCTACTACTGTAGACTGCTTCTGCCTCCTCACTGCTGAATTCACGCCTTAGCTCTTCTCTGTGTGCTGTGGGAGAGCTTGGCCAGATGGGTCATGAATTTAGAGGACACTCCCTCTCACTTCCTTAAATCAGCCCAAAAGATCTGGGTGGAAAGTGCAAAAAAACCCTGTGAGTAAACAAAGCAGCATAATCCAGTTTTGTAGGTGGGGAGCCTGAGGGGGTTTCTTGGTCCTTGTGCCACATACTGCAGTCCCAGTACCTCTGAATCCCTGACTGCCCTGAACTTGGATAGACTCTGCTCAAATGGTGGAGAACAGAGGTTTTGGTCAAAGGGGTAGTTTATCCCACCTCTTTTCTGAGAGTGAAACAAGCTTTCCTGCCTCTTTGCCCTCATTAACCAGCAGCTCCTGAGCAGTCGTTAGGAGTGGCCATGGTCCTGTCCAGAGCTGCTGCAGAGACTGGCCGTGGCAGTGAGGATCATCCTTGCACTCCCTGCCCAGCACTACCCTGCAGTGGCCCAACCCGACTGTCTCCTCCCCAGCCCCCTGAGGCTCCCTCCCTCTCCAAACCCCTCTGAGCACCCGAAGACTCAATGCTGTACAGAGGCTTTGGTGGGAGGTTTCTGCAATGAAGAAGTTTGGCCGTCTTTGGCCATGATACGTATTTCTGGGCAAATGGCTGCTAGAGGAAGGGGTGCCTCCTCAGAGCAAGACAACTTAGCAGAGTGTGCTCAGAAATGCTTTGTGTATAGGCAGCTTTGTACCTCCTCCACCCATTTAATTAGCGGTTTCTGGAGGAGAAGTAGTTTTTTCCTATGCGTCTAAAATAGCAGTTTAGTTTGTGCAGAGCTTTCACCTGAGCAGGTCACACCCACGTTGGTAAGACTGGAGGTCTAGAAAAAAACACACTGGCCATCGGGTAATGTCTCAAACTGCTGTGCTCTCAGCACACAAATCTCATACCAGGGGGGAAATCTTAAAGCTATGCTTAGCCTTCTTTGGGAGCAGTCCATCAAATTAAAATCACAAAGGTGCATATGTTACTGCAGCAATGCAGGAGGCCCAGCAGCACACAGGGCTGGGGAAGGGAAAGGGTGACCCTGCTGCTGCCAGGGCCATGCTGCACCCTGGGTTGAGCTGGGAGGACACTCCCATCTCTGCATGCACAGCACCAGGCCTTGCTGCTTTGATCTTTTCAAAGAAAATGTAATGGTAAAAGAGTGGAAAAAAACAACCTCTTTAAAAGTTTTGTTTGCAACTAGAGCCCTCCCCCTTGTGCAGTGAGCAAAGGCCAGGTTCTACTCTCAGCTTCTGATGACAGAGATTCCCCCATTTCTGCCTAAATCTCTGGTAAGCACAATGAGAAGCCTACAACCCCTTGAGAAGCTGTCAGGGCTTTGCTATTGTCCTGTGCAGGTGGCATGGGCTTTGCTGGGCAGGGGGAGGGCTCTGCTCAACAGTTGCCTGCAGCAAGGTCTCTTTACGGGTTTCTTCCTTTTGGCATGTGCCTTGAATAGGAGCAGGTGCAAAGGCTGAGCTGGGCATGGGCCTGTAAGACCACAGAGGTGGCAGCAGGGGTTGGCCCAGCACATTGCAGGCTGATGACAGCCCAGCCCAGGGTCAGGAAACATGGGTGGAGGTATGTGCCTTGTATGTCCCATCCTGGGGCATGTGGGTGCTGTCTGAGCATCAGCCCAAAGGGTCTCACTAGCGGTTTTTACCTACTGAGCTTGTTGTGGGTAAGTGCATTGCAGGGTGACATGCACTGTTTTGCCTTTGCAAATCCCAGTCTGCATTGCATCTCATACCCTGTGTCTTTAGCTTGGACAGCCAGGGGGGTGAGCCGTTGCTTTTGGGGACAGGCAGTAGAACAGATCCCATACCACCCAGTTCCCCACCTTTCCATGTAACTCATTAAGAGACTGCACTCTATGCCAGTACCATGACTTTATTTCGACTGGATGCTTTGAACAGCTGGCTGCCGCTTTCTTTAGACAGTCCTTTACATTATAAGGTTTAATAGAACTCTAATAGTTCTTATTCCCACTGCCTCTCCCCAGCTCTTTGGACAGTAGCTTTAATGCCATTTGATTCCAGTGCTCTTGATGTAAAGTTTTTCCCCAGTACAAGCAATCGCAATTTCTTCTGACCGTGTATTGCGATTGATGACCATTTTGTAGCTGTTCTGTACGGTGCTGTAGACTTGTCTAAAGCAGGCCAAATCTATCTCTGCTACTCTGCTTGTACATTATTACCAACCAAAAAACAAGACGTTAGTGACTTATGGAAACATCCTCCTTTCTTTTTCTGCAGTGGTTTCATTTTGACGTTTTTCTTTTTTGATATTTGGAATGACCTCTGTTTCTTTGTCACAGCTACAGCTGCATAAAAACTGATCCGAGGCAGGGAGAAGGGGCAAAAATCCCCTGTACCCTGGGCCGTACTTGGTTTGGGTTTTCTGGGGAAAAAAAAAAGACAGTTTTAGCAGGGGAAAGCTATCTTTTTACTCAAATGTGCATAAGGCACATTATTATCAGTGGCAGCCTAGATCATTACATCAGGATCTGGACTGCCGTGGTTGTCTGAATCAGGGCTAATTTTCATGTGCCTGAATCTTTCTCTTTAGCAGAAGGGCCCTCTGTCCCACTCACAAAAATAGCAAGTGTGAAAACCTGCTGTTGAGTCACAGTTCAACATAGCAAGTATAAAATGTATGCTGCATGTGTTTTGCCCTAATGTGTTATACATGGGAGCTGAATTTCAGCTTCTTCACTGGCTTCAGGTTTGGACTTTGTTAGCTTGGGAGATGCTTCTTTAAATTCCTTGTTGACAAAGTAGTAACAAATAGCATCCAGGCAGCAGTTCGTGTTTGCGAGGACCGAGGCAAGGTGAACAAAATTGTTCACCCTCTGTATTGCAGAGCAGTCAGAGCTGATGGAGTCCATTATAAAGCGAAGGAGGTGCCCAAGGTAGAGAGGCAAAAAGCATATGATGAACACAGCCATGTTTGCAGACACGATGTAGACAGCCTTCCTGATTGACTTTTCCTTGTGATAGTTTTCGTTCTTCTTTCTCACGAGTTCTGCAATGACTTGTATGGAGCAGTAGCTCAGGATGATCAGTGGTATGAAAAACCCTACAATAATAGCGCACAGTGTGATCACCGAGGGCTCAGCAGAAGACTTTTCAAAGCAGAGTTCATCTTGTACTCGGTCCTCTAACTTTTTAATAAGGGTCATCACACAGATGATGACTATCCAAAGAAATCCAGAGGCAAAAGCTGCCTTCAGCGGCGACCTCAGTGCCTTGGCTTTCAAAGGGTACTTGATGGCGATGTACCTATCAGCTGCTATGACAGTGACGATACCAATGCTCATTAGGCGGTTTATGAAGTAGCCACCTTCCAGAACCAGGCACCATCTGCCTACCTTCAGCTGATGGAACTGGGATAAAGTTTTAAAAGGCAAAGTAAAGAGCAGCAGGCAGTCAGCAGCAGCCAAGTTGACCATGTATACTCTGGTTTCTGTCCATTTGCTGAGTTTGCAGCAGAACACCCACAGTGCCAGGACGTTCAGCAAAATGCCCAAGAGCAAAACCGGGATGTAAATACACAGCTGGACAAGTGGAAAGCTTTCATAGGCTGTGACACTGCAACTGCTGAGGTTCATTTTGGGAGTGTTAAGAGGCACAATTCCTGCAAAAGCAGATTAAACCTTTTAGAAGCTAGACTCTGGAGTGAATCCGTGATTAATTCAGGTAGCTCAGGGCTTTACCAAGAGTGAAAATGAGACCGTGGAGATGTCTGTGTAGCACAAAGCTGTCGGTAGAGTACCTAGTGGGAAGGGAGGGAGAGGGACATGAGCCCAGTCAGTTCTGGAGGAGGGAAAAGCACACATTCTCACTGGGTGCCATGCAGGGAGGGCTGCTTGCAGAGGGCATCAGGGGAAAATGCTTGGGCTTCTGTTTTGGGCCAGGCTCAGATCAGGCAGAAGCAGGTATCCCACAGCTAGGAGGTATGTGAGCTGTTAAAACCCATTTGGAAATGGAAAGGGGATGCTTAAACCCAGCTCTCATCCCTTTCCTTATAGCAGTGATTAGGAGAAGCCAGCCATCATCCTTACAGCTCAAAATGCTCCAAGAGATGTGCTTCAAAAGGACAGCTGTCCGCTCTTTCAGTCGTGAGCTGTCTCTGTATCATTTCTCATTCGTGATAAGAGCAATTACTAGTACATCTCTCATTATTTTTGACTGCCATTGGCTCCTATGCTCAGTGATAGCATTTAGTGGTCTGTAGCAAGAATCGCAATACCGGGGGTACATGCTGCCTTTCAAGGATTTTGAACATTGGTCTTTGTCTCAGAAGAATTAGAGCAGTGTGCCACGTTCCAAGACAAAAAAAAACAACATCAATGTCGTGGCAAGAAAAGTGATCATCAGCCATCTAAAATAGAGACACAAGCTGAATCTGGTCTAGTGGGTGGTGTTATCACCCTGGATCTAAAGGCAGTATTGCTGTTTGTCCTTCTGCTTTGGACAAGTGAATATAGGAGTATATTCTAGGTGCAACTGTTCATGGACAGTGAAGACCCAGGAGGTCTGACTTGTCTGGGGATTTTCCCTGCAAGGGGAGCATGGCTCCATGGGTGCATGTTCCCAGGGTTCAAAAGCATCCTGAGCGAGCAAACCACAGGGCAGTGCTGCAGCATCTATGTGCAGCTGCGGCTCTCAGCTGGCTTTGAAAATTGTACTGCTGAGGAATCATGTCAGAAAACCTCTTCAGAGGTGAGGGAATGTGCTACTGCTGATACGTATAGCAGCCCTGTGCTGTGGATGCATGGAATGAATTAGGAGCCCAGAAGAAATAAGGGTAGGTCATATGAGCCAATGGGGAGATCTAGCAAAGGCTGAGACAGCCCTTAAGCATTCAAAACCTGCCTAATGTGGCCAGTATCAAATAGGCCTTTGAAAATACACAGGCTCCGATCTCCGCTCAGTTTCTCCGTGACCATTTTGGTGTCCCACCGTGGCTGGGGAAAGGTAATGCCTTGCAGAGCTCAAATAACCAGGTCAGCAAATAGGCAGGAAGAATTACCTGCTCAGTCGGTGTCCTCGGAGAGAGTGAATGTTCCTCCAGACCAGCTGCAGTGGGGCATGCAGGCACAATGAGCCCTCCTAGCGCTGCTTCTGGCTTGTGACTGACAAGGAGTCCTGTGATGACCATTTGCCAGCAGCTGTGGCACCAGCAATGCTGGTGGAGGAAGCACCCCCACCCCTCCTCAACGCATTTTTCTGGGGTTGAGCTTCCTCTGTCACCACTGTCGTGGCTCGGACCACCCTCTGTTGACTGAGGAGCCCGCAATAGCCCTGCAGTGAGGTGAAATGCTCATCTGTCATGTGGACCTGCAGCAGTTCCTCTGGCGATGGAATGGCTTTGGGTTTTTCCTTTGATTTACTGTCCAATGCCTGCTGTCTCATTGGGCAATGCCCATTGACCTTCCTCACCTAACAGGTTGTGCACATTGCTTGGAGGGGACCCATTGCTCTGGAGGGTCCTGAGGTCTTCTCCTGGCCTTCTAGGCTGCCACTCCTGCTGGGGCTGGAGTGGGGACTGGCTGAGTCCCAAGACAGAGCAGCCCCAGCAGGCCCCCCAGTCCCATTCGCAGAGCTCTTGGAGAGGTGAGGGCTGTGGTTCACAGACAGTTTTGTGATTATTATAACTGGGTTTCACTCTGATTCATGGTAATTATCTTGATTTCCATAGTTCTCATCAGCCAGCAATTCTGTGAAAATGTGGCACCGTGACCCTATGACCTGCTGACTTTGTGACTGCTCTGCTGTTGCAGGTGCCTGCTGGCCAGTAGTTCCTCCTTGGCTGTCCATTGCAACCCATTACAAGAAGAGGTCAGACAAGTTGGTCATCAAGCTCAAAGGTCTTACTGTGAGTACTTTGAATTGCTGTCTTGGGCAAACACATTTTCCCTTCCCACTTTCCAGGTCATCTCAGAGCAGTTTCAGGAGCATTTCTGCACTGTTTGTGCATTACAAACCAGCCTTTGAGATTAATTCCTTGCCAATATATAGTCAGTATAGAGCTTAGCTTAAATACTTCTCCTGAGTTTCCAGGGACTGCTTTTGCCTTTCTTGTGACTGCTTCTTGGTGGATGTTTAGAGGTGGTCACTGGCTTATTGGTACACCTGACTCGTTGATCCCCAACCACCATAATTTTCATATCATGGTCCTTGTTTTTCGAGTCATCCAACTTCTGGGTTCTGATAGTTTTGCCACCGTGCAGAAAATACTTCACTTGGCATCATCCTCAAGTGTTGTATGCATGCTTCTATTGTCCATCTCAAGGCAATCACTATTGGTATTAACCATGAGCAGTTAAAGTGAAGCCTGTAGGGAGCTCAGCTGATAGCATCTCTCCAGTGTGATACTTCCTATCCATAGCTTGGTGCTGTGGTGGACAGACAAGGGTAGCTACATCTCCCATCATCCCAGTGAGGCTTCAAGGAAGGGTCAAATCCAGTCACCAGGCACAAAGAAGCTGGCTGCGATCAGCAAGTTCATCAGGGTATGTCAGAGCAACTCAACACTAGCTACCACTAGGCAAAGCGACAAAGAAGTGTTATCTGTGGAGAACTTACATGTCTCCTGGTGTGGCCCTCAGGTCCCTCTCTGATTCCTGGACATCACTGGGTCAGGATCCTCATGCGTCTCTTTTCTCCACCTCGGCTCCCCATCAGCCACCTTCTAGGCGCTTGCAGCTGCTTATGGCCCCCTTCTTCCATCCAGTTACAGTTTTTATTACCTCTGTCAAGGACCAATGATGCTAGCTTGGTATTTTCCCCTGCCTCTGCATTTTTCAGCCTGTCTCAGCCCTGAGAACGCTGTCACCATGTGGTGCAGTGCAGGTGACAATCATGCTGTTTTCTCACTTCCTTGCTGGCAGCTCTGGTGGGGCACTCTGGGGACCTACGGCACCGCTGAGCACCAGTGTCTGTACAACCAGTGTTACTGCTCCCAGTGTGCTCAAAGGACCTTTACTGACCCCACTGCCTACCACACCTCGGCTGGAAAGGTGGTTTTCTTAGTGAAGGAAGCCGCCAGTGAGGTGAAATACTCCTGTAAGGTGAAGCACCACTTCACTTTCACCTTTCTATTTGTTCCGTCCCATCAAATATTATTCAGATGTGCTGCAAAACTGCGTTTTTTTTTTTCATGTCTGAGCATGCTAGAGCTGTTACTGGCCAGGCTCTTCCCCTTCTTCCCTTGTCCTAGAGAAGGGACTGTGTTTGGTGCTCTCTCATCCTTGATCCTGTTTTGGCTGACTTATTTAAAAGCCTTATTGCTGGTGTGAGATTTCACGTGCTGATTCCTTTAAAGTTCTGGACTTCTCAGCTTTCTTATTGCTACCGAAAGCTGTGACAAAGTGGTACGGTGGTTTTGAGGGAATACCTGGACAGTTTTGTTGTTTTTATCAGCAGCAGTACTGGGTAATCTCACTTCTTTGCTTGTAATTTGTGTATGTAGGAAGCTTTTCATATCTAATGGAAGATTTTGATATGACTCATTTAATCTTTACACTTCTTGATCTCTAAGACTTATTTCTCTTCAGCACAACTGTTTTTCCTTCCCTTGTAAGCTCTTCCTGATGTCCTGCCTGAGGTTGTTTCCCAGCCAAAGCAAGCCCTTCTCCTGAGGTTGTCCTGTGCTCCCAGTACAGATTGCTACTAGACAAGACAGCTCAGGGCACAGAGGTGATGCCTGTCATGCAGACTGACAATGCACCATAAAGGAGAATGGGCTGACAGGGACACTAAACCTCCTACTCTCCGAGGAGAATTAATTGCAGCATATTTGTTGACAGCTTCAAGAGTGACAACACTCACATCTCCTTAAGCAACTGATGGTTTTTAAGATCAGGCACTATTACCTCTTGTATCTTTCCCTGTCTTTGAAAATAGACTTTAAAAGGCAGAATGAGGCCAAAAAAACAGTGTGCAATATACACGTGGCCCTTTGCTCTGCTTGTGGTGAAATACCAGTAATGCCAGAGCATAAATAATACATCAGAGAAGAAAATTAGGACATAAATGATCAACTGAATGATCTGAACAGTTTCATCCATTTTTATGCTGTAGTTGCTCCCTGCAGCTTCCATCATGCTGGGACTTCTGCCAAAGTATTGACACAAAGCAGTTAGAGCTAACAGCTGGATGGGGAGTACCTTCTGTGATGGGAATAGCCTTTCCCTGTGTCGTTCGGCCAATGTCTAGACAGTGGTTTCAGCATATGGTCTGCAGACACTAGAAAGTAGACAGGCTACCTGCAGGGGAACTATTGGTAAGTCATCACTAAGAAAGGTAATTGTCTGTAGGTCTAAATGAGCAGAATATGGGTTTGCATTCCCTGGAGGAATATTTTAGGGATTTACAAGTCAGAAGACACTGAAGGTCAAGGACGTGAAGCCGACCAAGGTACAGCTATCACATGCATTTAAAAAAAACTTTCCCATGTACTTTTCCCATTAACTTTAAGTTATTGAAGCAACTGTGTCATAAAACATTAGATGAAGTTTTAATGCAAATAAACATGCCCTGGCACTCCCTCTCAGCCCAGGTTCCTCTATGGGTCGCTTCCTTCCGGTGCCCTGAGACCTCCCTTTGTGGCTTAACTGGTTTTAGCTGCTCTGCTGTCACTTCCCTGTGGGGCAGGAGGATTTGTGGTGCATAGTGAGCAAGCACAGATATTATAGAGGAATTTGGTACCTGGGAAGCCAGACATTAAAACTCATGCCTGGTCCGGGATCCAGCTAGGATAGATCAAGGCTCTCTGTATATCTCTGCATGGAAAGAATTCAGTCTTGTCAAAATAGGTACAGGAGAGCTGCTGAACCCTCACTGAGCATTGTCCAAGCAACTGGAAGGAAAAAAAACCCCCATGAATTCAAAGCAATGCTTCTTCACACAGAGAGCAATGCTGAGAACCCCTCAGCCGTGGGTCTGCCCTCTCTCTGCAGAAGGGCCTTACACGCCCCACTGTCACCAAACTTGCCCTGAAGACTGTTCATGGATGGTGAGGGAGGGATCAGGGCTGCATCTCTTTTATTGTTCACTGCTGTTTTCTGGACATCAACACTCCTGCAGCGTGAGGTTGTGACGACTTGGGCAGATGCAATCACCTCTCACCAGAGAGGACAACCACTGAAGATTTGATCCCACTGAAGTACAATAACAGACCTGTCACCAGGGCTTATGGTAGTCGGTTGGGTGAGAGCAGATCTTTGCAGCTTTCTACTTGATGTGCACAATGCTCAGGAGCTGTTCTGTGGTCCACAATGCTTTGCCTAGCTCAGTTTTCCATGCAGTAATGGCTTTATTTATACTCCCAATTATTTTAGTCTCACAAATGCCAGGGCATTGCCCACAAGCTAATACAAGTGTTACATGGCAGGAATGGAGCAATAGTTTTATGCTGCTGTCTGACTCCTGTGGTTTACTCCATGCAGAGTAGAGCTGCATCCTGGTGATAGCTGCAA
Source organism: Hemiprocne comata (assembly GCA_020745705.1). Lineage (NCBI taxonomy): Eukaryota > Metazoa > Chordata > Aves > Apodiformes > Apodidae > Hemiprocne > Hemiprocne comata. The sequence continues at coordinate 5,713,239 of CM036594.1, read as the reverse complement.
GCTTTGAAATGATATAGGTTGGCAGGAAACAGCCATGGTACAAGCAAATTCTTTGATGTGAGCAGCACAGATGTAATAGGTTTGGCATTGCAGTACAGGGGCTTTTTCTTGTTTTTAAGTTACCATATGTATTGCAGTACTAGAAGGGGATTTGTGTATTGCTGTAAGGGTGCTCAGTTTCCTATGTTTAGCTGCATTATATGTACAAATAAGCTGATGGATGAAACATTGGTCTTATTGATTCCACATACCACGTGGCCCTCCCTCTTGACCGTGAGATGCCTGAAGCTGCAATACAATGATCCAAGACAACAGTCAGAGCTGCGGTCACTGAGGACAGAAGGACAAAGTTCAAGTTAATATCAGACCCCTTGGAGGGGGTTGCTCCTTTTTGTAGGTATGCCTGTACTTCCAATGATTGCAAATATTGTAGGTGGTTCCATTCCTTCTGCCTCAAACTTCAGCAGCACTGTGGTGTTGTGGTATGTAGTGCACCTGTACTGCAGTACACTTGCTTATATCATGACTTGATCTGTGCGTGGCTGTGACTCTTGGTTTTGGTTCATCTCGGACCTCCTTGATATGCAAGTGGGGAGTAGAGAAGGAAATTCCTGAAATTCCTTGGCTGCAAAGTAATAGCAAAATGCATCCAAACAGCAGTTAGAATTCGCCAAAGCATACACAGATCTCAATAGAGGCCTCCAACTTTTGAGAGTAAGGAATGAGCTCCAGCAACATGCACTGCTAACCGCACGAGCAGTGTGATGTGAAAGGTGAAAAACATATGATGAATACACACAAGTTCACAGAAACAATGTGGATTGTTTCTGGACTAACTTTGTCTCGTGGGGGCTTGTGGCCAACTTCTCTTTGAGACATTTGATGACTTGTAGTGAGCAAAAAATCACAATCCCTAAGGAAATAAAATACCCAAAGGTCATGATGAGTAACAATGAATAATTAAGTTCACTAGATTGCTTCTGAAAGCAGAATTGTTCTGTTCTTCCATTAAATTTTGAATGCAAGTAGGAATAAAGTATCAGTGTTACCCACAGAAACCCGCAGATAGAGGCCGATTTCAGCGGGGATCGAAGAATCTTTGCTTTTAGAGGGAACTTGATTGCAACATATCGATCAGTTGCAATCAGGGTGATGATAAAGATGCTCATAGGCATGTTTATAAAATAGATGTTCTTTATAGTTAAACACAGCTCGTCCATGGGTACCTTGTATTTCTTAAAATATAACTGGAAAGGTAGCGCAAAGAGCAGGAAACTGTCCTGCGACCATGAGGTTGATCATGTACACCCTGGTCTCGCGTCCACCTCTTGAGTTTCCAGCAGAAAACCCAGAAGGCAATCATGTTCAGTGGGATCCCCAAAGAGAACACTGGGATGTAGATGATATGTCGAAACAGCATGACACCATTCTGCAGCACATTGTCATCTTTGGTGCAGTTCTCCATGTGGGCTGTCTCTGCAAGAAAAGGGTGCAGGCATGAAACTGAGCTTGGGGATGGGTCCTCTGGGTTAGGTCCAGCTGAAGTGCCCCCACTCTCATGGCTCTGCAGCCCCTTGCACCCCTGCACTGCATATGTAGGCAGCCCCTGAGGGGCTCAGTGGCTCATTAGCACCATCTGTCCCTCAGCCATCAAAGTACCACTGTCCCTTGCAACCAGCTAACACAAAAACAGAGGCAGACCTCACCTGCAGCTGTTATGGGGTAGCAGCCCCTCTCCAACCATAAGCCTGCCTTGTCCTCCCTCCAGTCCTGGTTTGCACAGTTTGGGTAACAGCAAAGAGTCTGCAAAGCAGAATGATAATTTTTGCAGTCCTTTGCTGCAGCCTGAAGCAGAACTGAGCAGCATTCCCCATTTGCCCTCCAAGGCCCTCGCCTTGCTGCTGAAGCCACCCCATAGGTTTGTGGTGGGTCATGCCACGCTTGTGAACCTGCAGAGGACTTGAGCCCTTCCAGCTGTGCATAGCTCAGGTGGTTTTACTCCTGGAGGTGGTGGGAACACTGCTGCAGGCTGGTGGGTGGATGCCTGCTGTGGGCAGGCTGCCCCAAGCACGAACCCTCTCTTCTCACTGCAGGATGCTGCAGAGGAATAGCTCAGCATGGGTACCACCAGCCCCAGCAGGTAACAGGTCTCCGGAGATAGAAGGGAAAGTGAGTACACGTGTCTGATCTCAACCTTCAAAAAAAGGAAGCCAAAATGTTGCTAGAGCAGAAAACATGCATCCAAGAACTTAGACTATCTCCTGGTATTCCTTTAAATATTTCAGGGTCTCTGCTACCAGCAAGGAGGCTGTGGAGCATGCATCAGACTTGGTCTGTATCTCATAAAGAAAGTGTTTTACAGAGAGGCAGGAAAGGAAAACGCCCAGATTCCTACAGTCTCTGACAAATACGTGGCCTCATAGGTCAGCAGCTTCTAAGTATCAACATCTAAACTGTAGTGAAAATGTCTGATTGTATGAATTACATTAACTGGTTTTAGTGTCCAAGACTGGGAGACAGATCCGGCAACCACAGAGGAAAGCGCAGCACCTGCCCAGCACCAAAACTGGAATGGCATTACTGAACCACAAGGACAGAGACATTTTTAGGGTGGAACTTCTGGAAGAACTAACAAACAGCCAGTGTCCTGGCTCTCTTGGGCTTTCAGCCTCGCAGGTCCTTGGCTGTACTGTGGTACCACCTACCCTGCAGCCGTTCCCTGCCAGACTACCATGGTCATCCCACAGTGGAAAAGCCACTCTGCACACATAGCACTGCCTTGAGGAGCAGCTGAGCCCTGCAGCTGGGCATCCCAGCTCCATTAGATCCCCCAAGTAAGCACAGAGCTGGTGGTGGTTCCCAAGGTCCCATGCCACAGCGTGCCCAGAGCCAGGTGTCTCCACACTCGTGGAACAGGCATGGTGAGAAGCACTGGTGTGAAACTGCAGCGAGGGATGAAGAGCCCCCTGAATGACTCATGTGGCTGCAAAACAGTGAGGCACAACAGCCATGAAAGCAGGAGGAAACTGAGGCATCTGTGTGCAGCTGAGGACAGACCCACTTGTCAGCAAACAGGCAGCCCCGGCTGGTGCTTCAGTTCAGAGGTGAGAATTCACACCCTGAGCGCAGAGCACACTGCCACACACCGGTGTGGGAAGAATTAAAAGACATTACCTGCTTCTTGTGGAGCTGTCAGGTGGGTTTAGTCCTCAGAAAGGTTGCAGTGTAGATATGGGCGTCCTGGCAGGGGAGCAGATCTGTCAGGGCTGCAGGTGCCAGGGCAGGGTGCTGCTCCGTGCAGGGCACCGCTGCCGGGGAGCCTGCTGATGGCAGCTCAGGAGCACTGAAACACAGCAGTGAGCTCTCATCCCCCAAGACTTCTTCATTTATCACCTACTTTTGGGGACAGCCGAGTGTCTGGTGCCCTCTGTTGTTCTGCTCACATCAGCTCTATGCTTCGCTCATATTTTCCACCCAGCCTGCACCACCCCCACTCACTTCACAAAAAACTCGCCATTAAAATGTAATATTTTTCAGTCGTGGGAAAACAAATAATTTCAGAAATCAAACCCATAATGCTTGCAAATTGCCCTTCTGGCAGTGAAAGGACCCCAGGGTGCACAGCAGCCCAAGCAGCCTCTCGTGCAGTGGCGGAGCATGCTCGTCAGGCAGCGGTGGGGGGATGATGGCCTTTCTGAGGGGGCATGGGCATGGTGGTGCTCATGCACCCAGTGACAGCATGCCCAGGGCAAGGGAACCCACCATGCTTCTCTTTGGTGTCTTTACAAGAAAGATGACAGATGTTCTGGGCCTGCTCGTCCTCTGTGGAGAAGTCACTGTAAAGCCCAAGCTGGTAATATGGTCACTGCCGACCTGGCATGGATGACAGCCCAATGTGGCAGTGAGCACACCATCAGTGGCAAGACCTTTAGAAACATGTTTAAGAACATGCCTGAGTGGTATTTGGTTTTGATGGCTTTTGCTGCCTGTTGGCTGCAGCAGTTGCAGTCTCATCCATGTGAGCCAGACTCTGACTTCCTCAGGATTTGTCTCATTAATTATTGTCTCCTGAGCTTGTAGTCCCAGAGGTGAAAACAGCAGATTGAGCAGCAGCCATGAGGTCCCGGAAAGCAGATGTAGGTCACAGGGGAAACTGCGTAAGTGGGCAGGGGAGACTCCTCCACACTGTCTCCTGGAGCACTCTGAGCATTGCCTGGGCAGAGCTCGGAGGCCATTGTGGAGATTTTTCAGTATTTAGGAAGAAAAAAGCCCCATCCTAGGGAGCATTTGAATAACATGTTGGAGGTCAACCCACTCCCCATCTCCCCTGACCTTCTGAGGCTGCTGACTCATGGACCAATGCGCTTCCCCCATGGAAACATCAGGGGTGTCACTGTGGGCAGGCTGTGGAGACCCAGACCCATCTGTGGGTTTCGGTGGGGGGGATGATACTCTGACCCTGAGCTGCATCTGGAGGGGGAACCTGAGGGCCAGCCTGGTGCCACAGTATCAACCCAGGGAACAGCAAAACACAGATGACAAAGCTCTAGGCAGAGTTAAAAGGTGTTCTCCCTGGGTGGGAGCTGCAGCCCCTTGAGGATGGCTGCTCTAAGGATGGGTCTCTGTGCCGGTGCTCAGCCGTGTAGCAGGAGGGGAGCCAGCAAGAGGACTCAGCTCTGAAATCTCCTGGCCTTTATGGCACTGAACAAGTCTTGCTTTCACCCAAAAAGTGTTTCTTCACATCTATCTGATCTGTTGACTTGAGGGGGAAGGGCAGTCAGCAGAGTCTCAGCTGTACTCAGTAGTATCCTGATACCACCTGAACAACCATCCTCCCCCAGCCCACCAAAGGAGTATGATAAAAATAAACTGGATTCTTTTAATAATACAAACAACCTGAAATACACAATGAGGTAAACCATGATATATCCTCTTCAATGGGTTGGCAATAAGGATCATCTTATTTTAGCTGCAAAATGAACTGAAACAGGGAGACATACATGGGTTACCTGTCTTTCTGTATAAGGGTAACAAGTGGAGGCGGGAGGGTGGGATGGAGACATGTTGATGACCAGCAGTTGCACACACACTTGTACACATCTCTGTGAAATAACTCCTTTGTTTAATAGAAACATAGAGTATAAATCACAATTAACTTACTGATGGTAAACCTAATATGGATCTTCCTAAAGAGACAGAGCAATTGTTATCCCAATAACACTGAAGCTGTATCTTCTTGTGATGTTACAAAGCTGTGGGGTTTTTTGGTGTTGGTGTTTTCAGTCCCTCCTGCTTCACTCCCCCACCCCCGTCCCCCCGGCCTTTTTTTCTTTAGCAAGTGTCTGTCTGCAAGGGGTGGATTTGATCTGTTTTTTCAGTGCTGGGCTTGGGCAACAGAAGAGTTTCATGGAACTCCGTGGTCACGAAGTAGTAGCAGACACTATCCAGGCAGCAGTTGGACGTAGCAATACACCTTGCCATGGAGGAGAAGTTCCTTGTAAGCTGGAGCAGGAAACAGGTAGCTCCAAAGCTCTTTATTAAGACTCTGGTAAATACGTCAAGATAGGCTGGCAGAAAACATATTAGAAATACAATCAGATTTGCATAAATAATGTGAAGAGCTTTCTGGATTAATTTCTTCTCTGGTGAATTTGTCTTCAGATGTCTCTTAAGGTTCCTAATTACTTGAGTGGAGCAAAAAGTCAAGATTGCTAATGGAAGAGTAAAAATGAATAAAATGGAAAGCACACTCCAAATAACGGGTGCTGTGGTATCCATCTGAAAGCAGTGTGCAGCATGTCTGTGCCAAAGCTTTAAGGTGGCACCAGTTACCACAGAGACCCACAGAAGTCCACAGAGAAGAGCAGCCTTTAATGGAGACCTGAAGGTTCTGGCTTTCAAGGGGTGCTTTATGGCAATGTATCGATCAATGGAGATAAATGAAATTATGTAGATGCTCATTACCATGTTGATATAATACATTGCCTCTATAAACTGGCAGAGTTCATTCCGGGTTGACCTATTCCAGAGCAAATAAACCATGCAAGGCAAGGTGATGATGACAAAGCAGTCTGCAAGGACTAAATTGATTACATATACCCTGGTTTCGGTCCACTTCTTTATCTTGCAGAACACCCAGAGCGCAACGGCATTAAACAGTGCTCCAAAAAAGAAAATGAGGTTATACAGAGCAAATTCAATGAGACGAACATGGTGATGCAGTTCTAGATTTGTGACACTGCAGTTCTCAGACTCATTCATTCTCCTGATCTCCTGGTGGTGTTCTGGGACCTGAAGTAGGAAAAGACATGGTAAGACTTTCTTCCTACCTCTTTATAGATGCATGGCTCCTATCAAAAAGGGTATTTAACTAAATATTTACTTTGTTACGAATGTTAATTTGAGTCGACAAAGTTGGCCTTCTCTGTCAGCCTGTAGCTGGGATGCATCCTTTGTCAAGCCTTGTTTATGTTTACTCAGATTATGAATAAATATCTCAAGGTAGAAGATGCCCCCGTAGATTGCGACGGCATCCTGTGACAATGTGAACACTAATTCCTAAAGCCAGGCTGTGCAAATGAGGTAAAATTACCCTTAGCTTGGTTTTGATCTAGGCAGGGATTGTAGCAACCAAAGCTAAAGTCCAGCAGAACCCATGAGCAAATGCTCTTCTACCAGTTCTGCTGGCTTGGGAGACAGACTAAGGGGCTGAAGGGCTGCAAGGGCATAATAGCTTTCACTTGGTAGACATCCTTATGCTTTGGCTTTAGCGAGGCATGTTTCCAAGCCTTTGGGCTGCCTTGTGAACCTGGAGCTCCTGCTCCAAGCTGAGGAAAACGGAGATGAATCTGAGTTCCTGCATCTCAAATGCATGCTTGAAAGCCTAAGGGAGTGAGTGAGGCAGGCTGGTCTCCACCTCCCTGGGAGCAGAATGGGGGGTGTGGAAGGATTAACCTGATTTTAAGCCCATTTGTTCCAGGAGTATGAGCCATCAGATGTCAAGCAGAAAGACACACATAAAAGAAGAAAAATGGTGCAAAACAAAGAAGTTGCCTTGATTAGATGCCTGCATTAGATGGTTCCTGTTCAAGGCAGGCATCCTGCCACCCTAGGAAATCTAGGAGATAGAAGTAGCAGGTACCGAGCCTCTGTCTCACTGGCTACTAGATGTTTCGCAAGCGTATTTGTGGTATGAAGAGTGTGAGTTCATGGGCTGATAAGAATCAGCTTTCATCAGACCCCATCCTGTGCTAAGTGGCTCTATGTGACGGGCACATGGAACAACTCTCTGAACTGGGGATTTTATGCATATGTCACAGAATTTCTGCTTGCATCTAAGTGCGCTTTGGAAGTAATTTAACCTTTTAGTTTGAAATAAGTTTTTTACCACTCTAAGAGGAGAGGGAAGTGGTGAGGGATGTGGTGAAATCCTACAGCCTTCAGAGACGTAGGAAGGGACAACATGACTGACCACGCCTTGTTAAGCAGTTATTTGCCTCTGCACACAATGCGGACCTTGGGCTCAGTTGGTGAGGCCACCACCTCCAAAATCAGACTTAAGTTCTGAAGTAACTGATAGCCCCACAAATAACTCAGTTGGTGGGGGGATGCATAAGTGGGCACTAGCAAAAAGTAATGTGGCACTGCATGGAGCTCTCTCCCAGTTCTAGATCTAGGTTTCCCCACAGAGGCTTGCTGCTCACTGCCTGCGCCCTGGATGGACTCAGCTGTCACCTGAGGAAAACCTCGCTGTCTATGGTAAGTAGCAGTAGGGAAACACCTTACATCAAGGGCTGAAGCTGCCACATCATTATGCTCACTAACTGCATGAGGCAGATGTCCTGGTCTGCAACATTGGCCCTGGTCTCCAACACCAGCAGCAGTCTCTGAGCTGAAGTACAATGAAGGTGAACCACACTGGTGGCTCTGCAGCTGAAAGGACTCTAGCTGACACCACCTTTGCAGCTAGAGATGTGGCCCAAATGCAGTTCCCAGCATCAGGACTCGCAAATGCTCCAGGCCATGAGACAGCCCAGAGGCTGGGGAGAGGAGGGAGGAAACCAGCAGTGGCTTTAAAGCAGGCCACATAGGATATGGCTGAGCACAGAACACCTGTAAATAGATGCAGTTTGATAAGCTACCATATCCTGTGACTGCTGGAAATGGTTAAGGTGGGGTAGATGAGATGGCTGCAGCCTCAGAGGGGCTAGGCAGCAACCTACAGTTCTGAGAAAAGGGTGAAGGTGGCTGTAAAGCAGCATCTTGATGCTGCTGGAGGACCTGGAACAGGCTGGGGCTTGATGGACAAGGTCCCCAGTATTGTGGAGTATGTCCTGTTTTTCCCCCACCATAGACTGGGGAGGGCTGGCCAGCAGCTGTCCCCCACCATGGAAACTGGTGACCAGCTGGGGATGAAGGCCAGGGCTGGGCCCATTTCCTCCAGCAGCTCAAGAAGTAGCAGGTCATCAATGACCTAGATGAGGGGACTGAGTGTACCCTCAACGAGTTTGCTGATGATGCAAAATGGGGAGGGGTGGCTGACATTCCAGAGGGCTGTGCTGCCATCCAGTATGACCTGGGCAGGCCGTAGAGTTGGGCAGAGAGGAACCTAATGAGGTTCAACAAGAGCAAATGCACTTGTTGAATGCAAAAATGCACAAAAAAGTCCTGCACCTAGGGAGGAACAACCCCATGCATCAGTATAGGTTAGGGGATGACCTGCTGGAAAGCAGCTCTGTGGAAAAAAGACCTGAGAGTCCTGGTGGACAACAGGATGACCATGAGCCAACAATGTGCCTTTGCGGCCAAGAAGGCCAACAGCATCCTCGGGTGCATAAAGAAGAGTGTGGCCAGTAGGTCGAGGGAGGTCTTCTCCCCCTCTACTCTGGCCTGGTGAGGCCCCATCTGGAATACCGTGTCGATTTCTGGGCTCACCAGTTCATGAAGGACAAGGAACTACTGGAGAGAGTCCAGCGCAGGGCCACAAATACGATGAGGGGAATGGAGCATCTACCATATGAGGAAAGGCTGAGACAGCTAGGTCTGTTCAGCCTGAAGGAGACTGAGGGGGGATCTCTTGAATACTTATAAATATCTAAAGGGGGGTGTCAGGAGGATGGGACCAAATGTGTTTCACGGTGTCCAGTGACAGGACAAGGGGCAATGGTGTCAAACTGGAACACAAGACATTCAACCTAAATATTAGGAAAAACTTCTTTACTGTGAGAGTAACTGAGCACTGGAACAGGCTGCCCAGAGAGGTGGTGGAGGCTCCATCTCTAGAGATATTCAAAACCCACCTGGATGCCATCCTGTGCAACCTACTCTAGGTGAACCTGCTCTGGCGGGGGGGGCGGGTTGGACTAAATGATCTACAGAGGTCCCTTCCAACCCCAACATTCTGTGATTCTGTGAGTTTCTGTGATTCTTCCAGACCCTTACCAGAGAGCTTGGAGGAAGAGAAGCAAGGTGGAGGCTGAAGGCACAGTGGGTGTCGTGGCTGCACTGCGGGGGCAAACATCCAGTGTTCTTCCTGTGAGGAAGCAGCTGCACCGGAGGGGGAGCCTTGCATGTAAAATCCTCCTCCCTCCTTGTGGGGGGATCTCAGAAGTGAGCAGGTACCAGAGGGGTGAAGGGCGAATGTGGTGGATGGAATGACAAAGGACAGCATGGGAGCTGTGGGTGAGCGAAGGGAGCTGGAACTGAGCAGAGAGAGAGAAAGAAGGAAAATGGGCTGGAAGTCCTGTGCTGTGCAGTGAGCTGACCTGAGGGGGAAGCACAGCCAGGAAGAGGGAGCAGATAAACTGCTTCTGAGGCAGAAGAGCCCTAGGTGACGGCCCTGCCACAGCACTTCAGTGAAGAGTTTCCTGTTTCCAAACAGCATAAAGAAACTGCCTGGAAACTGCCTGCTCTGACCTTGCTCTTGCTGTTCACAGCTCTCTCAAATGCAGCCATCTAAGGCACAGCAGTTTTTCCTTTTCTTTCTTGAAACTGGTGTTCTTTCAGGCTCATCTGTCACTGCATCCCTTGAAAACAGCAATGTAGTCACTAACCACAGAACAGCTTTGAAATACCCGGGAAAGGGGATGCAAGGGTTCACTTAGACCAAAAAGTAATATTTTGGAATCAGTTGTTTCCCGTGCTGGGATGAATTTAGCTTCCAGTTCCCAGCTGCTGTTAGGAAGTAACATTCTCTGATCCTCCAGATAAAGTACCTGGAAGGTACCTTGGAGTAAGAACAGAAACTGAAAATCTCACTGATCACAACCTACTGCATGGACCTCTGCGGTGCAGGGACAGCAGTGCCCTGCAGAAACTGGGTGTCTAAGCCTCCTCTGCCTCCTCCCAGTCACAAGAGGACCATGAGCAGCAGTTCACAGAGAGCAAGAGAGAACAAAACAAAGTGATGTTACCTGTAGGTTTAACGCCACAAAAGCAGCAGCAGGTCCCACCGCAGGCAGGGCAAGCGGAGGCTGTGCAGCCCCGTGTCCTGGCCTGGAGGAGCGGGGCCAGCTAGTGGGGCTGGAGAACAGGCACGGGCTGCGTGTACAGGGGAAGTGTCAGACACCAACAGCTCACTGGTACTTGAAGGCTTCTATAGCACCTCCTCCTCCTGCGTAGGGGAAGATTTCATATCAGTTTGGTCTTGAATGTCAATCTGCTGACCAAATAAACGATGTCAATACTCTCCAGTGAGGTCTAGCACCTCATCATTCAGCTCCTTCTAGAACTGTGTGTTCAGCACCGAGCAGCAGTACTCAGCAACTGTGGCTTCAAAAAGCTGTGCTGAAACCTAAGCTAAGCAAGACCAGGAAGATACGCTATCTGGTATTAGATCACCCTGTGCAGCTGGAGAAGCAGAGCCCAAACTGAGTCACGCTTGCACAGCCTGGGGCAGGGAGGTGGGCACGCCAAGAAGCCTGGCATGTAGCGTAGGCTGTCTTTAGGCTGGAGACAATCTCCCCAGCCTGGGTAAACTGGCTGCTGTACACTGCCTGCAGCCAACACCAAACACTTCTGCGCTACCAACTCTGCGCTGGGACAACAGCAACAGAGTCCAGGAGCCCCCTGGATTGCTTATGTTCTGCTGTGTTGTCCCTCCAACACATACCAGGGTGGTTGAAGTTTCCCATGAAGACCAGAGCTTGTGAACGTGAGGCCACTCCTATCTGTCTATAAAGGGCCTCATCTGCTTGGTCTTCCTGGTCAGGTTGCCTGAAGGAAGAAATGGAATTATTAAGCTTGGGCCTCCTTTTTCTCTGTCTTCTAACCCTCCTGGCCTTCACTAGGCCATGGCAGGCCTTCAGCCATGCCAGGCCCTAGAGACCTGGGGGAACACCTGGACCAGAGTAGGGGTATCCTCAGTGCAAAAGGATATGGGAGGATCAGGTGGCAGGGTGTCTCATCTCTCAGATGAGAGAACATTGCAGCAAAGTGGACACATACAAGTCCCTGCTGGGCCCTGATGGCGTGCACCTTCACATGCTGAGGGAGCTGACAGATGGGCTTGTGAGGCCACTCCAAAAGGGAGAGGTGCCTGAGGAGTGGAAGAAAGCAACCACCACCTGGGCTGAGGAGCAGCATAGGCGATGGAAAAGGGGTTGAGCAGCCGGGCCCCGAGAGTGGTGTGCAATGGTCCCCAGTCTAGTTGTAGGCCAGGAACCAGTGGTGAAGCCCAAGGCAAGGGACATGCCAGTACCTGGAGGGACACGGTCCTTCGCCTCTGCCGTTTCCCACTCTGGGCTCCCCAGTGCAAGCCAGAGGCGGCCATATTGAAGAGAATGTCCAATCCCAGGGCTCCCTAGTTCAAGCCAGAGGTGGCCGTGTTGAAGAGAGCGTCCAATCCCAGGGCCCCCCAGTTCAAGCTAGAGGCAGCCATATTGAAGAGAATGTCCAATCCCAGGGCTCCCTAGTTCAAGCCAGAGGTGGCCATATTGAAGAGAGCGTCCAACCCCAGGGCCCCCCAGTTCAAGGTAGAGGCAGCCATATTGAAGAGAACGTCCAATCCCAGGGCTCCCTAGTTCAAGCCAGAGGTGGCCATATTGAAGAGAACGTCCAATCCCAGGGCCCCCCAGGGCCCGCCCAGTTTCCGTTGGGACCAGTGTTGGGGTCAGTTGGAGCCAACGGCCGCCAGAGACAGCAGCAGAGAGCTGTGCTGGCACGGAGCAGTGCTGGGAGAAGGCAGGGGCTGGCTGAGCAGAGCTGCCCCAACACCCACAACAGCGCCAGCAGCAGGACCCTCTTCCCCTCCTTGCTGGTTGGTGCCCGGCCAGGGCCCTCCTGTCCTGGGCAGGATGGGCCAGGCCAACTGCTGCTTTGGCTCCAGGTGGGCTCCCTGTCCTGCAGGTCAGGGACACACACGACTGTCCCAGCCAAGCCCCAGAGCAGTGGCATTGCTCATGGCTGCTGCTCTCTGCTCTGCAGGGAGGCTCTCACTGAGGCTGAGGCAGTGCTGACTGCAGATGTGCAGCTGACCCGGGGCCGCAAGAGGAGCGAGAGGCGCCTTCTCCTCCTCCAGGAGGAACTGGTGGTGGCCAAGTTGCAGTAAGCCCCTCAGAGCCTAGCTGCCTTTCCCCCAGCCCTGGCTCTGGGACACCCTGGCAGCAGCCCCTGGCCCCAGCACCCTGGTGCTGGATGCACCCGTGTCTGTCCCGAGGGCAGCTGGGGCACAGACAGGGCTCTGCCCGGGGGCACCCCGAGGAGACCACCTCCAGCTCACTGCTGGCCGCTCCTCTCTGCAGAGGTGGCACCACCCTGCGCCCACAGCTCTGCCTGGCCCTGGACCAGCTGTGGGTGCTCAGCAGCAGGCAGGAGGCGGTGCAGGAGCAGGAAGAAGGGAAGGAGGAAGGCAGTGAGGAGGAAGGGACCTCCCTCATCTTCAGCTGGCCCAGTGGCTCCTGCATTGTGGATTTTGGGTGAGTCGTGGTGCCATGTCCCATGGCCGGGCAGGAGAGGTTCCCAGCAATGCCCCCGCCATCCTGGTCATGGCCTGTGACTTCCCTGCAGAGCCTGGGCAGGGAGGCCCCCTTTGGTCCCCAGCAGGGAAGGGCAAAAGCAGATGCTCTGGCTGGACAGGGGGAGCCAGGCCTTGGGCAGCGCCTCTGTGCTGCCCCACAGGGGAATTTAGTCCTGCCCCCATGTTTTGCCCTGCCTGCCTCTGCTCCCAGGGTTGGGGGCAGAGGGACCTGATGCTGGTTCTCCTCTCTTCCTGCAGCTCCCAGGAGCTGAAGGAGCTATGGCTGGGCACACTGCAGGGGTAAGGCAGGGGATGCTGCGGGCGCAGCCGGGCACAGCTCCCAGCTGGGGAGAGGGGCCCCCATGGCTGCGGGCAGCTCTCGGGCAGAGGTGCCTGCCAGGGGAGAAGAGGTGGCTTGGGGCTCAGCCAGCTCTCGCCCTCTCCCTTCCTGCTGCACAGGACACCAGCAGGAACCAAAGGAGCCCGAGTGAGCGTCCTGCCATCGCTCCAACTCCTGGAGAAGGAGCTGAGCCACCGCCATGCTGTGAGTGTCTCCTTGTTGTGGGATCTCTCCCCCAGCACTGCTCCTGCAGCCCAGCAGCAGAGGCATTGCTGCTCACCTTCTCCCCCCCTCCTCCTCTCTTGCCCAGTGGAGGACACTGAGTGCCAGGAGCCTGGAGAGGCTGGTGGTGAGCCAGGCAGAGGTGAGCGTGGCTGCCGGTCCCCTGCCTCAGGATGTGGTGGGGTGCCAGGGATGTGGGGTGAGTGGGGTGGGCTGTGCAGGAGGGAGGCAGGGAGGGAGGATCCCACAGAGCTGCTCCGGGAGCAGAGAGGGTTGGGGAGCCCCCAGGAAGGCCAGTGTGTGCTGGCTGGGGGGATACCTGCCATGTGGGTCCTTGCAGGCTGATCCCAAGCAAGGACTTGTGCCAGGCCCAGCAAGCAACAGCAGGGGACTTTGCCGTGCACCAGGTGAGTTTTGGAAAGAAAGGCAACCTTCTGCAAGTGGTTGAAACTGCACTCATTTGTCCCTTGAGTGTCATCATGCAGGTTGGGCAGCCCAAGGGAGGATGTCACCTGAAGGAGCAATGAGACCCGCTGGGCAGCAGCCACTGAGCATTTTTCTGCAGGGACACAGAGCCTCTGCAGGGACACGGAGCTTCTGCTGCTGCCTACGTCTTGGAGGAGGGCAGGAGGAGGGCTGGGCCAGGCTGTCCTGCTGTCCCCCTGGCTCTCAGAAGCCCCCAGCCAGAGCTGTGGCTCCAGCTGCTGGTTCCCTGCCTGTCCTGCCACACAGCTCAGCACCGCGCTGTAGGCAGGGCAGGGCCAGGCAGGACAGGCTCTGGGAAGGCTGGCCTGGCGGTCTCCATTGAGGGGCTCTTGCTCTCTTTTCGTTTGCAGCAGGAGGGAGCAGCAGCAGCAGCAGCAGGAGGAGGAGGGGGCTGCCCTGGCCCTTTGCTCTGTGGCGCAGCCCCTCCGTTGCCCCGATGCCAGGGCAGGCGGGCTCTGGCTGCAGCGGGGGGCTCTTTGGGCAGCCCCTGGCAGCGCTCTGTGGGGAGGATGGCACACTGCCCCGGCCCATCCAGGTGAGCCAGACCAGAGAGGGGCTCCCCCTTTGTCCCAGTGGCTGTGGCGTAGGGGTAGTGGGTGTCCCCAGGAGCTCTGTGAGCTCTCCAACCCCAGCAAGGAGCCAGCTCTGGGGCAGTGCTCTAGCCACCACTCCTGGAAGACAGCTCCTCAGCCAAGTCACTGTGTCCTCAAGGAAGCAGGGGGAGACACGGTGGTGGAGCCCAACACGGGAGAGGTATGTCAGGTCCGCAAATACTGGGGCAACTTTTCTCACGTAGGAGGGGAGTTCCTGATGAGCCTAAGTAGCTGCTCTTCCTCTTCCTGGCATTTCATCTCCTGTGGCTTTGTTTGAGGTTTTTCTTCCCCTGCAATGATACATTGCCAGTGATACTGGAAAGCTTTTTTCTCCAGTGCCTCAGGCATGTGCTCAAGCAAAGGACACACCTACAATGTCCACAGTGCTTTGTCTCGGGAGGGCAGAAGAAATCCTGGCAGAGCAAAGTGAGCAAACCTTTTCTTGCCAGGAGGGGGACCACAGGCTCCCTCTGGAACAGCCCCCACGCATGACCGGAGTGTCACACACCTGCGGGAACAGTGTTCCAAAGGGAGGCCCTTGGAAGAAAGGGCTAATGCCAGCCAGCCAGCTGGAGCCTGTCTCTCTGCAGACACCAGGCAGCCATTTGGCAACCAGTCACTTACTACTGCAAGGCAGCCCTTGCCACCTGCTCATGCCGGCCTTTCTGTTTTAGGCCCCCAGAGCTTTATCTACAACTACGTCAGAGACCGGGCCAGAGAGCGGACCAGAGACCAGGCCAGAGACGGGGCCAGAGACCAGGGCAGAGATCAGGCCAGAGACCAGGCCAGAGACAAGGGCAGAGACAAGGGCAGAGACCGGGCCAGAGACCGGGCCAGAGACGGGGCCAGAGACCGGGCCAGAGACGGGGCCAGAAACCGGGCCAGAGACCAGGCCAAAGACCGGGCCAGAAACCGGGCCCGAGACCGGGCCAGAGACCGGGCCCGAGAGCGGGCCAGGGACCAGGCCCGAGGCCGGGCCAGAGACCGGGCCAAAGACCAGGCCCGAGACCAGGCCCGAGACCAGGCCCGAGACCGGGCCCGAGACCAGGCCAGAGAAAGGGCCAGAGACCGGGCCCAAGACCGGGCCAGAGACCGGGTCCAAGACCAGGCCAGAGACCGGGACAGAGTCCGGGCCAGAGACCGGGCCAGAAACCGGGCCCGAGACCGGGCCAGAGACCGGGCCAAAGACCGGGCCAGAGACCGGGCCTGAGACCGGGCCAGAGACCAGGCCCGAGACCGGGCCAGAGACCAGGCCTGAGACCGGGCCAGAGACCAGGCCCGAGACCGGGCCAGAGACCGGGCCAGAGACCAGGCCTGAGACTAGGCCCGAGACCGGGCCCGAGACCAGGCCAGAGACCGGGCCCAAGACCAGGCCAGAGACCGGGCCAGAGTCCAGGCCACAGACCGGGCCCGAGACCAGGCCAGAGACCGGGCCCAAGACAGGGCCAGAGACCGGGCCAGAGACCGGGCCAGAGACCGGACCAGACTCCCTGCCAGTCTCCCTGCCAGTCTCCCTGGGAGGTGGAGAAGAAATCAAGAGCCTTTCAGAGGAGGAAAGAAGGTAAAATGAGCCAGCTTTGTTTAACTTAAGAGCTGATTCCCGTTGATCCTGGCCTTCCCTGTGTAATCACACTGTGGGATGGACAGGTTTGCAGGCTCTCAGCAGGAAAATGAAAACAGGAACAGAAGAAAGAGAAAAGTAGCCTGGACAGAGGAGAGAGAATGGGAACAAGAGGCGAAAAGGCAGGAGACAGAAAAAAGCTGTGAATTCAAAGAAGCAGGTAGGTCCAACAGGTCAAGGGGCCATGGTGTGTATGTACCAGGCTCTGGTGCTCATCCTCCCCAGACCCTCAACACTGGTCTAGGTCAGTCCAAGTGGTGGCAAGGGATGATGCTGGAGTGCAGGGCTTGGAAAGAACTCCATGGCAGCTGCCCCAGAGCTCCCCATCCAGCCCTGCTGCCTGGCACCAGGGCTGCTGGGCATCTTTGCCCACTCACAGCTCTCCATGGGCATTCCCATGGGGATAAGGTGCCAGAGCCAGCAAGCAGCCACTGCCAGCCAGAGCTCTCTCTTCAGGGCCACCCACGATTCCTCACCAACAGTGTTCCCCGAGGAAAGGGAAACCAAGTCCTGCCTTTGTGGGCTTATCAGAGCTTTCCAACATTGTCGTTGCAGATGTTCTTTTCCTGTGACCTGCAGAAGAGCTGTGACTGCTGGGCTCCACAGTTGTGTTCACAATAAAATGTTTGTTTTTTCTCTTTTGACTGTGTCTGCCACAGGCTATTGCGGAGTGGGAGGGTGTTGTATGGTGGTAAATCCTCAGGGAGGAGTTAGATATTGTCCCGAGTCCCAGCATCCTTTCCAGCGGGTATCAGGGCTGAGTTGAGGGGCTTTAGGAGACCCAGCAGTTGTCTAGATCAGAGTGAATACCAAGTGGTGGTTTTACATAGACCATGTAGTTAAACTTTTTGCTGCTAGGCAGTGTAGGGCTTAAAAGGTTTACACTCACAGCTTTTCCTGTTAAAAATCCTTCCAGAAAGAATTCCTCTTAAAGGTAGCCACACCTGGGAACTGTGAGCCTGATTCCTCCATGTGGTTTGAGAGAACTGCCCATGGAGCAACAGCTTTGTTCTTCTGCAAGCTTGGCAGCTCGTACAACTGAAAAGAGAAAATGGGCTCATATGAGAATATGAACACTTCAATTTACGCACCTGATTGATACTGTGCTGTAATTAAATCACATTCCCATGGTGCCTCTAAGATCAGGGTTGTAGTAATAGAAAGAATTAGTAATTAGCTCTAATCAGATCAGTTAGTGAATGGCTGATTCCAGATGAGCAAGCTCGCCAACTGTGTGTGTGGTCAGGAAACCCAAAGAAGAGTGAAGGAAAGGTAATTTCTGCTGAGGTTTTGTTTTGTTTTTTTTTTCTTGAACCTTGAAGTCTCCCTTATTCCCCTTTTCCCCTTGGAGGGTAGTGGGGGGGATAACAGAGAGCCTCTGTCACTGGTTAATGGCTAAAACTGTGATGAAGGGGAGTAAGGAGGAGACACTTCAAGGCTGGAAGGTAAAACTAGAGCAGGGAAGGGAGAGTAACATGTGGATAATAAAGAAAAATATACAAATATATAGCAAACCCAATTTCAATAGTCACTGATAGCGTTGGGAAAGAACTCAGAACTATAGAACGATGCGATCATTTTGTGTAAGATGCACTCTGCATGTCTAACCAAGCTAACAATGCAGTCAGAGGCACCCAATTAGTACCAGAGCTGGCACTCAGCAAGGACGTTCTGGAATAGCTGGGCCTTGAAGAAGGCAAATCATCAAGAGGTTTTAAGGGTGTCTCGTGTAAATCACCAGCTTGGCAGAGAACACTTGAGGTCTATATGGATAATCAGACCTAAGGAATGCAGGAGGTGATAAAGAACAACCCAAATCAAGAAGATTGACGGCTAAACCAGTCTGGGGCACATGGAGCTGTAGAACTTGAGATATGCTGTCCTTTAGGTGAACTTGGCTCAGTATAATGTCATTAAATAATAAAAATCACAAACCCAGGTCAAAAAGACCCCTGCCCAGGTGAAGACCCTTCCCCTGAGCATGCGTGATAGTAGAAATAGCGATGTAACTGTATTATAACTATATGTAAATTGCTAACCAGTCACTGTAAGGAGGATGGATTTGGAAGCTTGATAGCTCTATTGTGTATAAATACATAGTGAAAACTCTCATCTGGTGTGCTTGAGTTGTGGGAAGGCACCAAGCACCCAGCTTTGTACAAACCTGCACTAAACAACGTCTCCTTCCTAAAGGTAGTCAGTCTCTTTGTTTGCATTTGGGGGGCTATCTTAAAACTGTAACAATGCTAGCTCAAGACGTATTTTGGGTTGTCATTAGCATCGTTCCCCTTTTACATCTTTCACGGGCCAAGAAACTTGCCCCATTGCTCTTTCCTTCCCTCCTGAGTCTCTGTCTCTGCACCAGGAGAGGGCTGAGCCTTGGCCCCACTGCCAGTGGGGCTGGCACTGCTTCCCTTCCACACGTTGAATACGATGAGGGGAATGGAGCATCTACCATATGAGGAAAGGCTGAGACAGCTAGGTCTGTTCAGCCTGAAGGAGACTGAGGGGGGATCTCTTGAATACTTATAAATATCTAAAGGGGGGTGTCAGGAGGATGGGACCAAATGCGTTTCATGGTGTCCAGTGACAGGACAAGGGGCAATGGTGTCAAACTGGAACACAAGACATTCAACCTAAATATTAGGAAAAACTTCTTTACTGTGAGAGTAACTGAGCACTGGAACAGGCTGCCCAGAGAGGTGGTGGAGGCTCCATCTCTAGAGATATTCAAAACCCACCTGGATGCCATCCTGTGCAACCTACTCTAGGTGAACCTGCTCTGGCGGGGGGGCGGGTTGGACTAAATGATCTACAGAGGTCCCTTCCAACCCCAACATTCTGTGATTCTGTGAGTTTCTGTGATTCTTCCAGACCCTTACCAGAGAGCTTGGAGGAAGAGAAGCAAGGTGGAGGCTGAAGGCACAGTGGGTGTCGTGGCTGCACTGCGGGGGCAAACATCCAGTGTTCTTCCTGTGAGGAAGCAGCTGCACCGGAGGGGGAGCCTTGCATGTAAAATCCTCCTCCCTCCTTGTGGGGGGAATCTCAGAAGTGAGCAGGTACCAGAGGGGTGAAGGGCGAATGTGGTGGATGGAAGTTTCCCATGAAGACCAGAGCTTGTGAACGTGAGGCCACTCCTATCTGTCTATAAAGGGCCTCATCTGCTTGGTCTTCCTGGTCAGGTTGCCTGAAGGAAGAAATGGAATTATTAAGCTTGGGCCTCCTTTTTCTCTGTCTTCTAACCCTCCTGGCCTTCACTAGGCCATGGCAGGCCTTCAGCCATGCCAGGCCCTAGAGACCTGGGGGAACACCTGGACCAGAGTAGGGGTATCCTCAGTGCAAAAGGATATGGGAGGATCAGGTGGCAGGGTGTCTCATCTCTCAGATGAGAGAACATTGCAGCAAAGTGGACACATACAAGTCCCTGCTGGGCCCTGATGGCGTGCACCTTCACATGCTGAGGGAGCTGACAGATGGGCTTGTGAGGCCACTCCAAAAGGGAGAGGTGCCTGAGGAGTGGAAGAAAGCAACCACCACCTGGGCTGAGGAGCAGCATAGGCGATGGAAAAGGGGTTGAGCAGCCGGGCCCCGAGAGTGGTGTGCAATGGTCCCCAGTCTAGTTGTAGGCCAGGAACCAGTGGTGAAGCCCAAGGCAAGGGACATGCCAGTACCTGGAGGGACACGGTCCTTCTCCTCTGCCGTTTCCCACTCTGGGCTCCCCAGTGCAAGCCAGAGGTGGCCATGTTGAAGAGAACGTCCAATCCCAGGGCTCCCTAGTTCAAGCTAGAGGCAGCCATATTGAAGAGAATGTCCAATCCCAGGGCTCCCTAGTTCAAGCCAGAGGTGGCCATGTTGAAGAGAACGTCCAATCCCAGGGCCCCCCAGTTCAAGCTAGAGGCAGCCATATTGAAGAGAGCGTCCAATCCCAGGGCTCCCTAGTTCAAGCCAGAGGTGGCCATATTGAAGAGAACGTCCAATCCCAGGGCTCCCTAGTTCAAGCCAGAGGTGGCCATATTGAAGAGAGCGTCCAATCCCAGGGCCCCCCAGTTCAAGCTAGAGGCAGCCATATTGAAGAGAACTTCCAATCCCAGGGCTCCCTAGTTCAAGCCAGAGGTGGCCATATTGAAGAGAACGTCCAATCCCAGGGCTCCCTAGTTCAAGCTAGAGGCAGCCATATTGAAGAGAACGTCCAATCCCAGGGCTCCCTAGTTCAAGCCAGAGGCGGCCATATTGAAGAGAACGTCCAATCCCAGGGCCCCCCAGTTCAAGGTAGAGGCAGCCATATTGAAGAGAACGTCCAATCCCAGGGCCCCCCCAGTTCAAGCTAGAGGCAGCCATATTGAAGAGAGCGTGCAATCCCAGGGCCCCCCAGTTCAAGCTAGAGGCAGCCATATTGAAGAGAATGTCCAATCCCAGGGCTCCCTAGTTCAAGCCAGAGGTGGCCATATTGAAGAGAACTTCCAATACCAGGGCTCCCTAGTTCAAGCCAGAGGTGGCCATATTGAAGAGAACGTCAATCCCAGGGCCCCCCAGGGCCCGCCCAGTTTCCATTGGGACCAGTGTTGGGGTCAGTTGGAGCCAACGGCCGCCAGAGACAGCAGCAGAGAGCTGTGCTGGCACGGAGCAGTGCTGGGAGAAGGCAGGGGCTGGCTGAGCAGAGCTGCCCCAACACCCACAACAGCGCCAGCAGCAGGACCCTCTTCCCCTCCTTGCTGGTTGGTGCCCGGCCAGGGCCCTCCTGTCCTGGGCAGGATGGGCCAGGCCAACTGCTGCTTTGGCTCCAGGTGGGCTCCCTGTCCTGCAGGTCAGGGACACACACGACTGTCCCAGCCAAGCCCCAGAGCAGTGGCATTGCTCATGGCTGCTGCTCTCTGCTCTGCAGGGAGGCTCTCACTGAGGCTGAGGCAGTGCTGACTGCAGATGTGCAGCTGACCCGGGGCCGCAAGAGGAGCGAGAGGCGCCTTCTCCTCCTCCAGGAGGAACTGGTGGTGGCCAAGTTGCAGTAAGCCCCTCAGAACCTAGCTGCCTTTCCCCCAGCCCTGGCTCTGGGACACCCTGGCAGCAGCCCCTGGCCCCAGCACCCTGGTGCTGGATGCACCCGTGTCTGTCCCGAGGGCAGCTGGGGCACAGACAGGGCTCTGCCCGGGGGCACCCCGAGGAGACCACCTCCAGCTCACTGCTGGCCGCTCCTCTCTGCAGAGGTGGCACCACCCTGCGCCCACAGCTCTGCCTGGCCCTGGACCAGCTGTGGGTGCTCAGCAGCAGGCAGGAGGCGGTGCAGGAGCAGGAAGAAGGGAAGGAGGAAGGCAGTGAGGAGGAAGGGACCTCCCTCATCTTCAGCTGGCCCAGTGGCTCCTGCATTGTGGATTTTGGGTGAGTCGTGGTGCCATGTCCCATGGCCGGGCAGGAGAGGTTCCCAGCAATGCCCCCGCCATCCTGGTCATGGCCTGTGACTTCCCTGCAGAGCCTGGGCAGGGAGGCCCCCTTTGGTCCCCAGCAGGGAAGGGCAAAAGCAGATGCTCTGGCTGGACAGGGGGAGCCAGGCCTTGGGCAGCGCCTCTGTGCTGCCCCACAGGGGAATTTAGTCCTGCCCCCATGTTTTGCCCTGCCTGCCTCTGCTCCCAGGGTTGGGGGCAGAGGGACCTGATGCTGGTTCTCCTCTCTTCCTGCAGCTCCCAGGAGCTGAAGGAGCTATGGCTGGGCACACTGCAGGGGTAAGGCAGGGGATGCTGCGGGCGCAGCCGGGCACAGCTCCCAGCTGGGGAGAGGGGCCCCCATGGCTGCGGGCAGCTCTCGGGCAGAGGTGCCTGCCAGGGGAGAAGAGGTGGCTTGGGGCTCAGCCAGCTCTCGCCCTCTCCCTTCCTGCTGCACAGGACACCAGCAGGAACCAAAGGAGCCCGAGTGAGCGTCCTGCCATCGCTCCAACTCCTGGAGAAGGAGCTGAGCCACCGCCATGCTGTGAGTGTCTCCTTGTTGTGGGATCTCTCCCCCAGCACTGCTCCTGCAGCCCAGCAGCAGAGGCATTGCTGCTCACCTTCTCCCCCTCTCCTCCTCTCTTGCCCAGTGGAGGACACTGAGTGCCAGGAGCCTGGAGAGGCTGGTGGTGAGCCAGGCAGAGGTGAGCGTGGCTGCCGGTCCCCTGCCTCAGGATGTGGTGGGGTGCCAGGGATGTGGGGTGAGTGGGATGGGCTGTGCAGGAGGGAGGCAGGGAGGGAGGATCCCACAGAGCTGCTCCGGGAGCAGAGAGGGTTGGGGAGCCCCCAGGAAGGCCAGTGTGTGCTGGCTGGGGGGATACCTGCCATGTGGGTCCTTGCAGGCTGATCCCAAGCAAGGACTTGTGCCAGGCCCAGCAAGCAACAGCAGGGGACTTTGCCGTGCACCAGGTGAGTTTGGAAAGAAAGGCAACCTTCTGCAAGTGGTTGAAACTGCACTCATTTGTCCCTTGAGTGTCATCATGCAGGTTGGGCAGCCCAAGGGAGGATGTCACCTGAAGGAGCAATGAGACCCGCTGGGCAGCAGCCACTGAGCATTTTTCTGCAGGGACACAGAGCCTCTGCAGGGACACGGAGCTTCTGCTGCTGCCTACGTCTTGGAGGAGGGCAGGAGGAGGGCTGGGCCAGGCTGTCCTGCTGTCCCCCTGGCTCTCAGAAGCCTCCCAGCCAGAGCTGTGGCTCCAGCTGCTGGTTCCCTGCCTGTCCTGCCACACAGCTCAGCACCGCGCTGTAGGCAGGGCAGGGCCAGGCAGGACAGGCTCTGGGAAGGCTGGCCTGGCGGTCTCCATTGAGGGGCTCTTGCTCTCTTTTCGTTTGCAGCAGGAGGGAGCAGCAGCAGCAGCAGCAGCAGGAGGAGGAGGGGGCTGCCCTGGCCCTTTGCTCTGTGGCGCAGCCCCTCCGTTGCCCCGATGCCAGGGCAGGCGGGCTCTGGCTGCAGCGGGGGGCTCTTTGGGCAGCCCCTGGCAGCGCTCTGTGGGGAGGATGGCACACTGCCCCGGCCCATCCAGGTGAGCCAGACCAGAGAGGGGCTCCCCCTTTGTCCCAGTGGCTGTGGCGTAGGGGTAGTGGGTGTCCCCAGGAGCTCTGTGAGCTCTCCAACCCCAGCAAAGGAGCCAGCTCTGGGGCAGTGCTCTAGCCACCACTCCTGGAAGACAGCTCCTCAGCCAAGTCACTGTGTCCTCAAGGAAGCAGGGGGGAGACACGGTGGTGGAGCCCAACACGGGAGAGGTATGTCAGGTCCGCAAATACTGGGGCAACTTTTCTCACGTAGGAGGGGAGTTCCTGATGAGCCTAAGTAGCTGCTCTTCCTCTTCCTGGCATTTCATCTCCTGTGGCTTTGTTTGAGGTTTTTCTTCCCCTGCAATGATACATTGCCAGTGATACTGGAAAGCTTTTTTCTCCAGTGCCTCAGGCATGTGCTCAAGCAAAGGACACACCTACAATGTCCACAGTGCTTTGTCTCGGGAGGGCAGAAGAAATCCTGGCAGAGC
This sequence comes from Hemiprocne comata, assembly GCA_020745705.1. Lineage (NCBI taxonomy): Eukaryota > Metazoa > Chordata > Aves > Apodiformes > Apodidae > Hemiprocne > Hemiprocne comata. Next base: position 5,689,539 of record CM036594.1, on the reverse strand, counting down.
AAAGTGAGCAAACCTTTTCTTGCCAGGAGGGGGACCACAGGCTCCCTCTGGAACAGCCCCCACGCATGACCGGAGTGTCACACACCTGCGGGAACAGTGTTCCAAAGGGAGGCCCTTGGAAGAAAGGGCTAATGCCAGCCAGCCAGCTGGAGCCTGTCTCTCTGCAGACACCAGGCAGCCATTTGGCAACCAGTCACTTACTACTGCAAGGCAGCCCTTGCCACCTGCTCATGCCGGCCTTTCTGTTTTAGGCCCCCAGAGCTTTATCTCCAACCACGTCAGAGACCGGGCCAGAGAGCGGACCAGAGACCAGGCCAGGACGGGCCAGAGACCAGGCAGAGATCAGGCCAGAGACCAGGCCAGAGACAAGGGCAGAGACAAGGGCAGAGACCGGGCCAGAGACCGGGCCAGAGACGGGCCAGAGACCGGGCCAGAGACGGGGCCAGAAAACCGGGCCAGAGACCAGGCCAAAGACCGGGCCAGAAACCGGGCCCGAGACCGGGCCAGAGACCAGGCCCGAGACCGGGCCAGGGACCAGGCCCGAGGCCGGGCCAGAGACCGGGCCAAAGACCAGGCCCGAGACCAGGCCCGAGACCAGGCCCGAGACCGGGCCCGAGACCAGGCCAGAGAAAGGGCCAGAGACCGGGCCCAAGACCGGGCCAGAGACCGGGTCCAAGACCAGGCCAGAGACCGGGACAGAGTCCGGGCCACAGACCGGGCCAGAAACCGGGCCCGAGACCGGGCCAGAGACCGGGCCAAAGACCGGACCGGGCCAGAGACCGGGCCTGAGACCGGGCCAGAGACCAGGCCCGAGACCGGGCCAGAGACCAGGCCGAGACCGGGCCAGAGACCAGGCCCGAGACCGGGCCAGAGACCGGGCCAGAGACCAGGCCTGAGACTAGGCCCGAGACCGGGCCCGAGACCAGGCCAGAGACGGGCCCAAGACCAGGCCAGAGACCGGGCCAGAGTCCAGGCCACAGACCGGGCCCGAGACCAGGCCAGAGACCGGGCCCAAGACAGGGCCAGAGACCGGGCCAGAGACCGGGCCAGAGACCGGGCCAGACTCCCTGCCAGTCTCCCTGCCAGTCTCCCTGGGGAGGTGGAGAAGAAATCAAGAGCCTTTCAGAGGAGGAAAGAAGGTAAAATGAGCCAGCTTTGTTTAACTTAAGAGCTGCTTCCCGTTGATCCTGGCCTTCCCTGTGTAATCACACCTGTGGGATGGACAGGTTTGGCAGGCCTCTCAGCAGGAAAATTGAAAAACAGAACAGAAGAAAGAGAAAAGTAGCCGGGACAGAGGATGAGAGAATGGGAACAAGAGGCGAAAAGGCAAGGAGACGAAAAAAGCTGTGAATTCAAAGAAGCAGGTAGGTCCAACAGGTCAAGGGGCCATGGTGTTATGTACCAGGCTCTGGTGCTCATCCTCCTCCCAGACCCTCAAACACTTGGTCTAGGCTTCAGTCCAAGTGGGTGGCAAGGGTATGATGCTGGAGTGCAGGGCTTGGAAAGAACTCCATGGCAGCTGCCCCAGAGCCTCCCCATCCAGCCCTGCTGCCTGGCACCAGGGCTGCTGGGCATCTTTGCCCACTCACAGCTCTACATGCGGCCTTCCCGAATGGGGATAAGGTGCCAGAGCCAGCAAGCAGCCACTGCCAGCCAAGCTCTCTCTTCAGGGCCACCCACGATTCCTCACAACAGTGTTCCCCGAGGAAAGGGAAACCCAGTCCTGCCTTTGTGGCTTATCAGAGCTTTCCAACATTGTCGTTTGCAGTATGGGTTCTTTTCCTTGTGACCTGCAGAAGAGCTGTGACTGCTGGGCTCCACAGTTGTTGTTCACAATAAAATGTTGTTTTTTCTCTTTTGACTGTGTCTGCCACAGGCTATTGCGGAGTGGGCAGAGGTGTTGTATGGTGGTAAATCCCTATCAGGAGGAGTTAGATATTGTCCCGAGTGCCCAGCATCCTTTCCACGCGGGTATCCAGGGCTGAGTTGAGGGGCTTTAGGAGACCCAGCAGTTGTCTAGATCAGAGTGAATACCAAGTGGTGCTTTTACCTAGACCATGTAGTTAAACTTTTGCTGCTAGGCAGGTGTAGGGCTTAAAAGGTTTACTACTCACAGCATTTTCCTGTTAAAATCCTCTCCAGAAAGAATTCCTCTTAAAGGTAGCCACACCTGGGAACTGTCGAGCCTGATTCCTCCATGTGGTTTGAGAGAACTGCCATGGAGCAACAGCTTTGTTCTTCTGCAAGCTTGGCAGCTCGTACAACTGAAAGAGAAAATGGCTCATATGAGAATTATGAACACTTCAATTTACGCACCTGATTGATACTGTGCTGTAATTAAATCACATTCCATGGTGCCTCTAAGATCAGGGTTGTAGTAATAGAAAGAATTAGTAATTAGCTCTAATCAGATCAGTTAGTGAATGGCTGATTCCAGATGAGCAAGCTCGCCAACAGTGTGTGTGGCAGGAAACCCAAAGAAGAGTGAAGGAAAGGTAATTTCTGCTGAGGTTTTGTTTTGGTTTTTTTTTCTTGAACCTTGAAGTCTCCTTATTCTCCCCTTTCCCCGTGGAGGGTAGTGGGGGGATAACAGAGAGCCTCTGTCACTGGTTAATGGCTAAAACTGTGATGAAGGGGAGTAAGGAGGAGACACTTCAAGGCTGGAAGGTAAAACTAGAGCAGGGAAGGGAGAGTAACATGTGGATAATAAAGAAAAATATACAAATATATAGCAAACCCAATTTCAATAGTCACTGATAGTGTTGGGAAAGAACTCAGAACTATAGAACGATGCGATCATTTTGTGTAAGATGCACTCTGCATGTCTAACCAAGCTAACAATGCAGTCAGAGGCACCCAATTAGTACCAGAGCTGGCACTCAGCAAGGACGTTCTGGAATAGCTGGGCCTTGAAGAAGGCAAATCATCAAGAGGTTTTAAGGGTGTCTCGTGTAAATCACCAGCTTGGCAGAGAACACTTGAGGTCTATATGGATAATCAGACCTAAGGAATGCAGGAGGTGATAAAGAACAACCCAAATCAAGAAGATTGACGGCTAAACCAGTCTGGGGCACATGGAGCTGTAGAACTTGAGATATGCTGTCCTTTAGGTGAACTTGGCTCAGTATAATGTCATTAAATAATAAAAATCACAAACCCAGGTCAAAAAGACCCCTGCCCAGGTGAAGACCCTTCCCCTGAGCATGCGTGATAGTAGAAATAGCGATGTAACTGTATTATAACTATATGTAAATTGCTAACCAGTCACTGTAAGGAGGATGGATTTGGAAGCTTGATAGCTCTATTGTGTATAAATACATAGTGAAAACTCTCATCTGGTGTGCTTGAGTTGTGGGAAGGCACCAAGCACCCAGCTTTGTACAAACCTGCACTAAACAACGTCTCCTTCCTAAAGGTAGTCAGTCTCTTTGTTTGCATTTGGGGGGCTATCTTAAAACTGTAACAATGCTAGCTCAAGACGTATTTTGGGTTGTCATTAGCATCGTTCCCCTTTTACATCTTTCACGGGCCAAGAAACTTGCCCCATTGCTCTTTCCTTCCCTCCTGAGTCTCTGTCTCTGCACCAGGAGAGGGCTGAGCCTTGGCCCCACTGCCAGTGGGGCTGGCACTGCTTCCCTTCCACACGTTGAATACGATGAGGGGAATGGAGCATCTACCATATGAGGAAAGGCTGAGACAGCTAGGTCTGTTCAGCCTGAAGGAGACTGAGGGGGGATCTCTTGAATACTTATAAATATCTAAAGGGGGGTGTCAGGAGGATGGGACCAAATGCGTTTCATGGTGTCCAGTGACAGGACAAGGGGCAATGGTGTCAAACTGGAACACAAGACATTCAACCTAAATATTAGGAAAAACTTCTTTACTGTGAGAGTAACTGAGCACTGGAACAGGCTGCCCAGAGAGGTGGTGGAGGCTCCATCTCTAGAGATATTCAAAACCCACCTGGATGCCATCCTGTGCAACCTACTCTAGGTGAACCTGCTCTGGCGGGGGGGGGTTGGACTAAATGATCTACAGAGGTCCCTTCCAACCCCAACATTCTGTGATTCTGTGAGTTTCTGTGATTCTTCCAGACCCTTACCAGAGAGCTTTGAGGAAGAGAAGCAAGGTGGAGGCTGAAGGCACAGTGGGTGTCGTGGCTGCACTGCGGGGGCAAACATCCAGTGTTCTTCCTGTGAGGAAGCAGCTGCACCGGAGGGGGAGCCTTGCATGTAAAATCCTCCTCCCTCCTTGTGGGGGAATCTCAGAAGTGAGCAGGTACCAGAGGGGTGAAGGGCGAATGTGGTGGATGGAAGTTTCCCATGAAGACCAGAGCTTGTGAACGTGAGGCCACTCCTATCTGTCTATAAAGGGCCTCATCTGCTTGGTCTTCCTGGTCAGGTTGCCTGAAGGAAGAAATGGAATTATTAAGCTTGGGCCTCCTTTTTCTCTGTCTTCTAACCCTCCTGGCCTTCACTAGGCCATGGCAGGCCTTCAGCCATGCCAGGCCCTAGAGACCTGGGGGAACACCTGGACCAGAGTAGGGGTATCCTCAGTGCAAAAGGATATGGGAGGATCAGGTGGCAGGGTGTCTCATCTCTCAGATGAGAGAACATTGCAGCAAAGTGGACACATACAAGTCCCTGCTGGGCCCTGATGGCGTGCACCTTCACATGCTGAGGGAGCTGACAGATGGGCTTGTGAGGCCACTCCAAAAGGGAGAGGTGCCTGAGGAGTGGAAGAAAGCAACCACCACCTGGGCTGAGGAGCAGCATAGGCGATGGAAAAGGGGTTGAGCAGCCGGGCCCCGAGAGTGGTGTGCAATGGTCCCCAGTCTAGTTGTAGGCCAGGAACCAGTGGTGAAGCCCAAGGCAAGGGACATGCCAGTACCTGGAGGGACACGGTCCTTCTCCTCTGCCGTTTCCCACTCTGGGCTCCCCAGTGCAAGCCAGAGGTGGCCATGTTGAAGAGAACGTCCAATCCCAGGGCTCCCTAGTTCAAGCTAGAGGCAGCCATATTGAAGAGAATGTCCAATCCCAGGGCTCCCTAGTTCAAGAGAACGTCCAATCCCAGGGCTCCCTAGTTCAAGCTAGAAGAGAACGTCCAATCCCAGGGCCATATTGAAGAGAACGTCCAATCCCAGGGCTCCCTAGTTCAAGCCAGAGGTGGCCATATTGAAGAGAGCGTCCAATCCCAGGGCCCCCCAGTTCAAGCTAGAGGCAGCCATATTGAAGAGAACTTCCAATCCCAGGGCTCCCTAGTTCAAGCCAGAGGTGGCCATATTGAAGAGAACGTCCAATCCCAGGGCTCCCTAGTTCAAGCTAGAGGCAGCCATATTGAAGAGAACGTCCAATCCCAGGGCTCCCTAGTTCAAGCCAGAGGTGGCCATGTTGAAGAGAATGTCCAATCCCAGGGCCCCCCAGTTCAAGCTAGAGGCAGCCATATTGAAGAGAGCGTGCAATCCCAGGGCCCCCAGTTCAAGCTAGAGGCAGCCATATTGAAGAGAATGTCCAATCCCAGGGCTCCCTAGTTCAAGCCAGAGGTGGCCATATTGAAGAGAACTTCCAATCCCAGGGCTCCCTAGTTCAAGCCAGAGGTGGCCATATTGAAGAGAACGTCCAATCCCAGGGCCCCCCAGGGCCCGCCCAGTTTCCATTGGGACCAGTGTTGGGGTCAGTTGGAGCCAACGGCCGCCAGAGACAGCAGCAGAGAGCTGTGCTGGCACGGAGCAGTGCTGGGAGAAGGCAGGGGCTGGCTGAGCAGAGCTGCCCCAACACCCACAACAGCGCCAGCAGCAGGACCCTCTTCCCCTCCTTGCTGGTTGGTGCCCGGCCAGGGCCCTCCTGTCCTGGGCAGGATGGGCCAGGCCAACTGCTGCTTTGGCTCCAGGTGGGCTCCCTGTCCTGCAGGTCAGGGACACACACGACTGTCCCATATTGCATTTGGGGGGCTATCTTAAAACTGTAACAATGCTAGCTCAAGACGTATTTTGGGTTGTCATTAGCATCGTTCCCCTTTTACATCTTTCACGGGCCAAGAAACTTGCCCCATTGCTCTTTCCTTCCCTCCTGAGTCTCTGTCTCTGCACCAGGAGAGGGCTGAGCCTTGGCCCCACTGCCAGTGGGGCTGGCACTGCTTCCCTTCCACACGTTGATGCACAGCATGAGGGGTTAGGAGCCCAGCCTGCAGCCCACAGAACGGTGGCACAAGGAGGGTAAGAGCAGCTAGGTCTCCCTGTGCAACTGGCTAGAGCAGCAGCCCAGCTCCAGGTTCCTTCTGAATAGGGCACACAGCACACCCAGGCTCTGACAGAAACAACTCGAAACATTGTCTGCTTTCTCCTTGGTACCACCATCTTGGTGTTAGTTCAATATGTTGTACCCATCCTCTTTCTGCAGTGCCTCCTCAGGGTCCCTTTCACGTCATAGCTCTGCTGTAGCCTTTGAGCTGCACCAGGGGAGCTTCACCCAATGTGTGCCCATGTACCTACCTACCTGGGCCATGGTGTGAGGAAAGAGGTCAGTGCCTCCAACTAATCAAAGGCCTTCCCCGGTTCACTGTTGAGGTTTCTGCATGGGGAACACCATGTTTCTGTACCAGCTCCTCTTCCGCATAGCTGATACTGGCTTTAAGGATTCTAGCCATGAAGAATTTATTTTGCCTTTTTCTTTTTGTTGTCTAATTGTCCTTGATGCTAAATTAAAACCTTCTTTCTTGTTTGATACCCATCAGTTGTAATTTCCCATCTCCCTGAGTCACGCTTTCCTCCCTGGCCTCTTTCCCTGCATGAAGGAGGATGCCCTCTCAGCCCTGCTGGCTCTGTAAGGACAACAGTGCCATGCTCACACTTTCCATGACACCCCATCTTTTTGGGAAGCAGAAATCCTAGAGAGGAGTACAGCCTTCAGCTCTGCACTAATAAAAACTTCCAGCAGCAACATTTTGCAGGGTCATCTGAGATGCTACGGCCGGGGAAGCAGCATTATCCAGGCTGCTCACAGCTTGCCTGCAGCTCAGGGCTGAGCTACACTACATTTCTCTATCCTCAGGATAACCAAACATACCTCAGAATATCTTGCTGGAGTGTGTACTTCTGCAGTCCTCTTCTAGAGCATTCTCAAACCAGAGACATTAGTGGAAGCCACACATTTAATGTAGTATTAGGGGCTGTAACAACCACCAAATCCCCAACAGGCAAAGAAGAGGGGTGGGTCAGGGACTTGCAGCCCCGTGGAGGTCTCATGTGAATGGGGCAGTATTTCTGGGACTCAGATAAACCTGGTGTGTCTGTGTCTGTGTCTGTGTCTGTGTGTCTGTCTGTGTCTGTCTGTGTCTGTCTGTGTGTCTGTGTCTATGTGTGTGTGTGCCAGCAGGCTGCTGAGCAGCAGGATGCTTGGGTGCCAGCAGTGCCAGCTGGGGACCTCCAGGGCAGGCACAGATGCTCACTCCTGCGTGCCCCCTGCTTCACCTTGCCTGCACTTAGCCCCCCCGAGGCACCCTTGGGAGCACCATCCCTGTGTCTGTGTCCTAGGACAGCACTACCACAGGCAAAGCTTGTACTGAGCATCTAATTAAATCTCTGCTGCCTGTAAATGTGTTCAGCTTTTGCCATTTGTCCACACACTGCAAACCATGCCTGGTAACCTGGGGAGGGGAACTGGCTACTAATTAATAGGACTCCTAAAGGCTTTGTTATTGTTAATGGCTGTTTTTACAGTTTTAGTTTAAAACCACTCTAATTTGATAACTATTCATTACTGGCTAAAGAAGGGTAAAATAGACCAAAGCTGCTGCACTCACAGCAGCAAGTTTGGAGGCAAAGTTCTCTCTACAGGACCAGTAAAATGCTTTGATGGGACAGCCTGAAGGGATACCACAGGCTTTATCCACCACCTTTCAGGTGCTTAAAAAAAATTGGTCATTCTAGGCACTCAGCACCTCACTAAAATCCTGCTGCTGCTCCCTCATGGCATTCACTAATATTTATAGCAACCTAGAGCAAAATAAAGAGATGACACCAACTCAGTGCAGGCAGAGCCCTTCTTCACACTCACCAAGTCCCATTAAGATACTCTGGGGCTAACAGCCCTACAAGGAGATGATGGTTTATAAAGAATTAAAAAAAAAAAAAAGTTAAGAAACAAAAAGTAGAAAGCCAGAATTTGAAACAGTAAGAACCAAATATAAAACTCTATTCTAAGCCTGCCCATTTATAGCAAAGAGTAGCAATTGTTCACACAGGAATTACTCACACAATCATTAGAAAACTCATTAAGTAATAGTATATATTTATATAATAATTAATAATTTAATAATAATTAAATAATATTTCAGGCAATAAAGAAGAGATAACATCAAGGACTGCAGAAGCAAAAACACAGACAATCTCAAAAGATTCATCCAAGGCATCAAATGTTCAACTACTAGCATTTAGAGGAGGGGCTTTTGGAGGAATTTAGACTGATCTGCCAGCAAAACTACCTCTTCATTACCATCTTTGGCCAAACGCAAAGGGTGGAGGGCAAGAAATTCTGTGCAGTAATTGGAACAAGAGAGTCCTGGCATCCAGGACAAGATGAATTAACAGTGAGAGGAGTTTATTGTGGATGTTACTGTCAGACAAGCATATGCAGCTCTGGCCTGAGAAATAACTGGTAGGCATCACAATTCCTGGCCCCAGCACAGCCAGCTGGTGACCTCCCAGCAGATAGTTGGCTCTAAACCACATCTGGCTGGTTGACCCCTACCAGTTCTTGCAAGCAAGGATGGAGAGCACCTTCCTGACACATGTCCCAGACAACCAGGGAGCTTCCTCCAAATCCACACTGATCCAGCTGTGCAATGCCACTCAGAAAGCAGTTAGACTGCTAAACCTTTGGTGAGATTACACCGATTTCCAACAGCAGCAAGGACCTGGCAGGTAGGAAGCAGAGCAGGCAAGACATGCTTTGTGAGCCATAACCCTAGTGTACATGAAGTCAAACCAAATCAGAGTTTTACTCCTACATAATTTCCCAGTACTTTCCCTGCAGCATTTAATCCTCTGTGACTAATTACACCATGATTTGCTGGGATCAGAATAGAGGGGACAAGAGAGAGCCATGTAAAAACCAGTAATCACTACTCAGATAAGCCGCTTATTTCATGTAAATTGTAATTCTTCAAATTCAGGCAATGGGAGCTAGGTTCATTACCATATTTTCACTGGCTGTAATTAGTCCAGTAGGAGGGTTATTACCTCTCTTATAATTAATAAGAGAGAGAAGATAATTTGCCACAATGTTTCTGACTTCATTGTCGTTCTTGGCTGCTGCTGTTCAGGGCCTTTGGGAATAACTGGGGCTGCAAACATCTCACTCACCACTTTGGGCCAAACAGCATGGGGGGGGGGGTGTCCCTCAGCCAGGGGATGGCCTCTAGGGACTGCCCACAGCTGTGATCCACGTGCTGGACTGCCACCATATCATCCCTGCAGGACCTGCTGCCAGACATTGTGTTTAAATAGCTCAAAATAGTAGTGCAAGAGGTTACTCTGGGTTTCCTCCAGACAACCCCCCCCCCCCCTCACCTGCCCCCTACACTCTACACCTCCCAGCAAACAGCACCCTGTGACCTATATGGCCCTGACAGCTTCCCATGCTATGGGTGAAACCTGTTCAACATCTCCACTATCTATTTTATGACACCCTCCCCCTCCCCAATACCAGCCCTTACAGCAAAGCTTTCTGCACAGAATCCAGCTGCAAATACCACATTTTGGGCTGCAGTGCAGTCACTTATGTGCCCACTGACATAAATGCCATCTCCTTGGGTGGCCAGGTCCCAAGAGCCCTTGAACAAGAATGGTGATCTGAAAACCACCCTCCCTCAGCTCCCACCAGCACCCTGGCATCGCTGCCACCCTGCAGTGCTGGGCTGCTCTGCACATCCCAAAGTGACACGGGGTGAGGAATCCCCTCTGCCTGGCTGGCACCTCCCAGAAAGGGCTTGAAGCTCAGCTCCTCTGGGCATCATAGGCCTGGATTTCATTTTCGAGCAGCCTTTGCTCAGCCTGGATTCAGGCATTTCTTCCATGATCACATTCGCATCTTACTAGGAGGGGCCCTGTGCCATTTTGTGGCCATTGCTAAAATGGTAACTGAAGCTAAACTGAGAGAAAAACCCTGCTGGCCGCAGCCCGTGCTCCAGCCTGGCCCCGGCGCCCCCCTCTGGACACCTCTGAGCTGCGGCAGCTCAGCAGCCAAACAGGCTTTTTAATTTTTTTAAATTTTTTAAATAAAATGGAGAAGTGAATCTTAGAATAATTTCGGATGGAAAAGACCTTTAAGATAATCAGGTCCAAACATTAACCTAGCACACTGCCCAATCCACCATTAACCACGTCCCTAAAAACCAGATGTACTTCTGCCTGAAAAGTATGTCTTAAATTTTCCCCTGCTTTACCCCATAAATTGTACCAAACGCCATACAAGATGCGATGACCGTGTCCCCCATGTGCCCCATCACCCACAGCCACCCACAGCCCCCCCCAGCTGCACCAAGAGGTGCTCAGACCCTGGGCATGGGTGCCCAACCCAACCCAGAGAGCAGGGGTTTCAGCAGCAAAACTCACAAATCATTCCATCACAGGCATAACAGACTTCTTGTTGTATATAAATTAATTCTAAATTAAGGTGGGGAGGTGCAACAATCTCAGGACGAGTGTGTATTTCTTTTCTCAGCTCAGGAAGGATGGAAAAGATCTCTAGCAAAGAGTCAGTGATGAAGCAGAGAGAGAAAAACCATCAGAACTATACAGATTTATTTATCTTTTTTCTCCCAGCAAAGACTGGCGGAAAATGTTTTTGATGCTCTCAGAAGGCACTTCTGCTGCTCCCCCAGTGCTCACCTGACACCCTGCTCCTCACCAGGTACCTGCCCTAGGCTGGCTGAGAGACCTTCAAAGATCTAAATATGCATTACACTGTCTCTCCAGAGCAGGGGAGACCTGGAGAAGGGATTAATTGTCCCCTGTTTGCATGTTCTCTGGCACAGCCACCCTTTCCTGGCAAAGGGCTGGCTGGCAGCAGTGGCAGGGCTGCCCCCCCGGGCCAGCTGTGTCCCCCCCACCCCAGCCACCTTCCTCAGGACCCACTCACACCCCAGAAGAAGGCCCTGTAAGGCATATCATCCTTGCACGGGGCCACAGAGAGCTGCTGCTGGCCTCAGCACTGAGAAATCCCTGCATCTTACTAAATTTAGGGCTGCAAAAGTTACTGCTCTTGCAAGAAGCTCTTCCAAGCTGCAGCCCATCCTTTGTGTCTCAAGTTGTGAAACTCTACTCTTAAGCCAGAAGCAGAAGTTGGGTTTTTCTGTGAACAAATAACATTTCCCTCTTGACTGTTCCTCTTGCAATTTTGCTATCAAGATTTTACCCTTCCTGAAACATCCCCAAAGAGCTGCCAAGAAAAATGCATTTAACATTGCTAATACCTTTCTTCTGCCTTCAAAAATCCAAGACCTGCTGCTCCTCAAAGGAACTTCAGCACCTTGATATTTCCATCCAGCTGAAAATCAGTAAGCTGCAGTCTCTCAGGGAGCATAGTTAAATAGATTTCTGCACCATTACATTTCCAAGTCAATGACAAGAGTGGAATTTAGGAAAATATGTTCCACAGACAGTGGGATGTGATTGGGGTTTTAAAATAGTTAGGGATGCAGACTGGACCCCTAAAATGAGAGCAAGCAAGGGTGCTCAGCCACAGGTCATACACAGCCCAGTTTTCCACTTCTGCATAGTGCAAACTGCCCCTTTGTTATCCTTCTTCCTTGCCTAAATCTCTCATTCCTTTGCTTTCCTCTTCACACACTATTCAAAGCAGTGAAGGGACTTGCTGTCTCATTTGCAGGAAAGGGGCTGCACAGCAGCACATTTGTTTATTTGATCGCCTGGGAACTTGGCTGAAATTGCACAGCTGCTGGTGAAACTTGTTGCTCCTCTGAAAAATGGGTAAGAATTGCCTAGAAGTAAATGTGAACTCTCAAGAAATGGTTTTAATGGATTTACTTTTCAAAATACAATTTCACATCCAATATATTCCGTCTTCTTTTTTTTCTTAGTAGGGACTCAAAGCTGCTACTCCACAACATTCATCTAGAAAATCCCATCACTTAAAATGAAATGGCCAGTTCAAAGCAATTTTGTATTATCAAAAAGATTATTTGAGACATTTTCAAGCAAATGCTCTGAAATATCACAAGCCAGTGGAAAAAAAACCTTTTGGCTTTACTGCCACCAGAGGCCACAGCCTCTTTTTATCTCTAATCAAAGTTCCCTTTAAGAAACACACTGGTCCTGAGTTTTACTTCTATGAATATTTATTTTACTTCTATTAATATTTATAATTGTATTATTGTTTCCATGGAGGCCATGCAGGTTATCTAGTGTTCTTGAGCATTCAACAAGCCAGCCCCGGGGTGAACTCTGGCTCTTCCCTTCCTTTTTGCCTGCAAAGCTCTTTGCATGCCTGTGCAGGCAGGGCCCCTGTAACAGACATCCCCCCCGAGCACTGCAGCTTATCTGCTCACACAGAGGCATGCAAATCTCAAAATTAATCAGATATTTTTTATAAAAGCAGACAGAAAATTGCTTTCTATGGGCCCCCCCACCCCAGTGTAGTTTCATTAGCAATAATTACTGAAAGCTATCTGAAGTGTGGTGGCAGGATTTTATCATCCATTTCCCAACATCTGCCTTGAGGAGACTGCACTCTCAGGGGCAGAGATAAATGCTAGAGACAACACTTCACCATCACCAGGACTTCACTTTGGCCTTGCCTATCAGGTGACATAACTAGAGTTTTACAACACTAACACATAAGCACAATAAAATCATCAGACAGGGCTTTCTATTTTCAATTAACTTTGAGGACCAGATACTTTCCATCCTTAATTATTACCTATGCACATACCCTCAGGTCACCCAACTGGCTGCTTGTGCTACCTGCCCAATTACGTTCCTGGTCTTCAGAAACTCTGATGAGAAGAGAACAGCCCTCTGCTGGACCCAGTCCATCACGAACTAAATATACCCTTAGCATCCCAGAGGGGAGGCAAAAGGCAGACAGCTTTCCCAAAGTCCAGATTTTTTCATTTTTAAGAAATAACTTAAAAGTTCATTACAAGCAGAGATATTCTGAACTGCCTCTTCTTTATAATAATCATCCAATAAAAAGAGAGAAAGAAAGAAAAAAAAAAAAAGAGGAAAAAAAAAATCACCCTTTACACCCTCCTTTTCAGTACTAATTCCTCCTAGGCACCAAGCTGCAGGAAATGAGACAAATTCCCTTTTTATTTGCACACAAAGAGAACATCCCCTTATGAGTAGCAGAGTGTGATTTATTTTCCCCAGGAGAGCACCTTAAGACAACATTTTCCTTTCTGAGGGATGGGATATCACAGAATCACAGAATCACCAAGGCTGGAAAAGACCTTTAAGATCATCAAGTCCAGCCTATGACCAACACCACCACATCAGCTAGACCATGGCACTAAGTGCCACATCCAGCCTTTCCTTGAACACATCCAGGGACAGTGCCTCCACCACTTCCCTGGGAAGTCCATTCCAATGTCTAATCACCCTCTCCGTGAGGAAGTGCTTCCTAATATCCAACCTAAACCTCCCTGGTTTATGGCCCTGGCTATGTCCATATGAAGTGCCCTATAGTTTTAAAGATATTTTAATTGATAAGAAACAATTTGGTCCATGGCTGGTTAGCAGCTCAAGCCCTACCCATTCTGCTAATGGCAGAAGCTACTGGATCAGCCTGTGCTCCTCACAGCTTTACTCTGCAAGGCTCTATCTGTCCAAGCTAAGATGTATCACTACAGCCATGTGCATTTGGTGTGACTCGGTGCCTAAACACATCCTACTCTGCTGTTCTCATGTGAACTTTTTGTATTCCCAGCTTTGCAGCCACTCTCTGAACAGCCCTTACTCAGTAGTGAGATCCCCCAGACCAGTGTCTGGGAGGTCTCCTAGCAGCAGCTGTGGGTGCAGCACAGGACAGAGGAGCACTGAAGGACACTCACCACCTGTGATGAGGTGGCGCTCGGTCTCAGCCCTGTGGCCACTGGGGGGCGGGACCGGAGCGGAGCCGGCTGCTGACGGCCCCGCGGTGGAGCACGGCAGGCACAGCCCCCTGCAGCGCAAAGGAGCAGATCCCCGCCGGTCGCGGAGCCCGGCAGAGGTGGCTGCCGGCAGAGCTGCTGCCATGCCCGGCGCGGGGAAGGCGGGAGCCCCGCGGAGATGCCGGTACCCGCCGCCGCTCCCCTCTGCGGGGCGGCTGCCGGTGCCTGCGACCCGAGACCGGAGCCGGGGTCGTGCCTAAGCCCCTCGGGGCGGCTTGCGGCCGCGGTCTGCCTGGGCGTCGTGGGCAGCCTGGGCTTTTGCAGCAACCTGCTGGTGCTGCTGCTTTTCTGGCGCTACCGGGCGCTGCGCTCCCCCATCAACCTGCTGCTCCTCAACATCGCCGTCAGCGACCTGCTGGTCTGCGCCCTGGGCACCCCGCTGGGGCTGGCGGACACCCCTGGACCGGCCACCCCGGGGACGGCCTGCGCCCTGCACGGCTTCGCCAACGCCCTCTGCGGTGAGTGGGGCCACCGGGAACCGGCACCGGGAACCACGAGAGGCTGCGCGGGTCTGCTCCCGCGGACAGGGACAGAGACGGGACAGGGACAGAGACGGAACGGGACAATCCTGGCAACTCCCGCGGGGCGAAGGGTGAGAAGCCCCAGACCCAGCTTGTCTGAGCGTGTGCAGGGCGTGTGGGATGGGGCGTGTGGGGAGCAGCTCCAGAAGGATGCAAAAGGCACAGGGATTTGTGTCAAACTTTCCCATTTTCAGCTGCTTTTCTGGAATAAGCTCGTAATCCAAAAGGCAGCCTTGAATATGAGCGCCCTTTCAGGTTCATGTTTCTCGCGGTTACTGAAAAGCTTCCCAGACTTTAAAGAATGAAAGCTGAGCCGGCAGCTCGGAGCTGGAAGAGTCGCGATTTCTTCCCAATCCCGTGGTTTCAGACCGGACCCCAGGTCCCGGCTGCGGGACGGGGCAGCGCTAGGCAGCCCGGGACGGCGGTGCCCACCCCCGCTGTCACGGCCGCCCCTGCGCTCTCCCCCGACTGCCGGAGCCCCGGGATGCTGCCAGGCAGAGCAGCGTGATGCCGGTGCAGAGGGACTCCGGGAGCAGCCCGGGATGAAGGAGGGGAGCGCAAGGCTCCCGGTCCTGACACCGGCACGCATCCGTGGGGCTCCCCCGAAGCCTGCAGCCTCGCTAAAAGCTTTACCAGTACAGTCGTTGCTCTGCCCATCAGTAACAGACTCGAACAGCCGGAGGAAAACAGCTTAGCATCGCGTCCAGGATGCACGCTGCAGCTTTAGGAGACACTCATACCACTTAACACCCACTCAAGATACAGTTCCAGAAGCGGTTTAGACGCTTGCTGCCACCTCTTTCTCCAACTTTGCATATGTAAAACCTTTACCCAACAAGGAAAGTTTAAGCAGAGTATGTCAGCATTAACCAGCAACTCCCTTCAATTGTACCTGCCAGCATCACTTCCAAAATGCAGGCTGGGCGGTGTGTGTGGCAGGGAAATTATAAACTCTAATATCAGCATTAGAAACTACTTCCCCCTGCAGCATTACTGCATGTAGAGGAAATCAGTGATTTGCCACCAAGTGGTTTTCTCACCCCCTTCGTATCTGCTCACAGCAGTCCAATTGCAGGAGACCCATAAATGTCTCTGCAAGTGCTCAGGAGCTGCTTGCACCCTGCACAGCCGTGCCGAGGCACACCAGGGCACTCACTGCCACAGCACGGTTCATGACATTGTTTTAATCTACATTTCTTTGTTAGGGCACAACATTAAATCCTTATGAACAACCGGGGGGGCTGCACTTCCCCAAGAGGGGTTCAGACTGCTACACTTCATTTTCAGCACCTCAGAAGAGGTGTCTTGTCCTGTAAATAGCATTTGGATTTTTGCTGACTGTTAAAGAAGTCCTCACTCTTTAGATAGTAAATTAATTGCTTTAACGAGCTGCAAATCTTGTCCTTGGAATCAAGTTAGCTTTCAAACCTCAGCAATCAAGCTCCCCTGTTCCTCATGCTCTTTCAAAGGTGGTCTAACACCAAGACAGACAGATCTTTATTTTGACTTTGTGATTTCCTTGGGAGTGACAGATGCTCTGCAAGGAAAGCTCTCACCAGGACTTTTATTCAAGCAGGTGCCTCCAGTGACACACACACTCATCTCACTTTCACAGAACTGTCTTCTCTCCAAAACCCAGAATTTCCTAAGTCACCTTTGTTCCTCCCCGGTGTCTGCTCTTGCTCACACAAATTTTGTTGTGAGAACGCCATGTTCCTGAGGTGCAGCAAAGGGCCAGGGGGTTTGGTGCTAGTCTCCAGCACTCATATGGCTGCATGAAAATATCCAAGAAGTGCCTGAGAGCAGGGAGACCCTAATATCTGGGAAGAGGGGAAGAATGGGGCAGCTTTTTCTTGCTTTCTTCACTATCTGCATGTGCTTTACATGTGTATCTGCACATGCATACAGAAAGTGGTGGGAAAGGTTGTGTGAAGAGATCAGAGGATGGGCATGGACATCTATTGTTCCTCACACCCTTTTTCTACAGAGGAGGGGGAAGATAACTGGGAGAAAGCATAAATCTCAGAAAGCAAAGAGCCAATGTCATCAGTTCAAGCAGAAGCAGTAATGCTTAAGGAAGACCATGGAGCTGGGTAAGCTCAGAACTCTGGGCAAATATAGCTATTGATCTTTAGTCCTTAGGTCTCACAGGTGCACCAAACACCACAACTGATAGAGAAACCATGATCTGGCAGCAGGTCACACACACAACCCTCTATACATGCAGACAGATGTGCTTAATTGCTAACTAGAATTTGTGACAGACTTCCTTTGGCTGGATGCATGTTAAAGGCTCCCCAGGTTTCAGTGAGCGAGGGCAGGCTCTCAGCACTGCAGGCAGCTCTGTCTCTTTGGGGAACACCTCCAGCCCTTGCCCATTGGTTTCCAAAGCCACTGCCATCAGGCTCATCTTCACCTTGAAGTATCACTTCAGGAGATAGACCAAAGCCTTAACTCAGCCATTTCTGCTAATAGAAATGTATGTTCCGATACAGGCATCGTCTCACTCATCTCTCTGGCTGTGCTTTCTTACGAGCGTTACTGCACCATGACAGGACCAACAGAGGCTGATACCACAAACTACAGGAAAACATGGGTAGGCATTGTCCTGTCCTGGACATACTCATTGCTCTGGACTGCACCCCCCCTTTTCGGCTGGAGCAGTTACAGACCAGAAGGACCAGGGGCAACGTGCTCAGTGAACTGGCATTCAAAGGATGCAAACAACGCGTCCTACATCATATGTCTTTTCATCTTTTGCCTCGTAATCCCTTTTGTCATTATTGTTTATTCGTATGGGAAGCTGCTGTGTGCTATCAGGAAGGTAAGTAGATTCCTCAACTGCCTTTTTACTGTGACCACCATTTTCCACCTTTATCACTTCTCTGCTGTCAGATGTGCTGCCACCCTTGGAACCTAGCTCTCCTGGGACTGTCTTGGTGACAGGCTTCAGTCTAGCAGGGCTTTCAAAGTCACGCTCAAGTGTGAGCAGCTCAAAGTCCCTATCAGAGCTCTGCAGATGAGGGAAGTTTGCCAGATCACTCAAGATATTCCCAGTTACCCCTAATGAAAACTAGGAGAGAATTACCTACCTCGATGAGTTTGGTCCTAGGACTTAAATCTGCGGCAAGCGTAGGGAGAGGTGGGCATCACCTGCAGGTTCAGAGGCTGGACAATCAGTGGAGGGTGAGAGAGATGTGATTTTGAAAGATCAGGGCTGCTTCTCTGAAAGCATAAGCACAAACCCTGCAAAAAAGGGTGCTAAAAAGAAAAATCACATATAACCCAGCTGCTGGCAGGATCCAGGCAAAGCAAGAAGCTAGAGTTTAGCAAGTACAAACTGTAAGGCAATCCTGTGGCATGAAGCTTACCCCTTGCACACAAAACAAAGCCAATCCATAAATCACCATGAGCTATTAATCTGTTCCAAAGACAAGATACATTTGCTTTTCATAGTGCCAACTCACCCAGTGCAGCATTTGGTACAGAAGTCTGTCAGGGCTGCCACTGTCAGGCTGCTGGAAATGCTGATGCACCTGGTTTTGTTTTCTTGTGAAGAGCATCTGCATTTATCCATGCGTCCCAGGTAGCAATGGACCAGCACTGCCTGCTAATGGCACGGTGATGCTGGAGAGGACCCTCTGTCAGGGACCAGCCTACAGCCAAGCAAGGACAGGACAGGGCAGGCAGGGATCCTGCTCTGAGTACTCAGTACCCTGCATGGCCCCATACTCGGCCCTGAGCCCCAGGAGCCCACCCCAGGCTGGGCATGAGCCCCATCTGTGCTACCAGATCTGGCTTTGTCTCAGCTCATGCAGCAAGCACCACAAAGGTAAGTGGGAATTAAGTAAAAATCACTCTTCGGGCCACATCTGCAGATGTAAACATTTAACTTAAGCTTATTATTGCTCTGGGACTTCGAGTGGAATTAAATCAAATCAGTGGAGATGCTTGATGCTCAGCCTTTCCCAGCCCATTGTCTCATTACAAACACCTTTCATTCCCCAACAGAGAGCTCAGTCATTAACCCTTGGCTGTGAATGGCTGCTCCTGCACTGCCACCGACCTGTCCCCTGAGGGCAGGTGGGGGCTGGCGCTCACGGAACTCTGTTTTTTTCCATCTTTTGAAGCCACAAAAACTGGTTTAGAGGTGCTGCTTGTTGCAAGCCAGTCACAGCAGCCAAGGCTAGAACAGGTAGTGCCTGCAGGAGGAGGTCTTCCTCTCCAAAGCTCCTCCACAGGCAAGAAACAGCAAGAAAATCTGGACTGAGGGTTGTTCCCTGTGGGAAGGTTGTGCTGTCTGAAACATCGACAGAGTGTATTTCTGCTGGGGCTGCACCTGGAGGATGCAAGCTTTCATGTTAAATACTCTTTCACTGATGCATCCATCACATAAGAAGTGAATTTTAGGCCCCAGAGAGCTTTCTGTCCGCAGGACACCTTTGGACACTCTCATCAGGGTGAGCATTAGTATGTCACCAGTTCAGGCAGCAGCAGGACTTGGCAGGTTTAGCAGAGCCCCCTGCAAACCCAGAGAGGGATGGGATCCCTTCTGTGATATGAACTGGTCCCCCAGTGACTGCAGTGGCATGGAAAGGGGATAGGATGGTGACAACAGGTGATGAGTGTGAAGGTCAGGAGCTGCCTTCCCTGTCTGGTCCTGCAGAGACCCCAAAACATAGGAGATATTCTGGGAAATAACATGAAAATTATTTGCAGAAGGAAAAGAGCCATTCCTGCAGTTTGTGCAGTCTGCTCATGCAGTATGTTGCATTTATTGCATGACCCTGTGGGACGGGGCTCCTGAAACTGTTTCTGGGACTCAGTCTCTAGCACATAATCATATCCATCATATCCAATTTGCCAGACACACGCTTCCATCTGAATCATTATTGTCCCATGAAAGGGGGGGTTTCC
The DNA here is from genome assembly GCA_020745705.1 of Hemiprocne comata. NCBI lineage: Eukaryota > Metazoa > Chordata > Aves > Apodiformes > Apodidae > Hemiprocne > Hemiprocne comata. The sequence continues at coordinate 5,669,932 of CM036594.1, read as the reverse complement.
ATGAAGAGGGAGAGTCAATAGAGAGTCAATAGAGAGCCAGACATACCTGGGAACAGCCAAGCAGGGTGCTGAGGAGCTCATTTGGGAAGCTGGGGAGCAAGGGGCAGCCAGGGAGCAAGGGGCAGCTGGGAGGCAGTGGTCCCATGGGAACAGTGAGCCCCGGGCTCAGATCTGCGCCCATCACCCCCCCACACTTCTCCAAACTGGTTACGCTGCCACTTCCCCCACAGCATCGAAGAGCAGGAGCAGCAAAATCCCTGGCCTGTGTAAGAGGGAGGGGAAAAAGTCTGAGCAAAATAAGCTTCACATGCAAGCTAAAGATTTAAGGAATTGAACAACAGGCATTTGTGCTTTTAGAAGATTCGAAATTATAGGCAATGCTCTTGTAAGCTTTTTATCATGCTTTCAACTCCTGCCATGATACCTTCCCATAACTGAGGCTATCTGCATCACTTACAGGAGTCAAACTGTAGTGGGAGATCAGCAGGTTTGGTTTCAGCCAGGCATGAAAAATCATATCCTTTCGCTTGACATTTGTATTTTCATGCTCTGGTTTCTAACATGATTGTCAACACAGAAGATATGCAGGGATGCTTAAAATCTTGGAAAGCAATCCAGGCTCTCATATTCTTCTGTGCTACTTGCAAGCAGATGACAGACCTTTCTGTCTTGCTTCAAGCTTACGGTTTCCTTAAACCTGAAGAAAACTGTCACTGCTATGAGAGGACCCCTTTTTGCCCCCAAGTCTCACTTCAGGCTGGCAGTCAATGGCCAGAGGGATGGGTTGCCTCTGAGCCACCTCAAATGAGCCCGAACATACTCCAGTGTGCTGATGACAAAAAACTGACTACCAAAAACAACCATTAAAAAATGGGGGGTATTTAGGTTTATCTCTCTGTCCTGAGGTTCCTGCACAGGTGGGTCACCACCACACCTTGGCAGAATACCAAGAGCCAGCTTTGCCTCCCATAGCTGGTCCCATTCCAGGAACAGAGCTGCTACCAGAAACTGATGACTGGGGTTTGCTGCCAAGAGCAAGAATGCTTTGGAATTGCCTTAGTTTTGTTAGCAGAGTCTCGAGAGTGTGTTATTTCCCCTATAGCTGGGCACGTGGCTTCAGATGAATGCACAGGATCCCATCCACGCTGCGTGCTGCAGCAGGAAAGCTGTAAATCCCTCAGCTTGGAGCAAATTAGAAGTTCACAAAAATGACTGCTCCAAAAACTCGAGGTGCTCAAGCACTTGCAGTTGGGAAGTTTCGCCCAGCACTTGCACCCTGCAGGACAGCAGGGAGCAGCCGTGCCCCACAGCCTGAGCTCCGTTTCCCTCCCACCACAGCACCCTCCACCTGCCAGCACCAGAAACCACATTTTCCTGCTCCACTGGCTCTTCAGGATACTTTTGTGTATCACAGGACTGCGGGGCCAGCCCAGGCTCACATCCCTTTTTATGCCACCTGCTAGGGAGCATTTCTGTCCATCCTGTCCTCTGCCCCATCACTGCCCTGGGTTTCACCCCACGACCAACTAGCCCCTCAGGGAAGGTGTGCTGCAGGAGAGAGAAGGGACAAATCTGTCCCAGGACCAAGCCATGTCATCACTAGGCAAAACAACAATGAACGAGGGGGCTGCACAAATGAGTGACCCCCACCTGTCCCTTTCTCCAGAGACACCTGTCAGCCATCCTTGAAGCACAGGTTAAAATCCCCCGAAGTCAGCAAGGCAAATGCAAATTAACTCTCATTACCAGTTCCCTAGGGAGAACACCCTGAGAAAAAATATGGCAGAGAAAAATATAGCAAAGAATTCAAGCTGGGGAGCTGGACTCACTGCCTGACCCTTCCAGGAGGCCTGTGCCCAGCCTGCCCTGCCCTGCCCTGCCCAGGAGCCTGCCCCCGGAGGGGCCACTCGGCCTTGCAGCACACACAGCTACTGGTAGAGCCACAGGGAACAGAGCAAACCCCTGGGAGCAAACCACTAACCTGAAGTGTGGAGCCAGTTCAAGCCTAATGCAGCTCTGCCCCAAACACCACAGGTTTTCCACCGCAGCACCAGGTTTCACCCCATATGATCAAATACTGTACCTGAGTGTCCTGCAAGACACACCACTGCATTGTCAGCTCTGGATTCACAGAGATTCACCCTCTGGATTCTCACTCTTCCCTAGAAGAGGCTTAGCACTGCAAACCCTCCACACAGAGGAGCCCAAGAGTCTTCTCTGACACATCCTGTGATTGCAAAGGTTCCACTTAAGATTAGAGTGCACATCAGCACAGAGCTGCTATACAGATACACTTGGCTGTTACCACATGCACTAGCACTGATTACATTAATTTGCATTTCAAACACATCTGTCCTATTATCTATGTTCTTAGGAAAGGCAGGGCAGGGTGTCCCTTTCCCTGGGAAGGGGAGGCACTAGGACACCCCCATGGCTGGAAGCAGTCACCAGGTCTGGGCTTACCCTGTGCACCTGGCCACCCCAAGGACATTCTGGACAGCAGAGACCTGCTATCCCCTGAAGCATCCAATGTAGCTACTGCAAACCCACTACCTGCATTTATCAATTCTGAAAAGCAGGACATAAGCTGATGTGCAGGGACCTCAGGAATTCTCACATCCACTTCAGAAGAAATTGGATTGACCTTTAATGTACAGGCAACGCCATTGAATTGCAACTTTATTAGGTTATAGTCTGGTTCTCCAGTATGTATTCAAGTAACTGCAGCTATTCATGTGCCAGGGCAGAGTATGACAGTATGACAGGGTAGACCTGATTTCATAGCTCTCAGGCAGTTTCCTGATGAACAGGGGGTCATGTCTGAAGCTGGTTCAGCTGCTGCCACAGCTCAGGGGTGTCTGTGCTGCCCATTTTAGAGAAATACAGCAGCTTTGCTCACATAAGCCAGGGGCCTCAGCTGGTGTACTTAGGCCATCACATACCCAATTTGGCTGAGGTTTTTTTTTGCTTTATCTCCCTTTATTCCAGCTTTTCTCAAGGATCAGCCTCCTAGCCCCAGGAGTGTCCTTGTCAACTCTCTAAGCTCTGAATACTATGGTGGTTTCACAAAAAAAGCCAAGAGAAAATATAGTCAGTCACCCAGCTAAGATCCTCAGATCATCCTGGGGATTCAGGAATTAATCCCAGGGGGAGCTTGGTGGCTAAACCTCTCAGGTGGCTGTGGGTATACTCAGCTGTGCTCTCTGCTCCTGGATGTTACTGAGCATTTTCCGTATCCATTGCTGAAAGCACATATTTTACTTTCCTAGCAATGTTCCTAGACTCTGTTATTTCAGACAGTATATGTCAGCAATATCAACCAGGAATTTGCTGCGTCCACAGTGACCTCTATTTAAACCTGTTCTTATTGTTTGCTGCATTAGTCTTTCATCCATGTATTCCTCCTGTCCATGACATCCAGTGCCACACCACACAAACCTTGTATTTGTGAGCATTTCTGCTCCTACGTTCAGAGGATGGATGTGTAAGTTCCCAGTTATGGTCAACTGAAAAAAAAAGATGGAAATTAATAACTTCTGCAGGCTTTATCACCATCTAGAGGTGCTTTTCTGTAGTAGAAAACAACGTAACTTATCTATTAAATGATAGATCTCAGCACAGTGATGGTCCATCTCCTGTGTTCATGGCCATCTCCACCATGGAGCTTCAGCTGAGTTTTAGCTGGAAAGGCTGCTATGGTCAGCTCTGGATTAAAAAGATGCCTGCCATGCAGAGTGAGCACACAGTACCATTCTCAGCACTTTAGCCTTCTTTCTGCTCACATAAGCTGTCATGGGGAAACCATCTTCTTACTACTCAGTAATGGTTCCCAACACCAGCCTTTCCTGCCTGTCTGTCACAGGGACTGAACAAAGAGCAGAGCCAAGGAGAAACATGGTCAGGACCTGGGTACAGCAGAGGTTTGCAGAGATTCCCAACTATGCCTGACCTTTTGGTTAGTTTTCTGAGTTAAAATTAATACCCATGGGAAGAATGTGAAAACATCTTTAGAGGAGCAAGATGTGACCAGGGCCTCCAACTACACTGAAGACGAACACCCTAGCCCTGCTAACTTGATACACTGAGCCACACATGCAACACATGGAATGAGTGAGACAGAGGCATAATGAATTTTAGGAGAAACAAAGGCTCAATTTCCAGCAAAGAAAACATAAAGCTATAAAAGCACATTTTCTGTGGCCATTTTCTATACCAAAACCTACAGAAATAGACAAAATTAAACCAAAAGCCCACAGCACCACTCATCAGCACCCCACAACTCTTTGCTTTTTGTCCATCTACAGAAGTGGATCCAATGGCAAACCTGGGCACAGCCCTGGACCTGTGTGGTATATCTGAGCACCATACGCTGCTGATGTGCCAGCAACATTTTGAGGTTGCCAAGTTTGTTTGCAAAAGCTTTCTGCACATGCCTTGAATATTAATATCAAGATCTCAGGTTTCTTTGACTGACCAGGGGGAGCCTCATAATTGAAAGCAAAAATGCTTCAAGGAGAATTACAGAAGTGGGAGGATATTCAAACTTTCTGGCCTGGTAGGATGAAAATAATAATTTCCCACTCCTGGCAAGGAAATTGAAACCTTTCCTTGCTTACCCACAGGCTGAAAACTGCAAGCTTTTCATTTTCTAAGGAAAGGAGAAAATGCTTTAAAAGTAAAGAGAGTAATACAGGATATAGGCTTGCCTGAGAGGGGTGCCTCGTGCTGGTAGAACACGCACCATCAGAAATACCCCACTAGCTTTATGTCAGTGTTCATCCCAGTGACAAAAAGCAGCTGTTTCTCCCTGTTTAACTGTGCCTTGTTGCATCAGGATACTCAGAGAGAGATGTGAAGACCAAGCATTGCACCAGCTGCTCTGTGACCTGAGCTCTGCTAAAGGTTATTCAGTGGGAAATACCTCCAGAGTCCTCCCCTCATACCCAGCCTCAGACCAGGCTGATTCTGATCTGGAAAACATTCAGAAAACATTTGTCTTCTCTGACCTTACCTGAAGGAAGAGGAAAGGGCTGTTGGGTTGCCTTTTCTAAAATCAATAGAAATCAATAGAGAAAAAGGAGCTTAGGTTTCCCCCAGGTGAGCAGCTCACAAGCCATCACCCACCACCTGCCCCAGGGATCTCCTGACATGGGTAGGCAGATGGGAGGGTCTCGAGGAGGTGCAAAACCCCTGGCATTTTGTGTGGGGATAAGGACTCTGGCAGCCAGCTGCCACTGCCTTTCAGTGCATCTTCTCAGGAGCCTAAAAAACAAGGGCACATGATGCAAAATGCACCTCCTCTTCCATTTCCACCCCCGTACATGTGCCCCAATCCAGATGTTCCCACTTCTCACACAGCCCAAGCATTTTGTAAAGTTTTATACCAAGTTGTGGCAGATTTTCAAAAAAATCTGAACACAGGGAAGATGTCATACAGAATTCGTATCCACTCCATGAAATAAAATTATAAGATAAATGTGAGCTTTCTGTCTGAGATGTCTGTGAACAAATCTGAGCTACTGATGCCTGTGGGTGTCTCTAAGTGAAATATTCACCTCTCACTAATGGAAATGTTTTGATTAACAACTTTATTTGCCTAGTGGCAAACACCATTTTCTTTTAAATCAGAGACAAACGTCACAAAAGATTTCATTTGCGCATTAATAGGATATTTATAAAGCACTCAGTATTACAGCTCCCTCAGCAGGCAATAACTGATATGCTCTACTTTTTGAACAGTTTTTGTTTGTTTTTTTAATTAGTCTCAAGGTGACTTCCAGCACACAAATACATCCCACTGGATTCACTGTAAAACTGCTTGTAACGGTTATTTTCTTGTGCTTACTGCAGCACCGTGCAGTGCAGGTGTTACACAGCAATCAGGAAATGCTCCAATTTTCAAAACATATCAAAAACTAGGAAACAAGGGTGACATAAGACAGCAGTATTTATATACAGAATTATTTACTTACGAGTACATGTGAGCCCGAAGTCCAGAGAAGGAGCCTGTTGCAAATCAGCTTAATTCAACCGCTGACCTTGTCCAGTGGATTCAGCAGTGCAAAATCTCTCAAAACTTTGTTCTTCATGTTCTCTCCCATCTCCTGTCCTGCCCCCGGGGCCTCTGGGTACAGAGCATTTCATCCTTGGCTGGGTGCATCACTACCAGTAGGATTCAGGCAAGCAGTCCTTCCAGGAGCACTGGGTCCACTGCCCTCCAGGCCCAGTTAGAGCAGGGCAGGTTCCCCCTGCTTCCCTCCTGCCCAAGATATATTGAATGCTGTGATTTAGAGAGAGCTGGGAAAGGCTGTTCTCAATGAACAGCACTATTGCTAATCCTATTCCATCTGTACACACCACAGAATGGCAGGGGTTGGAAGGGGACCTCTAAAGATCTTCTAGTCCAACCCCCTTGCTAAAGCAGGTTCACCTAAAGCAGGCTGCATAGGATAGCATCCAGGTGGGTTTTGAATATCTCCAGAGAAGGAGACTCCACCACCTCTCTGGGCAGCCTGTTCCAGTGCACTGTCAACCTCAAAGTAAGTAAGTTTTTCCTCATGTTCAGATGGAACTGCCTGTGTTCCAGTTTGTGCCCATTTCCCCTTGTCCTGTTGCTGGTTACCACTGAAAAGAGTGGTACCCCATCCTCCTGACACCAGCCCTTTACATATTTATACGCATTGATAAGATCCCCTCTCAATCTTCTTTTCTCCAGGCTAAACAGACCCAGCACTCTCAGTGTTTCCTCATAAGAGAGGTGCTCTTGTGCCCTCACCACTTATGCTGAACTCTCTCCAGTAGGTCTTCATCTTTCTCATACTGGAGAGCCCAAAACTGGACACAGTGCTCCAGATGGGGCCTCACCAGGGCAGAGAAGGGGAAGGATGACAAAGGGTGCCTTTGTATGTTATGTACTTTGGGTACACAATGTACTGACCCTGTGCACATTGTCCAGCTCTTCTCCAGCCAAAACCATTTCAGATGACTCTGCCAATCCTGCCCCTAGTGTGTCCACTCCAGGAACTCCCCTGCACCACCCTCTGCTCCCAGTATGAGCTGTGCTAACTCTGTATTCCTGTCTCTCTCCCACCAAGGTGAGCAGCATCAATACAGGGACGGGCCGGAGCCGGGAGCAGCGTGTCCTAGTCATGGTGGTGGTGATGGTAATCTGCTTTCTGCTTTGCTGGCTGCCATATGCCACCGTGGCACTTATAGCTACCTTTGGGAGACCTGGTCTCATCACCCCTGCAGCCAGCATCATCCCATCCCTCCTGGCCAAAAGCAGCACGGTCTACAACCCCATCATCTACATATTTCTGAACAAGCAGGTAAGTAAAATGTTATCCTTAGATTTAATGTATGCAAGGAGAATTAATGAGGAGAAATAAAGAGTGTATTGGTGACATCACTGAAAAAACATATAAGAGGGAAGCATGGAAAAAGGGTTATGAGGAGCAAATTTAATTAACAAGTCCGAACTTTTGGAAGTTGGGTAACCAACTTCCCACACATCCAAACAGTAACTGCTGGGTCCTTCCTTTACATTACACAATTTGATAAACAGCAATTTCAATGTGGAGGAGAAGAAGTCAATGTTCTGGCAAGCCTGAAGGCACCAGTTACTGGTGAGGTTGATTCAGATACATGAAGTCTTGTAAGGACATGGGCCCTTGCTACCCTACGCCATGCCCCAGCACAGGGCATTGCCCACAGTAACTCCTCTTCTTTGCAACATCAACTTTCTCTTCCCCAGTTTACTCTTTTAACCCCCCCAGATCCTTCAGTCAGACTCTCTTGACACTAGAGAGATCATCTATCAGTATTTGTGCAGGTGTAGGTGAGGGCATTCAGACATAAAGATATAAAGATGCATTAGATGAGATATAAGGTATAAAATATGTATTTCTTCTGCTACAGGCAGTGCCCTTACATTCACACAGCAGCCTCCCTCCTCTCTCAGTCAAACACAAACCAAACCACCCAACACTGCTTTCATTGGGGATTCCATCAGCTCAGTCCCCACCACACTTCCAGGACCAGGACATATCAATAACCTGACTACAGGGACCTGTCAGCACTCCCAAAAATCTCCCTGCAGCAGCAGACTGACAATGTTTGCCTCTGAGCACGTGGTCAGGGAACAGGCACTTGCAAACCTGAAAACAGGCTGAAAAGTACTTAGCCCTTTCTGTTCTCTCTATTACTAAACAGTCTCAGTAATATTTGTATTGAATAAAACCACTGGATGACTCTTACAGGCCAGTCTGAAAATTTCATTTCTGGCTCTCTCCCTTCTTTTTTATTCAAGGGACAATGAAAACATAACTTGATCTAAAAAATTAATTTGAAATCCCAGCTGCCCCAAAATAACCACAACAGCCAATTTGTGGGCAGGCAAAATGCCCCATCTTGATTTTAGCACTTTACCTGTCCCCCACAGTGCTGAAAGCCTGCTGTGGTGCTAACATTGCCTTGTTTGTGAAACGTTCACCAAATCATGGCTTTTCTTTTCTTTGGTTTTGCTCTTCTCTCTTTGACATGCCCAGAGGAAGGGACAAGGCAGGCAGCTCTTTCTCCCTGCTCCCCAGGACCCCATCCCATCTCAGCTTACAGAGGCCCTGACCTCAGCCAGAGCTCCCACTTAGCACTAGGACTTATTTTTTCTATAGAGCAATTCAACTTCTAATAAATAATATTATCATTCATCCATGTTTTTTTCAGAACCATTCCAGGAACTTAAATGAATATAAAGAAAATGCCTATCTTAGTAAAAGTAAGGCTAATATAATTCATGCTATCTAATTGCTTTCTATGTGTATGTGATAGTTTTACAGGTGCTTTTTGGCACTTTTGAGATGCAACAAACCCACTGTGAACTCCATCAAGAAGTCCTTGTCCAGGTCCTGCCCCATGGTGGCTGTCCCTGCCAGGCAGCCCTCAGCCAAGGGCCAACATCCCCCCAGGAACCTCCACCCACCTCCAGAAGAGACCCCAACAGCACCTGTAGGCCAGGACATGGATTTGGGGAGTTTGAGTCCAGACATCAAGAGTTTTACCAAATAACCTCATTTTGTGACTTTGCTCCTCACAAAAACTTGCCTGTTTTCTTCCTTGGAGGTGGGTATCACCAATAAGCCATTCCTCTGTTTCTCAAAGAGTCTTCCCTAAACAAATGGCAGAAGTTTCGGTTAAAAAAAAAAAAGCCAACACAGGGATGCCTCTAGAAAAAAAGGTTAAAAATAAATATAAAAATTTAAATTACCCATGTTCTAAAGGCTTTCCACCAAAACCCAACTGACCAACAAAGCTCAAATGCACCACCAACAAAACTACAATCCAGAGCACCTAGCTGCAGAACAGCTCCAGGAAAGATCTACATGTGAAGGAGGGAAGCAGACAGTATTCTGCAGTAAGGAAACTATCAATTTGCAGATGGTCCCTCTCTGGTTTGGATTATACTGTACCCTAAAAGTCTCATTTCACTTTTCAGTACAAACCTGAACAGCTTGTGAAGAACTTCAGTTCCGAATTAAAGCTCTACTAAAATTTAAAGTGCATACATTGGATATGTTGCAAAATGTAGAAATTGCAGCTGAGGCTCGAGAAAATAAGTATTTAGGGATTTATTTTTTAAATTATTAGCTTACAAAGTTATTGGACCAAAGAATAATTTCCTCATAAACCCTTCAGTGAACAAACAACCCTCCGAATACACTGCATGCTGCTGGGTAAAGGCCTCACTTCTGAGATCTGCCAGCTTGTAAGTGGTAAGACAAAAGCAAGAGTGATTCCAGCTCTTCTTAGAAGCATGGTTATCTGAGCCAAGAGGGCCAGGCAGGGCAGCATGGTCTTTGGGCACTGCAGCTGCATCACTTATACTCACTGAAACCCCTGGGCAGCAGCAGGTACGGTGTGTTCTTATCCCAAATAGTCCCGGTGACCCCATCAGGAAACCTGGTTGAGGACCTTTCACAGGATCTTCTTCCTGGGCCATCTTTGGGAACTGAGGTGACAAATGGTACCTTCTACAAACAGAAAGGTGTTGGAAAGCCTTGGAAGTACAACTGGAGGAAGAACTAAAAACAAACAAACAGAAAACAAACTTCTCTGAGCACAATCCAAATATTTTGGCAATATTTGTCATCCCAAATGGGAAGGAAAATGAAATAACGACATTCTTTGGAGAATCACTTTTCAAACCTTATGAAACGGTGGGTTTCTTTTTCCTTTGCATTGTTACCAAAAGTGAGCTCGTACTCACTGCATAACCTGCTGGGTCTTTTTTTATTCCTAAACCACAGTTGTAGTAGTTACCTAAATAACACCTCGTGTTTTCAAATACAGAAGCTGAACCCATGAAGTGAGGCTTTTGCTGAGGTTGTAGTGGTGGATGAAATCAAAGCAGACGATGCACTTACTGCTAATGAATACACCACATCAATTATTTATTCCCAAGCACACATTTTTAAAGGGTGTTTAATTATTTTCAGGTTACAAAGCACACCAGGAATTTTCCAGTTAATCTTTTCCTTTCCTTGATATTGTCTCTAGGTGTATTATCCAATTTCAATATGTATTTCTACATTGGTACTCATTTTGCAACTATGTGACTGGTGATTTTTGTATATGCAAGAATCGGTCCTGTCTTCTTTTAGTATACAAATTTGGCTCCAGTACATGTCTTTGAGGTGTTACATAGTGTGTGGTTTGTGCCACAGATTTGTGTTTTCAACACAAATTGTTGGTTTCTGTTCCATTAACCCTGTAACCTGTGACAAAACCCACCTGCAACTCAGCTCTGGGAAGCAGCTTGGCTGCACCAAAGCTGTGTGGGAACACACAGGGCATTGTAACTATAAATAAAAACCTTCTTGTGCTGACCCTTGCCAGCCTTATTTCTTGTGTGCAAGCTGAACAGTTTGGTCTCCATGCTTTCTCAGGGAAGGGGTTTTGACAGAGGACTTGAGGCTGAAATTCACAGTAGCAATAGCAGTGGGAATAGCAAGTTGAGAAAAGGGATTACCACAACTCAGCGTACTCTGGAAAGAAGAGCTGTAAAATATTATAGCCCCAGAAGGTTTCCAAACATTCCTAAACTTTCCATAGAATGGTTTGGGTTGGAAGGAACCCTAAATATAACCTAGTTCCTAACCCCTGCCATGGGCAGGGACACCTCCCACTAGATCAGAAGGCTTCACCTTTTTCCCAGGCAAAGAGTTTGGCAAAGCTTAGGCAAAAATAAATTCCCATTGTTGGGTGCAGTAACAGCCACATCAAAAATCCACTTTTAGAAAATAATTCAGCTTTCTCTTTCTACACCTAGCATTAATTCAGCAACAACAGAAAATTATATGGAGCCTTGCAGCAGGAGCAGGCAGTACCACGGCTGTGGGATGAGGGGCACTGGTTAGTGAAGGCAGGTACGACCCAGGTTAACAGCAGGTCCAAGAGGTTTTTTGTTTGGAGAGTTACAGTGAGGTTTTGCTGTGCACACACCCCTTCAGAAGCAAATGCATTAAGTCCAGTGACCGTGCAAATTGTTATTTCAGCATCCTTGCATTGCCCTGCATGGTTCTCAAGCACAGGGGAAGGGAAGGGCCGTTGGGGGCTTTCAGCGCTGCGGTGGAACAGGCTGTGCCCAGCACCCTGACTTCTGGGTATGAGAGGTTTATGTTGGAGCAGCACAAGGAATGCAGCAGGAGACCAGCTCTGCACATCAAAATGTCCAGAGACACAATTCATTACCAGAACCTGCCCACCATTCCCAACATGTGACAACAGTGACAGCAGCTGCACTTCATCCATGCTGCACAATAGCTGCACTTGGAATACTTCAACCAATTTGCTGCATAAGCAATCTAGGTGATATCCACTTCATTAAAAAATAAAATAACACCACAAAACAACAAAGAAAGATTACAATTTACACCTCTAAAGTGAGGAATAGGACTTTTCTCCTTGAAAGGAGGCACAGCTCCCATTTCTTTCAGGGAGTATACAGCCCTGTACTTTCTGGTATTTAGGAGAAGCTCATTATCTCCTTTCAGAAAGTAAATTTGCTCTTTGCTTCAGTTAAAACACTTCCTAACAGTCTACCTGGATTTTATTTTCAAAACTAAGCATTGTAGCAATGTAACCAGCAGTCCTGCAAGGTGTTCAACAAGCAGTCAAGAGTTCAGCCTTCTCTTACCTGCTCTTCAGCAGCTCCAACATCTGAACAATAGCTAAACGGCTGAAAATTTCCTACGAGCACTATTTTTAATCTTTTTTGTGTGTGTGATAAGGGAAAGCCAGCTAGCTTTGAAATTAGGCATTTTGCTGCACACAGAACCAGTCCCTAGTAAACCTCTAGGACTTCCCAAGAGAGGCTTTGCATATGATTTGGATGTGAACTGAAAATCAGTTTTAGGGTCAAGCTAAACTGATACAAGAGTAAATGAATATCAAACAGTTCCAAGTAGCCCCATTTTGTTTAGAGTTCTCCCTTCTTAGCATCAGCAAAGAACAACAAGGGATGAATAACTAGAGCACAAACACCATGCTCTCAGCAGGCACATGAACAAGCCTTGCATGGACACACCCACCAGAGGCATAAAGCACATGGCACTTCTTAGAGAAAGAGCTTTTAAATACTCTCTCCTTTAATATCTGGATTGAGTGTTGGCACACTTCAGGAAGAAACAGGGTGCCTGAGCTAAAGCCTCTTCAGGTGGTAGGAATTTTCTCACCAACTATAAGAGGACTTGCTTCAGGTCCATAGTCTGAAACTTAATGTTAAGCAAATCTTTTCTCAGTCACCCTCTCCCTCGCCTTGAATTAAACACAAACACCAGCTTAGCTTTAAAAGACCACGTTAAAAGCAGAAAAAGCAGAAGCCCTTTGGGAGAAGGATGAAGAACTGCATGAGGTGCCCAGAGGTTATCTCCCAAGGAAATGTAATTTCACTGGTTGCATGCAAGAGGGGATGGCCAGCACTCCCTCTGGAGTTATTCTGCAGTTTATGGTAGTAAGAAGCAGGCCAGTTTCAGTCAGAGCAGCAATCAGACAGGACAGCACCCAGAAAGGGAGACCTGACGTACAAGTTATTTTTACATAGTGCAGTGCCAGGGGAGAGCTATGTTATGATTAACATTCACATCAGTTGCTATAGTGACTGATTATATTTGTCTCCCACATGGGCTAGAGGGCTATTTTGTCCTACAGGCCTTAGAGAATGTCACCCAAAAAAAACCAGTGCTCTTTGGTCACACATCTGAAAACTGAAATGACACCCAGCCCCTAGAGAGCATTTCCAAGTTTAGTGGCTTTTGCCTGTCAAACTACAAGCAAATTTGATAGCAGGTGGACAAATCACAGCAGAAGGACACCAGCACCTCACCCAGCCTGTGATAGTTTGTGCAGCAGTTTTGTGCTGTTTGGGCACCCGTAGCAGAGCATACAGACCAAGTGGCCCCTTTTCTACTCGAGATGAATACTGGAGCCTTGTTTCCAAGGCTACTGAGCCCCAGCAAGTACTGCTGCTAGGGCTGGTCCATGGCTGACTTTTGCACAGAACTTTTTTATCCCTTGGTTTCCTTGCAGAAGGAGCTTTATCATCTTCTCATAGAAGGATAGAGGAGGCAGCATCCAATGTTCTTGCTTTATCCACAGTGTTTACATGTAATTTCACTTTAAAATACGTCACCAGTTTCATGTGCTGTGCCAGAAGGCTTGGCAGCAATCCAGAGATAAGTGCAAACGCACTGTCTCTTGCATAAAGTGTAGGTTATCAGTTGGAATTTAAACAGACTACCAGTAAAATTTGTCACTGAGATGATACTTAGAGTTTCTCCAGGTCTTTCCACAGGATTTTCCAGTTATAAGTGGAAGCATTAGTAGATAGTTTTATTTACAATGATGGTTTTGATCATCACGTACAATGTATGCTCCTCAGCAGGGAGAAATGCTATTTCCAGCTGGGGAAAAAGTAAAGATGAGGCAGTTTTAGGCCAAAGTCCTTCACTTACAAGCTGCTTCTGCTTGGGAAAGAAGTGCCCAGGACACTGGGGTCCTGAATCTGCCTGCTCTGAGACATAGAAGGAAATGGGTCTGGGTTAACTAAGAGTTATGGATTTAAAGTAAATTGGTTAATCTGCATTAAGCTGCTTTGATTCTGAGTAATTGGTCTTTACTCCACTTTAAGACATAATTAAGCTAAAGTAAATTAGAGTAAAGCTAGACTATTTCAAATACAAGTCCACAGGAGGGTTTGAGGCAAGTTAAACAACCAACTTTTAAAAAGTTAATTCTCATCAACTTTCCTGAATATCCTCATGAAGCCAGAAGTCCCCCAAAGAGCAAACACTGGATTGTCAACAGAGGCAGTTTCTGCTCTGCTAGTGCCTAGTTCCAGCCCTGAGCATCCACTTGTTAATCTGCAATCTGCAACCCCAACTCTGGATACCTCAAGGGCTGTCAATGGGCATGTGTCCACCACAGACCTCTGCTCTTGCCAGCTCTTTCCCCTGCCTCCCGTGAGGTGAACATTTTTTGCTTTTGTTATTCAACAGAAGCAGCAGCAACAAGGTTCCTGGAAGGGGGAAAGGGAGACAGCTGTGAGTGGAGAGAGCTGGGCTGAGGGGGAGAGCTCATCCCCACAGCTCTGCACTGGCTTGGGTACCAGGTACCACCTACCCCCCTGACCACACCAGGGACACACCAACAGCAGCACATGGGCAGGCAGAGAGCCCCTGCACAGGGCTGGCCTTCCCCAGCCACCAGGGCTGACCTACCCTAGCCATGAGTGATGCTCCAGACCTCAAAAGCCTTAACCAGGTACCACCACACATTTTTTTATGACCTCTGTACACAACAGGTCCTCCCAGCTGCATACCTGCAGCACCCTAAGCCACAGCTGTAATCAAAGACAGAAACAGGGATCTTAACAAGCTCAAAGTCTGCCCGTTGCTGCGTCCCAATGGCAGCACATTTGCCACGTCACATCTAGAAGATGAGACTTCTCATTGCCTTCAGTCCCACAGCATCACACACAAAAGCCATGTTTTCATCAAATAAATCAAATCCTACTGCTCACACTTAATGAACCCTTGCAAAATACCTCCCAGGGATGAGACTGGAAAGCCTGAAGTGCTTTTGAAGGCAAAGAGACTGAAAAAAGCTCCAATGATGAGGGTTCATTCAAGTGTCACACCATCTAAATGTAGTAAAAATGCACTAAGTGCCAGCCACAAACAGTTCTAGCACAGGCACTGGGATCCAAGAAGAAAAAAACATCCTTTCAGTGGGGACACAGGAGGGATTAATACAGAGGATCCTACTTCAATTGCTCTACAGCAACACAGCTGACACAGTTAGGTGGCCCAAACTGGATAACAATGGAGCAAGAATTTCAGTTAAAAGAAAGATGTAAAATAAAAAGCAGAGGTTTCAAGTCTAAGTGCACACAGTCCTGTTTCATCATAAGAACTGGAAATAGATTTATACAAGCATTATATGACAAATTACCTGCCTTTGCTTTGTGGAGCTGCCTGGGTTTGGCAATTCATTCACATCAAACTGGAGTGACTCCTATGGAGGAAAAAGGGTCCTTGCACATCTACAAAACCCAAATACAGTTAGTAACTTGAGGTATTCCTTCATAAGACCCTCTATAATGACCTTACAGAGAGCACTGCCTATTTATTGATATTTATTTCTGCCCATCCATGTTAATCCTTGCCATGCAGAGATGTTCGCCTCCAGTATGAGACTTCTGCTTGTGCATGACCAAGCAGAAGAGGGGTTTACTCTCACCCTGAAGCTCCAAAATCTCAGACCCAGCCATGCTGCAACTTTTTCAGCATAACAGAAATCAAGGAGGAAATAATTGCGCACAGACTAAGGCAGACATGAAAACTGACTTCTCCCAAGAGAAGTTGTTCCTGGTCTGTCTGGATGTATGTGGCCTCCACCTAACTTTTCAGAGCCTGCCAGCTGAAGATGATCTTCATTCAGGAAACAACCTATTAGCCTAGTTTCCAG
The DNA here is from genome assembly GCA_020745705.1 of Hemiprocne comata. Classification (NCBI taxonomy): domain Eukaryota; kingdom Metazoa; phylum Chordata; class Aves; order Apodiformes; family Apodidae; genus Hemiprocne; species Hemiprocne comata. The sequence goes on along the minus strand of CM036594.1, from coordinate 5,653,912 downwards.
AAGGTACACATTTAGAAGTACTAGAGTTTCTTGGTATCTCTCTCCCCAGCCTCACATACATGCATAGCTTTGTTTGTGGGCTTTTGAGTAGTTCCCTCAGCACCAGTATGGTCAGTCTGAGTGCATTCAGTTAAGGAGCTGCATGAAGTCTGTGCAGGATGCAGCCTGTTTGGTTTGCTGTTTAAGTATAAAAAAAAAATTAAAGACTTCAGTTCCTTGCCAGCCTCCCCGGGTGAAGTTCTCAGGCCTGCTCTACAGCAGAAGTCCCTCTGGGCCTCTGAAGATCCATCTTGCCTATAAATAGTTCATGAGAAACATCTTAAACTTTAAAATTAGCACAAAAGACACTGAGATCCCAAATATCTCAGCAGGAAGTCTCACAATCTTTTTCCATGGTAAGAGCTATAATAATCCTTCCACAGCTGCTCCCCACTGAGCCCTTCCATCAGCAGAGGGACTCAGCTCCTGGCAGCACCCTGCCATAGCACAGGCATCCACAGCCCTGTGCTTGGGCTACCACAAGGTGCCCAACTCAGCTGCACATACCATGTGTCAAGGTCCAAGTGACCCCTTTGTGCATGATCTAGGGAATAGTGAGCGTTCTCTAGTCAGGTCAGAGTCTTCCATTGCAAAAAACCCAACATCATGGGTTTTTATCTTGAAATGGCTGTCTTACCACTGAAATACAAATGAGGTAGAGGAAAACAGAAAAGAAAAAGACAAAGTAACTCACTTACTTGGTAAATAAATAAAAATTATTTTCAATCCAAAAGTAGGAAATGTAACAATAGGCTTATTTTTAGTATTAATAAAGATGAGAGCTTTGTTTATTTTTTTTTTTAATTGAGGTTTACTTGATTCATCCCAATACGATGATCTTGTCTTAGAAGAAGCTTTTATGACTTACCACATAAGCCAAACTATTTCTGAGCTGGTAAAATCATCCCCAGTACTATTCAGCTCTTCTGGGTTGCCATTAAAGCTGAAAAGTAGGAAGGGAAAAACACAATCTTCAAGCACTTCTCCTTATGTGATCCTGGAGAACAAGAGCTTAGCTGTTTGCAACACCTCCAAATAAGCTGTGCTTGAGAGAAAATGAATGGTGGCTGTAGGCAACTCTCTACAGACTATCAAAATTGCACTGGGAAAAAAAGTGTCAGGCAGGTTGAATTTCATCATCACTTATTTGGAGAGTGTTGACAATCCAGTGATGTCTGCTGAAAGACACTGTTTTCTCTACCCACGCTGACAACCTCAGGAATAACTGAAATATAACTAGTGCTGCTACTAGAGAAGTTCCTGGGATTTTAACAGGCATTTGATTAACCAATAGAACAAAAGCTGTTGCTTTCCTTCAACCTGTTAAGAAGCACTCTCTTTAAAATGAGTGGAACTGCAGTGCTAAAGCAATTACAAGCCAAAGCTACTCGGCTCGCCAGAGTCAACTGTGCTAACTGAGATAAAACCTGTTTTATCCAAACACAGGAACACATTCAATTAGAAATATCAGACTAAACTCACAAGGTTAATCTACTATATAACATCTTAATGGCAAATACAGTCTCATCTGATCAACGCTCACTGAAGCAGAAAATAGGAAGGAATTTGTTTATTAAGGCATCTTCTAAAACTTACTATTGAGTTTAGGCTTTGAACATGAAAAGGAGATGCCTCCCAGACTGCCCCCCCACTTGCCTGTTTTCCAGAGACCCCAGTCATTCTGATGTGGTCCCAGGTACTGTATTAAAAGCCCTGTGCTTGACTTGCCACGTTTTTCAAGAGCAGCAAGGCATTCAGCAATGCTGCTTTCATCTGGAGACAGACTTCTCAAACAGCTTCTGAAAAAGGCAGGAGAAACCCTAAAGAGAGCCATCATGACACCAGATACCCCTACAGAAGTTTCTTCTTAATTCCTGTTTACCAGGCATTGCCATTCTTCCCGAAGCTAAAGGGAATAAAAGGGTTTGGTTTTTTTTTAACTCTAGGCTTAACGTCCTGTTACCCACATTATTTTCCATCCCTTCTTTCAGCACAGCTAATTTTTAGTGGAAAAGTCTTTCTGTTTGGTCAAGTCGAAGTCTATCATCTCTCCCTGTACTACATGAAAGCTGTGCTTCTTTTACTGCAAAGCACAAAAAAGGAGGACCAGCCTGCACACGTTAGCCTTCTCATCATCACATTTGATAGCTGGATCTATGCAAAACCCACATCCTTTTCAATCAGCTGGTGATTCTATTGAACAGAAGTGAGATACATCTCAAAGGAGTGTAAGATACACAAGGTCTAGGGATAATAGAAGCATGTTTGAGAGCAGGTAATTAGGTCAGCTAACAGTCCAGGATTTCTTTATCAGAATTATCTAACACAGAACAGCACTATATCATAGAATAATTTTACTTTGCAAAAAGCACGCAAGATGATAGAATAAAATGTTTATGAAACAAAGGAAGATTGATTAATTAAAGCCACAGTAAGAGCTCCATTCAATCTTATGTCTACATATTGAAGCTTTTAATACCATTTGCCTAAATAGACGAGTCCTTTTTTTAAAAAAAGACTTACCATTTCCTTTTTTTTTCCACTAAAAAAAACCCCAAACCTGACACAGTAATAAACCAATGAGAATAAGATTTATAAGACAGGCTTTTCAGTGCCAAACTATCTGGAGCTGAGTCTGTAAGTGCTAATGAAACCAGCGTCACAAACCAGCTCAGCAGCATCAGCTGCCCTGGAAAGGGGACCCTGCCCCTCGCCCCATAGCTGCCACGACCCCACACCACGGTGCTGTGCCCCACATGGTGGCCAGAGGCAGGCAGCTGCTCAGCACTGTACAAATCTCCAAGCCCCTTCTGAACCAAATCATCTGATACCAAACTAGAGGAGAGGTTTACCCCCCCGACCTCCACCTCTGCTGCATCAGAAAGTTGCTCATTAACCTGGAAGGTCATGGACATGTCTGACTAACAGGGATCTGCCTTTCCAAGAAAAGAGAGTGGATGTTTGTTCTAGTTGTACTTCTCTGAATTCACTTCCAGATAAGAATGAAGTCATCAAGACATGAGGGACAGAGGAAATCCATCTAGGCCTGCTGGCACAGATCAGAAGGGTGAAGCACTTACGGAAACTTAACACACTCTGCAAGGTTGTTCTCCCCTCAAATGGGTGCCCAAACCCATAAACTAGGAGTTCAGGTCAGACTCATCCATCAAGGCCGAGGTTTATTTAGAGAGTAAGCACGATCCAACAACACGACATCTTCCTAAACAATTAGCTGTTAATGAGCAGTTCCCTAGGGCAGACATCAGTTCTGTCTTTGGGCAAGGCGCAACCACGCTATGGGAGCATCCTGCTGCAGTTCAGGTGACCTCAAAGTGACCTGAGCTTATGTCTGGTCACTGATACCCCCAGGTTCCAACTTACCGACTTCATAAGACCTCTCAGCATTGGCAGACAATCCCAAAGCAAGGGCCATCTCCCCATGGTTCATGCATATGTTTTCCCCATAGGCTTCTTCAGGACAATCAGCTCTGTTGCTCCAACAGGTATTTGTGCCACTTTGTCCAAGGCTTGGGCTACAGGCACTGCAGATTTCATTCTGGCAAAAACAACTAAAGATTTTTAGCCTCCCTTTCCCACACCAATAGCTTTAAAGAACACTTTTAACAGTGTTTTCTATTTTGAATAACATAAACAGGTAAGTATTTGCATTTTTCATGACCAGGAAAGAACGATATCAAGCTATCCAGATAAAAGGCCATTTCTTTTGCAGGTTTGTGGCTGATGTGTAGATCAGAGCACTAGCTGCCTTCAGCAATCTGTATCTTCTCCCAGATTGGTTAGCAAAGTGTCTGCAGAGACACGGTCAAGTCCAAGCTAAAAGTTGGTGTCCCAAGAGTCAGGAGGGGAGGCAAGGGGGAGAAGACACACCAGAGCCCCCCCACGTACACCCTGGGGGCTTTGTCCCACTTTCACACTGCAAAGCCCTTGGGGTACATCAGCCATTGCACTTCCCCCAATCACCTTCCCAAACATCCAATGTGGTTCAATAAATACACCTCTCACAAAGTTGTAATCCAAAGATACACCACGGACATGTTCCTTCTTCCCTTCAGCAAATGTTAATCCCAGACGGGTGTGTTTCTCGTTACTGCTCATAGCAGGGAAGAGCAATACTGGATAAATTAATTTGTAACTGGTAAAGTGACTCTGAGATCAACAGAGGCATTGAATCCTGGGAGGATAGATGTTAATATCTTTGGCTTCCAGTAGGGAAGTATGTTAGAACATTATAATTAGGGGGGGAAAAATAATGCAAGAGGGTAGAGCCACATTCACATATTTAAAAGGCTAAGATTAATACATTTTCTCCCAACTTATTAAAAATAGACAGGAACATGAGACTCCTGACCCAGTACAACAGTTTATCTCCTGTATGTTTGTAGTAAGGGTGAGGGAAACCCTCCTGCACCCCCTTCTCCCACCACAGCCCATAAGAGAAACAGAAGGAATCCATGGTGTGGTGTTTCTTCCCAACATCCCTGGTCCAGCTCACCACCAGACCTTGGCTGCACAGCCAGGTATTGGGAGCTGCAAGCAGTCCCCTGTCTGAACTAAAACTAACCAGGGATAGGCACATTCCTTGAATTAGGCCAGCTGCTGTTCTGAGAGGATGCTAAATTTCTTCAGAAGAGAACACCATCAGGTTCCAGGTTTTTCAAGGCTCTCAAGCAATTCAAGTGACCATTTTAAATACTTGATTCCGCAGCTTTATAATGAGAAAGTTACAACTGTGAAACTTTTTATAATACATACCAGAGGCTGTTTTAATTTAAAAACACGTTTTTATATACTAGTTTTCTCTGTGGAAAGTGTCTGCTTGTGGTTGGGGTTGGGGAAGGCTGTGGTTTTATCCCATTTAATATATTTACTCCATTGCTTTGGTGTGTTTTCTTTTTCCAGCTAGATATCAAAAAGCATCAAATGACCAATCTTGAGAGAAACTGAGGAACAGCTGCAGTAACTGGCATTAGAAAGGTAGTTTGGACTACACTAGCAACTTTACTTACTTCAAATACCACAAAATTAAACAGACAAACCGTCTTTGAAGCAACAGTAAAAGCACCAGCCAACATACAACAACCTAAAAAGGTTGGAAACACTGAGCTTTGGAACTCAATTAAGGCAGGCAAAATTCATTAAATAGCAGCTGAAACAAAACAAACTCATTTTCATTCACATGTCCTTTAGTTTAAGCCTGAAACTTCCCACTGATTATACCTGCTCACATTTTAAGCAAATGTGCAAACATTTCCAGTACTCAAATTCCAACCTGAGCTACATCCTCATAATGAAATACTGAATGCACATATGAGGAAAGCACCTAGGGATTTCCATCCTACCCCAAAAGACAATAAAGGGAGGTTACAGGTGGCAAAAAAAGAAATGCTTATGCATTGACAACACAGTGACATAAAATACAGAGCATCTCAGCCCATGACAGCCCTCCAGCTCATGGGTCTGAATGTGGCACACAGACACTTACCCATTACCAAGACAGATTAATGATCTATTCCAGACTTCAAAACTAAAATATAACCATACAACAGACTAACTGGTATCACAAGTATGAAGCAGAAGTGCCATCTGGCCACATATTGTACCATTAAGGGAAAACTTGCAGTGCAGGAAGCACGTACAATAGCAAAGCCCTTCAGACCCCAAAAGTTCTCCCCAGAGCCAGGAATGCCCCTCATGGCCATTCTTGCTTGAAACACTATGGCTTCACTGTGCAGCTTTTTGCTTCTTCCCCTTGTGCAAGTATGTTTCTGTGTGCATATTTATCTATCTATATACATATATATCATAAGGAAATAAAAGACAGCAGAGTCCCAAGAGTGCAAGAACAGGCTCCTTAAATCACACTGAATGCCATAAATCTGGTGCATCGAGAAGCAACCCAGCTCACTGGCACAAAAGTGCTCCTCACAGTTTCCTCAGGGAGCAGTGGGTCCTCACATCAACTCCAGGAGGGGAATTGTGCCCATCTCTGCACAAGGCAAGGGCTCATTCAGGTTTGCAAATAGATTTCTGATGTGCACCTGTGTATTTGCCCAGCAAAAGGGCCCTAAAATATTGATCCTGCAGCAAAGTCACACTGCCTGTGGCCCCTTGAGCCTGTCAGATGGGACTCAGAGTTGTGAAGTTGCATGTCAAGTATTTTGGCCATCAGAGATATAGCTGGTAAGATGGGGTTTCTCTTGTTTCTTTTTTAAAATATACCTAACATTTCCTGAAATGTATTTCACAGCTCCTCCTTCTCCTCAAATACGTAATTCCCTGGTTACTTTTCCTGATGCTTGTTATGTTTTTTGTTACTGTTGGACAAATGAGCTATTGCCAAGTGCTGCCCTAGGTGGAGTGGACACCTTGACCTTCAAAGGCAGCTCTGTGTGTGAGGGTTGTGCTCCTGGGAACTGCTGCAGTTGGCTTGGCCAGATCACTTTCTTCATGTATCAAAGGAAAAGGTACATTAGCAAATGAATATAAAGCAGATTTTTAACTTGAAGGAAGTTAAGCCAGGGGACTCTCCCAAGCACACCATGAGCAAACAGGCTCTAGCCACCTCCTGGCAGGACTCTGGTGCACAGGGTCAGACCAATTTCACCAACTCTGTGCTCCCACAAGCCCTGGAATCCTCAAACCTGCATTGAGAAATAAGTCCCTGCAAGCTCAGCTCTCCTTGGAAGCAAAATATAGTCTTTCTGGGTTTTGCTGATCCAGAGGAGAGCTTTGAAGTTCAACTTAATCACAACCAAAAACCTGAAGCAAGAAGGCATCCAGGTTTCCCCAGCTGCTTTGGGGAGTCCAGAGTGATGAAGCCAAGGATGCAGCATGGGGCTTTCATAACAGAACACTCAGCATCTACAGCTGTATTCATCTTCATGCTGTTTGTACCAGAGATACAGTTGCCATGTGATGGAAGCAAGTGTGTGTGTGCTCCTACACATAGCTGTTGTACACAAACACTACCTCTTTCACATTATTAAAAATCCATTTGCAGCCATATCCTTCTCCCCACCCTTTAATGGTCTTCCCTCTGCATTAGAACCTCAACTTTATCTTCTTCAGCAAAACATGAGGCTGACCTTTCCTAGATCCACCATCATAACTTTCCTGTATTTATTTATTGTTGTTTTTTTTCTCTGAGCAACTCCCCTGTGACCACCCACTCAAAGCTACAGCAGGGAATTCAAGGCCTCAGCTAACAGAAGGGCATGCAGGCAAATTACACTTTGGGAAAACAAAGCATGGCTTCAGGTGATGGTATCAGCTCAGCTGCTATTATATTGTGTATCAGCTCTTTCAAAGATGCTTTACTGCTTATGCTGAAGCATTAGTGAATAAAGCATCCATGTAATGCTGAGGCTACCAAAATACCAAGCACAGATCTACAGAAGCCATCTACTCACAACGTAGGATGGAGCGCGACTGATGACTGGATTAGACCACCCCACACACAGGGGTTTCATAAGGGAAAAACACACCCGTGACATTCACTCTTTCCAACTCCCCAGAGACCTCCCAGGGCAGGGCAAGGAGCAGCAGGGTGGAGCATGACCCCTCCATAGTGCAGGAGTCCCCGGGTGCCTGAGAGGACCACAAAACACAGCATGGCCATGCACACATGCAGGGTGACAGGGGTTGGTCAGGAAGGAGCAGGGGACAACGCAAGCTTCTTTTTAATATTAATAGCTACAGAAGAGAACTGAAAATTAATTTAACTTAAAGCTGTTTCCTGCATTGCCCATCTTATGGCAGACAGCAATGAAAACAGCTGATTTCTTGGCAAACCACTTTGTTGTCCACACATGCCACCAAGGCTACTCATTCGCTTTTTTTCTTCCTGCTACAATAAAAAAGTACATTCTCTGCCACAAGTGACAGTGCTGTATTAAAGCACCATCATTAAGTTTCATTATTAACTAAAAGAGCAAAATTAAAACAATGAATAAAGGACAATTCCACTGGGTTGGGTGCGTACAGGCAGGAGGAAATCAGGAGGCAAAGGACCAGCCTGCAGAGTGGGATGAAGCCTGTGAAACCTGGAGCACCCCCCCTGCATTAAGGCCCAGCTTCCAGCTGCTGGTGTCCTTATGTATCCCAGGCCCACCCACATTTGCACATTCTGCCCTCATTTGCTTCACACACCTTGAGATCTCAGACATGGAGAGACCTCCTTCCTTCCTTGTAGGACACAGCAAGGTAGGGACACAGCTTTATTGGGCTGGCATGAGAGACCTGGCTTTGATTTTCATATATGTGAGAAGAGAAACCCAGAGGTTGGCATTTTAATATAGGTTGCATGGAGCACCCACCCAGGCAACCCTACCCAATGCCTGTGTCCCAGCAGAACCTGGGTAAAGTCAACAAGAAGCCAATCCAACAAGGACTGTGTAGGCTTCATTTATTGATAAATACTAATTTTGTGCCTTTTTGTTGGCATCTGTCACCAGTTCCTGCACCCAGATCACTACATGCAAAGTAGCCATTTCCAGCCACAGCTGGGTCACCTCCACTTGGTGGCAGAACGAAAATGGTTCAGACCAAGAGGCACTATGTCTACCTCTTGGACCTGAGGGACAGCTCAGACCTGGACACAAGCTCAGTATGGAAGCTATCACTGATTTATTCCAGTGAAAGGTCTAGCTTCATTTTTGGGAAGTATTTTGATTTTAAGCAGTAATGCAACTATTCAGCATTTAAGTGTGGAATGCCCAGGAAGAAAAGGCTAAGTTCCTCCTCCGTGCACTTGTTAAGAATTAGTGTTTATGTAACACTTCAGACACCATAAGTAACACTGATTTTGTAATACAGAAACCACACATTGAGTGTGCAATTCAGTTTTCCTATTCTTAGGCTGCTGGATGTACCTGAAACTGTCTTTTAAAAAAAATGCACCCTACTTTCACACACATTAGTGATCTTGTTTTCTTTTGGGAATGGAAATAAGTGCTACAACTGTATCATCAATAGTATCATTTTGACCATCCAGGGCCCTGCATTTCTTCTTAATCTTTCCGTTTCAGAGAAGGATTCAGATATTCCACATCTTGACAGGTGAGACTTATAGACCTGAAGTGGCCTAGGGCCCTTCAGCATCACCAGATCAGTCCAAGGTAAGCATCCATCAAGGGCTGTGCATGAATTACTGGGGCTTGACATGGGTGATAACACACCAGAGAGCTTTTCTGGAGCACGATTAGCAGAAGTTTGGCTGATTTAATCACTTTGTTACAAAGACCCTCCTTCTGAGGTCCTCTTGCAATACAATGGGACATGTGGAAGGATTAATACCACTGCTGACCACTTCTGGGTCCCCTGTGCCAAAGGGGGTAAGAAGCCCATCCCTCCATTCACCCCGGGGCCACAAGGGAAGCACAGCCATGGCAGCCAGCGGGAGCACATGGGAAAAGGAATGCTGCCAATGCCCCCTCCCTGGAAGTGTTCAAGGCCAGGTTGGATGGGACTTGGAGCAACCTGGTCAAGTGGGAGGTGTCCCTGCCCATGGCAGCAGGGGGTGGAACTAAATGATCTTTAAGGTCCCTTGCAACCCAAACTATTCTAGGATTCTACAGCAGAGCCAACACACTGTCTGTCCTTTTTCAATGCATCTACTCACACCACTGAGAAGTATCATCATCTCTTACATATGCCATGACCCCACGAGCCCTCCCAAATCCACCTTCACAGAGAGGACACAGAGATAATTTCTGCTGTGTTTATAATAAAGAGTGACCAACCCAGATGGAGATTTTGAAAGCTCCCATTGATCTGTTACAGCAAATTATGTTGCACTCCAGGGGCTCCACAAACCCACACAAGGTTTTAGAATTCCTTGAAACTGTAAACTAAATCCCCACACTAAGACTGTAACTTCTTCCACCATGCAGAACAGCCATCAGCATCTACTGAAAGGGGTTGGCCATGGGTTGGAGTCAGCTCATGGAAGTGCCTTGCTACTGGTTTTGTAGAGCATGCCAGGCCCAGGCAGGAAAAGCACTGTGAGATATTTGCTTGAATGGAAATAAAGACATTCTGAGTTGGTTTTGTTCCCAGAAGCACAGCTTTCAATGCACACTGACCTTCAAAACCAGCAGTGCACTCGGAGCTGACATAGCTCACTGCGTTTCAGGAAATATCTGTTTCTGTTTAAAGAAATCTAGTTTCTGCCAGAAGTTACTTGCACCAAACCAAACCCCCTTCAGCTGACTCCTTCCTCTCCTCCCCTCCTCCAGCTTTCAGGGAGATATTTGGAACAAATTGCTCTAGACACACACTTTTCCAAACCATTTCCAAGGTTGTTTTCCCCTGTTCACACTCTGTTCTTCCTTTGCAAAAACCCATGTATCCTCCCAAAACACACCTTGAAAAGAGGATTTTTTTTTTTTTTTCAAGTACTCATTGCTTAAATTTTCTCCCCCAAATATTTTTGTTCATTGCACACTGAACCCAAGTTAGTGGCAGCCTGCTAAGCTTCAAGCCTGACCTGGCTGTCAAAAGATGTGATTGATATTAAATTCTCCCTTTACCACACAAGATAAGTTTGGGCAAGTGAACAAACAGAAATCACACAGCACACGGACACAAATATCCTCCTTGCATCACCTGAGCCTCTGGCAGACATGGGCGGGAGTGTTTGCTGTCCCGGGACACAGGCTGCCCGCAGGCAGATGGAGGCTGCCAGCACACAGACACACAGACACACACAGACACACACAGACACACACAGACACACACAGACACACACAGACACACACAGACACACACAGACACACACAGACACACACACAGCGAGGTGAACGGCCGACCAATGGGCACGTCCCAGAGCTCCCCCTGTGGGAGCAGTTGGACTATGGCCTGAGATCCCCCCTGAACACAGAGCTGATGTCCTGGAGAGTAAGCAGCACATCTCTATAGAAGGAAGGCATTTCACAGGCCTTGGATGAAAGATGGAGTGTGAAAGGTGGCCCCTACAGTGCTCCTTCCATTTCCAGTGGAGATAGTGTGAGGGGTGCCCCCCAGCACATCCCCCTGAAAAAAGCTCTCTGTATCCAACTCTAGAACAGCAGGGAAGTTGTGCATGACATGAGCTGTGCATTACCAACTCCAGGAGACACCAGACTTACCAGGATGGCCAGTCACAGCCTTATGTATTGAACTCATTTTCCATACCTTCCATGAGATAAGGCTGCTAAGCAGCTTACTGAGTTTAGTTCAAAAAGAGAAGCAGCTATTTCCTCACAGAGCAGAGAGACCCACTTACCAACCTTCCTTCATCTTCATTTTAAAAAACAGCTAGAAACAACCACATTCTCTTCCTTGCAATTTCTGCCTTCAAAAAGGAGTCCCAAGCTGTGGCTTCTTCTCACCTGGCATGAGACACAAAGCCAGCTGGGTCACAGCTTGCTCCCACCAGTTCCCAGGGAGCCCATTTAGCTCCAGGTAATGCCATGCTGAACATGGTGACTGCAGGCAGCTCTCTTCTCAGGACACCAGGTAACATGTCCACACCTCTACAAGCTCTTTCCCACTGTCATTTCCCCTCTAAATGCACCAGGGCATTTCCATCCCTGTGTCATACTGTTTCTGGAGCATTTTGCCTTACACACAAATTATCTGTTCCAAAATGAAGCCTGGTGCTTCTGCACTGGTGCTTTGTATTATCACACAAAGTAAGGGAACATGTTTCCCTGCCAGGCTGGTGCAACTCACGAGAGAAAACAAACATTCAAGGTTCTGGGCAAGAATATAAGACTTCATGGTACACCACAGAGAAAGAAAAGCCATCTTGCTTTTACCTGCACCTTTAGTTGGGTGCACACACAAAACAAAAGGAGTATGTGGCTGGGGTGGCCCGTGGTTCTCTCCAGAGTGCCAGAATGTCTTTTTTAACCATCACTGTTGACATACTGTGTCTTGTCAGATCTAGTTCTCAGTCAACCCTTCTATTCTTCTCGGGGAGGTGAGGAAGGGTGTGTTGACCCCAGTGCATACAATTTGAATTTCTGGGACTTTTCACCCTTTTGTTTTCTTTAGTGAAAGCAAAAGAAGGAAAACCACAGGCAGTTTTGTCAGCCAAGGCAATGAAAGCTCTCTTTCAAAGACAAAGAAGTCCCATGTTCCTCTGCCAGTAACATACTGTCATTGCCCAAGTATTTCCTTGTCCAACCAAAGCCCCTGACAGCTGGACTTACCTCACCTCCTCTGGGCTCCAGGCTTACCACAGAACCTCTCAGCACCCATGTCCATGCCTCTCTCATGCACCTAAAGGTGATGAGGACGAAAATATTTCCAGCTGGAGCAGCAGGTGTAGACCAATCTCTGCTCCATATTGAGTGCAAATACATTTAAGACCAGACTCTTTTGTAAGATGGGTACACCTATAGCATGGAGAAAAAAAACACTTCACCTCCTAATATCTTAACATCACAAATCAGTTTCTACTGCCTTGTCTAAATACATTATTTGATTATCACAAGTCTTACCAAAGGTTGAGGTTTCCTCCAGAAACTGTCTCTGGTTTTGGAATTCTAGGTCTTTGAAGCTATTTTTAGAATCTAGATTGGCTAGGTTTGCAAAATGGCAAGCTAGGACCAATATATGCCCCCAAGAGCCCACACTGAGAAATAAGTTCTCAACAGTGCTTGTCTACCAATTCACTGTCATACTAAAATACATTTTTCATCAATTAATCAGCACAGCTACAGGAATAGGGGGAATACTGGATAATGCAAAGTTTAAATTAAGACAATTCTGGGGTGATGTGTCTCTGAAATTATGGCAGCATTCCCATCACCTTCCAGTATTTCCCTTTCATTCCCTTTCCTTTGCACATCCCTTTCAGTACTTCAAAGACTGTAGCTTCTGTGAGTCTTATATATTAGTTTATGCTGTAGGGAAGACTTATAAATCTACAGCTAAGGAAGAGTATTTCTAACCAATATCCAGAAACAGAAATAACACCACAATCAAGATAAAAGATCTTTCCTACATCAAAAAGTAAAATAATTTCTTCATTCTCTTTCTCCCTAGACTTGCTGACCTTCCCCAACACCCTTCCCATATCATTCTGGAGCACCTTTCCCAGTCCTTAGCCCTTCAGAGACTAACTGGCAAGGGTAGTGTTGCCCTCTTCTTGCTTTCCACATGGATAGAAAGCTGTTCACGCTCTGGAAATGGTTAGAGACTACAGGATGGGATAAGGCCTTTGTTCCAGTCTAGCTGTTACTGCCCACTAACTTAAACTTGGCTCTTCCAAATACCAGACTTGTCATCACTTGCAATTTATGTATGTCAGATTTGGACCAATGCAGCCAAAAAGGAGGAAAAAAAAGGAGGACTAACACTAGCCTATTTTAAGCTCTGTCATAGTTCCTGTAAAATGCTATTTAGATTGTAAATCAATCACATGTTGGATCCAGCTAAAAAACTGTTAGCATAAAGTTGGAAAGTTCAAGCCCAGTGCAGTACTATTGCTCGTAAATCACTGAGGGCTTTGAGAGCCCCTGGGGAGCTTATTTGATGTTTTGTCTTTTTGCAGAAGCCCTGCAGAGGAGAAGGGAGTTTGGGGGCTGTCTCAGGTGAGCAGCAAGCTGGCTGTGCCTGCTCCCCTGCAGCAACGTCCACCCATCCGTCCATCAGTCCATCCATCCATCAGTCCATCCCACGGCCCAAGCTGAGGAGGGTGGCTGGGCCCACCCATCTCAGCCAGGAAAGTGGGGGAAAATAACATTGTGAGAAATAACAAATGAGAGTCTAGAAAAATAGGCAGAAGGTATCCAAATCCCAACTAAACACACACTAAGGTGGCAAATCACTGTGGCAGACCACCCCAGATCCAAGGACCAGAGGTAGGATTGTTACAAACTAGGAGGGGGTATGGAGAGAGGTTTGCTGTGGCTCTCCCAAACAATCTCTGCTGGCTTTTCCTCCATAAGCTCTCTCCTTCCCCAACAGTGAAAATGAATGCTTAGCAAGGCACAGCTGCTCATGAGCTTCATCACATTCTTGTCCTAGTGCCCCTGAGCAGTAGAGTAAGGACCTGATTTTTTAAAACATATTTATATATAACATAACACACAATTTGTAAACACTGACAGGCCCAATCCATCCCCACAGATAGGCGTGCAGAAATCCAGCCTCAAAGCTAGAAAAGCAGCTCCACAGCAGCCCTCTCACCCAGATGAGGCAAAGGCTGGCACTCACCCAAGCAAGCAGGTGAGCAGCTCCCCTCACAGCTCTGCCTGCAAGGCTGGGACCAGGCCCCAAGGCCACGGAGCAATGACATTTGCACTGGTTTCACCAAGGCAAGAACAGGCCAATGAGTTAATGGAATTTATTCAAAACAGGAGAAGAAAAGGCTTTCTTTACAGACATCATGAAACACATCAGCACAGAAGAGGACAAGGAAGGTGTTCTTGCTGACATACAGAGATTGCAGAGCTCTACTTCCACCACCCTGCTCCAGGGGAGTCCCCCTAAGCAGGGCAAAGCTGTCCCCTCCAATTCTGCCTGTGCTTCAGAAGGAGCAGCAGAGAACACCCTCCCTGCCCACCACTTGTGAAGCAATGGGGGCAATGCCTCTGCTCCACACCTTCACGAAACACACAGCAACTCACCTCAGTTATCTTGTGGAGAACTGGGACTCATCTGGCCAGCAGCTACATGGCATTTCTATCACCAGAGACAAGCCAGCAAGTAATTTGTCAGTAATTGCAAAGGTAGACCAGCAGAGAGCTGGAAAGAGGTACCAAGTTCCAGTGAGTTCTCCCATTTCTGCATTGGAGCATCTTCCCCTGAACGTTTTTGAAATAAGGCTGCTTCTGTACCAAGCACAGCACTCCACTGGAGCTGTAAATTTTCACTAAAATTTATTTTAAGTGCTAAAAAAAAAAAGTAAAAAGATTAAAAAGTCTCACAAGAATCATTGAATTGTGAATTGTCTTCCTCTTCCTTTGCCAAAAATGCTACCTGTAGATCTCAAAATTCTTACAATTTGAAAGGAAGTTGGCATGTTTATTTTACAAACTGTTTATAAAATCAAGTATTTTGGACTAAGAGTTTAGCTTATCAGTACACAACTTGGACAGTGTTTCCCTAAATCAGCCCTACTCCAAAGAGCTCCTAGGACTATGGGAACAAGTTTTAAATTATTTTTTCTTGCTTCTCAGGTTTTCGTTTGTCATAACTCCTTTGAAGCAAACTGAGCTATATTCAGCATTTGATCTTGTCTTGTGCAATCTCTGCTTAGAAAGCAGCCCCTGTGCCTCCCATACACCCTCATCAGTTGAGATGAAGACTGAGATTTCCACCTGCTGCATGAGCCTGGCTCTACGGGGAGTAAATTTATTGCAGTGGCTCATGCAGATACCAGGTGGATGTACCGCAATGTATCAACACCTCCTTTCAGGGGGAAGAAGTTAGTCAACAAAGTCCTAAGAGCAAGTGTTGCAACATGGAAGAGATGTCAAAACACACCAGTGCTTAGACCTTACAAATCTGACAACCCTTATTTTAAAAGTGCTTTCACAGTCAAGAAAAATTTCTAAATATACTAAAACCTGCTCTGCTAGCACTGCACATTTTGGAAGCCGGGCAAAGTAACTTTCCCATGAGTAAAGATGTCCTCATCTGTGCCCTGGTTCATATGCTTCACCAAGTTTTTCTCAAACAGGAGGGGGTGGTAAGCTCCCATGGTACAGGCACGGTCGTGAAACTTCTGGTAATAGTGGCAAATGTCCGTCTGCCGTTTGGAAGGGAGATACTCGTACACGTGCACTTCGTCACAGAGCGTCATCATGATGATGATGCCTGGGGAGGAAGAGAAAGCAGACATGCCCATGTCAAACCAGAGAACCAACGGAACATTCCAGCAGGACAGGCAGTCAGCAAGGAGCATCCAGCTACAAGGGGAAATGTTTCCTTTCAAAAGTTCAGAGGAGAGGGGGAGAAAATAAGTGTGGCTAGATGGGGCTGTTTTCTGGAGCTCTCTTTAGCAAAGCCTCTGATAAGCTTAATTACACAGATTGCTCCCAATGGCAGCCAGGCTGAAAGGCCCATTTTTAAGAGCACTACCATTGCCCATGACCTTTGTGGAAACCTGGGTGTCTGCAAATCGTGCGTTGCAACTAGCTGATGCGAACAGCCCATCTCCAACTGCTTGGGTAAGCACAGACGAGACCTTCACCTCCCCCTCGCTGCCCCTGGGGAATGCAGGGGATGTAAGAACGAGTGCCTGGAGCTGGCTCAGGGGGGCCAAGCAGGCTCTGCTCCACCAGCTCCCCGCAGCAGAGCATTGCTGCCCTCCTGTGTCCTCTGACAGGCACATGAGCCACTTGAGGACACTCAACGCCAGCACTGGGCACAGACCTCTCAGCTTGCTGGCCAGATCAGATGCCAGCCATAATTATTGCCTACTTTTCTT
The DNA here is from genome assembly GCA_020745705.1 of Hemiprocne comata. Classification (NCBI taxonomy): domain Eukaryota; kingdom Metazoa; phylum Chordata; class Aves; order Apodiformes; family Apodidae; genus Hemiprocne; species Hemiprocne comata. The sequence goes on along the minus strand of CM036594.1, from coordinate 5,637,429 downwards.
CCAAGTGCAAGAAATAGCAAATATTCTTGTTATGACTCAGGAAGAAGAACCAACGTATAACATCACAGAGAATTCATGCAGTATCTGAGACATCAAGGACCACACGAGGAACACTATTTACAAGACATTAGAATAACCCATCCATGAAGCCACTTGTTCAACTAAGGTGCATGTTAAACACATTTCCATCCACCTTTTCAAATGAAAATTTTCATTCATGCTTGGGCCTTCCAGGAAACTCAGAGCTGCAAAATGGAACTCATCTGCGCTCCTGAGTCTGGCGAGGCGACTCGTTTTACAAAGCAGGTAACTTAGCCCGAGTTAAAGTTAAGCCACAGAGGAATCTGCTGTGTGACATGGGCTGGTGCCTCCTTCAAGCCCCTAACTCCAATTAACAACAATTTTGCTGCTGAAGTCATTGACTATGCTGTTACACAGTTGTCCTGTACATAGCACAGGTGTTACAGGTGCTGGGCGAAAGCAAGGTTGTGGCAGAAAACGAGACATTTGGCAAAAAAATCAGAAGTGACTCTGTTTACACAGAGGTGGAAGGGTGCCTGTTCCCCTGCAGCAATGGGAGCAGAGAAGGGGCTGAAGGGCAGCAGTCAGACATCCACATGGCAAACAAAACCATCCATCTTCACTGCAACTTCAAATACAAGTATGCGAACTTCCTGAGAAGTTCACTCCTTTTTATTCAGCTGATCATGAGACCTGCTCTCGTAAGAAGGAAAAGCTTTGCAACAGCAGAATGAAAAGTGAACCCCTTTGCCAGGAGGCTGGATTTAGCATGCTGATGAACATGATGTTAGCATGCTGAATAAGGGGAAACATTACCCAACTTTTCAGGGCAACTATTCACTCTGACCATCCCCCAGTAAGTCTTTAGCCATATATCTTTTTCCATTGTGTTGTGGGTTTTTTCCCATGTTTATATATGGAAAGTATAAACAGGGAAGCACCTAGATCTCATCTTCAGTAACCAGATTTATTTGCCTGACAAGATCTGAGCTGACAGGAGTCATATCCTTCCTCTTGCTCCTTGTGGGAACTGCTCTGGCACTAGAAGCTAGAAATCCTTCAGACCATCTCAATGCTGCAATCTGCTCTTGTTTCCATATGGAACCAGGCCATATTTGCAACTGCTGTCTCAGAGGGGGGCTGCAAACCTCTTACTTTAACACAACTGAGCAGCTGCTTTAAAGACAGGAAGCTTAAATTTTGGCATAAAACAAACACTGTAAAAGCAACTCTGATAAGCACCATAAATCTGTAGCTGTCTTTGAGAAAAAAAAAAAAAAAAAAAAAAAAAAAGGCATCCTGTAGAGTTCCTGCAAACAGAATGAGAATTTCAGAAGGCAAGTGTCTTACCAAGCATTCCTGATGATGGTGGATTAGGCTGAATATGCTCCAGTGAATTCTCTTGCAGAATGTCCCAGAGTTGCCACTGCATTTTTGGGTTCAGGATATAGAAGGGCTGCTCTGGATGTATACTACGATACAACTTATAGCTTTCAAAAAAGTTGTAGTCTGGTTTTCTGTACCACTGCAAACAAGAAACAAGTCAGACTCTCTTAATTTCTAGCCCACTCTCTCATAAACAATGGAAAATTAGGAGTGAACCTGCTGCTGCCAGGGGGAAAAGGTCCTACTACACACACTCCCCCACTGTCCCCACCACCTTATCTGCCCCTCAAGTCACTGCAGTGAACAGAGCAGGGAAAACCCACATCTCAGTGAAGGACCATTAAATGAGATCAGTATACTGTATATTTTCATTCTGCATCTCCCCCAACAGCAGATGTCATTGAGAATTCTGCCTTTACTGTTACAGACTCTGACCCCTCTCCATGCTGGAGTACAAAGCATCCTACTCTGCAGGCAAGTGTCCCCAGCACAGCCTCCAAAACCAGACTGATCCGATTCGCATCCTAAAACACTTAGGAAGGGTTTATGTTTTCTTAAAATAATTTTGAGACTTTTTTCCTAGGACAAAAATGTCCCATCCTGGTTTTACTGACTTAAACACACTGTACATACACCCTCCTGTCTCCTGGAGAGGTGGGACTAGGCACAAGAATAAACATCAGTGAGAAAACAGGAAGTACAATCCAGAGGAAAGACCTGTCAGTTACAGACAGAGCTTAAAACAAAAGAATGGACTATTCACTCCTACCTGCTTTCATCCTGAGCCCCCAAAGCTCATCCCTTATCAAATAATGCTCTTTTGTACTCAAAATGAAAAGTCAGTTCTAGAGGGACGGTTGCAACACCCACAAGTGGAAGTCAGCTGTCACAGAGGGGAGACATTTGCTAAGATCTTCAGAGGGCTTCCCAACCCATTTGTAATGCATCCAGTATATCTCATGTCCGACTGGGGCTTGAAACATTCAAGCATCAACCATCAGCAAGTCTTAACAGCAACTGTCAGAAAGAGGAGATCCATCCTCTGATAAGGTGACCACTGTGGCAGCCAGGAGCTACCTGCCTGTGGCATCAGCCCATGGGAAGGGAAAGGTGGTTACCTGTTAAGCTTGGCCTGAGACCCTTCACAGGGATCAGGAACAGGCAAGTGTCTCCCTGGGAGCATCCATGCATGGGATACTTCCAGAAGTACAAAGAGATATAGCCACAATAATGAAGAGGTAAACAAGAATGGCCTTTTAATGAGAGATTACCCACATCAAGAGGAAGTGGGTTAATAAATGCACTTCAAACCATACCAATCTGATTTTATTTACAGAAAACTCTGCCTTACCTCATGAATTTCTGCATGATATGGTGCTGGATCCCAGACAATTAAGATTCCAGTGTTATATAGTGCATCCCTCAGGAACTGCTGCTCCTCAACAGTTACAAGCTTGAATAACAACAACAAACACAATAAAATAAATTATGCTGTCAGAATTAGCAGGCAGCCAAGCAGTAAAACATACCTGAACACAGCCACAGCCACCCCAGTGCCAGTTACTGAGAATGTCCCACTGCATGCAGGCAAGGACACAACCACTCCAGTCCTATCTAGCAGTGCAGGTTTTTGTGGGGAGTCACAAGAAAAACCACCATTACGCTTTTCAAGGTTTTCTCTACCCATCTTCAGTAATAAAATAAGGACAGACACAACCATCACAGCTTGTGATACCTGAGGATAACCGTGGTCTGTGGCAAAATGCAAACTGTCAGCATCAAAGGAGACAGTGACACATCTCCTGTCCTCCCCTCAACTGAAAGAGATGAGGTGTACAGGTACAGCTTGTAAACGTCTGCTGAAGAAAAGCACCATCATAAAAATTGGCTCCTATTTGTCCTGATTTTCCCTACAGATCTAATTAAGAGCTAGCCAATTTATCCTTGAGTATCTTGACTGCCCCAGCAGCAGGCTGCTTTCCTGGCTGTCCCCACAACCACAGCACAAGGATGCTCACTCTGGTCAGCCCAGATGCAAGTTCTTCCAAAAGCAAAACGGGTTCCCTCACATCTGCTCTTAACTCTGCAGGATTAGGCTTTGGCCTTGACCCCATGTACTGCCTGGTTTCATTTCCTTACAATAGCTAAAACATGCAGGGCACTTGTTAGCTGGAGTGTGCAACGCTGCAGGTGTGAACTTCAGTCTCTGTCCCATGGAAACCAGAGGCGAGGAGAGGACATGGCAGTGGGCACCAGCCATGGCTCAGCCAGGGGGACCAGTGGGCTGGAGCACCACAATGGGACAGGGCTAGAGGAAGGAACGTGGGTGCTTTATTTTCATTCCATTGCTTCTGTTTCAAGGCTAGAAATCTTTCAGGAACTTTTCTGTTATGAAATGTGAAAGGAGGCTTTGAGAGAGACAGAGCATCAGCGAAAGCAAAGCTGGGCCAAGCCCAGCCCCACGAGCAGGCAGAGACACACAAAGCCCAGAGAGCTGTGACAGGCACAAAAGCAGAGGGATAAGAAATGGGGGAAGCATTTCCACAGCTACAAGGTGTTTGCTGTTCCCTTCCCCACACCAGAGAGCTGGTTCTTGGCACCACTAGTCATCTATTGGTCACTTAACCTGTTTGCTGGAGAAATCTAGCTCCCCAGATACCTTTAGTGCCTAATTGTTCTTTTGATTCTTTTCAAGTTGTTAAATTCCTTTAAACTGCTACATGACTCATTAGTCCTGCCCAGCTTTTTGATCCTAATTAGTTAATTGATCTATTGATTTCCTAGTTAATTTGGGTTTTTTAGCCAACTCACTGTTTAACAAGTATCTAGTTACAGAGCCCCTGCCCTCCTGGTACATATATTGACCATATCAAAATCAGTTCCTGCTCTCTGGCTACCGAAGTCAATGCCCTGTAATCTAAACAAGCTCCCCTTTCCCACCACAATCTCACTCCACTCCACTGATGTGCTGTCTCCTTTCCCTTCCTCCCTGCAGACTCATTAGTGCCAGTAACAGCAAACACAGCCCCAGCAGAGAGTGCTCTCCATGACAGCAAGAAGCCAGCTAAGGAGAACTGTAAACAAGGGCTGGGAGGAATGAGGTGCCTCTGGTCCTTGGTCAGCCCTGCACAAAGGAGTTGTGTCCTATGGACTGACACTGGCACTGCCCACACACACACTTCAGCTCTTGTTTTGGCAAGATGTGACTGCCTTCCCAGGGCACATCAATGCTTCCACTAAAGGAAGCAGCACAGATGAACCAGTGAAAGTCTAAGAAAACAAGCAAGGCAATGTTAACAAATTGCTCTAATTAGAACAACTACCAAGGACGGGGACCTACAAGCCTATCCCCAGAGCTGAGGATCCCAAATTTCTCCCCCCTCTGCCAGTATCAATCTATTAATCTTTCCCTATTCACATAGATGTACCAGATACTCCACTCTATTGTTAAAACCACCCACCCCAGGTATCTGCTAGTATCTTCAAATACTTTTTAAGTTAGGGCCGCTGGCCACACATGCCAAAGGGACAACTCCATACAGCCTAGTTCTGACAGATTAAATTCACGAGATCCCATTTTCTTTATTTTCAGAAGAGACTGAGGACTGATCAATAGTAAGAGCCAAAATAAGTGCAGCCAAGCCACAATCCCATCCCTGTTCTCAGCAATCACAATGTAAGAAAAGCCAAACACAGAACAAGACCAAATTACAGCTCACCCAGCCAGTATCTGATGCCTGCAAGCAGCTGAAAAACAAAATGCAACCAGGCAAACATGCTAACAAGAAAGTTATAGTGAAGATGCTGTGACAAGAACAGCACTGAATCATGGAAAGTGCAAATAAAAACACAGGTTCCCAATCCAGCAATCACTGAAGATACTGCAGACTGCAATTAGAGCTGTTGTGCTTAGAAACTCCACAAGAGACTCTGCACTGCTCACACAGAGAGAACCTTTTGCCCTCTTCAGCAGCTAGATCAACACTGCATTTTGAGTTAAGATTAGCCTCAAAAACTGCAACAATTTTGCTCTGCCTGTAACTGAAATTTTCTAAGCTGGTGCCTCTCTTCTGATGGGATGGTGGCAGATGAAACCCATCACCCACGGCTGCAGGCTGATGATGGAGAACAGAAGCACTCTAATGACAGGTCCAAAATAAGAGCATCCACATGAAGCATTGTTACTGCTCTATTCCAGCTGCACAATCCCACGGTCACCCTTCTCCCCGTGCAGATAACCCTGGTATCACACAGGTCACATACATGGTTTTGCTGGTAAATTACTTCATATCACAGTAAGTTTGGCAATGAGCACATCCTCCAGAGAAAGTTTTCTTAAGCAGTAACACCCATCTGACATCATAAATACACACAGAGAAGGGAAAGATAAGAAAATGGAGAGGTCAAACAGGGCAGAGGGAGGAGGATACCAGCAGCCAGCTATGTCTGACAAAGCCAGATTGGTTCAGAAGGGACTAACTGTCCCACATCTGACCGATGGTTTAACACAGGCAATGGAGAGTGGTGAGACACTGGCACAGGTTGCCCAGGGAGTTTCTGCATGCCTCATCCCTGGAAGAGTTTAAGGTCAGGTTGGATGGGGCTTTGAGCAACCTGGCCTAGTGAAAAGCATCCCTGCCCATGCAGGGGGGTGGAACTAGATGATCTTTTGTCTCTTCCAACCCAAACCATTTTGTAATTCTATGGTTCTATATGGAGATGCAGGAAGCAGCAGAACAGGGCACAGTAACAAGGGGAGAAGATGAGACCCAAGAGCAGAGGTAGCTACAGCATTTGCACAAGAAGCGACAATGTACTTCAAAGGACACACCAAGTGAACTAGGGAAACTGGTGACCAGCTAGCTCTGTGTCTTGCCTTTGAAGACAATGACAAAGCTCCTGCTGCTGCTTTGAGAAACTTCAAACCTTGTTACACTGCAGCACCCATGGACTCCTTACACAGGAGCAGATGAGAACACTCCAACCCTATACATCTCAGTTTTGGGGTGCAGAAAGAAAACTGCCTTTTCAGTTGCAGAGTACAAAAGCTACACTTCAACCCCATCTCTCCCCCATGAACCCCCTCAGTCTTCAGGTGCCTACAGCCTCCCCCTCCCTGGGTGAAGGGGTGCCACACTCAGTACTGCTATGCCCCATGAGGGCCTTCATCCCATGGCTCAAGGCCTCACCTCCCCTCACTCCATTCCCTCACCAGCACACACACCATGATTCCCTCTTCTCTCTGCATGTCTACACTTGGAAATTTCTCCTCCCAAAATGGGTGGGAGGAACACGAAGGGTAGCAGCTCCATGGAAGTGGGGTGCAAACACTCTCTGAGATGAACCCAGGGCAGTGATGGTCTCTGTCATGGGTCCATCTCTGCTCCCAAACGGGTGGCATACTACTAATACACTGCTAGACATGGTCCTAACCACTGAGAGTCTGCTTCAAAGTCTACTGAAGCCCAAAGAAAATTAGCAGAGGGAGAACCTCATACCTAGAAAGAGCTCTCAAGAAGTCAGGGAAAATTTATCTCAGTAAGCAATGCCTTGCATTAAAGGTACTTTCTGCCATGCTCTGCAATGAGGCCCTGGACCCTCTGACTCACTCAAGTCCATGCCCTCTCTTGGCTATATGCAGGCTATGGCTTTAAAGCTTTGCCAATTGTCTTCAGCCATTTAACAGCCCTGGTTAACTTGTTATCTACAGAGTCTACAGTGTCGATGGGCAGAAACGAAGTACTGTTCTTTCATTAAAAGCTAAATGAACTTTCTTCATTCTTCATACCCATCTCCGGGACAGGCACAGCTCGTCTCTGGCGCACTTGAGTTTGCTGAGCAGCATTAGCTGAGGTGTGGTGCTGTTCCTGCTTCCCAAAACACAGCAGCAAGCATGCAGATGGCCTTCCCGTACTAACAGAGAAGCTTCCAGCCAAGCCAAAATCAAGTTACCTTGTGTCTGCTGTAATTCACAAACAGCCTACTGCAGGTTCACCAACACATGCTAGTTTAACTGCAGCAACCTCAGATCTACCAACTGTCCTCGTTACAAGGGAGGATGTTCCCATCCTGTGGCTATCTCCTCGGGACAGGAGGAATCGCATGGAAAGCCCTGTTCCCCCCACTGTCATTTTAAAGACCTGCCAGCAGCAGATGAAGCCAGAGGCCCTGTGGATGTTGTTCTTACAGGCTGCCACTCAGCTCCCAGGCAGCACAGGGCAGGCACGCAGCTCTGCCACGCTTGGCCTGGTTGGCACATGTTCATCAGACCTACCTGGGAGTTCACAAGGCGAATTGTTGTCTTTTGCCCCACATCATCTTCGAACCCCTTGACAGGAGCCCCATTGAATCGCAAGACGGCATCGTGGCTGTCTGAAAGCAAAACAGCAGGAAAACCCATGAGCCAACAACCATTTTTTGACTGACAGAAGAGAGATGTAATACATTATTCACCTGCATTTCTAATACAATCTGGCCAGTGCCTGGCTTTCCACATAACAATCAGTACCAAGCCAGATTTGGTGAAATCACAGAATGGTTTGAGTTGGAAGGGACCTTATAAGATCATCCAGTTCCAACCTCCCTGCATGGGCAGGGACACCTCACACTTGATCAGATTGCTTAGAGGCCCATCGAACCTGCCCTTGAGCACTTCCAGGGATGGCACTTCCCCAACTTCTCTGGGCAACCTGTGCCAGAGTCTCACCACCCTCACACTGGAGAATTTCGTCCTAATGTCTAACCTACATCTCCCCTTTTTCCATTTTGATATATTACATCTTGTCCTTTCACTACCAGCCCTTGTCAAAAGTCCTTTCCCAGCTTTCCTGTAGCCCTTTCAGGTACTGGAAGGTCCTATAACTTCTTCCTAGAGCTTTCCCTTTTCCAGGCTGAAGAACCACAATTGTCTCAGCCTGTCTTCATAGCAGAGGTGCTCCAGCCCTCTGATAATCTTCATGGCCTCTTCTGAACTTGCTCCAACAGCTCCATGCCCTTCTTGTGCTGTGGACTCCAAAACTAGACACAGGACTGCAGGTGGGGTCTCATGGGAGTGGAGTAGACGGGGAAGAAGTTGTTAGTCTAATTTTATTATCAATACACTTTTAAAAATCTACTTTATGAGAGAGATGCCCTAGCCTTGGCTCTGCATGGAAGCACACAGCACCTCCCTCCCTCTTCTTCCTTCCAAACACTTTACCAGGAGATAGACCAATATACAATTAATTTACCATGTGGCTGGCTGCAGACTCAGGAACTATGAAATGGCAAGCCAGTGTCCTTTCCTGCAGCTTGGAGGTTCACCAGCCTGAGAAACAAAGCTGGCTTCAGCCTGCCAGCATACCTCCCACGTCACTGAAATAAAACCACTGCTGTGCACTTAACAGACATGGCTTGTTCCATGCCTCGGGATTCACTGCATTTTCCTCTGCTGGCATCATCTCTGAAGATAGCACAGCATTCCTCCAGCACCCTCCTCTGCCTCGACACAGCTGGCCAGGCTGCCGTAATGCCAGGGAGCCCGGCTGCTGCTGCAGCACAGAGGGCATTTGTGCCCGTCACCCTGGCAGCCCGGCTTCTCCACACCGATTTGGACAGGAAACCTTCAGTGTGATCAGGGGTGTTCAGCTGCAGGAGCTGGACCAGCTTCCCTGGCTTCATGCTGAGGCCACACAACCACAGCTCACCCCAGCTGCAGCTGGGGTGGTGGGGAATGGACAATTCCCCAGCCAGGGCAGAAGGGCTCACCTGGTCCAGAACTGGGTCTTCTCAAGATCATTTCCTTGAAAACAGGGGTGTTCTCACAAGCAGTGCTGAAGGATCAGTGATCGCTGGCAGCAAAGACTAGTTTATCAGTTACTTCATTCTCATAGACAAGTGGATCTTGTTTAGAGGCCTTCCAAAGTACCACACAAACCCCAGAAAGGTGGTATTTCCCAAAAATGCATGTCCACACCAAGCAGCAGCTCTGTAGTTACCACTGCAGACCCCGAACTCCATGTCCTACCTTGCATCACTGGCATACAGGGTTATAGCTTTCCCATATAACTTCAGCCTGACACCCAGCATTATTACACCCTAAATTTGCATTTTAAAAGGGTGTTTAATGACTGTGCAGGCACAGCAGCTGGCTTTCTAAAGCACTCTGTATCCAGGTGGTTGGACTGCAGTTGGTATTTCCCATATCAGATTTTTCACTGGTAAATCATAACCTCCAATAACACCAGGAGCCCAGTAAGAGAAGAGCTGCTTGTGTACAAGCTTCTCCCCTCGTTCTGCTCTGCCAGCCTCCCTCACATTGACTAATTACTCATTTGATATCTTAACGTGATTACCCAGGACAAGTATTTCCTGACCATTTAAGGAATAATAATTCAGCAATCCATTGTGCTCCTTTACACAAATGCTTCATTTTAAGCCTGTCAGATGTACCTTTTTGGCACCTTCCTCCAGCAAAACCACAGCTTTTCCTACATGGAAATATGTCAGGTCAAAACTGGGGAAAAAACATACATAAATTCACTGAATGCTCCTGAATCCTTGGATGTTCATCATGCCCAGCTCAAGGCTGGAAGTGCCCATAACTCCACAGAACCCCTAGCAGAAATGATTGCTTGAGCAGAAAGGTTAAAGTCTGTGACCCAGGTGTCGGGAACACAAGCCAGGGAGACCCACAGGGGTTAACAGCATTCGCCTCAGGCACATTACACTGTGATCTTTCCAGCATCCATCCCTTGTGATCTGGAACAAACTGGTGCTTCAGTTTCAGGAAAGGGTCAGAGACTGCCCGTAGAAACAATGAAATGGGTTTTTATGTCTGACATCCTCTCCAGTGGGCTGTGGCCAGAACACAGCCCATTGCCCTTCCTGGCTGCTCCAATACCAAACCCAGTGCTTGCAGGGATGGCATTACAACACACCAGGAACACCATCCACAGCTCCTGAGAGGGTCTCCTTACGGAGCAGCAGCAGTTTCATCAGTATGCTGGAGTCTAACAGAGATGCCCCAGGACACAAGCCAGCTGTGTCAGAGGACAGTGTTCAACAGAAGGTCACTTCTGTGGAAATCCTTAGCTACTGAACTTCAAGAGAACCTAGATAAGCCAAAACAGGTACTCAAAGACAAACTGAGAGCTGGCTTCCCAAGTCTTGACTCACCTGGCTTCTAACACTTCTAAGAGGCAGAAACAATTACACCAACTCCTACCTGTAATTTTTACCAGAAGGCAATGCTGTCCTGGTTAATACCACCACTACCTTTTTTGTCACAGCCTTCATTGCATTTTAACATACTTCAGACTGTTCAACTACATTCTAGTGCCTGCCCACCTGCCCTGTGGAGCACACAGGAATTTGGGGGCAAAGTTTTGAGCAACTACCAGAAGAAAGCCCTGACCTTCCCATGAACATCTGGGGACTACAATTCTAAAGGTTTTGCCCAGATCGTTCAGAAATCAAGTATGAAAGGGCTATCTATCTACTTGTTTCAGAGGATGAAGGCTACTTTCAGCTTAGTGCAGGCTGTCAACTTACAACTACACTGAAGTCTGCAAACAATTTCCACCAGAGAGAACATACACAGGCTTTAAAACTTCTCCTGCAGTGAAACTGCAGTTCAGTAAAGTGTGAGTCTTAACTGAGACTCAAAAACAATTAATGAAGAAAGTTGAGGGAACTGCAGGAACAGGAGGATTTCATCCTGAGTTGACAGCTGGAGAGCTGGCTTCCCCTGCATGCTGCTTTCTTCAGAATCAAAACACTTCAGTATCAAAACATGCTTCTTTGTAATCCACTGTACAAGACCAATGCTGCAGCATTTATTAATGTATTCACCTCAGATAAATATGGTCAGGTAAGACCAGGTAGGAGGAACCTCTGAAGATGGTGAGTGCCCAGTCCCTCTGCTCAATGCTGGGTCAACTACAGCAGATTGCTCTGGGCTCTGGCCAGTGGGCTTTTTTTTTTTTCCCTTTAGTGTTTTCTTTTACTTCTTCTCTGATTAAGTCTTTCTGAATGAAAAATCTTCTGCCTGTTGACTGTGCAATGAGCTGATTAGCATTATTCACCCCACCCCAAATGCTCTAAAGGAATGAGGACTTGGTATCCAGCATTAGTGCTACCCTCTGGTGATGCCAACATGATCACAAGAATTGAAAGGACCAGCTGGAATAGAACGACCTGCAGCTCAACCCAACCCTGCCACTCCCTTGGGGCTTGCCTGTTTAGGTCTTCCTGAAGTCTAAGGCTCACAGGCACTGACCTGGGGCATGAGAATGCAGCCTATACTGTGCAGTGTGTACACTCAGAGGGAGTATCTGATCATTACTCCCATTTCTCCTCCTTGGCCATAATGTTCACTAACTTTAGAAGAAATTTAAGGATAATAATTGAACTTACTTTAAACACCTTTGTGACTACACCAGAGACTTATTGGTAAGAGCATGACAGTAGGTTACTTCTATTCAGCATAAGTTATAAAACAATGTTACTTGATTGTAATGAAGGTTATGAATGAAGCTAGTGAAAAGATACCAACCTATCTCTTGTCCCAAATGAGATGATTTCAGAGACCCTGCTGAGGACACGACAGCACAGGAACCCAGGCGGCCCACGGTTACATTCAGGCTTTTCCCTGGTAGGTACTGCTGCCATTCAGAGGTATCAAACGGATTATCTGATGCCTGTATCGTGGTCACATTCACTCTGTCCCGTAGCTGGCAGAGCAGCTTCTCTGGGCGGAGTTTAGCAGTGCTCCTCTTCCCGTTGTAAGTCACATTGTACTTGTTCATGGACAGGTAGTTTTTTCTGACCTTCTGCAGCCTGGGTATGAGATTTCTGGATGAACTGTCCTTATCCCACACCTTCAGAGAGTCTGCTGCTTTCTTGAACTGTTCAGCCGTTCCAGAGGTGCTGCCCCTTACTTTTCTGCGGTCACCAAACCACCTTCTGGATATCTGACCCAGTTCACTGGTGGCTTCATGGAAAAGGCCTTGTGATTTAACTGGCTTCCATTTTTCCAAAGTTCTGTGAACCTGCAAGTCATTGCTCTCAGTTTTGAAGGGAACATAGTAGCTTCGTCTTGTCTCTCTCCACAGGCAAACTGTCAGCGCTACCAGTATCACCACAAGAACACACATTAATTTTTTCAACACGTTGATGTGAACCATAGTGCACAGTGCATCCAGACACTGAGCACAGGGCAGGAAGCTGGTCCTGGGAGAGAGGAACACACCTCTGTCAGGGCTGCATGCACAGACCTGCGTATATATGAAGTTATAAATATCAGCATGTGGGCAATGGGACGGGAGAGGGAGAACATAGGAGCAGTTTCAACATTGCAGGCTGTTAAAGATCTCATTTCAAAGTCCACCACCTCAAACATCAAACAGAAAGACTCGAGCTGGCTCTTAGCCATCCCATGCTATGCAGCAGTGATCTGAGGTCACTGCCACTCAAACCTTTTTTTGTTCCCTTCTGGAAGAGAAAGTCAAGAACACAGCCAGTATCATGCCAGCCACAGGCTAAGTCTCCACTTTACTTTCCTTCATCTCCCATCCCAGACAACCACTATCCAAATCTCAACACTAGCATTTCCAAACTCAGCTTCTACTTGACCATAAGCATGAACACTAATGAAGCACATAACCAGACATTTAACTGTTGAAATAAAACCTGTGATGTCATGAACACCAGGAGCTTTACCAGCCTGGCACTGACATGCTTGTTGACTTCACAGGGAACTCCTGCAAGGCTGCAGTGGGCTGAGCACCCAGAGTGAAACCTCACTAAACAGCTGTTGGGAGCCAATTCATCCACAGTAGGGTCTGAGATACATTTGGGTTCATAAATGAACTTGATAAACATTACTCTAGGGATGTTACTTCTGGAGAAAGCAGAGCCAGATCCTGTGGTACAGCACTGCCTGTCCTCTTTTCTGCTACCTCATATCAGCAGATACCTCCAGCTCCCACCATGTTATAAAAGAGGGCAGTTCAATAGGAGTGCCCAAATGGCAGCTCAACCTAGGCAGCACAAGGGGCTGGGGTAGGAAACATATGCCAAGGCATAAATACCCTTGTGAGTAGCACATGGGACCACAGAAGACAGGAGGGCAGCTGTTTATTTCCTATGTGGCAGCTCCAGGATGCCCCAAGAACATGGGAGAAGTGTAGAGACAGCAAGTGTTCCAGTGCTGTTCAGGACACAGAGACATGCAGATCACTTCACACCACAGAGAGGCACTAGTGACAACTCCCTTCTCGAGCAACTTGCTGAAAACAAGCTGTGCTAAGCATGGAATCTGAGAGTCCACTGAGCCACCAATGTACTACCTGGGGATGAGGCAGCAGCTCTCCAACTCAAGTCATTTTTGGCTGTTTGCAGATTTTCTTCTGAGGATTTAAGCAGGATATCTCAAAACACAACAGCTCTGTGATGCACTGAAGAGTTCAAGGAACACCTGCAAAATGAAAAAAGAGGAAAAAGAAACTGTTACAGAAGAATCTTGTGCTTTCAGGAATGAGCAAATGTTTCCTTAAATAAGCTATGTGAGTCTGCAAAAGCTGCTACCCAGGCATGGAATGGCCAGCAGCAAACACATTAACACCACATAAGCCTTTTAAATCCTTAAATGCCCACTCAAAATACTCATCTTCCTCCTGAGTCTGAATTCTGCTCCCAGCTAAAGCAGGAGCTGACTCGAAGGGTGGCTGCTCCTGCTCCCAACACAACGACAGCCTTCTCCTCAGAGAAGGATCAGTGGATACACCAGCAATACAGCCAAGGAGAAATCCCAATGCTTGGTGCTTAACACAAGGTATAGGGGAAAGGAAAAGCTAACTACTCCTAGAGAAATAACTTACTGTCTATTCTTGGGTGATTCTCCCACTCTTTTTCAAATGCAACAGCAGACAAAGCTCCCTGCCTTTTTGGAGACAGTCATATGAAAAGTCACATTATAAGATATATCTTAATCCACAGGTCTTCACAAAATAGACAAATGTCTTTTAGACTTTAGAGCCTCACTCTATGAAGGAAATACAGCAAGTGAAGGGGAGATTTCACAGTGTTCTACAATTCAAGAAGTACCTTGCTTTTGTAGGAACTCTGAGTCAGTACAATGCCACATAAACTAAATTACAAATGCTACCATTCACAGGATTAAATACTAGATTATTAAAGCAACCTAATGCTGACTACTGCTTCTTTCTTTTAACTATCCTAAGCAACTCATCCTGACTTCTCACCCAGCAGCCCCCTTAAAAAGCAAACATTCTTCTACTCCCACTTCATAAAAGAAAAAAATAATAAATTAAAAAAATATTCAGGAAGCACAAGCAATTCTAGCTTTTATGGAAATAACTTCTCCTGCTCTGACAGACCACCTCTCTTTTCATTTGCTTGAGCAGCAATCGGCAGAAAGGCAGGCTGGGGTCTGTCTGGTGCTATGGTTTCAGAAGCCAAGGTACAGCAGCCTAGGGCAGGGAGTGTTGGGGGGGATGTGGGACATTGCTTTGCTCTCTTCTGCCAGAAGTTTCCACAAAGCTCCTCGCATTGCTTACAGTTCCTCTTCTGCTGTGGTCTCTGCTAGACACTCTTCCCATGCCTCTCCCCCATCCCCTCCAGGGCTGGAGATCCTGGTGAGAAATCTCTGCTGCCCTCGGGACCAGAAAGAGCCACATGAAGGCAGGAGACTTCAAGAGTCACCTAGTAAAGAGGAAGTGCTGCTGCCTCAGCCTCCATGCTGGCTGTGGGCAAACCAGCCATGGTTTCTAAATCCATCTAAATCCAGAGGGAAACACTGAAGTAGCATTGTCCAGTGTCAGCTTAGTACAAAACTCTGAGACATCTCCCTTCCACCATGCTTCATGCAGCCCCCTCCAGACTCTATTCACACTGTACTTCTTCACACAAGAAGAGGGTCTAGCTTCCAGGAAACCTAACCAAGATCTCCTACACAGGGCAGGACAAGAGCCCCCATTGCCCTGGCTTCCCCACTTCCTGCAGAGCTACCTGCTCTTCACTCTGGGCCCTGGAGGGCCCTGCTATGCTTTTGACTTCCAAAGCCTCACCTGAGGGGTTGCCAGGTGTAAGTGACCGCAGGCACGTTGCAGTGCCATCAGCTTTTGTCCCCCATGACCAGGATAATCTAGAGGAGTGGCAGGTTCATTGTGGTAGAACAACCTTACAGCAAGTTCAAGCCCACTGCCAAGTTCCTGGTGGGACGCTCCTCCCAATGCCACAGAGCAGAGGATGCCCAACAAGTCACACCACCTCCTCTGCCCCCAAGGCACACAAAGAAACCTGGAAAACTTACCTTCAGCACCCAGCACAATATCATCCCTGCCTTTGATGACTGTGCACACTGCTGCAACATGAAGAGTTATTTTCCTTTAATTTATAAGTTGGCAAAGTGGGTTCTGCCAGCAAGTACATTTGAACGGAACCACAGCATTTCAAGATACCTTTTGTTCATCATGGGTTCACTGAAGTTCAGTTTAATTTTTACTGCTACTTCACATATTATGATTTATTTTATTTGCCCAAGGAGCACCCTAACACGAGGTCCCTCCCAAGGATTCTGCAACAGAGCCTTTCCTGCTGAGTGGGAAGGCAGCTGCTTGTCCAGGCAAGGCAGGATAGCCACAAGTGGGGCTCTCTTCCACACCCTTAGATCTAAAGCCACTTGTGTGCACTCCTGTATCACAGCAGGTACTACACGTGTTCTTCTAGAAGTGACAGAAACTTATCACCTACACAAAGCACGCAGGATGTGAGCTACAAGTACTAAGGAAGAAAGGACAAAAAAATCCCCCAAACCTATAAAAATACTTAAAGAAATAGCTGCGGCCTTCTTGAAACGAGCCTGACGTGCCTGTGGGCCGCAGTGCTGGCAGCCCGGTGAAGCCCTCATGGCAAGTTCTCTGGGGGCAAATTAGTTCTGTGCAGAGAATAAGAGTGATGCCATACCTTCAAGGCAGTCAGGGAGTCACATCCTGTCCACACATTATTCTGTTTAACCTTTATTGTCCAAGTAACTCACTGGACTCCGGTCTCAATCACCCAAGTACAGAGGAGCATGAAAGTCCTGCCACCTCTCGTATCCCAGATGCTGCTGTTCCCAGGGAAACTGCAGCCAGCCGCACAAGGCAGGGAAGAGCAGGCAACGCCCACTGCCACCTCCCGCAGCAGATTTACACTACAACTGCTAACAACAGTGTCTCCACCTTATTAAACGAAGAGCCTGCCAAGACCTTACCTGTTTGCTATAGCGACCAACAGCAGATACACCGAGAAACCACTTCAGTGGACAAACACAGATGTATTTATCTTCCAGTAAATGCACACAGCTTCCAAAAAGCTGTGTCATCAGCTGTACTAATGCTCACCCTCTGCACATTTGTTTAATTGCTTCTTGAAACCACTCACATTTCCCAAATAGCCCAAGGAGATCAATTCCACAGTTGTGCACCCAGCAAACAACTCCTCCTCTCTCCACTTCGCACCGGCAGTCCCCAGTGCCCCAGCAGTCCCCAGTGCCCCAGCAGTCCCCAGTGCCCCAGCAGTCCCCAGTGCCCCAGCAGTCCCCCTCCTGCCCTCTTCTCTTGCACGTCATTTATGGTTGCGACACCTCTTCTAACCACCACCTTTTCCCACTTGTTGCTTTCCCAACCACAATCCCGCTTGTTCCAACCCCTCCTTGGCCAGCAGCTTTTCCATTCCCCCAAGGCAGTGGCAGCAGAGCAGGAACACCCCTTGAGGCTGGCCCCCAGGACACTCCAGCTGTGCAAGCTCAGGCCACACGGGCCAGCAGCAACACCACAATGGGGCTGCTTCATTCTCTTTCCAAAACTTCCTCCAATTCTATTTCCCTTCCCAGGGAAGCTGTTCCTAAGCCCTGACCTCTAGATCACTGGTGATGACTTCAGGATATTTTGCAAGCAGCACTGACTCACTGAGAGTTGTCCTCAGCACAGGGCGAAAGGTAGGTAGGAAGAAAATACAACGAAAGTGCATTATCTCACCCTGCTAGCACAGGTTCCCTTGCAATGGCACTGCAGGATTGCCAGAT
This sequence comes from Hemiprocne comata, assembly GCA_020745705.1. NCBI lineage: Eukaryota > Metazoa > Chordata > Aves > Apodiformes > Apodidae > Hemiprocne > Hemiprocne comata. The sequence goes on along the minus strand of CM036594.1, from coordinate 5,619,953 downwards.
CCCTCTGCTGCTGCTGGGTGTTTTCTCTGGTCCTGGCAGCCCTCTGAAGACAAAGCCAGCCAAGCCCATAACCGAGCCCTTCCTCCTTGCCTTTGCAGATCTGTTACCACTGCTCAAAGGCAGAGATCTGAGCTAATCCCTGTGGGACTTGTGTGATGTTGTGAAACCTGACCGCTTGGTTTCCTACCCGCTAGGCAGTCACTAATCCAGGCCAGGAACTTTCTCATCCCACAACAGCATAGGGTTTTCTTTTTCCTGAGGCTCTTGGTGAGCAATCTCACCAAACCCTTGAAACTTCAAGCATGGTGCTCCCCTCTCTGCAGGTTCACTAACTTCTGAAAATGAGAAGTGGAAACAGGCAGACAGATTTGCAACATCACTGTTCTGCAAACAGGCAATGAGACTTCTCTATTAATTCTTCCATATTCTACACATGTTGGTTATTTTTATTATGTTTACTGATCTGAAGCAATGGATCCCACCAGAGTCCCTCTGAAATGCAATCATGTCAAATAACACCTTTAATTTAATTTAAATGATGTTTTGAGAGATGCAGTCCCTGGGGATGGGCCCATCCAGGGATCACAACACCTGTTCTACTACCCTTCTCTTTGCTCCCTCCATGCATACATCAGCATCATTCACCTGCAGTTTTCTTGCCTCTGATGTATGCACAAAAGCTTTTTACTTCAGCAAGTTGCTCCTCAGTCCTTTTTTGGGGTAATGTGATAGCAATTTCATATTCAAACTTAGAGCATTTACATTTCTTTCCAAGGTTTCCTTCATTTATGCATTTCCATCTGCACCCAAAACTATGCCATGCCTAAATACAAAGCAGTAAAGTTTTTCCCAGCTTTTGCTGATGTATTTTTTGAATGGTTTTATGCTCCTCCACATGAACATTTTATACTTCAACTACACCTTTTAATTCCTCTTTCTTCTTTCTTGGTCCTAACCCCTTCCTCTACCCAGAACTCTCTGCAAAGTGCCTGTGAGGAGAGCAGTGGCAGGCAGCAGAGGCAGATGAGTTCACAGATGAGTGTGTGAAAAGAGGATATCCAAAGAGGAAAGACATGGAGATGCAGGCAGGAGTCCCTCCATTCAAAATACAATAACATACCTCAGGAAACTGAAGAGGGGATAAAAACTGGGATTCAAGAAGTAACCTTGAACCCGCATCTGCACTTAAAATTCCCTATTCCTATCCTGGGAAAAAGAATAAATTATCATGAGCCTTTATATTAGTAAACAAACCATGATAATTTTGCAAATGAAGAAACTATATTTTTCATATACTCGATTCATTAGATGAAAGTTGATAATACATTTTTTCAAGCTAAAGATCTGTCCCTCTGCAGCTGAGTTTCAGAAGACCTGACACTTTATTTAGTCTGGCCTGCTAATTCAACTGCATGTACTTCAGTTTTGTAAATATATGAACAGGGAAGATTTGCTTCTAGCAATTACTGGTTTTTTCCCAAAATATCACTGTGCTGTGAAAACATCTTTTGAGCCATACATTTAAGTAAGTGCTTCCAATGCCACCAAACAGAACCAAGAGAGTGGAGAATGAGGAATTTTTACAACAAGAACGAGGAAAAAAAGTGTTGGAAGTAAGGAACATGCTTAAATTTCAGATGATGTGTTGAGGAGCTATACAAGTCACTTGCTAATTAAATAAATCATTCCATTAGTCCTGCCTGCATTAAAAAACTCTGCATGTGCCAGAGAAAAATATGCTACTGTCACAGCTGACAAAAATCCTCCAGGAGAAGAGGCACAGTCTGGGGGCAAGCACAGGGAAAAGTTTAAGCACGTGTTTAATTTTGGTTTTACATGTCAACAAACATTGGGATTTAATAAAGGCAGAAGCCTTCATTTCTGGCTGTGTCAGCCCTTTGTTCCCTCTGTGCCAAGGTCCCATGTTGTTTGTGGAGGGTGGCCCTGCAGAGCAGCACACAGCCTCCCCTTCCACCCTCAGTCAGAGGCAGCAGTTTTGCTTCCACTCCCAGCACATGCTCCACCAGGACCCACGTGGTCACCACCAGCCCTCAACACCCAAGGCAAGAGGTGACCCATGCCATGGTGGCTTCCCTCCTCCAGCTCCTGCCATCCCAGCAGGATGCTGCACACCTCTGGCCCAGGACCAGCCCATGTCAGGGCACAATCTTCCACAAAGTGCACGTCTGGAGCTGTTGGAGCTCAGCTCTAATAAACCACTTTACACTGGCGAGTATGACACAACATGATGACGAACCCGCTCCAGGGCACCCAAATGAGGTCAGACATGTGGTTAAGGACACACCAGTAGTTACAGCTGCAGCAAGAAGCAGGTATGCCCAGCTGCACCGCCAGGGCTGAGAAGCAGTGTGCCCAAGAAATGAGCCTCTGTTTTCTGTGGTGCTCCTGTCCAGGCTAGGAGTGGACACAGTCACACATGTAGGGACCATCTTCAATGCTGACGCACTGAGAGGGGAAGAGGGGGACTGAACAAACAGGTTACAGCACGGCCACACTGCTCTGAGAGCTGAGGGCTGCAAATAGGATGGTCCTCCTGTCCCTTGGCCTACCTTTGTTCAGAGACTGGCATCCACTGAGAGGCAACCTTCAACTCCAACAAGTGTATCACATTAGCACCCTTCACTCCAACATTGTCAGGAAAGTGGTTAACACCAAAAAGTGTATCTTCTCCTTCTGCAAAGCCACAAGCTCTAACCATCACCCTGGACCAGCAGTAACAGTCCCTGATCCTGCTGGCTAAGGGACAAATGGGCTAGTGCAAGGGCCTTTGTAGGTGCATGAAGATGGAAGGAAAATTTAACTCTTAGGACAGGAAAAAATAATTATCAAGACATGCAATGGTGGAGAACACCATATACATGTGTCTTGCTTGTGGGTTACTCACCCAGAGAGACCATTAGTTTTATAAGCTCCAGAATAGGACCAAGCTTTCAGCTGGAGGGATCAGCACCTCTCCACTCCAAAACCCCGCTTCCTACCCCACATTACTTGTTAACAGTAATGGACAGGACAGAGACCCCCACCTGTGTGGAGTGCCAGCATGTCCCAGGCAAGCCCTGGACTCCAGCAGTGCATTCCTGCTTGGCTGCAGTCAGACAACCACCACAGGAGCTACCGCAGCGCAGTTCAACACAGAAATCAATTCACGATGGGTACATGCCCATGGGACCTTTGCTCAGTAAGATATTAGGAGACCACTGCTGGCAACAAACCTTCTCAATTTCTAAAACTGCCAGTTTCATGCTCAAAGAGAAGAAAGAGAAAGAAAGCATGCATCACACCTTGCCTGAACAGTGCCAATTCCCAAAAGCACTGCTCTTCCTCCCATACCCGACCCCCCAGCATCAGGACTTCAGAAGTGAGGTTTTCATTATCAGTCAGCTTTACCACAACCTTGCCCACACTGAAGCCAAGAGGAAAAATTCCATCCCCTCCAGCTTTAAAGAGCAGGTTGCAATCAATCATTTAGGACTATTGACTTTACATGGAACATTACACCTTCCAATCAAACAAATCAATTCTTTATTCCTCCCCCAATCTCATGTTTTGCTACGACATTTACCTTCTCAAATGAGAGGGGAGTGCTTCTCTATTTTAAATTAGCAGCATGTTAACAGGTCAGCCCTTAATGCCTCTGCAAGTATCACTGCATGCCAAGACAAGTAATTGGTATTCCATGGCCCCAGGACAATAAATACACCTTGTGCCAGCTGCAGCTACACCACCCTTCAGGATAATATTGCCCTGACACCAGTCTTTTGCAGGTGATTTGTTTAATCAGGTAAAATGGGAATCCTGGCCATTGACTTCAGAAAGCACCATTCAAACCCCTCTATGCTAAGCAAAACACTTCTTGCATTACATTTAAAATAAATTGGTTTTCACTAAGAAATCCATGCTTTATAATATCAGCGAGACACACAGATGTCAAGAGTGTTCATTAAAGGATCAGATGCTGAGAAAAAAGCCACATCTCGATGGCAATAAAGAGAATATTGTAATGGACACCCATTAGAGCCCATCAAAGCAAGTAACTTTAAGAGAAATTGTAAGAAAAATTACTTAATTATTGTTTCAATTACTTACCTGGCAAAAATCAAAACAGTGCCTTTGTATGCAAGGGACTTGAGGCATGGAAGAGAAACAGAAACATCCAAACTACATTTAACTATTTTGTCTCTGACAGAAAAGGAAGTGAAAAAAATGACACTACAATAATCAGATGTTTTTCCACAGCCCAAAACCACTTGCTTTTGTTCTTCCTAGCCACAGTGTTAGGTAAGCTAAATTGGTACCACTTCTACCACGCATCAGCAGTCACACTGGTTAAATCAAGACTCAAATGAGCAGAGGAGAGTCAGGGATAACTCACCATTAGCTGTCCAGGAAGCCCTGGTCCTCTGCCGCAGGGCAGGCTGCAGCAGAGCAGCCGAAGCAGCAGAGGCACAGGAATCCATACACCCCAAAGTCCTGGATATCTCTCATTGCTGAAGCAGCAGCCGGGTTCTCAGAAGTCAAAATACTTGCAGTGGCAGATGTCAAACATGGGTTTTGCCAAGTCATGGCAAATGTCATGAGCAAGTCATGTCCTTGCACATGGAGCTCACAGCATGGCTGGACTTCAGACATTGTTAACAGCCACTGCCACTCTGTTTTTCAAACCCAAGTCTGATTTATTAATCTGGTAACACTATTCCCTTTTAGCATTGTTTCAAATGTATCTGCCATCAGTAAGCCTATAAGAACATTGCCAGGGAAGTGGTCTTGCCTGAATAAAATTCAATTTTATAAATCATAGGCAATATAAATGTATAGCACAAATTCGGGCACCTAGATATATTTAAAGACATTTAAAGAGCTTTAGATACTACTCCTGCTCCCCTCAAAGTTTCACATATGTATTTTTAAAAACAGAAAACATTAATGAAACTTTCCCGATAAAGCCTTCATTTAAAACCTCCCTGCTATTTTCTTCCCTCAGCACACCCACTAGACGCTTAAGAAAGGAAAGCGGGTTCAATGGCAGCTCCCACCCAAACCTGGACAAAATCCTCTGCTCAAGGATCCAGCATGGAGCACACTGTGCAGGAGCAGAGAGGTGCCTCCCAAAATGGGTGCAATGCCTGCTCCTCAGTGGGATGGGATCCAGGCTGGGCATTGGCTCCAGCTACATGCTCCCAGAGAGTGTCATGCATCTGGCAGCTCCATGGGGACAGGTACAACCTCTCCAAAGAATTCTCTTTTCCTTCCCCACCCTGACAGCATCCCAGTGATGGATCAGAGTGGTTATAGGCATGACATCAAGTGATCTGAAGTGTGACAAATCTACAGACGCCAGAGGGAAGAAAACACCTTGCTTGTCAAATGGAGGTCCAGAGAGGCCAGAAAGGCAATAAAAGCCATTTTAGTGTTTCTCCTCCCTATTTAATATCTCCTACTCAAAGGGGTTTTAGCCTGCTTTTCCATCTATCAGAAAACCAGGGTCAAAGCCCGGAAAGCACCACCACCTCTTGTCCCTAAACCCATCACTCACTTCCTATGGTCGCACAGCAGAACTAAGTCAGGCAGCAGAGCTTGCAGATGGCAACTGGATGGATCACCATGGATCTGAACCACACACCTCCCCTTGACGCAGGCTGCTCTCTGCCCTCCAGTGTTGAAGGCCACAGCAATTTCACACATACGGGAAGTTTGTGCCTCCAGTTGGAAGGATGCTGAGCCATTCTGCCAACCTGTGGCACTGCCTCACTGGTGCCAGTGGACAGGAATGACTCGTTCACAACCCACAGCAGCAATGGTTCCCAAAACCTGCATGATATGCGACTAGGGGTGGCCCACCTTCCCTGGGTTCACGTGGTGAATGGGGAGAAGCCCAGCCAGCCACCCTCCTGCTGGCTGGTGCCATGGCTCCTGCAAGCAGCCTCTCAGGGCACTGCCAGCATGAGAGACAAGGGGGAGGAACAAGCATGAGGGATGAGCACAGGGCTCATACACACCACAAGGGACAAGGGCACAGGGCTGGCTGCACTGTGCTGAGCCAGCTGCATGAAACAGAAAGGACCAGCTGAGAACATGGGGAAAAAAAAAACAACCAATGAATCTCAGCACAAATGTGTTTTTCATCAAAGCCAGGTAGCAACTTCCAGCATGAAGGAAGAGATCTAGACAGATTATTCCAAGAAAAACAGAAGTGACACCCTAAAGCAGTAAAGGGAGTCCCAGACATTTTTGCATCTCCTCCATTTGAAATTGGCTCTGGTGCTGCTTTTAGAACAATACATCTCAGCAATCTTTGAGAGCTCTTCTATGACCTAAACAACCTCTCTGAGCTCTAAGAGCAATGCAAGATCCTTGTCTCCCCCCTAGCCTTTTTGCTAGAAAAAGGGAAGAGATATTGGAGGATGGATGAGATATGGGAGAAGGACATTATTGCCAAGAGCTCAGCTCCTGCACACGAGCTCGCAGGTATCTGCCCATCCCCTCAGTGCCATTTGGCCATAAAGACACCAGACTTTTTCTTTCATGAAGGAAGCTCCCCCCAAACATAAAAGTCAGGCATCTGTTGTGCCTAGGACAGATGGCTTTGGGACAGGCCACTCCCAACCACTGATAATTTCCATTGACAGAATCACAGAATCCTAGGGGTTGGAAGGGACCTCGAAAGATCATCTAGTCCAACCCCCCTGCCAGGCAGGGTCACCTAGAGTACATCACACAGGGACTTTCCAGGCAGGTTTTGAATGTCTCCAGTGAAGGAGACTCCACAACCTCTCTGGACAGCCTGTTCCAGTGCTCTGTCACTCTCACAGTAAAGAAGTTTTTTCTGATATTTACATGGAACCTCCTATGCTCCAGTTTGCACCCATTGCCCCTTGTCCTATCACTGGATGTCACTGAAAAAAGCCTGGCTCCATCATCCTGACACTCCCCCTTAACATATTTGTAAACTTTGATGAGGTTGTCCCTCAGTCTCCTCCTCTCCAAGCTAAAGTGGCCCAGCTCCCTCAGCCTTTCCTCGTAAGGGAGATGTTCCATTACTAGTTACAACACCAGACTCTTCACCCCCACCTTGTTTTCTAAACACAACTGCTAAAAATGTAGCCATTTCCCAGCACACCATAGCTGGAGGGCCCTGAGACGAGCACACATATAACAGCATCAATTTGCAGAGTTCATGCCCCAAGAGAAACCCAGGTTTATCTGTACTGCAGTTTTTCTTTTTATAGCATCACCAACTGGTTCTGTTTAAATATTGAAGCTCTTCCAGCATTCCGCTGCATCCGTCAGCTCAGTGCTCAGCCATTTCATAGCTCTGCCAATTCCGACTCCGAATCACAGAACCGCTTTTGTTGGAAAAGTCCTTTAAGATCATCGAGTCCAACCATTAACCTAACACTACCGAGTACACCACTAAAGCATATCCCTCAGCACCACATCTACATGTCTTCTGAATACCTCCAGGGACAGTGACTCCACCTCTTCCCTGAGTAGCCTGTTCCAATGCTTGATAACTCTTTTGGTGAAGAATTTTTTTCCTAATATCCAATCTAAACCTCACCTAGCACAACTTGAGGCCATTTCCTCTTGTTCTATTGCTTCATTTTCTTCACCAAGTAAATCCTAAAAGGACGCTCGAAAAGTCACATGAAAAATCAGGGAGGTGGGAGGCAATGTTCCTTATGACTTCTATTGGTGCTCTGCTGCTGGGAAATGTGATGATAACCCAAGTACCTAATGCAACCACTACATGTTAGACCATTCTTGGAAAGCTTCTTGTTGTTGGGTTTCACCTGACCTGAACTCTCTTTGATCAGAAACTGCTTCCCACCATGGATGAAACACATTATGTGCGAGGGCAGGTCAGCTTTGATGGTGCAATCCTGACCCAAAGTACATCACTGAAGTAGATGCCCTCAGCTTTAACGTTTATCAAATCTCTGCTGCGCCGCTCTCTCTCGGGAAGCCTAATCTCAAAATTCACCTAGTTCTTTCAAGCAACATCTCAACACCCCAGAAACAGAAGGCCAAAGTGCTTCACTGGGGCTTCCCCCACTCCCAAAGAAGGAAAAGAAAGAAGGAAACTGTGCTGCAGCATCAAACACTTGATTGAAACAAACCTTTACAAACCAGGGAGAAGGTGCAGAACACGGCAAAAACCTGTCTCCCAGATGAAGCTGTGCAGCAGACACTACTTACAGCCATCTCCTACAAGAACACACCTCAACAGACCACACGGATAAGTACAAGTGCCAAAGCCATCCACATCCAGCAGCAGACACTCACTCTTCCGTGCAGACAAGGAACATGGTGAAATCCAGCCGAGATGTTGCACATGCACAGCGGTGGCTGCCAGCTGCTGGGGGTGACTCACAGGACACACGGGGCTGGGGAGGACACCATGCCTCACAGGGTGTTTCCACACAGCAGTGACCTCACACACCATAACATCCCCCACGGTGCTCAAGACTATGAGGGTGAGTCCATGCCACCTCTGGCACATGCCCAGTTTATCTGGGACAAGGCTATTCCTTCTTGCTGCTCAACATTCTGATCCAAGCTCAAGGTGGAAAAGCACCAGGCTTAAAGCTCACTGAAATTTAAAGAAGGATGACTTTTGATCTGGCTCAGGTCAAACTTTAGGTTAAAAGTTATTTTATTTAAACAAATCTGCCTACTTTTACTCCAGTATGCTTTTAAGGGATAAGTTTTATTTGGGAATGCCACCATTGCCTTGTGGGTGACCCTTCATCTCCCCCTTTCCTCCCACTTCTTGCCAAAGAGACCCTTTCCAGTGGTGCACCTTACTCTCTGTTCCACGATCTCCCCCTCAGCTTCTTGGGATGGCAGCAGCTGCTACCACACCATGCTTTCAGCTTGCGCAGGCATCTGGCCACCCTGGGCTCTCCTGACAGGAGGCACACCACTTCTCCTCCATCCTCAGGCCATCATACCAGTAGCCCCTGAGGCAAAACTGACTGAGAACCCCCAAGCCCTGGTTATGCTGGTTAGAGCATCTCTTCTTAGAAGAGGTGCAACACTTCAATACCACAGCAAGGAAAAACAACAGAGAAGCCTAGCAAAGCTCTCGTGTTATTTTGGGATTATTAATTTGCATTTCATTGGTCCTTTTGCTTTTAATGTATTTTATTTTCAAGAATCAGGCTGATTCAGCTAAGGTTCTTCTGCCTCCACTGAAATGTGTATCTCTACAATATATAACAAGTGCCTATACAGATGCACTTATGTACCTACTCCCACCTATTTTTTTAATTAGGCAGTAATGCATTCCAGATACAGTAAGAAATTGATAATGCTTAAAAGCTTTTTCACAAGCTGTCCAACACTCATCTAGGTCAGAGCTGTATGTTGTCAAGGGAAATTACTTTTACAAATCATCTTCTCTGAATTTCTCTCTCCTACTTAAGTTATTAAATCTAGAAATCACTAGTTCAAAAAAATGCATCTGTCTGATTAACATTTTCTGAAGTCTGTCAGGAACAATAATTTTCAACTTTTTTTTTCCCCCAAAGAATAGGGGTAGAAGTTATAAGCCTGCTCCAGTTTTCAGTTTTCTTTCACTCTGGGTTGTGTATAAAGCCTTATCTTGTCTGGATCTCCACAAGGCTTTATCTGTAGCCATCTCAAAGAGGATGGAGCAGCAGTGCTTCAGGAAGGAGCACACTTGCAGCTAACTTTCCCCATCCTTTTTGGGAAGTCTTTACTGACCAAACATCACAGCTCTTTCACAGATCTTGGCAGATTACAGCCCAAAAAGCTGAAAACCCAAGTGTGTGAGAGAAGGGAAATGGAGCAGAGCTTTCCCATGTCCTGGCCAAGAGGCACTGGCCCCCTGAAGCCTCAGCCTTGGGCAGGGGCTGGAGCTGCCAGGGAGATGAGAGCAGGGTGCCCAGTGCCTGCCGGGCCAGGCCTTGCACAGCAGCCTGGGGGCTGACGAAACCGCTCCTCCAACTGCGGCTGTACTCGACGGAGCTATTTTTAAGAGACCAAGGATGCACAGCACTGTGTGGAGAGGGGAGGAGGGCTGGAGATAGGTGTACATGCTGCCCATGAGGAGCTTGGTGCCTTCCTATTGTGTCTTCATCTCAGAATCACAGAATCAACCTGGTTGGAAAAGACCTTGAAGATCATCAAGTCCAACCATAACCTAAATCCACCCAGCATAACCCGTTAATGCTTAAATCATGTCCCTAAGCACCACATCTATATTTCTTTTAAACACTTCCAGGTGACTCCACCACCTCCCTGGACAGCCTGTTCCACTGTCCAACCATTCTTTCAGTAAAGAAATTCTTCCTAATATCTAGCCTAATCCCCTCCTGGTGCAACTTCTGGCCATTCCCTCTCGTGCTGTCATTATTCACTGGAGAGAAGAGACCAACTCCCACCTCCCTACAACCTCCTTTCAGGTAGTTGTAGGGAGCAATGAGGTCACCCCTCAGCCTCCACTTCTTCAAACTGAACAACCCTGGTTGTCTCAGCCTCTCCTCGTAGGATTTGTCCTCCAGGCCTTTCACCAGCCTGGTAGCTCTTCTCTGGACACACTCCAGCAACTCGACATCCTTCTTGTAGTGAGAGGCCCAGAACTGAACACAGAATTCAAGGTGAGGCCTCACCAATGCCGAGTACAGAGGCACAATCACCTCCTTACTCCTGCTGGCCACACTATTCCTGATGCAGGCCAGGATGCCATTGGCCATCTTGGCTGCCTGGGCACACCACTGGCTCATGTTAAGTTGGCTGTCAACCAGCACCCCCAGGTCCTTCTCTACCATGCAGTTTTCCAACCACTCATCCCCAAGCCTGTAGCTTTGCATGGAGTTATCATGACCAAAGTGCAGGACCCAGCACTGGGCCTTGTTAAACCTCATGCAATTGGCCTTGGCCCATCGATCCAGCCTGTCCAAGTCCCTCTGCAGAGCCTTCCTACCCTCAAGCAAATTGACACTTCCACCCAGTTTAATGTCATCTGCAAACTTCCTTAGGAAGGACTCAATTCCCTCATCTAGATGATTAATAAAGATACTGAACAGGACTGGACCCAAAACCGAGCCCTGGGGGATGCCACTGGTGACCAGCCACCAACTACATCCAACTCCATTCACTACAACTCCCTGGGCTCGGTCAGCCAGCCAGTTTTTTACCCAGCAGAGAGTGCACCTGTCTACTCCATGTGCCACCAGCTTCTCCAGGAGAATGCTGTGGGAGACGGTGTCAAAGGCTTTACCAAAGTCTAGATAGACAACATCTCCAGGACTCCCTCCTCCTCCTGGGAAATCCTCCCTAAGGCCCTTCACACCCCTTCCAGCACTGGCACTGCACAAAGGGATGCCCCAATTTCTGTGCCTTTCCCCAGAGTGCTGTGGCAGGCAGCTGCCCTCCTGCCTTACTGAGATCCACATACCCCACTCCAGCCCTCCTCCCACCCTCCACAAACCCTCCCTATTGGAAGTCCTCTCCTTACCTAGATCTTTTGTTTTCTTTCAAGTTTTCTTCCCCCCTCTCCCAGATCCCCTGCGTGTGGTGCCCACTCACGTCCTCTGCTCACCAAGATGTTTCAGAGCTGATGCACAAGTCACACAGGATGTTTCAACTGTGAAGCAATGTCTGTGATGAGTATTTTCTGCCTCACTCTACTGCAGCATGGACATCATGCATGTGAGACAGCAGAGGCCATGAATATACAGAAACAGGCTGACAACAGAGCAGCCACAGGCCCCACCAGCCACCTCCTGATAGGGGAAGCTTCCCCAAACTGATGGCACTGGTGGAGCCACCTCTAATGCATGTGACAGACTGCAGCGAGAACAAGCAGATGGGCTGGCACAGCACTTCAGCAGCAAGTACACAGAATTAATTACTCTGTTAATCTTATACAATAAGATTACATATGCATCACCCTATTGTCATCGAAGGGAGCTGTATTTTAGTATGTGGACCAAGGTTTTGCTGAGCATGCTCCCCTGGTTTAGACACTTACCTTGAAGAACCATTGCTAAATCTGGATGCAACGCACCAAAACACATCCCTGTCCTTCTCTCCTCTACCTTTGACCACCCAGGCCCAACACATCCACAGTCTCTCTTCTCTGCTCAACCTAAGCCACTTCCTTAAGGAGCAGGGCTCAGAGGCTCCTGCACAGCTACACAGAGTCCTGGGGGGTGAAGAGGCATGTGTGCCTATTTTGGGTTTTACTTCTCTATTTCAGAAGTGTCCAAAGGAGGAAAGAGAAAATAACCTTTTCCATTTCAGATATTAACATATTAAACAGTGTAACTGCTGACAAGACCGTTGGGCAGATCGAGAGATACAGCTGTTACAGACCAAATATATCATTTTGCTGGTTTTCAAATACTCAATTACCCCAGCAGCCTTTGCACGTTACAAGCCAGGCCTAGCCAGGCTGCCAGGTCTGAAGCCATATTTAGCAACAGGGGACTGGGTTTGTCTGTTCAACAGCAAAACTTCTAAGCGTTTCAAAAGGGGTTAAAGATTTTGTCCTGGCACAAATGGAGGGTAACTCTTCAGTGTTACCAAAACATGTTAAGAGAAGGAATATCTCTGCACTAAAAGTGAACTTGTGCTTGAGAGGTGGGCTTGGCCTTAGATTTCAGCTGTCCCATGGTCTGCCATCCAACCAAGGCCAAACTAACAGTTCTCAGTCACTGCTGCATATCCATGCTTTGCACATGAACACAGAGCTGCCTCATGCTCCCACATCTCCTGAGACAGCATGTCTCCCAAGTCTACATGAGCTCCTGCTATCTCACCAGCCCACCTGCAGTCACACCCCAAGACACGTCTTTGTCCAGGTAGCAAAGGATTCCCACAGAGGAACAAGGAAGAAAAACAGAACTAAAACTCTGCCCTTGTTTCCAAACAAAACAAAACCAAGAACAAACATAAAAAAAGAATTTCACAGGCATGGAGCTCCCCAGCAGATATGGTTTTTTTTGATCCTCTATGCCATACCCCAATGCCACCTAACCAGAAGTCAAGCTGTCTCCAGCTTAGTTTCCTTCTTTCCCCATGAAAAGAGCAGCTGCCATAGATGCCACAGGCAAAGTGCCACCCTCTTTTTATCACTCACCCACCTCCAGCAGTTCATTGCTACTTCTGCCAAGACTCCTCAGGCTCCACACTGCTTCATCTTTACATCCATGCAAATTTTGGCTGCTCTCTGCCCTGTTTGGGGATGGAAATCCAGCAGCCCCAGGAGGCTGCTGGAGCTCCACCACCCCAGCCTAAGCGTTTCAGCTTGCAATGCTAAAGGTAATACAAGACTGGGAGGGAGAAGTGTTCCTGGGCCAGAAAGGAAAAAAGGGTGGTGCATTTTCCATATTAAAGATTCAGGTTTTAAGCGGAGGAGAGATTAGCATGTGTCCAGCAGAGGAGTAAATGGGGAGCAACATCTGGCATTCTTAAAGCCTGCAAGCTAGGGATTTAAAGAAGCAGCTGCGCAGCAAGGTCCTCCCAAACCTTCCCCACACATTAAAACAGACCTAAACCCCAATACCTGTATGTGCAGTCACCTCTAAAAATGTCCCCCATGAAGCTGGCTCTCCCATGCATGAGAGAAAAGGGGGGTCCCAGCACCACCCTCCTCCCTAACCACTGCAATGGCTCAGGCTGCCCAAGAGTTTTGCTCTGCATGATCAAAACCTTAGGCTGTACACTAATTGCATGCCAAAGTGTAGCAGCATGCACACAATTACTGGCCTAAACGGGCCTAAAGCTGAAGCACAGAGCTCTAGGAATATTCAGTACATGATACAGATCTTCTGGACGAGCTCATCACGCCGGGAAGCAGCTGCCAAAGGCTTGCAGGGCCGCAATAAGGGGCAGGATGCCGGCAGCGAAGTGAGGCAGAAAGGAAAAGTAGAGGCACCAACAAGGAAAGCACTTCAGGCATGTTTAGCAGAGGTCAGTTGTGAAAGCAGCCAGCTAATTGTTCTAACCTAGCACCACCAGCAATACCCCCAGAGGATTTCTGGGGAAAGCCCTAACCAAAATGAGCTCCAGCACACATTAATTTTATGCAAGTCTGAATAACCACTGGATCTTAGATATGGTTCTCTGGAGTATAACCAAAATGTATCAACATCTACAAGGGCTCCCACAAGAAGCAGAAGTGTTTTATTTTGCTTTACAAGAGACATAAAGGATAGTTGTAAGAGAAATGGCAGAGAATCCTTCCCTTCTTTACCATCCTCCTAACTCTGCACACAACACAGGACAGTGCAAACAGCAGTGTCTCTCTCTGAATGTATGTGGCCTTGTCACATCAACAACAGCCATGCTTTTGCTGTAGACACATGAAAGGGCAAAGAGGGACAGGAAAAAGCAGAGGGAGAGCCATAGTCATCACCTTCATCTCCAGGTTCCTTTGCTGTCCACAGCGGTTCCTGTCAAACCCTTCCAGGCAGAAGCAGGTTGCCAGGTAAGATCTATAGGAGATGCCACCATGAGGAGCACATATGTGCTCTGCACGCAATTCTTCATGCTCCCATTTCCCTTTTAATCCAGTTCTCTAGCCTAGGAAAGAAGTTAAAGGAAAGATGTTAGCCAGTCACATGAGACTGATCAGAAACCACCAGACTGGGGACTACAACTGCCAGCCAGGACCACACAGCAAGTCAGCAGTGACACGGAAATGCCCAGAGCCTGCAGACACTGCTGTGCCCACAGCAAGGGCAAGGGTATCCTTGGCAAGACCAACAACCAAGCCACCAACACCTTTACACATGACTTGTGCTTGAGTAAAACAGCACACAGAGCCTTTCTGTGAAGGCAAAATCTGCTGGTGAAGACCTGCTCTTTGCAGAACTCCCCAGAGCCTAACACGAGGAGCCAGAGTCAGGGAGAAGTGGGAATGCCAAGGTCAGGACAGAACACACCCTCAGCACTTGAGTTCTGGGTCCCTAAGGAGACGTCAGCAATGCAGCCTGTATAAACGCATGTGCAGAGCCCCTCTTGTGGACCCCTCTCTCACTGAACCACTAATAGCAAAACCCACCACCTACATGGATGCAGCAGAGCAGTGATGCACTGCACTTATCTGATGACCCTTGCTGGAAACACAAAAGAGCCTTTACAGAGTTTATTTTTCTAACCTCTCCCCTACTTCTAAAAGAAATTCAGTGTAACTGGAGCACGTGTCCTAAAATCCTCTTAAATAAGATATTAATCACAAGACTGTTTAGGCAAGTGAGAGCACCCAGTCCGCTCAAAAAACACCACCTCCCTTAATTATCCTGCCCTGGGCAAGTTTCCAGTGTTTGTGCATGGCCTGGCATATGTTTCACACCAAGCCCAGCAGCTCAGCTTTCTGCTCTCAGCAGGGAACCCAAGCACTCACAGCTTAAGTAGAGGTCCTAATATTCTGATATCCCAAATTACTGCCACCATGAACCATCTGAGGGCCCTAACCCACGGCAACACACTGTAGCAGGGGAGGGAGAGCAGGGGAAAAAAGTAAGATTAGGCTTCACAAAGTTTGTGTGATGACGAAAGGGAGGAAGATAGAAAAAAAAAGAGAGATAAAAAGCAAGATAGGAAGAAGATAGAAAAAAGAAAAGGGGTGCTGCTCGGTGGAAATAACACACCAGCATGCAATGCCTTACCATGAGCACTGAGCTCCTACCAGCACCAGCTGGTGTAGGTTCTCACTGGGTGAGAAATAATGAAACTAAAATGAAACTTGAGGGTTAGCTCAGAGGGGAAGAAAACAGAAAGAGCTGGCTGCTAGACTGAAAAATAATGTTTCTTCACTTCTCTTAGCCAGCAGCAGCTCCTCAGCATAGTCACACCTTTGCCAGCCACCTCACCCAGCAAGGAGTCAGCAGTGACAGCCAGCAATGACAGCAAGTCACCCCCAGGCAAGGAAATTGGACAGGCAGCCCACAGGACAGCTGTAACAGAACAGGAAGCCTGGATGAGTAACCGAGAGCCCCAGGCCCAGCACATTTACATGCCAGGCTAGGAAATCCCCAGCCAGCCAGCTCAGAGGAGGAGCCAGATCCCCTTGCTGCAGGCTGTGCTCACACCAGGCTTTGTGGCCTGCAGTAAGGGCACGTTTAACTAAGAGGAATGATGCAAACCGGAGAGGAAAAGGGATGCAGAGGAGCACAGGTGGTCGAGCAAGCCCTGCACATCGGCTGTCCAGCTACACAGCACTTCTTCAGGGACACCACTTTTTAAAACATCTAACAACCCATCTCTGGCTCCCCACTCCCTGCCCAAGTCTACCTTTAGACAGAATTGAAAAGGAATGCCAGAGGTGCCATCAGAGGTGTGCAGGTTCTACTGTGGCAGCCACAGAGCTGTAAGAGGAAGCACAGCAGCCAGGCTGGGGCTGGGGGAGCTGCTTAGCTGCCCACCTGCTCCCACCCACTAACTGGGCACGATGCTCAGAAATAGTCACCAGCATCTCCAGGAGTCAAGAGGACCAAGGGGACATGTGCCCCTCACCACAGCAGGACAGCAAGATTGCCAGCTCAGGAGCACCTCTGGCAGCTCAGCTGGGCCCAGAGCCTGAGCTGGGTGCCACGAACCATCAGTTGCAGGGTGGGCAGTGTCCCTCATCAGAGCTTGATTCCTCAGCACTTCTTCTACAAGCCATGAGCCCAACAGTGGTCCAACCTTGTGGTCTAGCTCAAGTTTGACAAATAATTCAACACAGCAATTCTACAGGACAAGCACTTGCACCACCAGGAATGTTTGCAGAGAGTTACTCAAAGAGGAGATACTCTGGAAGATGCCAAGGTTAAGTAAGGACCCAAAATTACCCCCTCACACACAATGTTGTAAAAATTATAATGAATTTATCATTAATTCTTCTTCCATCCTCTGACAGACGATCTGTACAGCGAGATACTGGAGGATGCTGAAGGTCTAGTTGAGTTTATCTGCCCAAAGGGAATTAATTAATACCCATGTAACATCCAGGCTGCAGCGTGACAGGCCTGGGCACTAACAGTCAGTAATAACAGACCATGGGACCAGGAGGGGAGAGGAGGCAGCCAGCCTCTGCTGATGTTCAGCCTCCCTCCTGCTGGCAGCCAGCACAGACTAAGGGCTTATCTTCTTTCTACAGGTGAGAAATTACCTCTCCTTCCCACCTTACCCAGCTGCAGCATAACCAATTGCCTGACAGCTGCTTTGCCAGAGGAAAACATCGTGCTGTGTCTTGTAAAATAAATGGTAGTTGTCTATTGCTTAATTGTTAACACTGGTTCATCCCAAAATTACAAATCTTGCCACCACAACTCGTCTACAACATAATAATGAAAACTCTGCCTGCCAGGTTAACCATGGTTAGATAGAAAATCTTGAACCACTGCAGAGCGGAGCGCCACGCAGGAGTGTCCCCGGGCATATGGAGCAACTGCTCCTTCTTGCCTGGGGCTCAGCCTGGGGTGCCAGCATGGCCGGAGGGTGCTGGCCCATGCTGCCTCAGGGCATCCTGCTAGGAAGCAAGGACACAAGCACACAGCACCACTAGCAGGGACAGCTGCACCCACTGCTCATGTCAGCCAGGTGAGGAGAAGATGAGAGGAAGGACAGAGCCTGAGTAGGACAGGTCTACCTGATGCAGGGGAGTGGGATATGAAGCCCAGACAAGGGCTCAGCCAAGAACCTCAATATGATGCCGAGGAGCTTCAGACCAGGATTGGTCAACAAAGAAGATTAAGGCAAGGACCTGAAGGAGGTCTGGGAACAAGCTGGAGAAGAGGCAATGGCTGGAGCAATTACCTGCCTCTTGGGCCACTGACAGAGCCCACGGTTCCTCAGGTAACCAGTGCCAGCTAGCCAACAAATTTGCTCTACATAATCTATCAGGAAAGCATCTTACCCTCCTCACCAACCATCCAGAGAGAAGATTGTCTCATTGCTATCATCAGCTGATAACTCAAGTGGCAAAAGTCTGAATAGTGCACTAAGACCAGCCCCTAGCCTTCTCCTCTCCCCACACATCACAAAACAACAGAACACCACAACACAAAAAAGTATTCTAATCCTGCACCTCATTTCATCACAGCACACTTCCTTCATGCAGCACAAGTGTGCTCTGAACGACAGCCCTGAGGCAGGGCTCTGCCTGGGCTTTTTCCCCCCACTAAGTTTAAAAAAAAAAAAAAAAAAAAAAAGTTGTAAAAAAAAGGCAGAAAGACCAGATGAAGTGCCATGACAGGGGCAAACCAAAGCTGGCAGAGAGAAGTGATTCTTGCCTTGCTTCTGTTAGAGCTGCTATGAAACCAAACAAACATCTTAAAACAAACTTTTCACATTCCTTATAGCCAGACCCTTGCACAAGGCCAAACCCGTGATGAAGTCTGCACACAGGCTGAGTTCTCAGCACCGGAACTGCACTTCATGGAGGTCAAAAATTATTAAGAGGAGTGAAGTTCTGGCAAACTCCCAGAAGAGCACCCAAAATTGGCTGGGTGCCCTGTGCCTGTCTCAGGTCCTCATCTAAACAGAGGTGCTTTCCGACAAACGCATTGCAAACTGCAGATGCTCAGACATTCATGAGGAGCACCACAGAGAAGCATATTGGAGAACTTAAGTTTCTGGCTTTGGGGCAGGGTTTAAGCACACAATTAAAGCACAGTCTGAAGCAGCAGAAAGGGAAAAAAAAAAGTCAAACCAACCACAAATACACATTTGTTGTATAACACAAGGAAGGCAGCATCACACTGAGAAGAAGCTGTGCAACCATGTCATCAGAAGCTGTAGCATACACACAAGTCACATTTGGGCTGTATAAGTAACTTAAATGCTATACTGCTTTCTGAGAGCTGGCTTTGCAACCCTTTCCTCCTGCTGTTGAGGCCCAGGTTGACAGCTTAACAAATTCCACAAGGACACAATAATACTTGATAAATCTGCCATTCCTACAATGTAAACTGTTGCTTTTATATGTGATTTTTTGGCACAGCTAATACTACTAGAATAAACCTCTGCTACAAAATGGAACTTCCTTATAAATAAATTAGAATATAACAATAAAATCAAAGGCATTAACGTAGTCTGAACTCCAGGAATTCCATGAGCTGCATTCATTTTGATGGGAAATGGCTTTGCTTGTTTTGATGCCTTCAGCCTAATATGGTGTGGTTGACCCTTACTCAATGCAATTGCTTTACAATACTGCAGGAGAAAGAATTCAGACACCAACCACTGCTAAAGGTAGAGGAGCAGAAAGCAGCAGTTTTGGGCACTTGGGGAAGATGCCACTGCCTCAACCTCTGCTACCCAGGAACAGGATTATGGCCCTCAAGGGCAGGAACTGAAAATCCAGTTACTGATTGTGACATTATGAGGATATGCTGGCGAAGAAACCCCCTGCTATCACACCACCTTCCCATGAACAGAGCTAGAAACTCATCCATCAAGAGGCGAGTTGAAGCTGGACTTTTTTTCCCACACTTCACCAGGGCATAGCACAGCAACACGGCCAGCTCACAACAGCCACAATTCAGGCAGGAGCTACAGCCAGGCCATGAAGAAAGATTACCTGCACAAATTATAGCTAATCTGGTCCCTTCCACCCAGCAGCAGCCTCCCCCAGGCAATACCCCAGCAGGTTCCTTTTTCCACACGAGCTTTGCTGGAGTTTCTCTTCGCTTTCCCCAGACCAGGTACTGCTAACACAAACATTGCCATTTCAATCCTATCTTGCTCAAGATAAACTCAGCCTCCTGATCCTCCTCCCCAAACCAGAGCTGAAGAACTGC
Source organism: Hemiprocne comata (assembly GCA_020745705.1). Lineage (NCBI taxonomy): Eukaryota > Metazoa > Chordata > Aves > Apodiformes > Apodidae > Hemiprocne > Hemiprocne comata. The sequence goes on along the minus strand of CM036594.1, from coordinate 5,600,175 downwards.
TCTTTTTCCCAGTGAGCAACACCAAAGTAGCTTCTCCCCAGGCTTTTGTTAAGCGGGAAGTTTTTGCAGCTCATCTGCTCTGAACCGCTACACCTACTTTTCGACACAGCTAATAGTCTCCTGGTAACCAGCTACAAAAAATTTAATTAGAACCACTCCTAACACCAACAGCTAAATCCAGTTTGGGGAAAAATAAGAAGTGTAACTAAAAAGAAGAGAGGTAGAATGTATCTGGACATTTGGAGGGGGTTTTTGTTTGGGGGGGAGGGGATTTTGGTGGTGTGTTTTTTTTGTTGTTGGGGTTTTTATTCAATTCCAGATTCTGTTTTCATGAAACCTAAGAGAAGAAAGCAGAAGATAAGGGGGGCAGGGCTCAAGAAGGCTCAAGGACCAGAGAGACCCAAAGTTCTCTAGGAGATGGCTGCTTAGCAATCTGGCAGAAGCTGAGAGGGGCTAGAAGGAGAAATACTAGAAGAAGAAGGTTTCTTGGAGCATGTGGTTAGCCAGGCATTTGGCCAAGGGAAAAGGTGAGCAGATTTGATTACCAGGCATGCCTGCAAGGTGCTCTTTACACTGCCCATCTAAGAAATGTGTTAAAACAATTGCAAGATTGTGACACACAGCATTAAAACATGCAAGAGCCTGGGGGGCAACCTCAGATGGGGAGAGCAGGACATTACTACCTTTTTACCCAGCCCGAGTGTTTTTACTTTAGCAAAGCAGCCAATGATGGAAAAAGCTAGCCATGAAACCCAGTCCTCACCACCAGCACAGCCTGCAGTTACCAAAATATCTGCAGGTGGGCTTAGGGCAGATACAGTGGGCCATCTAAAAATCCTTGTCACTGCCCTGCAGCCCCAGGGCACCAGCTGGCCAAGAGAAGCAAGAGCTGGGGCTGCACACTCAAGGGACACGGGGGCTGGCAACATTCCCAACTGCTCCCTCTGCTTACTGGGAGCCCTGGGTAGTGTTGAATCACACCCCAGGTTTGTTTTCTTCCAGATTAGGGAGTTAGGGCAACCAGGGGAGATCCAGACAGGTGGAAGCTGGGAAGACAGACATCAGACCTTCTGACAGGTTTTATCAGCCGAGCTGCACCAGAGCATTGCTGAGGTGCTGAGAAGGCTGAGGGCTGCCTGGTAAGGGCTCTGACACGTGGGCAAAGTCTCAGCGACAGTGGGACTGAGCCGTGAGCAGAGCTGGCCACAATGGAACCATCCTTCCCCTGCAGCTGCCCCACCGCCCCGCTTCAGTGCTTAACTGAGAACATTTCACAAACAAACAAGGACAGCAGCAAGACAATGCTTAGGGGCAAAATTATGTGTCTGAAATATTACCTGCAGGGTTCTACTTGCTACCTTCACCCAGTGTAAAAACTCAGCTCAGAGGCTGCGAAGAAATAGTGGGGGGGAAAAGGCATTTCTAAAATACTTCAAAAGAAGTCAGGCTTCCATAGTGTTGTCTGCATGAAAACAGATGGGAAAAAGTCAGGCTGATTTGAACCCCTTTGATTCTTTAACCAGTGAATACAGTATTACAGAGATACAAAGGGCAAGCCATAATGTGTATTAAAAAAAATTAAAAGAAAAAAAAATCAATGCTGTCAACAACTTCCATTTTTCTGCAAAATTTTACAGTTGAAAGTGCAAACTGCTTCATCCATAATAAGTGGGGATGGATACACTATTTATGAGGGCAGCACTAGCTTGTCTCCAGTTTCTTTCACCCCCAGGAATGCCAGGCACAAGCCTGGGCTCCAGAACAGACATCTGCCAGTACTGCAGGACCTGCCCAAGGAAGCTCAGGGTGCAGACAGACAGACTGGCATCCTGTGCTGCATGCCTGCAGGTTCTCTGCTTTCTCCAGCAGCACAGAGGTACACACCAGCAAGTGGCTTTGCTCAGCTCATTTTCAGTAGCTGCCAGTTCCCTCAGGAAACACACACCAGGAGCACACAGAAACGTTGTCACAGTCTGGCAAAGGGCTCTCTTCTGCCCATACAGACATACTGTTCCCAGGCAGGGGCATCTGGGGCACTGGAGTAAATGTAAAAGAGTGGAGGCCTCCCTGTTCTTCAGCATGCTGTTGGTAAAAGGGGGGGATATTGTGCACAATGATTTGATTTTAAATAAAGATCTCACACACAGACCTTTTTTGAGCTATCAGGAGAAAAAAAAGCAAGATGCTGTGCTGCAGCTTTCTGTGCAATCTTTGTTTGAGAACAGAGGTCGTGATAACTTGTGAGAAACAGACCATGAGCAAATATATAAGCTCATCTGATGACTTGCTGGCAGAGCTGTAAGTTCAGAGACACCCCAAGCCAAGCACCCAAGGCAGCAACTCAGCAGGCAGTTTCCCAACTGCTGAGGGACCACCAAACCCAAGCAAAGGTACCACTTGGGACCTGCTGAGACAAAAAACAAGAGGACAGACCTTCATCGCACAGGAGTGCTCAGTCACACAGCCCTGTTACCAGTCTCACAGATGAGCTCCTAGTAGCCCGTAGGAACACATCAGATTTCATATCCAAGACCTGGAGGTGAGCATGCTGCCATGCACACACCCCACTTGAAAGAGCCTTTACTAACCCTGGCACTAGGGAACACCCTGAGCAGCACACGAGCAGTCTACTGGTACCTGTTGGGCCCACAGGCACACCAGTACATGCACTTTTATTTGCTTCCCAGCGCAATTCAAACTAAAGGATCTGTCTTCAAGAGCCAAAATCATACCTACAGGTAGGAATGGGCCTAAGTCCTGCCTTAGAACAGGTAACTCACTGCTTTGCAGATCCCATTCCGGACCCTCCTTTTTATCATGGTTCACCTCATTATTCCAGGAATCCGAAGGAAAAGTCACATGTGGGTGGAACAAGCAGACCTGCAGGCGCGTCGGTACCATCAGTGGCCCTCAGGGGGGGATGTCATGGAGGGTTCACATCTCACTAAAGGCTGAGCTGCAGTGCATGCTTCACAAAGGCAACAACCCTTGATTTTTACCTATCAGCAAGTGGCTCAAGTATACAAGTTTTTCCAAGGTTTTTAATCAGACAAGTGATTAGAGCATTTGATAACAATTCCTGCTGGCTAGACATCTAAGAGCACTTTATACTGAAAGCATCTCATTTCATCTTCTGTTTTTTTAAATCAGCACAATTATACTTAAAAGAACATTCAAAGGAAACACTTGTATTTCACACTTCACAGACAAGTTACCAGTCAAGCAGCACAGACTTCAAGCTCACCTGAACTCACCAGGAATTTTAGTCAATCTCTTTTAGTAATCTCAATGAAAATGTTCTCCGAACACACAGATCTCCAGCAGCAGGCCCACCTTACACTCAGAACAAAGCCTGTCCTCAGCAAAGCAGTTACAGTGAAAGCTGTAATATGTAGGTCAGCAATCTAAGAAGGGCTACGATTAAGACAAAGTATCAGATTGATTCATAATGCTCTTTGATTGCTAATCCTGTGCAGAATTGTGATTCACATCACTCAGCAAAATCCAAGGGCTATGGAAGAGGTCTGTGCATTTCATTAAAAAACAAAAAATCAAAACTATTCTGTCAGACCTTTCATCGTGATCTTTATGAATGTGGAACTGAGCACAGGAAAATGACATTTTTCACCGAGGGTTGCACATGCTGCCGAGCCCCTCCTGTGGAAAGGGAGGAGGACCATGGCTCTGCTGCACTATTTCTCCCCTTTCAAAAGCTGCCATGCAACAGAGCAAGCAGGTCTGAAAAAGCATAAGAGATGGAACAACTTGAGTTCAAACATCTCCTCTGCACCAGCCTGCCCGAGAGCAAAGGGCACGACAACCTGACATGGATTTTGGCCAGCACCCATTATCATTCTCTGCTTCCTCCAGCCTGGAGCAATGCAGAAGCTGGGAGAGACATGTGCTTCCCAAGTGTCTGTGGTGAAGATACCTGCGTGGGCAGCCTCATGCACACAACTACCTTTGGCAAAGGGCTGCCCTTCAGCAGGCAATCTACCCTCAGAAACAGGCAGGCAGGCAGGGAAACAAGCCTTTAAATATACAGTAATCTGCTTCTGCAGCAGAGTTCCTCTTGCACCACAGTCTCAAGGACAGAGTTAAAGATACGAAACATTACTGGCTGCATCTGCTTTGCCATTCACTAGACCAACCCTGGCCACCTCATATTGGCACCTCTAATTCCTCCTATGCATTTCTGCTCCTGCAACAAGGGACTCTGCAGGAATCAAAAGGTAAGTACTTGCCTATTTCGTCCCTAGAAAACTAGGTCTTAGTGAATGATGATGCACCTCCATCTCCACAGTTTGGTTTTAACCAAGTTACACAGTATTTGCAAACAAACAGTAGCTATCAGAGCAAGCAGCCTGCTTATCAAAGCCTCATCAACAAATACTTGTTTGCACAAGAATTATGTAGAGATAATAACTTATTCCTCCTGTTTTCTGAAATTTAACCTCACATTTGCTGGCAGGGGGGTTGGACTTGATGATCTTCGGAGGTCCCTTCCAACCCCTAACATTCTGTGATTCTGTGATTTTCTGTCAGCAGGAGACACACCCCCAGCTGAGCACTGCAGCACTGCTGGGCCCCACCATAGACCCACAAAGCCCACACAAAGTCATCACTGCTGTGCATGAACACAGCCCAGTACAGAGCTCCTTCCACAGTATTCTGCCTACCTAAGGGAAGTGACCATAAAACGAAGGACAGAAAGGCAGAGGATAGATTTATCTGGAGCCAAGTTGCAGCTTCACATGGCTGTCCTGCCCCCAGCCCCCACCAGTGGCTCCGCTGCAGCTCCCAAAGCACGCACGTCCCTGCAGCACCATCACCTCCAGAAGCAGAAAACTCATTTATTAGCTAAGCCAGAAAGGAACGGATGAATTGTCTCGACTCTGCATCACCTCCAAAGCAGCACCTTATTCCAAGGTGAGGAGATGAGCTGCCCTGACCAAATAAGACCTGGAAATGGGCTGCCTGCCATTGGAGGTCCCCATGCTGCTGACCCCAGACCCCCAGGTGCTCACCCTCCAACAGCAAAAGCTGCAGCTAACAGCAAAAGCTGCAGCTAACAGCAAAAGTTTGCCTTATTAGAAGCTCTTGGCTTCTGTCTTAGGGGCCTTCTGAGGGAGATTTTTCCTGGTAATATTCTTCCTCCCAGGGAACATTCAGCATCACTCATGTCTATACGAACTCCTCAGTTACCAAAGCTTCACTTAAACCTTCCCTGACCCAGTGACCCAGGTAAAAGACCATGGTTATGAAGTGCAAGGGATGTGTGTCTGTTATCTTATCTTGTCCTGGACCCCAGCAGATGAGGACAACTCTCCAAGACACACGAGCAAGGCCAGCTAATAACAAGGCTTTGCAGCAGAAGCTGAGGACAGAAAGCTGACCCTTTCCCCTTCGGTAGCACATTTTAGGTTAAGCCTGCCCTACACTGCCAGAGTCTCCTTCCACTGACTCCCTTCCAAGAGCAGCAGGATGGTGCAGACATGCATCACAGTGCTCCCTCATATTTAGTGTTATCCCAGCTCAGCAAAATTATTCCACAATTAGTGTGCCACTAAGGAAGGAGTCGTGCATTGCAAGTTATATTTGTTCCTCACACATTAATAGGCAGCTCTGGTTTCTCACTCCCTCATAGCCAAGAAAATCTGCTACAGCCAGCTGCCCCACGATGGCACCTTTTCCCTCCCAGATATTTTTGTTTTGACACTGTCAGTGATTACATCCAGTTGCAGCAAGCAGTTATGGAAACAGCATCAAGCGGCAGCAGTTTCCAATCTTTCACACCCCCTCCCCGGGTCCCCTTCCACCACCCCGATTTGCAGGGGGGCCCAGTAAATACAGCAACTGAGATTTGCCCCGAAAGAAAACAGTAGCACACGGCGACAGAGAACACGGTGAACGTTGTATTTCCTCTCTGCAGCCTGACCTGTTGTGAGCTATTGAAAACAAATCCAGCTACTTACAAAATTACTCACAGTGTATATCCCTTGCTATAACTCATAGGTCCGTGTGGCACAGCAGCAAGAATCAATTAAATTCAGATAAGGATATACACAGATAGGAGGAGAGGAAGGGGCTGGAGGCACAGGGTCCGTTTTTCGTTGGCGTTACCTGCCTCATCCCCCGCCCGCCCTCCCTCGGTTCCAGCACCGAGCAGGCTCCGCAGCCAGGACCAAGCGAGATTTCCGTTGGCAAAGCCCTGCCAGCGGCTCTGGGGCCGGGACCTCCCCGCTCCCCCCGCCCGCGGAGTGGAGTCCGGGCAGCGGCCGGGGTGTCCGGCCCCGGTGCGGGGGGGAAGCACAGCCCAGGCACCTACGGCCACGAACAACTGCCGCTTAAAAGTTTAGATTTATGGGGTTATAAGAATAAAATAATAATAATAATTATAAGAGTAATTAATAAAGTTACGCCGCAGCGGAGCCGGCACTTATCAACCCTAGCAGCAACTGCACCGCTCACTCCAACCCGCCCGCGGGTCCCCCCCGCGCCGAGACCGCCCCCGGCCCAGCCGCGTTGAGACCCCGAGAGCCGGGGGCTGGGCTGGGGGGGGAGGCGGCGCGGCGTCTCCCGCGGCACCTGCACCCCAGCCCCGCTCAGTTACTCACCCGCTCAGTCACTCCCCGCCACCGCCCGCCTTTGTTGCCGCCGCGGCCGCGGATTTAAGCGGCGCTCCCCCGCGCGGCGCTGCGCTCAGCCGGGGGGGCGGGGGGGCCGGGGGAGGCGCCGCCAGCCCGGCTGCCTCCGGCGAGCGGCCCCACCGGGTAAGGAACGAGCTGAGCGGTGCTGGGCGATGAGCGGTACCGATGGACGGGGCGGGGGCTGGCTCCGGTAAAGCCTGGTCAGAAGCTCGGGTGGCTGCTTTCCTGGGAAGGGCGAGTCATTCAGAGCAGGGCAGCGGCCCCACAGCATCCGCATCCTCCTCATCACCTTCCTCCTGTAGAGAAGAGGACCGGCTGCCCAGGAGCACGAGCCTCCCCCCAGCAGAGCACTGTGAGCCCCTCACCGCTCCTACCCCCCACAGCCCGCGGTAACGGGGGTGCCCGCACCCGGGCCGCCGGTGACGAGGCTGAAGCGGTGACACTATTCTGACTGAGGAGCAGGCTGGGTGCTGTACTTGCCTGGGAGAAAGATTTTTTTCTGGAAACACACAAAAAGTGATCATACCCCTATAATTAACACAGACAGAGACTTGCTTCAGCAAAGCTGCCATCTTTCTCCATCACTACAGCCTTATTTTGAATATACAACTCAGATAAATCAATGCAGGCAGCTTCCTCCAGCACCTTATTTCACTGCCACTCCCAGGAGGGCCCTCTGGACCATGCTTCACCAGGGCCAGCCCCAGCACCCGTGGGGGTCGCTGGAGTGGGGTGTGTGCTCCAGGGCTGCACGGAAAACAGGGCTCACGGTTACTTTCTGACTTAAACTAGTTTCAGGCTTTAACCACTGTCAGCCTCTTCTAATTCTCTGTCTGACATACAAGCCTGTGCAATTAAGTTTTGCTGAGTTGTGTACTAATTAGGCTCCAGGCAAGCTAACACGATTAGTATTATCATTCTGGAACAAAAGAGACCCAGACCACACGAGTCAAATAAAAGGGTCCTGCTTAAATCGGCACCATTCCCCACTGGAAGCAACTGAGGCTACAGGACACAGTACCTACCTGGCTGCTGCTCAACTGGAAAGAGCAAGCAAACTGTGTCTGAGTGTATCCATGTTTTTCCACCCTGAAAGGAGTCAGCTTGTGGTCTGGGGTCATATCCTACAAGTCTGTGTCCAAGCTTGGCATCTCACTGTGCCTTATTCCCACCTTGGCAGCCAGTGATGTTCTCCTGCATCTGCACCTTTCCACTCCCACTGGAGTACAGTCTTCCCAAGAGCAAGAAAAGATGAAACATCTGCAAGGACATACAAAGTACATTGAAATTAACCCCCAGAAAAGAAATAACCCACAGTGCTATTGCAGAATAGAGGTTCACATTGCAACACTGTGCTCTCCTCAGGTGCTCTTGTTATGGCCAGTACCAGCCTGAGCCAAGCGGCTGGGAGAGATGCAGCTTACACGTGCGATGGCACCGACTGTTGCTGCCTCTTCCTGGCTCCAGAGGGGCTGGGTAGGGTGTTCCCCACAAACACTTCAGGTTTAGGGCACTTCCCAGCATTTAAAAGCTGGTTAAACCTTACACATATACAACTGAATCTTAAGGCAGATGAGTTCCTGTGGCTCTTTGGAGTGGGGACATAAGTATGACGGGCAGCTGGCCAGCCCACATTTACCACTAATTGCAGTATGTTTATGTGGATGTTTGCTCAGAAAGGTCTTCGCCTGGGCTGAGATCCTTCACTGAGCATCTTCCCAGTCCTTTTGCACTTAGACTGCGTGGAAGCAGGTACCTGCTGTCAGTGCAAGGAGCTGGATAAAAGTCTCCTGCTGTCCCCCTTGGGGTCCCCAGGTCAGTACCACATGAGCTCCCTTTCTGCCTCTCCCTCCACCCACTGCCCTCTTGCAGAAGTTCCCTTCTCACTGGTTCTCGGCTCAATCTCTGATTCCCCTTGTGCTTTGCTGCTTGCAGGAAGGAGTAGAACTTAACGAGGTCACCTGCCTGGATGGTACAGAAATCCCCACTTGCCTCCTGACAGTGTTCATCCCTCCCTTCTTGCTGTACCAAGATTTCAGACCATGACAGTGCCTGAAGACGGACCACCCATGGTGGAGGTAAACCTTCCCCTGCCTTTGGCAACTCTTAGAAAATCTGCAGATAACTGAGAGCAATCTTTGCTGGAGCCTACAAGCCTTGGTGGGGTGAACCTCACCCACTTGTCTTGCTATGCCCCTGGGCAAGCAGCAGAGGAGACCACAGGGGGAGTGAGGGAGAGCATCCAAATTTTGGAGGGATGTGCTGAGCTGTGCTGGCTTTTTCAGGCTCAGGACTCCTACCTTCCCGCAGTGTCTTTCTGGGGAACAAAGCCAGCATCAGCATCTTTGTTCAAGTCATTTTTTCCTATGCAGAGGAAGAACAAGCAGTTACAGGGTAAGTGCTGGGAGTCAGTCACTGCCCTCCATTTGTCACCCTAAAAGAGATACACAACCTTGAAAGAGGAACAGCAGAAAAAGGCTTTTGTCCTAGGACATTCTTGTCCGGTCCCAGCCATGTCTCAGGCCGGTTCAGGGACTCTTGCACCACCTCCAGCATTGGCAGCTGCTGCTTCATGTCCCAGTGTTACTGATTCTCCAGTGGCTTCTTCTCTCAGCTTCCCGTGCCCTTGGTGGCTGCAGGGGAAAGAAGCAGGCCGGTCTGTTGACAGCTTTGTCCCCATGGACATCCCCCATGGATGCACTTGTGTCCATATTCTCCATTTCAGTTGCTCTTCTCACAGGGGGTGTTGTTACCAGCTCATGTTCACCCTGGCACATGCTGTACTGACCAAGACTTTTTTGGTAAAACCAGTGCCCAGCCAGCCCCTCGCCAGACCTCCCCAGGCATCAGCAGCAGCCAGCCTTGGCCTTGAAGAGGGACACTGCACAGAGCAGAGCACGGTGCCACTCAGCCCACTTGCCTTCCCAGGCACGTTCCTCCTTCTGGCCCATTCAGGATCCTGGATTCTTGCACAGGCAGGATGAGTCTTTTTTTGCTTTTTTTAATTCCCAAGGGTGTGCTTTCCAGGCAAAAGTGAAGAAAAACAATAGTTAGGCCATAGTGTTTCATCTGTTGGCCAGCTCCAGACAATCTCCTGGGGCGCAGCAAGTCTACCAGAGCCCATGACTCATTATGCCCAGGTTTTATTTATCTCTTCTTAAGTGTTGGGACGTTGCTATTCAATAAAAATATTACATCCTTAACTGGCAGAGAAATGGGAGACCCAAGGCAGCAACAGGAGTGTGTATAATCCCTGCTGGCACATGTGCAGCATATACACACACCAACAATTAACAATTAGGCAGGTTCAATTGTCTCAGATTGCAGTTGCAGAGAACATTACAAATGCAAGTCCACGCATAGCCCAAGCTAAAAGAGGCAGATCCTTTTTTTGTGTGTGTCACTGAGTTGCTTCACATGGAAGAAAGCAAAAATTTCACTCAGAGCCAGGATTCTGTCTGGGAAGGGGTTAGCCTGAATCCCAGCAGCCTCTGGGCCATGTCTTCTTCTCTGATGTCTATCTACACAAGAGGAGAGGTTAGGATGGTACAGCAGGCTGTGAACTTGCATCTTCCTTTCATCTGTCAGAGGAAGGAAAGGGGGCTGGGTTCTGTGCCAGGACGTAGCTCATCGAAGCACCTCTGCTCAGGTGCTGCAGACCCTGCTGTGGGTCCAAGTTCGCTTCTGTGCCCAGCAGAAGGAGTCAAAGCATGGGGGAAAGGTACCAAGTTTAACTACTTGGAATGTATCAAAGGCAGTGTTCACTCCTTGCTCTGTCCAGACACTGAGTTTTACCCAGGTCTGGCAGGGTGCAGGATTTATTGCTAGATCCGGCCCCTAATAAAAGATACGAGCAAAGCCCAGCGTGGCAGGTCATGGGAACTGAGGTTTTCTCAGATGCGGTTTTGGTCAGGGTGACTGACCACATCTGTCCTCTGCTGCCAGGGCCCCACACTGAGCCCTGTGAGCAGCACAAGCCTGTGGATACTGTTGAATAATCTCAGAGGGCTGTGATTATTATTTTCCAGCAAACCTGTAGGCACAGCGATGGGGTGGAGCAGAGTGTGCCCAGACACAGCTAACCCAGCACTGCTCGCTTCCTAGACTGGTGCAGGAGGAGGTGGCACCAAAGCCAGATCGTGATGCACAGCAACACCCAGATGAGAAAAATCTCACCACTCCCTTTGGTGTTCTGTTCCAGCCAAGCTAAAAATAGCGACTACCCAACTGCAGGTAGCATTTTATTTGTTTCACACAGGAGAGAAGGTTCAAGTCTGAACAATTAACACCTAGGTTCCTGCAATCAGCATCCTAACACGATTATGTACGCTGCTAATGTCTTCAGCTCCTTGCAAGAATAAAATGGGAAGAAAATTACATTGACTGTTATTTAGGTAGGAGAGGAATTAATACACTTTAAAGCTGAGCAGAATAAGACTATATGATGGACTTCTTTTCCCCCTACCCCCTCTTATTATCTTGATTATGGAAAAAAAAAAAACAACATTAAAAAGGTACTTTACTTAGCCTTTCTAACTGAGAAAAAAAAGGAACTCTTTTGCAGAAAAAGATCACACAGGTTACACAACTTCAGCAGAGCAACTTGAGATCCTTGCTATTGCTACAGAACACACTATCCTCAAAAAACCAATTTGTATCCTGGTTAAGTCTGGAGTGCAACTGAAACATATTTAAATTACCTCTTCGGCAAATAAAAGCAATATCATAATTCTGGAATAAAGTCCAGTACCACCTACACTGCAAGCCATAAACCTACCAAGGTAGCAGCAGGAGTTAATAGAGTTTTCCCATCGTAGCTGTTACAAGCAGAAAGAGATGGGGGAGGACTGGCAATTTTTCACAAACTCATTTCCTGGAGGTGAAGTCTATTGCAGCCCTATCACTGTTCTGCAGGAGGAGGATGTCTCACTTGGGTCACAGCCAACAGTCTGGGAGGTCAAGGATGAGCAAAGAGAATTTCGTTGGACAAGAATGGTGTTCCCAAGCCCAGGCTCACAGGCAAGAGACTCCTCCTTGCTGAGCTCTGTTTTATTTCTCATGGATTCTTGTTTTTTCAGGCTAGCAGGAAGACTGCAGTTGCCTGCAGCCACTACATGATCTGTATTTGGTCCTTTGGGTCACCAGAGGTTGGTGGCCATCATTTAAAGATTTCCTGCCTGCAGAAGAGCTGCCCCTCACTCTGCAGACAGGGAAATGCAGCTGGCACACCAGAGCTGTGACTGTCAGCAGTCCTCACTCAGACTTTGCTTTAAGCTCGTCCCAAAACTTCATTTGCATTATGGTAATCCAGATCTTTACAAATACTATGGAATACTAAAATTGTTTTGGTGGGAAAAAACCTTTAAGCTCACCGAGTCCAACCATTAACCCAACACTGTCAAGGCCATCACTAAACCATGGCCCCAGGCACCACATATTCATGGCTTTTAAATCCCTCCACAGATGGTGACTCCACCCCTTCACCGGATAGCCTGTGCCAGGGCCTGACAACCCTTTCAGTGAAGAAATTTCTTCTAATATCCAATCTAAACCTCCCCTGGCACAACTTGAGCCCATTTCCTCTTTTTCTATCACTTGTTACTTGGGAGAAGAGACCAACCCCCACCTCACTATAACCTCCTTTCAGGTAGCTGTAGAGACCGAGGTCTGCCCTCAGCCTCCTTTTCTCCAAGCTGAACAACCCCAGTTCCCTCAGACACTCCTCGTAAGACTTGTGCTCCAGAACCTTCACCAGCTTCACTGCCCTTCTCTGGACATGCTCCAGCCCCTCATTGTCCTTCTTGTAGTGAGGGACGCTGAACTGAACACAGGATTCAAGGAGCAGCCTCACCAGTGCCCTGTACATATATACACATAGGTACTAATTTCTGCAGTCACTCACTGGTGCTGCTTCCTGCCCCAGCAGGCCACTGCTGAGGCCATGGCCCACCAACTGCTGCAGAGGATCTGCCCACAGCCTGCCTGCACCCACCTCGGCCTGTGCCCCTGGCCCAGCCCAGAGACCAGTCCTTACTTTGCTTTTGTGCAAAATCAGCCCAAACCTGCCTGACTTGGCAGGGAAGTTAAGTGAAGAGCTTTCACAGACTCTGGTCTACCTCTGCATGGAGTTCCTTAGTCTCTGGTTTTGTGGGGCTTTTTTGGGCAGGGAGAGGCAACAGTCTTCCCTGTGATGGTGAACTGCACAGCACCAGACCCCTTGCCTCTCCTCTCTGTACTATAAACCATCACGGGTCACAGATAAAAGCACATCAGGGCACCATGACCAAGTCAGAAGTTTTGCAGGGTCCTTTTTTCCAAGCCAGAAACAGCTTTTACAGGTGAGTTTTAATTTTGTTCTCTTCTCCCCATGAAACGTAAAGAAACCACATGGCTCAAAAATCAAATGAGTTGGGTCTGGGGCTGGCTGAGTCATCTGGTTTGATTGTCACTCGATGGTAATTAGAGTGGGTGCACTAAACTGTTTCATTACAAGGCACTCCAGAGTCAGAAAAACAAGATCAGACACTTTAGCCAATCCTGTCAGCACCTGTCCATTAGGGATAACATAATGTTTTAATGAAAACCAAAACTCCAACATGGAAACTGCTCGATTTGAAGTGTTTTTCTTGATGCAATTTAATAAAAATATTTTTCTTACGTTTGCTGGAAAAAAAACAACAATCAACAAACAAACCAAAACACCCAGCAAAAAAAACTTCCTTGATGGAAAAATAACTTAAAACATTTTCAAGTAGTTCTTATCAGGACATACAACTCCCCACCACTCCTTAGAATCCTGGACAAATGCAGGCAGACCCTATGAGCCACTTCCTACAGAGGAGATATTCCAGCCCAGTCTGGAATTAATAAATAGCGGATCGAGTGTAGCTACCTCATGCTCTACCTGGTGCACATATGTGCAGAGTTGAAGGATTGGGAGCTTATCTGAGCTGAACTCAAAGCAGTAAATCTAAGAAACCTTTAAAGTTGCATTGAAACTCGGTGTACACTGAACAGAAAAAGGCACCTTCAGCAGAAACCACCATTTCCAGGTTTACCTAGACCATAGAGTGGTTTGGTAGCCACCATGCAGTCACAGTTTACAGGAGTGTGGTTTGGGTTGGAGCTAAGATTTTCTCTCTGCTTACCAGAGGGCATCACCTCTCCCAGTTCCTGGTCCATAGCAGCAATGGGGGGCCTGGCGCCGGCTCGTGTACTTCTGCAGGGTGCTCTCATGCCAACACACCGAGTTGTCTGACACAGCACAGCAGGGCTGAAAATAAAGGATGCAATGGACAAGCTTTAAGAAAAGAAATCATGTATTAGATTCCTTTTTAGTGAACTCATGACAAGTGAACTGACCTTAAAAGGTCCAAATGGGTGCTGTTCCTGCCTGCTTCTGCAAATTCTGTTACTCAATGATCCCTTCTTTTCTTTCAATCCAGAACAGTGCTTTGAGTATATGAAAGTGTAACATTTCTTAAGTAACCAGCCACATGATGTTTTGCAATGCTGTCCTGCAAAGGGTATGGCTTTTCCACTGTCCCCCACAGGGAGGCGGCAGGATGTTTTTGCCATGTGCCATTCACATTAAAAATTAGCTATTTCCCCTTGGTTCTCCTGGGCATTGCTTAATTAGCATATACGTACCTGCATCCTTAACTCCCTTTACACCTTGAGATTGTGAACTAATCTACAAACTAATTCACTGAGTTTTCAAGTTGTAAATGTGGAAGCTCAGAGATAGATTTTACAGCCTTGCACGTGCTGATCCATGCTCATGTGTGCAAGAAGCTCAGCTGCACTCAGAGGGAGGTATTCCTCAACACAGCAATGTGCCCCAGATTCTGCATTTTTAAGATTTCCAGAGAACTGGTGGGGTAGCAAGAGGTCTTCGGTCCCTCATCTTGTGGTAGTTCATTGGGAACTCAGCTTTCCTCCTTTCTGATTCTGGAGGCAGCTATTCAGGGGATTTTAAGATCTACAAATAAAATTCTTTCATGTTCAGTCTTGATGTTGGTTTCCTGAAGCAGTGCAAGACAAGGTTGTTGCAAGGGTGCTGGAAATGCTGATTACAGCATGTCCCGTGCCCTTGCTACACATAAGATGACAGGTACTTTGAATCCTCCATTGAGAAGTGCAATAGGGAAGGCAAGGGATCCATTTCGAGCATGCTGACTTTTAAATCTACATCCAAAACAGGATTCAAAAGAGGCCACACAGTGCCTACTTCAGCAGTGCCTAGAAAAGCTCTTTCCAGAAGTGCTGATGCTCATTGCACTTGGCTGCACTTGCAGCATCACAGCAGAATTAAGTTCAAACAAGCCCTGATTGGACAAGTTGGCAACTAGGACTGTGCTCACCCTGAGCTCTGCAACCTCATGATTTAATCAAATATCTAGAATTTTTTTCTACTAGAAGCGCTCTCATGTGGGGTTTGCTGCCTGTATGGTGCCAATTATGAGTGCAAGACAAATGGCAGTAGATTTACACAAGGCAAAAAGCATCCCCCAAGCCAATGGCTGTTCCTATCCAGCCTCTACCAGCAGCAGAGGGAATACAGGGTTTGCCTTGATACCATTTCAACATCACTGCATCCCCAGACAGTTTGGGTCTGGCACCTCCCTGGCTTGTGCCATGGGAGCAGCCAGGCCCTGCATTTCTCTTACACCAGCAAGAACAAGCTCCTCTGTGCTGCAAGGGGCTGTTCTTCTCGCCCACCACTCTCAGAAAATTTCCCAGCATTGCCCCTTATATGACAAGTATAACTAAAGTTTTCTCTCTTTAAAATTCACAGCAGGCAACCTTTTTTAAAGAAGTAGCAGTCCTTCACCATGCTTACAATGGGCTCACCCAATAGCACTTGTTATTATGTGATTTCTGGATTTCTCAGAAAAAAAATGGGAAAAAGAAAGTGACAAAAACAGAAAAAAAAAAAAGAAAAGCAGCACATCTGGACAGATTTTTAATACCCTGTCAGTGGCTCCACTAATGCCATGAAATTGGTGCAGCACGGCCCCAGCAGATACTCAGCACTTCCCTTTGAGACACCAGCAGTTTAACTAATCAAAGTCACTGAAATATAATATTTGAAATCTAGGCTGTACTGGTTACACCCAGGGGCCAGGATCCAAAGGAAACTTCCCCTCTTCCCATCGCCCTACAAACCACAGGCTGACAGCTGGGCTGCCCGTGCCTTGGCCCTCCCACATCCCTCTATCCTCCAAAGGAGGTGAGGGGATGTGGCAGGGGAGGATGATGAGGGATTAGCTTCAGCCAGGTTGTCCTGGCACCAGGAGGGACCGTTTCCCATGCTGGTCCAGCAGGATTCAAGGTGCAGTGGAAAGCTCTAGCAAGCAGCTGTAGGGGAGCCCTGCTGAAGGTTGTCGACAGCAAACCCAGCTCTGCGGGATGAGCATGAGCACCAGAGCAGCTACCATAAAAGCACAGGATCCCTAAAACTGCTGGAATGACTCCAGGGATCCCACACCCCACTGGAAAGCATGCAGCTGAGGCAAGAGATAAGTGATGTTTATGCTGAAGGAAAACATACGGGAGTCTTCTCTGGCCTTGGGAACCCAAATAAACAAGGAGTTGGGAGAAATAAAGACATCACTGGTTGATAATATATGCACAGGAATTTACAGGCAATTATTTATACCAGCTCTGGTGTATTTGCCACTGTAAAAATACAGTCACAAGCAAAACATTTGGGACTCAGCCCTGTCTCTTCCTAAACATGCCTTGCCCAAGCCACTTGCTCTAGTTTGCTTTAGAGGTGTTTAAGTGAGGGTCTGGAGATGCCTCCCAAGCATTCAAACAGTGTCTTCTTAGCTGGTAGCCATTAGCACTTCTCTGGTTTTGTGCACATTGCTCAAGAAACTCAAGTACAACCTTCATATTAATATTGAGGTGCAGGAGAAACAAAATCCCAGTTACTCTGCTAGCATGGTAGCAAAGGCAGGGGAGCAGAGCACTGGTGTGACCAGTTAGGGTGCAAAGCTGCCCTTGCTTACAGGGAGGCTTTTCTAAGCTACCTCATTTATATCTGCTGTGGGGTAAGCTGCTGGTGGTTACCTGTTCAAACTGCCTTGGTACAAAGAGGTCTCCAGCCCACAGCCTTGACTGTCCCTTGGCATGGAGTGTGTCATTCAAAGCACAACCTGGTTGCCACCAACCTGACTTTAGCTGTACAGCACGATTACCTGTTTGCAGACAGCCATGCCTGCAAAGTAGTTGCACATCTTGATTTGAAGCACCAATCCTTTGTTCTTTACCCCCTCACTTACAGCTGCCAGCTCAGCTCTGCCAGGGTCCTCTACCCTTGGCAGGGTGAGGACATGCCTCATGTCCTCCTTGGCAGCTCACCAGAGAGGGTGAGCCTCCTCATACAAAGGAAGAACCACCTTATGTGGAGGTTTTAAACACATCATGGAATATCAAAGATACTGGCTCCTCTTGGCATTAACTTAAAACTACTTCCCCCCTTCCAACTTGCTGAGGATTGCAGGAGCCTCCCACCCTGCACATCTCTAGTTGTAATT
Source organism: Hemiprocne comata (assembly GCA_020745705.1). NCBI lineage: Eukaryota > Metazoa > Chordata > Aves > Apodiformes > Apodidae > Hemiprocne > Hemiprocne comata. Next base: position 5,582,981 of record CM036594.1, on the reverse strand, counting down.
ATCACACTAGGAGCACTGGGCAATTGCTGCCACTTTCACTGTAATCCCTCCTTGGAAACCAAAAGAGGGATCATTCTAAAGTGGAAAAGGATGGCAAACATCATCCATTCCCTACTTGTTTCATACCCTGCCTCACTCTACAGCCACTGGAGCATGGATGGTCCATCAGAGAAGCTTCAGTTTGTTCTTAAAACAGCCTCCATACCACACACTGCTCTCTGCAAGACTGGCCCCAGTTACTGTCATCTTAATTTTTCATAGTGCTAACAATAACTCTGCTCCTCTACCATCATTTGGATGCACAGGATCATGTTGCTTCACAATTGCTGTACCTACTTTCTCTCACCAGTTTTTTGGTACTCCCTGCTTGGCCCATACTTTCTTGATGCATTTGATTTTTAATGACATGTCAATGTTTGTTTTTCATGCATTTATCACTTCAATTGTCCCTATAGGTCTGGGAGCTGCTCTCTCTGCTCTCTTTTACTGTACTTTCTGCTTCATCTAACAAGGGGTGCTCCAGCTCCCATGCCCTCGCTGTCTTGCAAGGTACCTCTCTCATATCTCATATCTCTGATGGCTGCTCTCTTCCTTTACAGCCTGGACTTGCCCACCATTAGCTTCTCAGCTGCTAGTGGCTTGATCCTATCTCCATATCACATTAACCTTTCCACATGTTTTCACATCTGCCTTCCTACCCCCACCTTGAGCTGTGAACATGGCTTCCTGAAGCATTTCTGAAGCTGCAGGCTCCTCAGCGGTGCCTCTTGCCCACGCTCTCCCTGCCAGGCTGGCCTTCCCTCTTGCTCTTGGCACATTTCAACCTCAGAATGGTCCTGTTTTCATCTAGCCATGGGCAGAAGTACTAAAACAAAATTTTGGTCAATGACCTAGGCCGAATCCCTCCCTGGTGTGAAGCGGTGACTCTCCATGCTAGGCAGGCATGGGCATGAGAAACATCATGGCTAGCCCAGAAGCTCAGCATCCTCCAAGCTCCTCCTCATTTCCCACAGTCATACAACTGATGCAGAGGCATTCATGCTTCAGGCCAAGCCCTGTCCTCTCCCTTGTGAGGGCAGGATGGCAGCAAAGGCAGCATGCCATTCCTGAGGGACTTTAGTGGAGACAGCACCAAGGAAAGAGACCATGCTGATCCTCTGTCTTCCATCACCTTTTTTTCACTTAGGAATCCCCCAGGCCAGAGAAGAAATAAAAATACATGCCTCAGAACACTTAACAAGAGAAAAGCCCAGACCAAGCCTGGCTACTCCAGTCTGCAAGGGTATCCCTAAGTGTGTCCTTCCACCTGCAAGTTCCACAGACCCAAAGCAGGACCAGTCTGTTCATCTGGGTGCACAACACCCTGATACTGGCATGCTGAGGTGAGCTAGCCCCAGCCCAGGCTCTGCTCCTCAACACCCTAGTTGATGCAGATGAGACTTGTTACATGGTAACTGTCTCCACCTGTTCTGGAGTTTTATCCTTCCATCTGCTGCTGTACAGACAGACACCAACTGCAGATCCACAAACACCTCAGCACTAAACAAGAGTTGTCCCTGGTCCCCCTCAGCCCACATCTCCTGCATCTCTTATTTTCCAAGACACCGCTTCAGAATAAGATGTGACCTGAGAGCTGCTTACATAAGGGTGTGTGAAGGGAAAGTCATTGAGAAAAGACCTCAAGAAAGTGAGGTTCACAAGGACAGATGATTTCTGCATTACCTACAATAACACAGGAAGCAGAAGCTTCGCTATTAGGTAAGAGCAGCAGCTGTCTGTTCACTTTAAATAGCCAACTGAGCTGTGAAAAAAGATTTAGGCTTCTACCACTTCCTGTTTTCACGGCGACAGGGTGCATCTCTGCTGTCCTCCGGCAGGTGACGCAGCCCTGGTTCGCCACAGGGGGTGGTGAAGCCAACTGTCACCATGGGGAAGATGTCCGGTCAGCAGCCTTTGCCATGCAGAGGGATGGACATCAGAGACCCCTCCACGTGTTTGCTTGAAAAGAGGGAGCCTTGACAGCACCTTCCTTGAAATAAAGGTCAAGCTTTTATCAAGTGTTCTTTGAATGTATTGGCAAAAGGCCACCTGCAATCATTGGCCTTAGTCCCTCGAGAGCACACAAAAGGGCCAGGGCTAGCAGAGACCCATACACACATTTATAGAAAGGGGATGTTGTTTGCAGCCCCATCTTCAAGGGGTTTGGATTGCAAACGCTGGAAGGCTCCAGTTGAAAGGTGGTTTGGGTTTACAGCAGCTGTTGTTATTTTAGTGGCAGCAGCCTGAAAGAAACATGCAAATCAGTCCTTCTATGAAATTAACAACTCATCCTAATTGCATTGCAAAGTCCTTGCTGGTGACCACGATGGAAACAGAAGATGGAAACAGGTGGGAAAAGCAGAGGTGGCAGGTGCAGAAGGTAGAAGAAAGTAGCTGTAAAATCTGTTCTACTTCAGTCTCCCCAAAATGCTTGTGACAGCTGGAAAATATTCTAGCAAAAACTTCAGCTTTCTAAGGGGGCAGATGGAGCCTGAAAGGGAAGATGAATAAAAGTCACACTTTATTCTTTAACACCTGTAAATCAGAGGCAGTAGGTCTGCTCAGAAGTTAAGTGGAGAACAGTAAGCAGGTTATCGTACTGTGCTACATGAATTTTAAAGAGATTGCATTCATAGATTAAATTAAACTTTGAATACTGTTGGCTTTAGGGGAAACAAAAGGGGAAGAAAACTTGTGCAGAAGCTTTTACATCCAGCAGAGACAGCCAAATTAAATGTGCTCTTCTGGAGGACAGGAGAATCCTTCACCCAGATTGTAATGAGCTCAGAAATTTAAAAGGGTGGAGGTGTCCTTGAAAGGAGGAATAGAAAACCCAGAGCTGGAATGGGGCAGCATCCACAGCACATCAATGAGAGGGGCTGCAGGGCTGCGTAGGAAAGCAGGGTGTATCACAGCAGACTGATACAGAAACCACAGGAATGTGTTGAAAGAGGCAGAAATAGGAGCTCTGAGGAAACGCTTCTTGCAGAATCCAGACCAAGTGAAAAGGCAGGAGACATTTGCTCTGGAGAAATAAATCACACATACATAGAGCACAGGGAAGAAGACTCCCATAGCACTGTACGTGGGGAGGGATGAATGGGTAGGGTGGGTTCTCCAAGAGCAAAAGAGATTTCCATATGAGATTTGCTAAAGGAATGGTTGCCTCCTTTGGCCAGGTCTCAACCCTAAGCAATGCACAGCACAAAGTTACAGCAAGAGGGGGGAAGACAATGCCAAGGTACAATGGATGCCACTCAGCCATGCTTAGACTACAGGGAGGGAAGATAGCTCCTGCTGACACCTACTGCAGTGGGCATGCTGGGCTGGAGTGAAAAGGAGCCTCTGAACAGGGAGTCTGACACTGGGGAGATGCTGTAGCCCCATAGACATCCCTTGGCTCAGTATTGGCTGTCCAAGGCAGGTGCAGGTACTGCTTTTCAGGTCTCCTTAGTGAGAAGAGGAGGTTGTGAGACCCTAAGCAGCCTGCCTGATATGCACACGCCCTGAAAAAGTCTCTCTGGTGCCTAGACACAACCTGAGGGAATGGTTAAAGAGCACAGCTCAAAGAAAAGTCAGAGACAACAGAGCAGGTTCCTTTTCTATGGAAAATAAAACGATGGTGTTATTTGCCTACGTTCTATTTTGCACAAATATACAAACCAGACATTTCCCCATGCTTAGCATAAGAGGTATCTCTGGTCGTGGGCCAAGCACCAAACTGTTTTCCATGCTGGAGGCTTCTGCTGACCTCCTCCAGGGGTAAAAACAACCAGCCCCCACCCCCGAGTTGAGCTCTCTGCACTCTCAGTAAGGCATTGCTTTCAGAAACAGCCATTTGGACCATGCCTTGTGCCCAAACCAATTCACAGGTGGCTACAATGAACACCGAAAGCCATAAGGTCCATATAAGTGATATACTGAAGCGGCAATAAGCAATAAAAGGACATTGCCAAACTTCATCTCATTTATTAAAGACTGCTTCTGGTTTATAACCCATCAGTAGCATTTTAACAACCTTCTTAGAGAACAGAGTAACTGAGCAGTGAGTGCAGGTAAATTGCCATCTATTGCAAGGAGTTAGCAATACGGCCTCCACCTTCAAAACCAGATTTATTGGGAACAGAAAGTTTTGCCATGAAATGAAACATCCCCAGTCTCTCTGCTGCAGCTGCTCTTGGCTTCCCTGCATAAAGAAAGGAGGATGCTACAGGGATACTCTTGGGAAAGCAGTTTTCCAGGTTCAGGAGCAAGAGAGGCTGCAGAGGAGCCACTGGGTCAGACAGCCCAAACACAGAGGATAGAGCAGAGCAATACCAAAACCAAAATACACCAGGGGTTCCACACTCTGCAGCTGACTCACTGGCTGAGCGGGATGGTTGCTGAACCCCCCGGGGTTCACAGCCTGCCTCTGTAAGGGTTAAAAGCAGAAGGTTTTATCTACTGGAGGCTGGACCACCAAGCCGCAGCCTGGGGATGTGCTGATGCAGAGGACCCTGCTGGGGTGGAGGGGGGAAGGACAAATACCAGGTGAACAGTGTGGGAGACAGCAAGAAGAGTAATGAGAACATTCAGAGAAGCTGGGTAAAATAAACAGGACAGAGAAAGAACATTTCTTTAAGGTGATGAAACATGATCAGTGCTTCTCTTTGATAAGCATGTATGAAACCTCCCTGCAGATGACAGAGCTGCCGTGGCAAGTGGGAGAGCCAGGGCCCATGGACCAGTACAGCCAAGGGGACCTGGGTGTCCTGCCTGAGGTGGTAGGTGTCTGCCAAGGGAAGAAAGAAGAGAGCCACTATGGTTAACTTGATTGTATTTATTCCACTACAAAAAGCAGGTAATCTTAGTCTTAGATAAATGCTCAGCTGGAGCAATGGCCTTGGGGCTACTCTTTCTCTCCATTTCAGAGCATCAGGAACACTCTGCATCATGGAATCATTACCATGCAGCCTGGGCATGCTGTCCCAAAGGGAAAGGCTGTTATAGGACTTTGCACTCACCAACTGGAAAATGCTATCAAGGTAGAAAATCCTCTGCCAGGATGGTGGCAGGGTCTGCTGGGGAAACGTCAGCACATTTTTAATTGAATCATAAAGAGATGCTGTATGAGCAGCAATCACTGAGGAACACATGCAGACATGCTGCTTTCTGCATTTCAGAAACAAATATAAAACATTACCGAGACATGAAGCCAATTATTTTCAGAGATATCAGAAAAGGCACCCACACACTGAGGGGAAGGTGGGAGACAAACAAAGCCCAGAAACAAAAGCAAGGGAGTGAGAGATGTCAAAGCTGCTGAGCACAGAAGTGCCCTCATTATCTCCGGCAAACACATGCTGGCATTTGCAGGCTCATCACAAACCCCAGGGCAAAGCTGTAAGCAGTTATTTGTGGTTCAGCCCAATAAAAATATTTGCAGAGAGCAAGCCAAGAAACAACAAACAAACAAGCCGGGGGTCTTGGGGGCTGGATTCTGCCCCGTGCCACCACACATGCCAGCCAAGACCTGGCAGGGACAGCGATGACACCAGATGCCTGCACTGGTGTCCACTTGGGTGAGTGAATCCTTGGTTTTTGGAAGGCAGGTTAGTGCTGCACAGCCACATGGTGCAGGTGATGTCTCAGCACCCACATGCCACCAGCGGTCCCCTCCAAAGCCACCAACAGGAAATTTGCTCAAGGGTTTCCCTGCAGAGAAAGCCATCAGGCTGGGAAAAAGCCCAGGGTCAGCTGGCTCTGCCCTGCCTTGGGAAAATGGGGCAATGCCCCAAGTGCTCGTTCCTACCCCAAATCAGGAGTCTGGATCAGGCACAGTCTTTTGCCATGGTAAGAATTAAGTGACACCTTTTAGCTGGGCCACTTGTAAGGTCAGTATAGACCCACTGCAGTCCCAGATGGCCAGTACTGGGGTGTTTACCATGATGAATGCCTATATCATACCTTGTTTTGATTCTTTTAATTTCCTTAACCTCTCCTCTTTGGCTGGGGTGGGGGGAAGCCCCTTTCTCTCTCCTCTCCTTCTCCCAAAGAGACTCTCCTTGATGTCCCCATCTCCATGGGTGAGCCAGCCGTCTCCTTCACCGGCAGAGCCTCAAGGTTGCAAACACATGGGAAGTCAAAACCAAAACTATTGGGCGGCATTTTCCATGAGGTGGATACATGTAGCTGCCTGGAAGAAAAAATAAAGAGTTCAGATAATTTTTTATTTTCTCTTTGCTATTCAGAGAACTTCTGTGTCATCTGAGAAGAGACACAATGGGGAGCTGGTACTTGTTTTGCCAAATCAACAAGAAGGAATAGTCTCAGTTAAGGACACAACCCTCACAGGGATTATAAATGCAAAGGGAGATTAATTTATCCAATTGAACCTAATCCACAGAAAACACTGCAGCAAGGAAGGGGAGCACCCGGCTGTGGGCAATGGGCCAGGCGGAGACATACGAATCACATTAAAAACCTATAAAGGAACACCAGAAAATGTGGTTTAATACAGAAGTGCTTTCACTCCCGCATGCCTGTCCAGCTCCATGGCTTTTGCTGGAGATGCTCATGAGGCAGAGGCAACAGGATTTCAGCCCAGATCGCTGGGGCACCCTGAGGCTCTTGGATGTGGCATCTGTCCTGCTGGGGGAGGCAGCCGTGGGGGCATGGCAGGAGCAAGATGCTGTGTGAGGTAGCAGGAGGGTTCGGGACATCTGGTTTGCCTGTGGTTTTGGTGTCTGGGGGCCAAGTCCCACAGGATTTCTGTGCAGGCACAGGTGCTCAGTTGCCTCAAGCCCGGATGAGCAGCACTAAAGGCCTCATGGCTCCTATGTTCCCAGAGCAACATCCAGCCACAACAGAGTGCCAGCCTAGGAGCACTCACACAAACCACTGCACGTTTTGCATGTGCATCTGTACAGGTTTTTTTAAATATCAGGTCTGCAGCAGAAGGAAGCGTTTCCCCTGCCCGGGCCGAGTTGCAGGTGTGCAGGAGGAAGCTCTAACCAGGGCTGCTGACCACAGCCCACTGCAGGAAACTCAATGCTTTGAAGACATGGCATCCCATCCTCCTGAGCTCCTCAGCATGCTGTCAGTGACAAAAGCCTGTCTGCTCTCAGTCTGCTCTTGGCTGCCAGAGCCACTTCCCCAGCTCTCACCTAAACCTCCCGGCAGGCACGAGGCAAAGTGCCACAGCCCAAGGGCCCAGGAGGGCTGCTGGGGTCTCAGTCTGCCAGATGAAAAGGTTCTTTCCAAAGCCAGAAATCTGGAAAATGTGGTGATAGCTGGGAGTGACCCAGCACTGTTTTTCATACAGAAGAGAGGCAAAGTCTGCAGCTGAGACAAAGTCTGCAGCCAAGGCAAAGGCATTTGATTCCAGAAAAAAAACAACTTACCGCTAAAACCAGTCCCAGTGTGGTTTTGGCTGTTCAAGTCAGGAGAACGAGCACTTATAAAAATGAATAATTGAAGACATCATAAGTCTTTTATTAGCCCTACAGCAACCATAAACCCCTTCTGCTAAGCACAAAGAAATGCCCTGTTGAAAGTGTCATGAATGTATCATTCTCTGTGACTTCCCAAAGAGCACTTTGTGACAATTTATACCATGAAATGCCCAAAGTAAAAACATTTAATAATAATTTTTCATCAGATTTACAGTTTCTTTATGAAATATTCATCACTTCGATTCCACAATGATATTTCATTTTATAGTAAAATAAGATTAATAATGCCTTTAATTAACCATGTCCTTTCTTCTAAGTGATTAGATTTTGTATACAGAAGGAGAAAGAAGTGAACTGCTGCCCCTTAGCACATCACTGGTGTTTTAAAGCAAAGATTATTGAGTTTGAACTAGACCCTCTGCAAGGCACACAGGGACCAGACGCCTGGCTCAAGAATACAGTGACTCAGTGTCATTGTCAGTTGAATGACAAACCAGGAGGGTCCTGCACAGGGAAAACAGCTCCAAAATGCAGCAGGCCAGTGCCCAACCTGCTGCCCTCCTCCCCCCCACCCTACAATCACATCCATCATGCTGCAAAAGCAGGGACTCAGCTAAGGCACAGCAGAGGTTACAGGAGCTGGTGGCTCTGGATCGATACTGCAGTGAATGGAAAAACCATTATGGCCAAAATTTATTCTTGTGCATTTTCATAATGGAAAGAACAGTGTGATGTCAGGGTGTTATCTCACTCACAGGCTCATGACTTTCATCCCAGTGGCTGGGTGGACATGGATGATGCTGGGCTGTCACAAGGCAGTGCTACCAAACACAGCAGATGAGGGCTGCTGTTTACTGAGCCAAGAGGAACCCTGCTTGCACCCTGCCTGCCCCCTGCCTGCCTGAGGCCATGTTCAGAGGTGCTGAGTGCACCAGCACCCACACACCAGCCTGCAGTGACAGCTGCTCTCCTGTTTGCAAAGGGTGATAAAAGGAGGGGAAGGACAAAGAGAGGGAAAGAAGACCCCCATGTGAAGAGTCCTAAATCCTAACCAGCTGCTGTGGGCAGAGCTGGGAGTTACCCTGAAACCACAACAGCAGAAGCACCAACATCCCATGGCCCCTCACTGCCTGCACCATGCCCCAGCATGGAGCCACTTGCCCCCATGCAACCTCTGCCAAACTGCTCAAGGTTATGGGGCTGCACTCACCCCCTCTCCTTTCACATCAGACCCAGAGCAAATACACTTTTTCAGGTTTGTGTGGCTCCTTCAGTCACTCCAGCAACACTGTTACTCCAAATCAAGAGTACAGAATATGAAAGAAGAGACACTTCCAGTGATGGGGAGTGGTGACGGGGGGGGGATGGTGCCATTTCTGCCCCTCAGCAACTAAAAGTGATAAAAAAATAGGGGACAGGGGGGAAAACACCTCTTTAAAAAGACTGGAAGAGTGACGTGGACCAGGGAGCCCATGGTAGTTGAGCTGGGATTATTCCACCACATTGCACCAATGCCACAAAGACACAAAGCAAGCCTGATGTTTCTCTCTTCCATTCTGTTTTCAGCTGGCTGGGGTTCGGGCTCCCTTCCACCCCACAGCCCCCACACCAGCAGGGGAAAGAGCCTGGCTGGGCCAAGCAGAGGAGAATTGCGGGAGCATCTCTGCCAACAGTGCCATCAAGGGCAGACATTGTGCCAGCTGCCCAAGACGCCCAGAGGAAACCCCAGTGTGCCTTCCTACTGCTTTCCACCAAGCAAGGGCTCTTTGGGGGGATCACCACAAACCAGCCCCAGGGCCCCAGCCCCGGTGTGCTTGGCAGGGCATGCAGGGCCAGGGCAGTTACCACCATCTATTATCCACACCTCACAGCCAAGGGGCCCAACTGACTTGGACAGCGTGGAAATTCAAGTGTGCAAAGGAAACTGCTCTTCTCCATACATGAATTATTCAGAAATGCTCTCAGAATAAATAATGTATCTACTTTGTAAAAATGCATTTCACTGAACGCAAGGAGGCTTCAGGGTGGCTGCACGATCATCAACTGCAAGCTCTCCTTCCTTGTCTGCATTGAAGTGTTTGTTTTAATGGGCAAGTAGAAGTCTCATTAAATATCTCCTGCATAGCTCAGTCCACAGAGCAAAGCCAAAGAGGAGCACTGGGCAGAGGGATGCTCTCAGGTGCCTCGTTGTAAAGATGCAATCACTGCTGGGAGCGAAATTTGGGGAGGAAGCTTTGGCAGGCGATGCTGCAGGAGAGTGTTCTGCATACCAGATGGCTGAGGTTGTTATTCTATTCCCTGCCCAGCCTCTTCCCAGCCTAGAAGGAACCCCAAAACAAGACCAGCCTGTGCTAAAAGAAGCCAGTACCTGGCTCAGCTGCAAGTTGGGGTGAGAGTGGAGAGGGGTTGGGCAGAGTCAAGTACAACCCCTACAGGGGCCCTTCGCTGCGTTTCCCTGGCCCAGGCCAAAGCAACACCCTGAACTTGCAGCTCAGGAACAAATGCCCTGGGAACAGCTATAACGTTAATAAAAGGAGCTTTGAGCAGTATTTATAGGGCCCTGTTTCCTGAACAAATGCATCTTAATGTCCCTTTTGGCATGGGAAACCCTGCTGCAGCAAGATCGCTCACTGGGAGCCAAGCGGGGATCCCCTGAGGCCGGGGAAGTTTATTTGCGATCACCAAGAAGAGAAACTCACTGTTGCTCAAGCCTGGCAAGGAGCAGTTCTGCCAGAGCTGCCCATTGCAGGGAAGAAAAAAAGCCCATTTGTCCATGTGAAACGGGCCGAGAAATTGGTAACCCTGCTGCTGAGAAGCAGACTGGATTCATCCAACAAAGGCATCAGGGGGGTCCCATGGCCCTGCAGCCAGAGGGAGGGCCAGGACTCCCCCCACTCAGCCAAGCAGGGCACATCTCTTCCTCACTGCTGGCTTCTGGTGGTCCCCAACTGCTGGCTCAGCATCCCCACTGTGGCATCCACCTTTGGGGCTCCCATTTCCTCCAACACCCAACCCACAGTACCATCACCTTGGACAAGCAACCCACCATGCACAGCCTTGGTTTCCACATGGCCCTGCAAAGGCCCTGTCCCCTCCTGCGGGCTGGCCCCACCTTACCTGCACCTGCACAGCCTGCCCAGGCCACCACCACCAGGTCTGTCTGTCCCTGGACCTAAGCCACCTCCCTGCCCTCATGTAGGAAAATCTAGTGGGAACATCAGAATCTGTGAGCTGGTAACAGCCGCACCACGCACCGTGCTGATGGTCTCTGTGCCTCCCCAGTGGCACCATGGGGTTCAGTGATGGCCGCAGCAGCCCAATGCCACGCTGTCTTCTCCTGCACAAGGTGCACAGCAGACGCCGTGAGATCTGGGCAGCTGGAGAAGGGGCTGAGCAGCTTCTAAGGGCTCAGCGGACTGGCCTAGAACTCCACAGTCACCCGCAGGAAAACTGCTCCGCTTCCATTAATAATCAGCCACTAGGGGGAAGTGCGATGCTGGATGGGAAGGGTCTTGGCGCACAGCAACGCACGGGACAGGAGAATTGCCATTCGCGGCGGGGGCGCTTGCTTACCGTGGCTAAAGGCCCTTTGCTTTCACTGGGATTGGCTCTTCAGTACTCGCCGCACCCAATGCAGGTGCCCATGGGGCGACAGCGGGGACAGGCACAGGGTCTGTCCGGCCGCACGAGGGACTCGGCCGTGCTGCCACGGAGGGGTGACCCGGGGAGAGCGGCAGCAGCACCCCGGCAGCAGGCTGCGGTCCCTGCGCTGCGCGCAGCCCCGGGCAGCACCAAAATAGCAGGCAGCCGCGCTTCCCGCCTGCCCGCTTATTGGCAGCAGCAGCGTTTGCCGTTTTTAGCAAAGTGGGGAATGTGTTGTTTCTGGGACGTGCGGTATCCAGGGCCAGCGAGAAGACGAGGGAAGGGCCAGGCGTCCTGGGGAACAGCAAGCTGGGACAGGGCAGGGGCCAGCTCCCAGCGGAAGGGCTCAGGCCCTGGGGTGGGAGGCGCGGCAGCCTTGGGAAGGGAAGACCACAGGGAGAGTGGTTCCCATGGGCTGGGCTCCACAATGGTGCTGGCTCAAGGGACAACAGTGGACAGTTGGGGGCTCCTTCCCTGCCCCCACGGCACGGATCCTGCCCCTGGGACCAGGCTGGCCTGGACAGCCACCAACCTTCTGAGGCAGCCATCCCCACCTCCCCATGGCCAAAGCAGCTTTTCACTCCTCGATTTATACCAGCGGGACTGTGACTGCACTGATGGAGCACAGCTGATAACGAGCCTGCTGCTCTATTTTATTCCTGTTCATAGATGGCTAAATATAACTTCCTGCTTATTTTTAATTCTTAGTGAAAGCTGAGATCCTCAAACCACCATTTCTGTATTTTTCATGTTTGCAGGCTTGCATCAGATCCAAGAGAGACATCAAGGTCTGACTGAACGCAAGGTTTGTAGCCAAGTTAGTTATGGGCAGTGTGTCCTGCCCCAGAGATCTGATGACCACAGTGCAAACAGAAGGTATTGCAGGACTTGGGGACAGCAGCTTTCTTTGTGCCAGAAGGACTCCCCAGCCCCAACCAGAGCTGCTGCCTCCAAGCATTGCAGCTGTGGGCACGGCCAGTCCAGTCTGCATTTGGTGGCAGGTTTTGCTTGTCACCAGGCAGAGCAAAGTGCTTTTTAAATGTTTTACTAGCACACAGCTAGCTACAAGCAGCTCACTGGATTGTACAATATCTCCCTCTGCAGTGGGAAAAGGAGCCAGCACCAACCTGCAAACCAAGTAACAACCACAAGCGAGTGCATCAGGGGTTGTACCAACTGGTTATACACCCAGAGATAAACTTCCACCCCTCTTCTAGGAGGCAGGGATAATGTTTGGGAGGCTGTTTGATGAAGCACTGATGTATCACTGTGGTATTTTCCTAACAACTGAATGGAAAGGCCATGAAGTAATAGCAGCACTACCTATTAAACATGTCAGGTCCTATTTTCGTACCCTGGCAGCCTAATAAATATCCCAATCCTGCATTTTGGGGTTCAAGCTGAGAGTTGGCAGGGAAACCAGCCTTGTCTCGCTCACACCCCAGGCAAAGGCAGCCGAAAACCTCTCACCACCACTGCAAAAAAAGTTCCTATTTCACTTCCAAGATCCTGCTCCTACATCATTTCTCAGGAGACAAGACTTAAACACAAACACTGGCATCACACAAACACACATCTCACTTTTGATATAAATCATATTTATAAGAAAAAAACAGATCTAACTAGTTCTCTGTCATATTTTACTGGGGTTGCATGAGGGATTGTTTTAAGTCTCAACATTGCATGGAAAAACAATCAAAAAAATAAAATTCTTCAAATGCTGAACTAAAGGCTTGACCAAAATGAGGCAAATAAACCCTCCTGCAGCTCCTCCCTTCTGCACCCTTCTCCTCAGGACTTCAAAATTCACCCCTGCTGACTCCCACGTCTACATATAAGAACTTATTTATGTATGCATTTATAAATCCTTTTAGTCCTTCCAGATAGCTGGGTCTTTAGAACAACTCAGTAACTCACAATACTGTCCTGCTGACACAAGTTTCCCAAGGACACCAGCTGCCCAACACTGACTCCACACGCCCAGTTGCAACAAGGCCCATCACACTATTTTTCCTGGTCTGATTTTGCAAGCCCAGGTTTGCCAAGGTCCCTCCTAGCTAACCTTGAACTGCCCCGGGGTGGCCAGGGAGGAAAGCCTCTGCTCTCCAAGGTGTAACCTCTGCTTTGGAAGGGGAGGGATGCAGGAAAAAAAAGATTTTGTCTTGACTTACAGCAAAAACGTGGTAGGTTGAAAGGCATCTGTAGCAGTGAAGTTACTCTGATGATTTACAACAGTGCTGGTGCATACTTGGCTGGCTTCAGGCAGAACTCTTCCGCCAGCACTGCCCTTCCCTTCAGGCAGCTTTGCCCTTCTTTGGTGCAGCAGCAGTCTCCGGGCAGGAATGACTCTTGCCGTTAAAAGGAGAAACCAAAACGTCTCCCACAATAATTCATCTTCTAACATGTTGAAAAAAGAAAAACATATTCAAGTGCATTAATGTGAGGCTGCAGACGCACTTTCTCCATCTGCTGCTAACAACATTGCCCAACTTACGTGGAGCAGCAGCTTGCTCTGTGCAAGCCCAGCCCTGGAGCTTACACACAGGCTTCTCTGGCAAACCAGTGCTTCAATTCCTATCAAATTCCCAAACCCATCTTTTTACCTGTTAAGGCTATCTTCACAAGCTATCCCAATGTAACCAGATTATACAAGTGGTACAAAACTTAAGTGATAGCCAAGAAATAATGGGAAGACCCAACTTTTAGGTCAGCATGCGCAATAGCAAATGGAAAATGCAGTGTCTGAGCCTACAGCTCCTTGTACCCTTAGGGATAGTGATGTGGTAGCTGGACTTCATTTCCAAAGAGACTGCAGCAAGCCAACTAGGACTCAAAACAGCTGGTAAGCATGATTATTTTTTTCCCTCTTACTAAGTTCAGGATTTTCTCTCCTTTTGGGCTGAATCAGACAGACAGACTTTTCTGTTTGCAAGAAGGTTCCTTTCTTATATTCTGAGATATTCTGAGAATAGCCAGCCCATATTTTAAACTAAGACTAGCTGATCTCCCTTCAATTCATACTCCTGTATTTGAAAACATTATTTATAGATCAAAACCCCTAAATCAAAAGTAGTCAGGAACAACAGTGAAAAACCACATGGCTGTAACAGCGAGCACTGCACTGGCACCTTTCAATCCACCTCTGTCCTCAAAGAATCCTGGGAAGATTGGGCTTGCCCCAAATCTCTCTGAGTTCTATCAGCTGCTTGCCAGAAACCTGGACCACTCAGATTCAAGGTGTGAGTCCCCTGGAGCAAGTCACCACAGGAGCATCAGCAAAAATTTATGCTACAAGCATTATGAACAGAAAAAAGTTGAATGTAAGTTAAACCCCTGGTTAATACCCTTTGAAGAAAATACTGACAGTGGAAAACAGATGGATTTTAAATTTGTGCAGAGAGTTTTTATTATTTATATATATATAAAAATATAATATTTAGGTAGTGTTATGTAAAATTTAAATTCTGAACTGTGGTCTGAATCACTCACTGTGTAGCACTTATGAATGTCATTGTTCCTATGGATATGCTGATTTCTGCTGATAAATGAATAAGCTTCATATAATGCATATGATCTTTAAATATAGTAGCTGCCAAGGGAGTAACTGAAAGCCACCAAGAGTACTTAGTTCATCTATTACTTGTCCAAAATGTACAACTGACATTCAAATATAGCAGATTATTTCATGTTACACTGCTAAGCATCAGATGAAAAGACAAAAAGAAATGGGAAAGATACAGTAAAGGGATTATCATACCTAAACCAGAGTTTAAACTAGCAGACAGAGCTTAAAACTCCCTCTCTGTAAGAAAAACCTGTGCCAGAGAATTGCTTCATTCCTCAAACAAGCAAACTCAACCTGTAGTTGAGTCAAAGTGTAGCACCAGAAGTTGTTTTCTATTTGATTATCACAACACTTTTCTTATGAGAAAGAAGAAACCTAGATTGTGGAACGTACGGGCAGTGAAGAGCCGCCGAGGGATGCTGCGGGCAGGCATCGCTCTGAGCTGGACAGGCGGCTGCCAGGAAAGCTCCTGCAGCCCTGCTTTGGGCTGCCTCAAACTGGCACCACTTTTTACCCTAAAGGAGAGTTTTATTCTGCACCAGCAGAAGACTGGGGCTGTCTATTTAGCACACGTCACTAAAATTTTGATGACATTTCAGCTCTAAGCAGCATATGAGAAATCAGAACTAGCCCGAATAAAATCACCAAAATGCAGCTCAAGACATGCCATTTGGAGGCAGATTTTTATTGAACACTAGTGTGCTTTCATGCTGTTAGATACCTCCAGGCAGGCCGTGCTGATTTTGGAGGGGTGTATGCATGGAGCTGAGCCAGAGGGGACCCAGGTTGGGGGACAGAGCCCCCTCCCCTTTGTGCTGTCCCCTGGGGCACGGCAAAGCAGCTGCCTCACAGCCTGGCCAAACATGTACACCCTTGCTTGCCAAACCAAGGATTCATAGACATCTATTTGACTTGTCCATGGACGATGGCTACCTCCCTTTTTGCAAGGGTGCTTTTCACCTCCCCAAGTACAGAGATGCAAGAACTCTGCTGGCTCAGGTTCAGGCTGTGGTCACCAGACCCCATGGCATCCTCAGCCTGAAAACTGCCTCTGAGCCAGGGCCCGGCCCCATCTCAGGGACTGGGTGGCTGCTGGAGTGCCAGAGCCCAGGAGGGTGGGCATGGCTTCAGTAGTTCCCTGATTTTATGCATTAGGTATTGCCCACCAAAGCCATTAAGCATAGCTTTGAAGTTTTCTTCAAAGGCCCCCAATATCCTGCAAAAAATGCTATCATGGTAACCTCGTTGTTATTTAGCTTCCTTTGAAGCAATTACACAAGAGCTAATAAGGCATTATTTAAAATATGACAGTTAAATAGATTGCCTAGGAAAATCACTGCTGCAAAGAAGTTGCTCGAAAATCCTGTTTTTCACAGAAATTACAGAGCCAAGGGACTCTAATGGCCATGTTCTTACTCACTTTTTATTCCCTATTATGCCTCTTATAAACCTCGTAACAGGATACCTTTATTGTTGCAGCATATAATCTCTGCCTGGGGAGCAGTGTCACACAACAACAGTAATTTTAAAGTATCTGTTTCCTAAAACCCTGACTCAAAGCCCACCAAGGTCCCACTGAGACCTCTCTGGGAGCATCAGAACAAAGCCCCAGGCTGGCTGTAGGGTGTCACCACTGACCTGCTTCTGGGGAGCTGCACCAATTGCTCTGACTAGCAAAGCAACTAAATTAAAGAGTACAGTGCCTAAATGCTGTGCAACTTGTCTTCCTGTAATCCACAAACATAATTTGGGTGAAAAAAACCCAGTATAATAATTTCCTCTGGTTGTTCAGAGGAGATGGAAAGCCTGTCTGTAGCTTCTGTTCACTTTACATAGTCCAAGGTCAGAGGCTCTAAGAGCAACTGTGAGCTGAGCAGATGGTTTAAAGGCTTCTGAGATTTTGAGACAGGTTCTGCCAGACCTGTGCTTCTCATCAGCTACTCACTCAGCCAGACAGAAATTAAAGCATGGCTAATTGAGCAGAGCTTTGCAAATAAACTGGTCACAGATAGCATGGCATCTCTCCTGCTCGGTCCCAAGCTACATCTGTGCCTGTGCAAAGAACCCATGAGCACTGGGGGAGTAACTGGAATTTGCTCCACTCCATGCTGGACGTGCTCCCAGGCTGCTCCCAGGAGCCTCATAATCGTTTGGCTCATGGAGCTCATCCCACCACCGTGCTGGATGCAGAGGGGCCCCTAGGGGAGCAGAACTGCTTTCCTTTGGACATGTTGATGGCAACTTCAGCCTTCTGTGCCTGTTCTTTATTCACGGGTGGGTTTTTTGTGTGTTTTTTTTTTCCTGTTAACCTTTACAGTTAACAAAGTGATTGTTCATATCAGGAACTGAAGATGAGGAGCCCAGCAGGCTTCCTCCTTTGCTTGCTGCTGATGGTGGCCCCCCATTGCACAGAAGTGGCCTCCCAGGAGACCCAGCCTGACCCTAAAATGCCGTGTGCCAACTGGATGGGAGGAGCGCCTGGCTACCCGGGCCACAATGGGCTCCCTGGCAGGGACGGGAAAGACGGAAAAGATGGACCAAAGGGAGAGAAAGGAGAAGAAGGTTGGTGAGGAGCAGGGAGTATGTTGGGGCTGGAGCCTGTGGGCAGCCCCAGCCCTAAGGGCCAGCCCCTACAGGTCTCATATCTGATGGGTCAATGCCTGACATATGTCCAGATGATTTCTGAATATCGCCAGGAATGGAGATCCCACAGCCCAAGTCCAAGAGGTCTGGTGGTTATTTTTCCAATTAATGGTGTTTTTTCAGACACGCTGCTCTTGGCAGCTCTGCACACAGTCTGGGGAGTTAGCGGGCTTTCCACTTGCTGTCTCAGCTCATGGGAGCTGTTGAGGTCCTCCAGTCTTTCCTCAGCTCCGTGCTGCCAAGCAGAGCCTCATGCCACAGCCCCGTCCATGTTTCAGGCTGGTGGGTAGCAGCTGCTAGCACAGTGCAAACACAATCCCCTGTCCCCACTCTGTCCCCCAGGTATGCAAGGTCCTAAAGGTGACCAAGGTGCAGTAGGAGTCCCAGGGCCGAGAGGATTTCCTGGAACCCCGGGGATGATGGGACAGAAGGGCGAAGGCGCCTTCATCTACCGCTCTGCCTTCAGCGTGGGCCTGAAGGAACGAGCCCCCCCACCCCAACGTCCCGATCCGCTTCACCAAGATCTACTACAATGAGCAGAGCCACTATGACACCAGCACCGGCAAGTTCCTCTGCAGCATCCCTGGCACATACTTCTTCGCCTACCACCTGACAGTCTACCTGACAGACGTCAAGGTCAGCCTCTACAAGAAGGACAAGGCAGTGATCTTCACCTATGACCAGTTCCAACAGAACAACGTTGACCAAGCCAGTGGCTCTGTCTTGCTGCACCTTAGCAGTGGGGACGAGGTCTGGCTTCAGGTGTATGGGGAGGGGGAAAACAACGGTGTCTATGCTGACAACATCAATGATTCCACTTTCATGGGCTTTCTCTTGTACCCAGACCTGAGTGTCCATTAAAGCATGGGAAAGGTTGAGGTGGCTTAACCCCCATCCTGGGACACCGGCGCTATAGCTATACTGTATTTACCAGAAAATTGCCTTTTGTGGGGGCAACGATTGCCAAGGGTGGACCCTCTCTGCTGTGAGAGCAGTGAGGTTATACATGAGTGACTTCCATGGGACCAAGAGTTCACTCCTACCTCTGCTCTTGCTCTCCCTGGGGAAACCTGGGCCCAAAGTCAAACATCACTCCTGCCACACCATGAAAGAGTAACTCTCAAAATGCCTTAACCATTTTTTAAATAGAAAAGTGATAAGAGAAAAATTGGTTACATTTAAATATCACATTCTAAATTTCCCCTTTTTAAACCACTTAAGTCCATTTAAACCAATGGTATACATTTTAGCCAGCATTTTAAAATTTGAGTAGAAGAGGGAGAAGACTATTCACAAAAGCCATCTTTGCTCTTGTTTTCAGCTGCAACAGATAGCTCAATTTTTTCCATTTTAACTCCCTACCTTACTAGGGCCTTTCACTTCCACCCATGGTTTGTTGTCTCCCTTATTTAGCCCAGATCTTTGAATATATTCAGATTATTTGCTTTCATTGATGTTATTACTTTGATTTTCCTTTTATGTTTATCCCTTATCATTATCTCTAATGTAGGCAGTATGCTTGGTTAGGGCAGGGATCTTCTGTCTTGATTTATCTGAAAAGCATTATGAATGCCAGTGAAACCACACAACAAAAGCAGCCCATTGACCGTGCAGCTTTGAGGGCCCCAAGAGGATCACAGATGTGTTGGCTGCACAGTTGTGATGCTCAGAAATGCCAGCAGCTCCCCAGCAAACACTGTGCCTGACCAGGCAGCCTCAAGGCTCCTGGGTAGAGGGGTCCTCAAGGTGGATGTGTCCTTTCCCATATCACTCACCTGGCACTGGAGGTGGTAGTACAAGTCCTTGTTCAGCCCAGAGGCTAACAGCATGGGGCACACTACCAGCATCTTACAATTTCTGTCTGCAAGCTGGCAGGATCCTGTCCCATCTCCCCTCTGAATAACTCCCAAGTGCAGATAAAAGTTGAGATCTAGCAACTGTCTTTCTACTTTTCCACACTGTAAGTGATGGTTTGCGCACCAGCTGGGCAGAGCTTCAGGTAATGGTGGGATCGCCTGTGTTGAGTGGGCTCATGGGATGAAAACCCCCAGGATCTGCCCCAGCTCTCATCAAAGGTACCCTAATGGGGGAAAGAGTATTAAGGCTGGGATTAGTAGCAATCCCATCAAACTGCTCTCCAAGAAGCTTGCTTGACTTGTAGCGATAAAAGAGGACTTGATGGTTTCTCAGATACAAAGAAGACTCCCATTAAGCTTCAGAACAAGCTAACACAGATCAGAGCTAATATGTTATTACAAGCACAAAACAGCAGTAAGAGCTTCAACTGAAGTTACTTCTGACAGCATTTTCTACACTCCAGCAAATTACCACATTACAAATAATATCAACAATAAAAATCTCTCTCGATGAAAATGCTCCCACATTTTTGTACGCGTCGTTGGGAAGGATTTGAAGAAGGGGACATTCTCCTAGCCTCAGCAGGCAGCCCAATAGAAAAAAAGATATATATATATATATATATATACTTTTCCAGCAAGGTAGGGGCACCCGGGTCTGGCACACACAGGGACACCCTCCTCTTGCTTTCCCAAGAAACTCCTCACCCTCTAGCTTTCATCAAGGCTTCAGCATCTCACCACCTCACACTGTATTGCCTCCTTTCTGCATAAGATGAGCTCTGGTTTCCAGACTGTTTCCCCAAACCCACTGTGCCTGAATCTACTCCGACCAGACCACCAGAGGGCCTGTGCTGGCCCAGGGGGCTTCAAGCATACTAGACTGAGCAAGGGCCAAACTGATGCTCAATCAGATCATGCTGAATTCAGAGAGCTGGGAAAAACCCCGCTCCTATTGTGTGGATTAAAAAAAAAAACACCAAAAACCTAATCCATAAACAGTTACTGGATCAAATGGCATAAAAGGCTTAAATTGAAAGAAGCAAGTCAGAGCTTTTGCAGTGTTTTTTTCAAATCTTTTCAGATGGGTTTTCTGAAGGCTGGGGAAATTGAAACAACCAAAGTGCTAAGAGGCATTTGGGATAAACACTAGGAGGAAATACCAATTTAAAGACTAGCTCCCAAGAGGCAGCCAAAATGAATTATTCCTTTCTTTGCTGCCACACAGCAAGAGCAAACATTCTTTCAGTTTTGTTCTGTACAGGCCAGGGCAGAACCCAGGATTTCTTTGCAACCCCCACAGCTGCCTCATCCCCAGTGTGACCCATATCAATGTGACTTCCACCCAGGCCAACCGCATCTCCCACCTTCAGTCACCATGGCTGTAGTACAAGAAACACACTGACTGTGTGTTAGAAACAAGAGGGCTTGGGCCGTGCTGGCCCTTCTGGGAACATCTTGACAAGCCCAAGTACTGTTGCCTCTGCAAGCCATGGGGATGCATAAAGGAGGGAGCAGCCTGGTTCATGCCAGATCTGGCTTCAAGAGTATTTGCATCTGCAGTAACCCAGGGCAGGAAAGCAGCTCTGGTGAGAGCCTCCTCTCAGCTCCTCTCTTCCCAAAGCACTATAGGGACCTCTGTATTTACAGGACATTTTCAAACACACTTTACAGAGTTTGAATCCCAGGCTAAAATTCTGCTCAAGGAGAGACTTCCTGCTTGAGAATACCACACTCTTTCTAGGCTGCCTGTTTTATCAAGCAAGAAACCACAGTAAACAAGACAAAGCACTTGGAAAGTTTTAAAGAAAGCCATTAAGGCACCACTGCTCTGTGTACTGGCTTTTCCACCTTCTCACAGCCATAAATACTGAAACACAGCTTCACCATTGTACTCAGCCTCCAGGACATCCTCCCATCTCCCTGTTTGGGCAAGGATGTTCCACACAGGGTACCTGCATTGCTCACACGTGTCCCAGCCAGGCACCACAAAAACCAGCAAACAGCAGAGTAGCCCCCCAGTGAGCACAGCCCAGGCAGCAGGCTACGAGTGAGGCAAGCCCCTGCTGCATTGAAACAGGGGACAAAGCCCTCCCTTTGGGGATCTGGACTGTTTTATGAAGCCTTTCACCTCAAATCTCCATCAGATTCTTGCTCTGCAGCACTCAGCTAAAGAGACACCTCTTTAGCAGGCACCAAATCCTAGTTTAAGCCACCCACCACCCAGAACACCCCCAGGAGCAGCAATCAGCCCCCCTCCAAACCCTAGGGCAAATGCTCCCGACAGAGGCTGACCCCATCAGCAAAGCAAGCACAGGCTGGACAGGCAGAGGAGAGCCCCACTCTCAGCAAACACAGCCCTGCCCCACTGCAGCCAGTGTTGAGCCCTGGAGCTGCCCTTAGCCTCTCCATTAGCACCTCCAGGGCTGCCCTTAGCCCCTGCAGGTGGCTGCACGGGGGTGCTCCACTAGCAAAAAATCTGCTGACAAGCTTCAGGAACAGCAGCTGGGCATGACCAGCAATTGCCCACTAAGCTACAAGCCCCCACAGAGTCCTTCAGCCTTATGGTTGAATATAAACTCCCACCTTCCTGGCCCTGACATGCCAGGGGCAAACAGGCAGACTGACCATGGTGACCCAAGGCATGGAGCTGCAGGACACCACACTGGCCTTGTGCTACTTTAGGGAAGAGCTGCAGATAGGCTTTGGGAAGGCACTAGGGTTCTGTGTGATGAGCTATGAGGAGCTCCTAATGAATCCAGCATTTTTCCATTCTTGAGTTGCTGCGGTTTTACTCTCCCTCCATGCTTCATAAACCTGTAGGATGGGAAAATCTGGCCAAAATAGGCACATATTTAGACATTAGGAAGACATTCTTTAGTGTGAGGGTGGTGAGACACTGGCACAGGTTGCCCAAGGAAGTTATGGATGCCCCGTCCCTGGAAGTGATCGAGGCCAGGTTGGATGGGGCTCTGAGCTGGAGCCTGAGGATTGCACAATGCTTTGAGCATATAATTATCTTGTTATGAGAGACAAGAGTGACACTGACATGGTGAAAGGGCACAGAATCACCTGCTCTCCAACACATTTAAATGTTTTAGTTGGGCTTTTTTTAGTCAATCCTGACAATAGATGCCTGGTAAAAAGTTAGGTCTCACTATTTACTGTCTCTATAGCTGTGGCAAGTCTAAATGGATGGTTTTCCCTTTAGAAATGAAGGTACTGCTGCAGGCACACAAGTGGGATGCCTCTGGGCATCAGCATTGCCTGCAGCTCCTATTGGATTGCAACCAATATGATGAAGACACCAAGAATGAGGTCTTATTTGCAGCTTTGTAATTAGGACAGGTAATAAATTAAGCACTCAGCTCTTCTGATCTTGACAGCAGTGTTTGACTTTCCCCTCCCTGTAACACTGCTCACAGAAATATAGCAGGAAGGCAGCATGCTCTCCTGAAGGCAGCAAGCAAGAACACTTCCCAATGAAATACTGAAGCCATTGCACTAACAATTGGGGAGAAATAATGTGGCTACAGCTGGAGAGACTGGCCAGTCTCATCCAGCAGAGAAATTATCTGTGAAAGCTTCCATGGCCCTTTTAAACACAATTATAGGCTGACCCTAATTGTGCCTCAACCCCACCTATCACTTGTGCCAACAGTTAACTGGAATACAAACAGCAGCTGCACTAAACCATTAAGAGCTACAAGAAAGAGATAAATTGCTTGCTAGACTTGCATCGTATTTATTTGTGAAGTATAAACTCACTAGAGGCTTTTCAGCATGGAAGAAGGCAGAGGGATTAGGATAAAGCACTACATTTAGCTAATCAGCTATTGTATTTCCATGCAGGAAATGCCATTGGATTTGAAGTTTACCCTTTGAAATACACCAGAGGAAACCAACTCTGAGCATACACAGGCTCAGTGCTTTTCTAGGAGCCCCGATGTGACTCACATTCCAGCCCCATCACTGAGAGGGGGTCCACAGGGAATAGGGCTGCACTCTCATCTGCCCAGCATGTTGTCATGTGCTGAACAACTGCACATTGAGAGCAGGAAGATGCCTGCCAGCTTCCCAGCACTCTGGGGAAGCAGCAAGAATGCTGTTCATTCATCTAAATCAATTCCTTCTTGATGGAAAAAAATACCTTCCACTTCAATTACTGAAGCAAAATATTGAAGGGAAAACATTTTAATTCCCTGGAAATTAACTAAGAAAAAAAACAACAACAAAACAACCCAAACAAAACAACCAAGGAAAACCCACTACTGCCACACTAGGTGTGAGCTTGCCTATTCCTGCTCACATGAAGAGCTAACCTGGCATCCAGCTCAGAAATGGCACTGCAGAACTATTACATACAGATGACAGCCAGCTTCCTTTGGCATGGTAACTTCTTCTCCCTCACAATGGCTTGTTTTCAGCTCAAAATAGATCACACATTTTTAATTCCTAAGAATATACTGTGACAGCAAGCAGTTTCCTGCAAACAGAGAAGCGGCCTTGTAAGAGTATCAAAGGGAACGGGCTGACATTTAAGTGTTTTGAAGCCATTCCTTTTCATCTACAAGGCACAACTGGCTGCGCCCCTTCTGAAGCATTTCAGCACTTGGGACCTCTTCCCGCCAAAAGTCAGGCCAAAGGTCAGTGTTATACATGGCCAGCTGGGGACAATTCATGACACTAACCTCAGTTCCTCCATGAATCTATTCAGACTAGAGCCTTGATTTGGACATTGAAATACTCAGCAGTACACGGCAGCTTGTAAAATCATATACATTAGCCTAAATGTGTGCAAAATGCTGCTACAACAGGCTCGTTCTTCCACTCAGGAATACCTGAGTGGCGTCCATCTCCACAAAAGGTACAGGAAACAAAGCTCGGTAAGTGAAATGGCCAAGGCAGGCAAATGCCCTTTAAATTGATTTTTATTAGACATTTTGACATCTTGTGATTATTTCCTGACAACAGGCTGATGGCTGGCAGACTAATTAGACTGAAAGTCTTGATAAATGACAATACAAAAAACATTTGAAGCTGAAGGGCATTCTGTTCTTCAGATTAGCCTTTCCATATTAATACTGTCTCAAAAGGGACCCAAACAAATTAAAGTACCTGATGAAAAGTCCTTACACGTTGACAGCCCTCTTCAGAAAGAGGAAGCTGTATACACACCCCTCACTCAGTCTCACTGCACAGAGGCGAACTTCAGACAGCTACAACATACCTACCAGGCTGTCACCCTATTCCAACTCTGAAGAACTTCCATTTCCCTTCATGCTAAAAGAACAAACTCACACCAGGTATCAGATTTGCAACTCTTCATGCTGAAGAACAACCGTTCACAGTGGCTTTGTATCCTAGTGCGGAACTGCAGTACCCGCATTCCATGGGTTGATGTCTCAGATTGTGGCGGGAAACCTGTGGAGCAGGGCGGGGTGTCTCGCCAGGCGGTTCCCCTCTCCAGGGACAGGGCAGGAGTATCGGTTTCTCACACATGCAAATGCTCCCCCTCAGGCTGGGAGGGCTAGTGGGTTAAGCATGAAGTCCCCGAACTCGCTCTCTTATTCTTCTGCCTCCTCTCTCATTCTCTCTTCTCTCTCCCATCACCTCAGGATCATAACCAGGAAGCCCACCAGCGTGGGATCCTGGGAGTGTGGAGCTCTGAGAACCAAAAGCAACCTCCCCTGGCCCGTGGGGACGGGACACCTCGAACACACTCCTCCTGCAGTGATCAAACTTAAGGCAGATAGATGAAAAACAAAAGAGAACTCCATACAAAACAAGAAGTATTCCAAAACCATGGTGACCATCTTTAGGAATCTGGGCATCAGCAAAAGAAAGTAGCTAAAAGAGCTGAGGTGGCAAGGGGGTTTCTTAAACCCATTTCATCTTTTGCACCTCTGTTTACTGGCAGCAGGTCCCTTCTCCACATCTAGTCGGGAGGAAGCACAGCAGCAAAGCTACAAACAGTCCAAATGCAGTTGCTGCCACTCAGTCAAAATGTTTACGCTGGTTTTAGTGAGGAAAGATCAAATGCCCTGCCTCTGAGCACAGTGAGCACTAAAAAGGGAAAGCAGACTGCCTCAGCAAGACTGTTCCTTCAGGGACACGTTGTGAAGTCAGACACTAAGCAGAGTAAATGTCAGAATGCTGATTTTAACATACACTGCATGATGAAACAGAGGATGCTGAAAAATCCATAGGAACACAATACAAAGACACCCAAGTCCTACTGTGCTTCACGTTTTTAAGCTCAGGGGCCAGCGTACTTACTGTTACACTCAAGATTTCATTCTTTAAGGCAAATCCAACAAAGAAAAACATGTGAAAGAAGTATGAGAAGAAAGGGTTTCTCTCCAGGTGAAATTTAAGTAGTGTGAAATCTTTAAAGAAAGATCAAAGTATATTTTTTGTGATCAATTTATGGAATACTGACTGCACTTCAGATTAGACAGGATTAAACTCTTGACTCTGAAATAAAGTGCTAAAAACTCACCTGTTCTTTTCATTCAGAGGTTCACTTTGGTCACTGAAGGGTGCAAAATCAACCGCTTCCAAAAATGTTGTGAAAACTCGTGTCAAAATTCAAATTAATATCAAACAGACTGATTCATACACACAACACATATAAAAATATGAATGATTATGTGCTGGAGGAGCAAAGAATCCTAGAAGTATTTTCTTTCTACACAATAGAATTTCAAGAATGAAACTAGATTTTTAAATACAAGCATTCCTATGGCCAAAATGTTTTTCTGCTTTAAACATCAAGATAAAGTTACTACTTTTATTCCTGTGCTTCCTAGATTAAAAGTACTGATGGTTGCTGATTATCTATCTTGAAACAGAAGACAACACATGATTGCCTTAGTGCAGCTGGCAAATGACAGACTATTCAGAAAAAACCCACCACCTTAGCCCTAGATAAACCTATATTGTGGGCTTAAAAAAAACTCTTCCAGGCAGCAATATGCCCTGCTGTGTATCTTTATATAATATCCAAAAGTAACAGTGAATGATTTAATAAAAAAGTCATTCTCAAAGGGAGCTTGGAACACAGCAATATCTACTTTCAAAGAATGTCCCGGGGAGAGTTTTTGTTAGTATTTTATTGAATGAGCACATCAGCAAGTAAAATTTTAAGAAAAATCTACACACAACTTCCTAGAAGTAACAATCCACAATTCCCTCCTTGGTTATCTTTAACCATCTGGTTTTCATATTCCCCAAACAGCTTATACAGGCTTTTCCCACCCTCTGTGATTTTCCTGGTTTGATTATTTTAATAAATAATGGACACCACAGGTGATCCTAGAGGAAAATCCGCATCTCAGCACTGCACAGCTTGACAACAAAGTTCACTGGATGTCATCGTCATCAAAGAGATCTTCAAAATCTAGTCAGAAAAGTAAGATAAAGTAAAATTAACCTTCAAAGTTTGAACTGTTACATATGCACACACTCAAGTATAGTTCTTCATTATTTGGGTTAAAGACAGAAATAAAGGTGAATTAAGTGAATGAGAGTTACTGCACCATTAGTTACTAGAAATGTAACATTCAGGGTCAAAAGAGACAGAGAGGAAAGCAGGTAGACCCACATATATGTTCTCCATCATACACAAATTAAACTGCTTCATATTTACAATGCAAACTTTGCAATTCAATTAAGGAAAGAAAAGTAAACTTCAAAGGAGAGGCTTTTATAAATGCATTAAGTAGCCATCACATTCAGAGTGGATCAACAATGATTCCCAGACTCCAGAACTAAGCAAGTTCTAGCTTGTTGCATGCAGCAAGTCTCACATGTAGAGACCCCTGCAGAATTCTGGCTTTAGTTCACAGTATCCAGGCACATGGTTATCAATTTTGCAGGCTGACATTTGCATTTATGATTTGCTGCTAAAAAGCCCTTCTTTAAAGAAACATTTCATTGCTGTGAAGGTGCTAATGATGTTCTCTTAACTCTACTTGGACTTCTATCTTTGTATACTGAGCATGAACTAACAACATAATTGAAACTAAGTCTTTATTCTTACATTTGCAATGTACAAGTGCCACAAAATAAACTGATGATTAATTCTCACTTAGAAGAGTTCTAAACGACCAATGGAATATAATACCACAACTTTATGGAAATACCTACTCCTAAATGTGCTGGCTCCCTCACAACTGTCGAGTATGTATCAAAGTTGAACTTCCTTTTTCTCCTGTGTTCCAAGACTTTAACAACACAAGAAACCTACTTTATTTCAGAATTTATACCAGTTTGTGACATCAACACCAATACAGCAAAATTCAACACTGAAATTAATTGTTGAAATGTCTAAATGTATGTCTTAAGAAACACAAAAAACCACCTTGGTAAACAAACGTAAGGTGGTGTATATCCTACCCCTAAGCAGCCACATACATATGTTCTCCTCTCTAAAAGCAGCTGTATATATTTACAAGCATACCGTTGAATTTCAAATGCAGAAAACATATAAAAAACAGTTTTATTGTGCTTTGGAGACACATGCATGCATACCTTAAGTAACTAAAGAATTATATATAAAGTAGTAACACAATTTTGTAAAGTTCTGTCCACGTTTTTACCTGTATTTGCACTGTTTAACATAAGCTATTTGTTATCCAAACAGATCAAGGCATTTTCCTTGTAGCGACTAACATCCTAAATTGCCTACAGCCTTCAGGAGAGAAAAAACAGAAGCGTCGTATCACTCCCGCTCGCATAATTGAACACTGAAGTGATCTTACAACAGCGCTCACTAGGAGTGTGGTTAGTGAGAACTTTAGCGACTACCAAGAATTAAAGACGTGAAAGCAAGGAGAAACAAAGCAAGGTTTGTGTTGGTAACCGCCAGTTTCTGTCACTGTCACCTGGCAGGCCCAAGGCGTTACCATCCCCACCAGGAGTACAGGAGTCACGGTGCCCCCCTACCCGCCACCCCCGGAGCGCAGCAGCCCTTACCGTTGAAGAAGTCGGCGTGCACCGCTTTCTCGTTGGCGGCCAGGTCCATCAGCAGCCCCGTGCTTCCCCCTGCCTGGGAAAGCAACCACTGAGCGCCTCCAGGCCGCGGCCCGACAGCACGGCCCCACCAACACCCAGGAACCCCGCCGCCCCCATCCCTCGCAGGCAGCTCCCCTAAATACCCCCTCACCTCATCCAGATCTACGTAAGGACCGGCTCCCTCAGGGAACATCTCGTCTACCGCCGGCTTCATAGCGGAGACGCCTCCGCTCTGCTCCGCACCGCCGCTTCCGGACACGTGACGCCTACTTAGTTTATAGGGCCAGCGGAGCGGCGCTCTGTTCGCTTGGCGGTGCTCTCGCTGGTTGCTCAGGGTGCGGGCCCCGCCGTTGCCTTGGCGAGGACGGTCAAAATGGCGGCGCCATTTTGCTCACCCCGCCCTCCTCACCATGGCAACGGGGGCCTCGGGCTAGGCCTAATGCGAGAGAAATGGCGCCCAGCTGGCCAAGGGGCTTCTAAGAGAGCACTGTATCTCTGCAAAGGATGTGGCTGTGAATCATATTCGCGGTTCTTCTGTTGGAAAATAACTCGGAAATTTAGAATAATGCAATCATTTTGTGTACTATGTACTTTCTCTACATATACAAGTTAAAGTTGTAGTCAGGCACCCAATTAGTACCAGAGCTGGCACTGAGCAATAACAAGGCAAATCATCAAGAGGTTTTAAGGGTCTCTCATGTAAATCACTAGCTTGGCTGAGACGACTTGAGGTCTATATGGAAAATTGCAGCTAAGGAATGCAGGAGGTGATAAAGAACAACCAAAATCAAGAAGATGGACGGCTAAACCAGTCCGGGGCAGTTGGAGCTGTAGAGCTTGCAATATTGTTTCCTTTAGGTGAACTTAGCTCATATAGTGTAATTATAATACTAAAAATCACAACCCAGGTCAAAAAGATCCCTGCCATGGTGAAGACCCTTCACCTGAGTATGTGTGATAGTAGAAATAGTGATGTAACCATATTATAACTATATGTAAATTGCTAAGCAATCACTGTAAGGAAGAAGGTTTTGGAAGCTTACTAACTTGAGATTTTCCATTGCATATTTAAACAGAAAACTATGGTTTGTTGTGCCTGATTTGTGGGAAGGCATCAAGCACCCAGCTTTGTACAAACCTGCACTAAACAACAATGTCTCCTTCCTAAAGGTAGTCTCTTTGCATTTTGGGAGATATCTTAAAATGGTAACACTTCCAGCCACCAAACTGGTATTTAACTGCTACACACAGAGAATGGGTTCCTGAGTAAAGGCTGCCAGTGCTACCTGTAAAAAAACCACAACAATCCTCCCCAAACTCTGCAACAGAATCAAGGAGTTTATTGATTTTGTGCAAAAGCATAAGTTGTAAAAAGAAAAAATGCTAATTTAAAGCATGAAACACTACATGTGGCTGCTGGGGGTATTAATAAGTGGCAGTTAAGGTGCATCCGCTAGCAGCCTTGTGTTTACTTAAGCATCCTGGCCAGCACCAGCTGCAGCACAAATGAGTGAAGCAATTAGTGCTCATGGTTGGGGACGTTATAGCCAAGGTGACTTCCAAAAGGGAACTGGGCAAAGAAGGCTCTGGCCATTTCATCGATCCTGTCGTAGGCTCCCAAGGTCCGGAAGTACTCCACATAGGACCAGAAATCATTGGCTGAGAAGGGCCAGTATGGCAAGGCTACAGACTCCTGGTAGAGATCTTAAAAAAACAACAAAAAAAAAACAACAAAAAACAAAAAAACAAAATTGCTATAATAGAAAGCGTTTTTGTTGAAAGCTTGGGCTCAGGAGCCAACACAGTTTGGGGTTGTAAGTTCCCTTAGGGGGCTTGTGGTCTCCTGCAGCAGGAGAGAGGCAGGCAGGGCCATGATGCCCTCCATGCCCCTCTGCACAGAAGATGAAGTTAGTGTCTTCTGCTCCAGTGGCACAAGAAATGGCAGAGTGGGACAAGATGGAGAACAGGAACAAAGGGACACCATCAGCATTTTAGGGCAATTAAAGAATTTCCTGGGCTGCTTTAATTTCTAGAAGGCAGCTGGTTATTTAAAAGCAAGGAGCTATTACAACTGAAAGGCATTTTTCCCCATTCCACACCATTTCCTCTGCCCAGTATAAAAATACAGGCAATAAGGCACCATCATCTACATTGTGCCTCTGCAGCTGCCGACTCTGCCCACAAGGTCCCAGCAGTAGAGCCAGGGGAAAAGGCCACACAGTTGCTCCTCAACCACCTCAGCACAAAGACAGCCCAGCTAAATACAGCTGAAAATGCAGGAGCTGACCACTCTTGGGCCCAAATCTGGGCAAACACAGAAGCATATATAAAATGTAAACATTTGCTGAGACCACAGTTACAAATGTCTTTCTGCGCAGCTAAGCTAAACCCAGTATTTTGTTTTGATTTTAAAGCCCATTTGAATAAATGGGAGTCATACCAACCACCAGGCTCAGCTTGGGACTGGGGTCTTCAGTGGGAATTAAGAGCCTTCTACAATCCTATTGTCAGGCCTTAATTTTACAGAGTAAATTTTTCAGCACACAGGCACAGATGGCAAATAACAAATCAAATGAAATCAAATGAGCCAGCCAAATGCTGTCTGCAGTGGAAAATTCACTGTTTAAACCAGCTGGCCTTAGATTCACTTTGCAGTCTGCTGCTTGGCCCAGTGTGAAAGAAAACCATAACTGGTGGTAATGAGAGCAACAGGATACTGCTTGAACAAGGTTTTATTTTTAGATAGACACACAGTCCCCTGACTAAGAGGTTGCCACAGAAATACTTGCTGTGCACAGATACCATAGCACCCTTAACCTTGTGGAAACACAGATGATGCTTTCAGCAGATTTTAGTGCCATAAGGAAAGAATAGAGCATCGGGGAAAAATGTTTTTAGTTAGGAGTAATCACATTAGCCCTCATTCCATATATCAATTTCTCCTTTCAATATCTGTTATTATAATCTTCCTGCATATTTGTAGCTTTGCACTCAGGATGCTGCTTGCTATACTAGCAGAGATGTACACTGGCAATATCAGTACCTTGTTATTGCAGATACTTCTCTGCAACTTTGTTTTCAGAAAAAATTCTGTCTGAAAACACAAAAGAGAAGTGAACTAACAGTCATCAGCAAGCCAGTGTAAACATCATTTGGATGTTGAGGGTTTTTTTTAATCAAAGGCAAATGCTAATCCAATGGGCTAATCACACAAAGTGACAGGAACCACAGGGTAGCTGTGCTAAAGAATTTATTCCAACATTTCGCCAATTGGATTTGTGGCAATTTGTAAATTTTAAGCTTGTTGTTCTGGAAGCCAGTATTTCTTGCCAATAGCTAGGCACACATTTAGTATTACTGTTCAGGACAGGCAGCATTCTCAGATGTCTGATAAGTCTGGTGCTTTCCAGTTACGATTTTGTACAACCGAGTTGGTGACTTGATCATAACCCCTTTTTGTTTTAAGACTGCAAGTATGTTTGCCCTGTTATTAGACATTAATAGGTCAGCTTTAAATATATTTTAAAGAAAATTCTAAAAAAACACCCTTTTTTCCCACCAGAACTAGATGAAAGCACTTGCACAGCCCACTGAAGTTGGTAAGTGTTCCTGCCAAAATCGCTGCTGGGGATCAGGTCTGGGAATTATAAATTACTTCTAATTGTTAGTGATACAATGGAAAGAAAAAGACATTAATAATTACCATCTCCATCCCGGACTGATCGAGCATCTGTAAATAAAGAGGAACCTCATCAGTACCAGCTCCTGCACAGAAGGACTTTGTTAATAAAAGGTTTCCTGTGGAGCCAAACACTGACAAGTTCTTTAATGCAGATGCAGGACCCTCTATATAGACAAATGTTTTCTGCTTCTTCAACAGCTGAATAAGGAATTCCCCAGTTGCAGTTAC
This sequence comes from Hemiprocne comata, assembly GCA_020745705.1. NCBI lineage: Eukaryota > Metazoa > Chordata > Aves > Apodiformes > Apodidae > Hemiprocne > Hemiprocne comata. Next base: position 5,550,875 of record CM036594.1, on the reverse strand, counting down.
TCTGTGCTGCAAAACAAATGCTAACAAACCAAATAACTAACAGCCAGACCAGTTGTGATTAATACACAAACATCTGGTACTAAATAGAAGATACTGTATCAGTAACAAAAGTATTTCTGGCTGCTTCAAAAAATAAATAAGAATAAATTCAGCAGTAATCTTACCTGTTAGGAGGTTAATCAGCATGCAGAAGAAAAATAAGCCAATAAATGTCATCTTTTCTGCAAGATATTGCTCGTTTCTGAAAAAATCTGTACAGCTGGGATTAAAAGAGATTAATATTTACAGTTTATTATTTCTTTTTATTGGAAGAATCTCTTCTAAAACAGATTCTAATTATTAATTTAGGCATAACAAGACCCAATTACATTTCCTTACAGTTTCTGAACTACGACACAGAGTATTAAATAACAGTCCTGAGTGCGTACTGATATTTTGGTTTTAGGTGGCATAAAACTAAAAGGCTCCTGTGAACTGACATGAAATTAAATGTCTTTGGAAATGTTTTGTGTTTAAGTTAATTTCCTTTAGAAATTACCTCTCTCTCTCCCCCCCTTTTCTCCTTCTTGCAGTAGTAAAGGTCTGTAGCTCCAAACCAGCTACAAAACTCTGAAAGGATTGCTGTAAAACAGCAGCACTGTTTAAGGAAGGGTGGGGGAAAAAGGAGGGAAACGTCACAGTTACACAACCAATCTGATTTTGTTGCCTTCAGGTAGAGGTATTTTAACTGCTCACATTTGCATTCTTTTTCAGCACTGTCCATGGAAGAGACAATGTACAGTTTCTGAGAGGAGATCAGAACCAGCTTCAGCAGTAACACTTTTGTATGTTGAAGATAAAATTCAGAAGCAAATCCAGTTATTATTACCTTTGCTGCCCTCTTGGTTTTCTTTGTTTCCATTCACAAAAATAGGTTTTTAGAAATGTTATTGGAACCAATTGCTAAGAGGACACCAAGTTCCCTATCGAGCTGCGTCATAAAGCCCACACTTGACACTCATTTCTGTTCTTCCTCAGGATCCTTAAAATCTAGATCCTAAAGTGTCCACTGAAATAAATTGGCTTCCATTAAGCAAACAAGTGGGTTTCCAGTTACTTCAGTCATGGTGATGGTGCAGATACTACAGCCTTCAAAGAAGGTCGATAAGCTGCATTGAAATGTACTTTCACATGATGCTGATTTCCTGGAAAGATTCCTCTCCTGATTACCAGCAGGTGCTTTGGGCTCCATCCTGTGCAGGTTGCTGAACTGATCCAGCACTTCAAAAAGCCTGGAGAGGAGCAGCAGTTTGGAGAATGTTCAAGTGATGCACACATCTTGAGTGGTTTTCTTGTAGCACAAAACTCCTGATGGCAGCAGGTGTAGTCAGGGACTAAGGTACAACAGGAGGAGCTCTGCAACTTGTGGGGAGGTGCAGGGATTTCCATGTTCCTAGAAGACATGCCCTTTCAGGTCATGTTGCCCAACCTGGCAGCTGATTTCAGATGGCTCCAGTCTGGAAAAGAACTGCTGAAATCCCAGTGCAGAGCTCATGGCTCACAGTCACATTGCAATGATATGATTGTATGGTTGATATAAGCTCTCCTGCTCCCTCTCAGGTGGGAGTTTTCAGTTGCCTTTACTCTGAGTCTACAAAATCATTTATATAGACTCCAGACACCTCATATCACTGCATTTCCCAACTGCATGTGTGGGACCTGCAACTGGAGCCTTTGCTCTACTACATCTACTTTTCTGCTACAGGAGTGTCATGCAGGGAAATTCTGCACACTCACACAAAGTCCCAGAGTGAAGTGAGTGGCCTTGCAGGAGGCCCCAGCTTTGCTGGAGCTTATTCCTATCTACATGCAGAGTTAGATAGTCCTGCCAAGAATTAATTCAAGATGTTCCAAGCAAAAAGAAAACAAGTGCTTTGTAGGACTCCAAGCTGTGCCAACTCTTGTGGAGACTGAAAAGAAAAATGTTACGAAAGCAGAATCTACTCCATCTTTGAAAGGCTTTAATGCTTCTGTTTAACATTTGCTAGGCCTGCAGGAGGGGACCTACATCAACATGTACTGGTGGCCCCTGCCCCACTCACCTGGGTTGCAGCAGCTGCCAGTGGGAGAAGGCACATCCCTTGCTTGGTGGAGCCCTTTGGTGAAACCGTGCACTCTGGTCCACCCACCAGCACTGCCTGCAAAGCCAAACAGCACTTCCCTTTTCAGTGCCTAATCCATATATTCTATGCAAATAAACTGTGAGAAGCACTGACATATGCTAACACACACAAAACTGATATTAGCTGTAATTAATTAGCATAAAGCAACGTCTGTGCACATCCATCAGTAGTTTTTTGTTTTAGCAGTCAATAAGAGCAGTGTAGTTCTGAGAGGAAGGTGAGAGAGAATGCTTTCAGTGATGACAAAGGAGACTTGATGCTCCTAGCAATCACATCCTGCAGATCTCCCCTCAAGCTATTAACCGTGCTGTAGGAGGATGACAAGGTCACAGAGGCTATCAGGTTCAGGGTCACTCAGGTCACAACATGGTCTGCTACTGCACTGGGTGACCTTAGGAGAATTCATGTAACTATTGAGGCTTATGCTGACATACACCTTTACACCTGCCTCCTTTAGAGTTTCTTAATCTGTTTTTTGAAGCTTGGAGTCACCCACTTCCAGGATAACATGTCTGACGGTGTGAGTCTTCCAGGAGTTACAGGCTTTCACTTTAATCCGTATCAAAGTTTTCCATTTGCTAAAGCACTGATTGGAGATGGAAATAAAGTCTCAGAGTTTCCATGCTAAAGGAGGCCCAGGAAATTAAAAAAAGGATAAGAATTAGCATTTGAAACAGTTGTGTCAGGGGATACAGACAAGAGATAGTAATTTTAAATGTTCATTTGAATCTCTTTCTATCAAGACTTCTGTTGCCATACACGACTGCCTCTGCCCACTGAGTCTGTTTGAACACCACATTGGACTACAAAAGATGAGTTGGATCTGACATCATAATTCAGAAGCCATTAAACCTGAGAGCACTACTCCAGTTGCTTGAAAATTGATAGTGGATTCAGTGTACCAAACAGCATCACATCCTCTGGGACCAACCAGAAAGCACACTATGTGCTGACTTGCAGCATTTGTAATACATCACAAACATGTTAATTCCATATCCTCTTTTTGCTTTTAATTCTTTTGCATGTTAATTCCATATCCCCTTTCCTTTTTTCAGACTCCACACAGAAAGGAACTGTCAAAACAGCACTCTGTGCCCAGCACAAGTGCTGGTATGGATCAGTTAGCAAAGCCCTCCACTAATAGCTGCTGCCCTGCAGACTTCTTCACTGCAGAGTAGTACTTGGGAGATGCCATGATGCCCACAAATGCAAATCTGGCTCAGCAGTAACCATATTTCAGCAGCTACTATAGCACTAAACAGGGCAGCTGCTGAAAGAGTCCAGTATTTTCATTTCTACTCATTTTGGAAAAAAAACAAACAACCCAGTGTTTTACTCTTTCAGAAAGGGTCATTAGTTCAAAACACTTCAGTTTGCTGGCAGCTAGTTTTTCAGGTACCTTATTCCAAAGTTTGCGTTAAGTTTTTTAGCTAAGGCCACTGAGTCATAAAAGCTTTGCTACATTATAGAAAGGCCAGATGGTAATGAGCTTATCCTACCCCTCTGTCCCAGAAGGATCCAATCAAGATGTCCTTTTTGTAGAGGGCTCTCAAAGCCAGGAAATCTCACATATATCAGTCAGCTCTGTCAGAGACAGAAATCAATTGGAGCATAGAGGACCATCCTTTGGGAACAGGGGAATGCACTTTGGGCAGCACAGTTGTTTGTGTGACTTGCTCCCTGATGGGAAATGGTCCTGGAGCTGTCAGGCCCTTGAGCCTGCCTTCAGCTGGGCCCATCAGTAACAGGCTCTTCTACACAGAGCTGACCCCCGTGGAGCAATTCAGCTCTCCTTGTTGATTAACTACAAAGATAAAGGAATACAAAAAAGGAAGTTTATGGATGCCTTTGTTTTCTCAAAAGCTATTATTAGACAGTTATTACACACTAATTCTGTAATCCTCTAGGCACTGAAAAAACATGTACATTTTTTTAAGGAAGCAATTTTTCCTGTTTAGTCAATAGACAAGAGCACATGCATGCAGTGCTATGTAAGAACTTATTTAAAAACTAAAAGGCACTTACAGCTGTATCTGAAGTGACTTGCCCTTGGATCGAACAGGCAGAACATTCTCTGTAGGGCTGCACCACTGTTGCACATCAGAAACAACCAACAGCAGTGATACTTAAACCATCCCTGGGAAATAGATATTTGATTATTTCCTCCAGCAATTTGGCCCAAATTGGACAGGTCAAAAGCAGATTCATGTGACCTGAATATGCTTTGCTCAGACAGGTATGAATTGCCCTAGATCTTTCAGGCATTCACAGCTTCATTTTTTTTTCCTTTGAGCTCTGCTTTGCTTTTTGTGAATACAGAAGCTCTGAATTTTTCTGATGATGCTGGGTTAGCCAGGATAATAAAGCCCAGGGCAGCCAAGGAGGAATCAGGTGAGGACCTCACAGTAACAAGCAACCAAGTAAAAAAATAGTAAATGTAAAATGTGGTAGCTGGGTTAATATCTCCAACTCTAAAGGCCCATGGTATCTGACCATTCCCACTCAGAAACTAGATTTGAAACTACAATAGATAGCTCTGGCAAAATGTTGTTTAATGCTCAAAGACAAAAAGGCAAATCAAATGGAAAAAGGAAAATACTATGAGGCAAAGCTATGCCATTGTGCTACAGTGGCAATTCTGGTCATAGTGTATCATCAACTACAGTGTCCTGCCTGGCCTGGGAGCAGAGCATAGCTGAGCAGCACTGCACTTTTGCACTGTGTCTTGGTTGTCCTCAGGCATCCTCTGCTGCTGGGCCATGTGAGCTCCCAGGCTCACCGTGTGGTTGTTCTTAGTCTGTTTTACTGAAATATTGCATATTTCCAGTTCTTGAAGACATTTTTCTGGCCAGCAGCTGGCTTAATCATCTTGATTATAGTAGCCCATGGAAGCAACTGAAGAGACACACAGCAGATAGACTTGGATAGTTACAAAGCAATTAACAGAATAACTGTAGTGCAATTAGAGATAACCAAGTTAAAATGAACCACTTTCACATATACTAGAGCTAGCTGTCAAGTTGGAGGTCAGATTTACAAACCATAGAGTTAAGGAGCAGCTCTACACTTAAATGAATCGGACTTGAGTGTAACTAAGAAAGTTTATCTCTCCACATTTATTTTAACTTACCATTTTAACCTCAATCTGAAGAAAGGTTTTATTTGTTGGTGTAAATGAATTTCCAGGTGCTCACAGATAGCAGCAGTGCTGCATACAGCAGCAGGTAGCAAAAGCAAAGGAACAGTTCCACTGGCAGCAGGACTAGTGTAGCCTGGCTCCTGATGAGCTGCTTCTGCCAGGTATCCCAGTGCCTCTCCCCAGGAACACC